>CM030008.1:100582760-101789635 GCA_017639485.1 Pluvialis apricaria | reverse complement strand
TAAAAAGAGCATCAAAAAATGATGAAATTTTGGCACAGGTTAAGTTTTTGGTTGCCTTTATTAGGGACAGTTGAGGTATATCGCCATATAAACATGATATTTTTGGTATATTGCGGGGGGAGGATTCAGTATTTTGAGGGTAGGTTTATGTTTTTTCTTTTTGCAAAGCTGTGATTGTAAAAACATTCTGTGTTGATAACAAATTTGATGAGAGACACAGGAGTCAGTTCCATCTGTACTCAGGCCACTATGCTGCAGACACCAAACTGTTTGGCTTACTGCACTGAACAGCAGGTACCACAAGGGGACAAAGTCAGCCACAGCTGTCCAGCAAGTCGAAGACAACAAGCAAACAGGGAGGTGCTTCAGGGAGCCCACAAAGTCTCCAAAACCCAGGTATGGCACTAACAGTTCCTGTGCTCTTAAAGTTCATTCCGGCACTAAACTCATCAGCCTGAGATGATACATCCCACAAGACTGCTCAGACACAACAGTCTTCAGCTGAAGACACATAAGACCCAAGAAAGTCTCACCATTTCACAGGCTGTTGAGTTCCTAACCCAACTACGCTGTTCAGGTACAACTGAGCTTTGGCATCATAAACACACATTCAAAATAATTTCTCACACTATTATCTATTAAAAAACCTAATATGCTCAATTTTTTGAAATAAGTTCTTGGTCCCAACCGTCTGTAAAGTCAGTCTAAAGGCGTGACCTTAACAAAAGCCCTTTTCACCTGTGAATGGATCTTCCCCTTCAGATTTCAACCATGGAGAGGGTAAGAAGTGCAATGGAATGGGGCATTAGTGATCTCGCTGAAAGCTTCCCAGTTTATGGATGGTGTAACTGGAGTTTACCATGATTTGCATGTACAAGAAAACTTTATGCACCCAAGCAGTATAAGTTAGGATGTTAAAGCCTCCTTTTTCCCATTGTCCTGCTAGAATAAGTCATTCATGGTGATATCCCTACCAGTCCTGCTCTGAGGAGCTAGTCTTCAGGTTTTCTCCAAATTACTGTGCTGAGGGGGAATCTAAAATGAATTTAATCTTAATTTAATTTTAATTGTCATTACTAAAAATATAGTTTGGGCTTTCTCATCAAGGATGCTGAGTTCTCATATTTACAGATTTAATTAGGTTTGATTTACTCTTCAGCAGCACCAAAATACTTTTGTGAGGTCTAAAGTGAGTAAATAAAAAGTGTCTGAACTTGGTTATTTAAACTTTACTATATTACTGGAGATTTCAAACCTACAGAACAGGCAACTGAACAGTGCTTTATTATTACCACTGTAGTTAATTCCTCCCTTTCATAGCCATTACACCGTTTATTAGGTAGAAGAAGATTTGATGGGATTCATCTGTCCAAACTTCAATGAGTATGGTGTAGACTTCTGTATCTCAACTGCCTTGTCCGGGCTCCCTGTCAAGATGTTGAGGAAAAGAGGCACTTCTTACAGAGCACGATTTGCTTGGTCTACTGTAGACTCATACCTAAGAATAAGATTGAGTTTCATTGTGGAATTGCCTGTATCTTTCTTTAAGGTGGACCAAGACAACTTGCCCAGGTGCAAATATCTGGGTAACTTATTTGACTTTTCATGGGTATCAGCAGTGAGAAAGATTTTGTCTTCTGAGATGACCATCTTACAAAAGAAAGATGAATGAAAACAAACACAGATTGAATAAATTATTCCCTTCTTACACACAGATTTATATTTATAGTTTTGAAAAGAGTTAAAGAGCAAATGTCTGGAAGAAATGTTTGTAAAAAGGCCACTAAAGAAAACAATACCTGCTCACAAAAAAAAATAAAAATCCTGCTGTCAGTTAAACCTGAACAAATAGAGCTGAGCACACAACAGAAACTGAGTTCAGCCAAAGCTGACTACTGTTGCGCTGATATGCTTGGGCTTAGGCTATTTCTTGAAATTTCCTACCGTTTTAACTAGTTTAAGCTAATTGTTTAGCTTTTCCTGGTAATGAAGCACTTCAAAGGTGTATGACTATTGAAATACAATTAAGGAATTTCCACTTGTTTCCAGTTCTATTGGCCAGGAGATTCAATGACAGGACTTATCAAAAACTTAGGCACCGATGTCAAACACAAATATGGGCATAATTAACAGTGCAAATATATCCGAGAACTGATCCAATACTGTTTTTGTGACAAGAAAGAGGAATTCCTGTTAACCCCACTTAGCCCCCTAAGTCAGTCACAGGAGCACTCCTCTGAGATACAGTAAATAAGAGTTTAAGTTCCTTCTCTGAACAATCTAGATGACGGATCTCAACTCAGCTCTCCTCCACTCTAGGTGAATGCCCCAGCTCCTGGACTGTCATCTTGCGCTTTCTTTGTGGTAAATTAATATTTAGTTATTTATACACAGCAAAAAAGATCTAGCAGGAAAGACTTAGAGATTCACCCCAGATATATCTCAGAAGCAGTTCAGTAAGTTCAGAATAAAGAGAGGTTTTGGTGCAGCTCCCTGCTCCACCTCAACCAGAGGATGGAACCAAATCTGAATTATGCACCTTTCAGGCGGGTGCTCTGCCTGCCACCCACAGGGCAGTCTTGAGCTGTCTTGAGCAAAGCTGCGCCTGACAGGGTGCTCTTTTGGAACTGCAAAATACCCAGGAGTGTAAGAAAACACCTACTGTGCCCTGAGGTAGTAGGGCTTAGATGTGCCATATTTTAGTGTGAGTCAGGAGCAGACAAATCCTAGTGTAAACATGGGCATGCAGGGAGTTTAAGATCAGGCAAACCTCTGAGGAATGGCTCTGAGGATCTACATTGCTAGGGTAAAACAATTAAAACCTCTTTCAACAGACTCCATAATATTCACTTACTGAATAAAACAAATTTATTGTCCAAACTTAGATCATTTTCACCTGGCAAGCAGTCAGTTTGTGCATGTGTCAAAACCGAACCAAAAAAAAACAGTCACAATGACATGGGATGAACTGTACAGGCACTTTTGCAAACACTGAATTCTATGTACACCTTTTGCATTTGTACTCCTGTGAGAACGCATTGCAGCAGACATTCACATGCTTGGTATACCTCTGTATTTCTTCAAGGATATAAGGATTTTATTTCATATGCCTAAAGAACGTATTTTCTATAATTGTGTACTTATTATTAACATTGTTTCAGGTTTTTGATTATATACAATGAGATCAAAGTAGGCTGTGGAACAATACCTTAAAAATTAAAAGCAGCTATAGCCTTAGACGAATATTTAAGCCATGTGCAAAATGAGGTCTCTCACATTGTCTGTCAGATTATAGGTTTGATTGTGCGAGATGCTGGAAGTCCTGAATGTCTAATCAATTTAACATTTCAAGAAATACTCAGAACTTTGTTGGATCAGGCTCAGAGTTTACAATGGTACGACTACACCGTCTTCATAAAGCACTGCTTAATTAAAGTATTTATATACACAGCAGTAATTCATCATACCATAAGCTATTGCTGATTAAAGCCAGTAAGCTGGTTTTAAAACCTTGTGCACTCATCATAATCAACAGTAGGGAAGGATTCCTAAAGGCTTGACCCACTTCCAATGCAATTTGACCCAATTCAGTGTGATGCAGCTCCATTTATATTTTATCTCCTGATTGGGTTTTATCCATCTAACAGATCAGCTATTGATTTCTACAGAACAGCACAATTTATAGAGTCATTCCAGATGAACAGGAGAAACATCTATTGTTCAACTTAGTTTGTCCTTCGCCATCCCAATAGGACTGATTCTCTAACATAATTTTTAGTAGAAAAAAAAGGTTAGCTTGTTCTGAAAAATGAAATGTGGATGGCATAACCTTCCTGGCAGCCTGTCTGTTATGTAGTTACCCAATGATTTTGCTGACGTTTAATCTGAATATTCCCTTACATCTGTATCTAGCCTCATAATTATGGACTAGAGGCAAAAATCCTATCCTTGAGAATGGCAGCTAAATTGTAGTAGGAAGGGAAACCTACAAGCCAGGAAGCTTTCCTCCTATTTTAGGCCTTTCTGAGGCACCCACATCTTTTTGTTTAGGTAATCAGTGGCAATTTGTTGAACAGCAATTCACAAACCTCAGATGAGGACAATTCCCAGCAAACTCATATCATCTGGGAAAAGGAAATACACAGGAGAATATTCTACTCAAAGCACAAAGGAGTTTACCAATATTTCAGGGACTGATTGCTACTGGCCCTCTACAAAGACTGGAAAATACACACATGATAGTGACAGAGAGGGCATACTGTATGTTGCTTATGCTGGGTCTGAGACAACACTATATGTACAACACTATTTTTTATACAAAATGTAACCAATAGTAAAGTGCCTAGCATTTTTACCAAAGGAAGAATCGATCCTAGTTTTCAAGATCTAGTCTTGCAGTCCTCTGCTCTGGGAGGATACCAACAAAGATGAATACAAAAGGACTGACAGACGGGAAATTGAGAGAACCCTGTAGTTTGTGTTTCCTTTCTGCCCACCTTGTGCAGCCTTCCTGTCTCTTTATTAGTCAAGAAACTAGTTGTAAATGCTAAGTGGCAAACCATTTGACTGAATTAGAGTAACATTATGAAACGTTTCAACTCTGTGTTTCCATCTCCATCCTGAGCAGTGTAAAACAGGGACAGGATTTCACTTTCTTAATGCAAAGTAACTAAAAGCCACTCTATGACCTAATCTTTCACCTAGTTAAAATTGGGTCTGTCAGCACAGAGTATTCACAGAGTTTCGTTATCTGGACCTTGAATGAGCTTACCTCATCGGCTTGTAACTTTTAAATTGCTAGAGATTTTCAGCATTAGTCATTTTATACTTAAGAGTAGAAGGAAAAAAATATTTGTGAGCTTTTACCTTTGATCCTGTAATCGCTGACTTTCGAGTGCTTGATTTATGGCATGCAAATGTCACATTTCACTCCCTTACTCCCGTCTCCCCCTTTTTTGCTTGTTTTTAATAATAGTTGCAAAGCCAAGAAGATGAAAGGAAAGCAAGCAAATGGAATATACCTGGTCTTAAATGAAGCATTTAATAATATTTCACCCTAAATTTATCCAAAATGATTAGAATATAAATGCCATTTGGTATGAATACTGTTTGAATAAGTGTAAATTACAGACAGTCATGAAATCAATTATACTGTAATGAAGGATACTGCCCAGCCACTTTTACACTTGTTCTTTTAGTCTACATATTAGTGAGCTGGTGAAAGCACAAGCCAACAGATACTGCTAGGGCCTAGAAATCATCTCTTCTCTCACCATCCTTTGCATCCACAGCTTGTAGTTACCTGGAGTTCAGGAAAAGCACTGCAAATTCTGGGGTTCAAACAAGCATCATTTTAACGGATGCCAAGAGTCTCCAGTTGGCAGCAGACCCTTAGGATGAGTGCACCTTCACCCTGGTGGCCATGCCGGGCTATGGCAGCGCTGTTTGTGGGAAGGAGGCTGCACGTAGTTCCTCCAATCTGTCATGAACAGGGCAGTGCGCATTTCTGCTAGTGTCTGCTGCCCAGCACAAGGAGGTAGGTATGCAGATTGCGAAGGCTTAAGTTATTCTTCCAGTACATCTGTCCATGGCCCTATGGGATACAAAGTCCTGCCAGGGATGCTAGCGGAATTGCTTTGTATGGGTGCATCTGTAGGCAGCAAAAAGAGCCTTTTCTTCCAACTTCTCTGCCTATGCAAGAGCAGCCAAGGTTTTTCTAAATGGGAGAGCCTCAGGCCAATTACCGCAAATAAATCGAACCTGACAGATCATTTAAGATAAACTTTTATTCCTTTTAGGATCTCATGCTAAGAAAGTCTAAACACAAAATTCCACAAGGCAGAGCTGAGGAACTTTGCAATGCTTCCACCTAGACCATTTTTCTTTTTTAATGCAGTAAAAGAGCAAGAAAACATTACAATTATTCTGGCAAGATCTCCTTTGTCAATCACAACAAATGTCTAAGGGGAGAAAGGCTTGGAAAACTGCTTGGATGCTCAAGTCCCCCGTTACAAAGCCAAGAGAGATGCATTTCTCTGACTACCTCATCTTACAAAACTGCTAGGTTTCAGATTTGCTCCATTTGGGGAGAATCCATTTTGGGTAGCACTTTCAAATTGCCTAAGTGATTTAGAAATATAAGTCCTATGACTCAGTTCTGTTTCCCCCTAACATTTTATCTTTTATATTTCTTACATTTAGTCAGTCTTTTCCATACATGTAGATAGATTGTAGAGGGCTAAAAAAAATAAAATTGAACTTTGGTTAAAAAATTACTGAAATATGAATCAATAAGGGAAATAGAAGCATAAGCCCAGAGGAGGGATGAAATAGTCTACTTACCTGCTAGTCCATGGCATCAGTAGGGCACTCTGTATCTATGGGGCACATATATATGTATTTATGATTTGCGAGCCCAGAGTCCTTCCCAGAACTCATGCTTCCATAAATCTGACTGATTCCAGAGCCAACCCGGAGTGTGAGTTATGTGCACCAGTGATTTTAGCCATCACAGTACATCATCAGCTGGCCTAAAGCTGCCTAAGTCTTGGAAGGCTTTCAGTGATTAAAATAGGCCTACAGTGCTGAAAAATAAACCTGCAACACAGAGGCAACAATCTGGCATTTGGTTGCAGGTTATGATTTAGATTGTCAGCTGAATTTATCAAACCTGGATATGAGCAGTTGAAAAGCTTTTGATGGCCTATAGCTTCTGTATACAACAGCATACTTAAATCCAACTTGGTATTTTCTGGGTGTGAAAATTAATGAATGATTTTTCAAAAATTTTGCTCTCTTCTCTGAATTCAACAAGCCCTCCATGTATTTAGTGACCTTTGTGATTCACACTTCAGGGGCTTTTCATAGTCTTTCCCTTTGGAGGGGGGAAGCACAGACTAAATATGCGAACAACTTCCTCCTTTTTATCAGGCCCTCTGCCATTTACTAACGCAACACAACATTCGCCTGCTGTCACATCAGACGGCCACAGCCATGCTCCAAATGTCACATTAGCAAAGTCAGGTTAAAATCACTTCATGTTACAACACTTTCCGCACTGACCTTTTGAAGGGCCAGAATGAGAGGAGGGCTTAGTTCCCCTTGATCTGCGCAGGGAGCCTCTCCTTATTTTCTCTCCTAAATGCAAGAAGCACATGCTCCGTGTTCAAGAGCCTGTTGGAGTTGCCAGCTTTTATGAACATCCCTGCAATCCACTGAACTCTCTGCGGCTTCATCCTATAACCGACGTGGTACAAGCAGTCTTGTAAGAGAGTCAGATTGATTGCTCACGGATTTGGGTCTCTCTATATGAAAGACACCTTGCTCTTTCCAAAATGCAGGTTGAGGAGCGGAGGAATCTGCCTCCCCTGGCGTAATCAACTTGCCATTTTAACACTGTTCAGGGCAGAATGTGGAGCTATTTGCCTCACCAGGCTTATAAATAACCTGACCTTTTAAAATGGCCAGAACGGGGAACTTGTACTACTAATTTGGGACCTACAGCGCACTTTTATCTGAGGCAAGGATTCACCATGGCTTTATGATAGATGGGAATATATGTTTCCCAGGGAAAAGGTATCCAGCCTGCTCAGTCCAAAAGCTGGTGTGCAGCTATGCAGGAGCACTTTAGAGGATACCCTTTCAGTGTGATATTGCTCTTTTCCCCCTCCTTCAAAGTAGCCCTTATCAGTAGCCCCAAGATGATTTGCAATGGCCCAGCCACTGTCAGGGAGGCTGCACCAGTGCATCCCATGTCAAGTGGGGCTGCCAAAACCACCTAGTGAGACTAGGGAAGTCCCAAATCTGGTAAAATAAAAGGAAATTGACTATTACATATATATATATATGCTTCTACACAAGGGATTAACCAGCAAAGACTGTACACAGTCTGTCAAGGTCAAGCATGGCCTGGATAGCTCTGAATTGGATATGCAGAAAGCAGCTCAAGGAGGAAAAATGTGTCCATGGCATAGATGTTAAAAAAGGCGGGGAGGAATACAGTGAGGACACAGCAAGGTATCAAACAGCTTTGTGTTAGTAGTTAGGGCTCATATAAAATAGCACTTAGTTTTATGTACAAATGACAGCTCCCTGTTCCTCTGCGTGACCCTGTTTCTTACATGTACAGTATTAATTCAATGCATTTTTCATTCTGGCAGTAGTTTGAACTAAATCACTACTACATCATCTGCGGTGAAATCGGTTCTTTACAGGTAGATGTATTAGATCTATCTAATGAAATAATTTACTTATGAAGAATTCATCCCCTGTCCTCCATAATCATTTAAGGAAAAAATTATACATGCACTCTATATGAAGATAACAAGTACCAAGATCGATGGAATTGTAAGCAGACATTTTTCTCAACAGTCCACAGTCGTGTTCTCCCTTTGGCTTCAATTTTTGAACCAGTAACTCAAAAGTGAGAAAAGTATGACTGGATCCTTTTGTTCCAGGGGCAAAGGGACATTAGAGTCCCTATTAGAGTAGGCTTTATAAAGATGTTTTGCCTAAGTCCTAAATACCTGGTGGTTTTTTTGACACCCAGAGTTTGCAAGAGGGAACTCTGAAAAATAAGCTTGATCTCAGTCAACTTATGTGACTACAGAGGGTCTATACTGCCACTGGGAATTAAGAAATGGAAAGCTACTATTTCCTAAACTGGCATCCCCACTTTATTTCTTTTGAAAGGTGGGGTGATAAATTCCTGTTCAAGCAAGCCAGAAAGATTCACTGAAAATAAGCAGAGACTTATGTACTTCTTAATATTTCTGCTTGCCACAGAAGTATAGCCAATTTAATACAGTAATTTTAAATAGTGTGATTCAAGTCAGAAAATCACACCTGTGCTGTTGTACAGTTACTTAGTCAGACACTTAGAAACAAAATTCAAAAGTTTTTTCCTCCTAAATCTATTAATTACATCTGCTCATTTTCTATTATCATGTTTACAGAACCAGAATTCTTTAATTTCTGAACTAGACTCCAGTGATGATATATTGAAACAGATTGTTTTTACAGAAACTAAAATGTCAGCTTAGAAAACAAGGTGCCAATACAAGCAAGATCAGCTATGACTTGAAATTAAATTAGCACTTATAATGACAGAACAAAAAAACCCTATGATTAGGATACAAAAAGAGGGACTAGTAAATTTGAAAAGAAATTTAGTCTTTTTGTATCCTTAATAAGGAGGTAATACCTGGATTAATACTGTTCCTGTGCTCTCAAAGGTTTAGTACCAATGCCTGTGTGAATTCTGCAGTGTAGGATTCACAGCTGCTTTGGTCACCTACACAGTGAACAAACCCACCTTCACTGTTTTTTAAAAAGAGTTCCTTGTTCATCTCCCTTATCTATGCTAAGTCTGCCTGTCATCTTCCTTTTCTCATAAAACTGTGACAATATTGCCTACCACCCCAGAGGTAGTTGTCTAAAGGAAATTTTTGTCAAATATTCTTTGTTATAAAATTCCATCGACTTAGAGATCTGTCAGGTGTTACAACCTTATCTCGGTACCCCTAGCCTACAACTACACAAACCTTTACATGCTGGCATGGTGTACTACTGAACAATATTCTGGTTTTGTCTGTTCAAGTGCTGTAATGTCAAACAATAAATCTATGTCCTTTTAGAGACATAGATAAACTTCATTTTCTTCTCTTCCATTCATTAAGAATTAAAGTTTTTCCATTTCACAGGTTTGTACCTCATTTGAACTATAGGTTAGGGACAGTGTCATTGCAATAGAGCACATTCTGTATTAATTAGGTCAAATGAAATATTTTCCCGTAATATATACCAGAATCTGATGGAGTTCTCGTAAGTCTACTGGCTCTTTTTATCCCCCTGTAGAAACTGTATTACAACTCCTTCCAGAAATAAAGCATTTCTCCAAGATGCCGAGGGGAGAGGCTTGCCAGCGCACAGCTCTGCAGAGAGCAGCAGGTTGGTTTGGCTCAGCAGCCCTCAAGAGAGACTCTACCTCTCTCCTAAAGGTAAGGAGGACTGGGTGGTGAAAAAGTGGGATAGCATTGTACAGCACCTAAGATAAAACATCTGAACAAGTCAACTCTAGTAGAGGTAGGATTCTGAATACCAATTGCAAAAAAACATGTATTTTTAAAGTTGCAGTAAAAGTAGGAGAGCTCTGAAGGAGACAGCTGACAATTCTTTCATGTCCTTCCCACATGCCATTTCTTTAGGAGGATTATAATTTCTGTTAACTTTCTGGAGCTGGATACTTCAAACTTTTGTAGAGATTAATTATTGTAAGATAATTTTCTGTTGCTTTCCAACTTTTTTTGTTTGCTATTACTTTTGAAACTTAGTCCTTTTTCTTGGTATTTAAGAGACCCCCTAAGACATTTTTGCACAAAATGCAACACTTTGCGCTTCAGAGTATGCTGGATGAACTGAAGTGGAATCCTACAAAAACTACAGCTATTTCTATACTGTGTGTGCTTGTCTCAGTAATAAGTATTTGCACAGTCCAAACCATCTTCTCAAGGGATGAACTGCTCTATAAAACACAAACATGGACACACAGTGATAAATAGGTCTCCCCTGCTCCTCACACATGCCTGCCTCTCACAACTGGGGGAAAATAATGAATCCAATTCTTCCCAACAACTCAGCCTTGCTTACTGAAACTTTGGGTGGCACAGAGGTACCCTGCTAGTCTTAAACTATCTGGCTTGAGCGTTGATAGCTGAAAAGCTGTGGTCTCCCATAGCTGTGCTCCCAAAGGAATCATTACCTACCAAAATGGTTATTTTGCTCCTGGGCAGATTCCCAGTTTACAGTTACCGTTGCCACACTGCTAGCAGTACCCCAGTTGGCTGGTTTAAAGCTAGCTCAGGTAAAACAAAATAAGATGCCGTGATGACCAGCAGCTGCAGTATCAGCATGCCCTTTCAGTGCATCCTCCCTGGCCTTGCAATTTATATCCACACCAAATGACTTGTTACAAATGAGGCGGCTTTAGCAACTCCACACACTTAATCCTGTTAATCTTTCTTTATAAGTAATGACCTAAGACCCCAAACACTTCCTCTAGCTCTTATCTGTCCTTTCTCCAGTGTGACAGTACACATTCACCACTTAGGTACCTGAATCTCAATACATTATTCCATGTTTATTTAGAAAAACAAGACAAGATAAAGAAAAACCCAAACTACTAGTAAATAATACCAATAGAATAGATTACAAGAGGAATAACTGGCTCAGGGGAAAACACTGCTGCTAGTATGTATGGAACAAAAAGAGAAATTGAACACAAAATGTGTTCAAAATGATCTGACAATAAAAGGGGAAAACAGCTATAAACATATATAAAAATATAATCTCCTTTATGTTTTCATCTGACAGACGAGTGGTATAAAGGTACCTGAGAAACTGATAATAAAATGACAGGTGACGTTCAGTGCTAGTAAGGTACAGAGTAACATACAAGACAAAAATAGCATCGAGTATACATACATAGTAGTTGGTACTAATTAACTAGAATCATAGAATCAGGTTGGAAAAGACCTTTAAGATCATTGAGTCCAACCATCAACTTAACACTGCCAAGTAACCACAAAACCATGTCCCTCAACACCACATCTACATGTCTTTTAAATACCTCCAGGGATGGTGACCCAAGCACTTCTCTGGGCAGTCTGTGCCAATGCTTGACAACCCTTTTGTTGAAGAAATTTTTCCTAATATCCAATGTAAACTTCCCCTGGCACAACTTGGGGCTGTTTCCTCTTGTCCTATCACCTGTTACTTGGGAGAAAAGATCTACCCCCACCTCGTCACGACCCCCTTTCCGGTAGTTGTAGGGAATTATGAGGTCTCCCCTCAGCCTCCTTTTCTCCAGACTAAACAACCCCAGTTCATAGAATCATAGAATCATAGAATCATAGAATCATAGAATCATAGAATCATAGAATCATAGAATCATAGAATCAGTGAGGTTGGAAGGGACCATTAAGATCATCAAGTCCAACCGTTAACCTACCCTGATTTAAAAACACCCACTTCTAAACCATGTCCCTAAGCATCTCATCTACCCTTTTCTTAAACACCTCCAGGGATGGTGAATCCACCACCTCTCTGGGCAGCCCATTCCAATGTTGAATAACCCTTTGAGTGAAAAAATGCTTCCTAATATCCAATCTAAACCTGCCCTGACATAACTTGAACCCGTTTCCTCTTGTCCTATCACTTGCCACGTGGGAGAAGAGGTCAGCCCCCATCTCTCTAAAACCTCCCTTCAGGTAGTTGTAGAGGGTGATAAGGTCACCCCTCAGCCTCCTCTTCTCCAGGCTAAACAACCCCAGCTCCCTCAGTCGTTCCTCATAAGGCTTGTCCTCCAGACCCCTCACCAGCCTGGTAGCCCTTCTCTGGACACGCTCCAGCACCTCAATGTCCTTCTTGTAGTGAGGGGCCCAAAACTGAACACAGTACTCGAGGTGAGGCCTCACCAGTGCCGAGTACAGGGGGATGATTACTTCCCTACTCCGGCTCACTACACTATTCCTGATGCAGGCCAGGATGTTGTTGGCCCTCTTGGCTGCCTGGGCACACTGCTGGCTCATACTCAGCCGGCTGTCCACCAACACCCCCAGATCCTTCTCTGCCAGGCAGCTTTCGAGCCACTCCGCCCCCAGTCTGTAGCACTGCATGGGGTTGTTGTGACCCAAGTGCAGGACCCGACACTTGGCCTTGTTGAACCTCATACCATTGGCCTCAGCCCATCTGTCCAGCCTGTCCAGATCTCTCTGCAGAGACAATCTACCCTCAAGCAGATCAACACGCCCCCCCAGTTTAGTGTCGTCTGCGAACTTACTGAGGGTGCACTCAATCCCCTCATCCAGATCATTAATAAAGATATTAAAGAGAACCGGTCCCAGCACCGATCCCTGGGGGACACCACTTGTCACTGGACACCAACTGGATTTAACTCCATTTATCACCACTCTCTGGGTACGGCCATCCAACCAGTTTTTTTACCCAGCGAAGGGTACACCTGTCCAGGCCACGAGCAGCCAGTTTCTCCAGTAGAATGCTATGGGAAACGGTGTCAAAAGCCTTGCAAAAGTCCAGGTAGACAACATCCACAGCTTTTCCTTCATCCACTAAGCGGGTCACCTCATCTTAGAAGGAGATCAGGTTTGACAGGCATGACCTGCCTTTCACAAACCCATGCTGACTGGGCCTGATCACCTTGTTCTCCTGCATGTGCCGTGTGATGGCACTGAGGATGATCTGTTCTATGACCTTCCCAGGCACCGATGTCAGACTGACTGGCCTGTAGTTCCCCAGATCCTCCTTCCGGCCCTTCTTATGGATGGGTGTCACATTTGCCAACCTCCAGTCGGCTGGGACCTCCCCGGTTATCCAGGACTGTTCATAAATGATGCAGAGTGGCCTGGTGAGCACTTCCGCCAGCTCCTTCAGTACCCTTGGATGGATCCCATCCGGCCCCATAGATTTGTGCACCTCCAGGTGCTGAAGCAGGTCCCTCACCATTTCCCTTTGGATTACAGGGGCTTCATTCTGCTCCCCATCCCTGTATTCTAGCTCAGGGGTTAGGGAACTCAAGGAACAACTGGTCCTACTGCTGAAGACTGAGGCAAAGACGGCATTAAGTACCTCAGCCTTATCCTCGTCCTTGGTCAATACGTTACCAGCCTGGTCTACTAGAGGACAGAGATTATCCTTAGTCCTCTTTTTATTGCCAATATATTTATAGAAACTTTTTTTGTTGTCCTTGACAACAGAAGCCAGGTTTAGTTCTAGCTGGGCTTTGGCCTTCCTAATTTTCTCCCTACATAGCTTCACTACCTCTTTGTAGTCCTCCTGAGTGGCCTGCCCTTCTTTCCAAAGGCCATATATCCTCTTTTTTTCCCTAAGCTGCAACACTAGCTCCCTGCTTAGGGAGTTCCCTCAGCTGCTCCTCATAAGACTTGTTCTCCAGACCCCTCACCAGCTTCATTGCCCTTCTCTGGACACGCTCAATGTCTTTCTTGTAGTGAGGGGCCCAAAACTGAAGACAGTACTCGAGGTGGGGCCTCACCAGTGTTAGCTAACTGAGGAAGTCCCAATTGACTGGAGGTTAGAAAATGTGATGGCCATATACAAGAAGGGCTGGAAGGAGGATTCAGCAAACTACAGGCCTGTCAGTATGACCTCAGTGCCAGGGAAGGTTATGGAGCAGATTGTCTTGAATGCCATCATGCGGCACGTAAAGGACAACCAGATGATCAGGCCCAGTCAGCATGGGTTTATGAATAAATTAATGCTAAAGTAATTTAAAGTAAAGTAATGCTAAATAGCATCCAGGATGAGACCTTGGACTTATTGTGGTTGGTTCTTTGAAAACATCAGTGTTGCACTCACTAGTGATCAGACATGCAAAAAGAGGATGAATGTGGTAAAACAAAATATTGGGAAAGCAGTTAAAATAACATGGAAAGGTCATTCAACAGCGTGAGGTATGGAGACAGATGTTTCAATGCTATGTGTGGCTCCCTTATACTCTTGCAAAAAGACAATAAGAGTATCAGAAGAGGTACGGGATTATTAGAATTATAGAGCAGCTTTTACATGATGAAAAAACTAAATGGATGACAAGGACTCACATTTCTAAAAGAGTCATTGATCAGAGAGGTCTGTAAACCATGAATGATATGAAGAAAGTGAATAAGAGACAATTATTCACTGCTTCTCACATTACAAGAAGCAGGGTATGCCCAATGAAATTGTGAAATAGCTGATTTAAAACAAACAAACAAACAAACAGATGGAAGGGCTTAAATCATTACATGCATAATTATTTTGTGAAACTCATTGCCACTGGATGTATTAAAGGCCAATAGTATGAATAAATCCATGAAAGAGATGACAAATTGATAGAGGATAAATCCACATGCAACTGTTAAACCTGACGGTCTAGACACCCTCCAGCTCTAAAAGTCATGAAAATGCTTGCCTTCGGGAACTGTGTATAACAGAGAAAAAAAAATCTATATATGCCTGTTCTGATACACATACCCATAACTGACATATGCCATATCCTTCCTTCCGTATCTGCTATCAAGTGGATACTGAGCTGGACAGAGCTTGTTATCAGACCCAATACTGCAATTCTTCATGCACTAGGCATACAAATAATTATGGTCAGATCCAAACAGAGAATCAGGTGTTACAGCATTAGCCACTGAAACACCAAAATCTCTGCACTCCAAATCCCACCGCTTGGTATACAGACAAGAAGTTTCATTTTTCTCTTTGGGGTTGTCAGGAGGTAAATGCTATGTCTTGATAGATTTCTTAATTATCAGTGCTTTTTTTAAATGTGCATGTGTATGTGTGTGTTGGGAGGGGGGATGAATCACCTCTTTCGTTCAAGAACTAATTGGGAGTCCCTTCTTTAAAACGCATCAGCATAAGGGGAGGTGCAGCACTTCCCTTTCTTATAGTACCTATTTAGATATAAATGGTTAGAAGTGTCAACCTGTACTCGGGAAATCCTAGCTTTAATTCAATTTCTGTCTGAGGAGAACTGTAATTTTCACCTCTTTCTATTTATGACCAGGCTATACATATGTCTTGATAATGACATTCACTATCTGCCCTGCTAAAAAACGTGTACAACACAGGAAAAAAATCAAGACTGATAGATCAGCAGACAAGGGTGAGAGGGTCTGACACTATAACCTATTAGTAGTTATGATCCTCACTTGGATGAGGGATCCAAGCCCCAAAGATTACTTAAGCATTTTACATTGAAATAATACATTAGATTTAAACGAAAAAAAACCAAAACGTAGAACCAATGTTGGAAGAGCAAGTAAATCTATGGTTCCTCCTTACAAATAACCTAACCACCAGCCTAGGGTTTCATGCTTATCCTATGTCACTTACTAGAAACAATTCAAAGAAATACAACACATGGTATTAGTAGCATACAGTGGACGAGTACTTGTAAATGGAGTGTCAAAATCATATAACAGACACTGTAGAGAAGCAATAGCTCAAGATTAAATATAGCTGGCCTAACAGAGACCTCAAGATGTAATAAAAGTCATCTGTATGTCTCAAGCCACGATGAATACATCTACACCAATTCATAGCTCTGTTTAAATTGTTCTTCAAAACTTCCACAGGCAGCAATTTTATGCTCTTTCCAGAGTCTAAATACCCTTTTCATTAGAAAGTTTTTCCTAATATCTGGCTCAAATCTCCACTGCTACTATTTAAACTCCTTACTTCTCAGCCAGCTGATGAGGGTGGGACAAACAAACGTTTTAGCTACAATCGTCAATTATTTCAGCCATCTTCTCTACGCAGCCTAGATCTTTTGCTTTTCATAATGAGGTATGTTTTTAATCTTCTGCCGTCTTTACACATTTTCCTTAAATCTGCACTGGACACAGTAGCTAACTGTAGCTTTTTAGCATTGGGTAGATTAAAAAGATACTATTATTTATACGTGTCAGTTCAGAGTTTTTCTTTTTTTACCTCTTCATGTTTTTGCTTATTCATGTTCAGCCTGTGACCCACTGTAGCCCCTAGTTCCTTTTATGTATAAATACAGTCTGGTGAATTGTTCCCCATTTTGTATTTGTACAGCATTTTATTCCCAGTGTAACACCAGGAATTTGACCTAAATAAACTGCATTCTGTTTTTTCCTGATTACTTCTTCAATTTGTTAAGATCTTTTTGAATCCTTGTCTAGTCCCCCTTGTGCCTGCTGGGTCCCTCAGAGACCATTGCACATTTGATAACTACACACTCTAGTTCATCTTCTTAATCAGCAATGATGAAATTCAGTGACGCAAGATTTAAGGCACGTCCTCGCAGGACTCTACTTGGCATATCTGTCCATATCAGGAAGCTATTATTTTCACTGAAATGGAACTCTAAATCAGTTTTGTGGACACGTTGCTTAAGAAAATGTCATTGCCAACAAAAGAGGGAAGTGATACTCCACAGAATTAGCATGACTGAAATGCATTGTCTAAAATATTTGTTGAATCAATGTTCTAAATGACAAGCTATGAGACAAAATAGCACCACTGTGTTTTTGTATGCCACAATTCAGGTTCTCAGGATGAACTGGTATTGAAACATCTGATAGCATGTAGAAAACTATTATTTAGGGCAATTTCAATTGGCAGGGAGCTACTAAAAGTTCCACGTAGTCACCACTAACTGCCATGGAGCTGAAAAAGCAGGTTTGGTGGTGTATATGTGTGTGTGTGCATATGGGTGGTGAGCTGCAAAATTGCTACACCACCACCTGTATTGGGTTTGCATGGCAAGATTTTGGTAGTGGGGGTCTACAAGGGTGGCTTCTGTGAGAAGCTGCTAGAAGCTTCCCCCGTGTCCAACCGAGCCCATGCCAGCTGGCTCCAAGAAGGACCTGCCACTGGCCAAGGCCAAGGCCAAGTCCATCAGTGACAGTGGTAGTGCCTCTGGGATAACATACTTAAGAAGGGGGAAAAAAAACCTGCGCAAGAGCAACAGCAGCTGGAAAGAGGAGGGAGAATATGTGAGAGAAACAACTCCGCAGACACCAAGGTCAGTGAAGGAGGGGGAGGAAGCGCTCCAGGCACATCAGCAGAGATTTCCCCTGCAGCCCATGGTGAAGATCATGGTGAGACAGGCTGTCCCTCTGCAGCCCGTGGAGGTCCATGGTAGAGCAGATATCCACCTGCAGCCTGTGGAGGACCCCACATGGGAGCAGGTGGATGCATCCAAAGGAGGCTTGTGACCCCAGGGGAAGCTCATGCTGGAGCAGGCTCCTAGCAGGACCTGTGGCCCTGCGGAGAGAGAAGCACACGCTGGAGCAGGTTTGCTGGCAGGACTTGTGACCCTGTGGGGTCTGGACGCTGGAGTAGTCTGTTCCTGAAGGACTGCACCCTGTGGAAAGGACCTGTGCTGGCGTAGTTTGTGAAGAACTGTAGCCTGTGGGAAGGACTCATGTTGGAGAAGTTTGTGGAGGACTGTCTCCTGTGGGAGCAACCTCACACTGGAGCCAGCAAAGAATGTGGGGAGTCCTCACTATGAGGAGGAAGGAGCGGCAGAGACAATGTGTGATGAACTGACCACAACCCCCATTCCCCGTCCCCCTGCACCACTCAGGGGGAGGAGGTAAAGAATTTGGGAGTGAAGTTGAGCCCAGGAAGAAGGGAGGGGTAGGGGGAAGTTGTTTTAAGATTTTGTTTTGTTTCTTATTATCCTACACTGATTTGATTGGCAATAAATTAAACTAATTTCCCCAAGTTGAGTCTGTTTTGCCCATGACAGTAACTGCTGAGTGATCTCCCTGTCCTTACCTTGACCTTCAAGCCTTCCATTATATTTTCTCTCCCCTGTCCAGCTGAGGAGGAGGCATGATAGAGCAGCTTTGGTGGGCACCTGGCATCTGGTCAGGGTCAACCCACCACACCACCATGGGTACTGTGTATTAGACTTCATTCGACAGGATGAATTGATCACTAAGTTAAAAAGACCAGTGGTCACTAAGATATGAGTGGCTACAGTCTAATTACACTACTCATATGCAGATAAAATGGAATGGATATGGTACACCAAGCAGTCTACCAAGCACACATTTTTATGATTGCAGTCAAGCACTCCAGTTAGGATGTGTTAGAAGTAAGCCTTTCTGACTCCTTAATTAATTCCCTTTTTTGCATGCAAAATGATAGCCTTTAATGACTGAGTGATCTTTTCCAAAAGAATCCAACTGCCCAGGATAAACAGCACACAGTTTGTTTTACATCTTTATTGTTCATTACATGACATTAGTGATTAGTTATTGTTCACTATTCAAATTCTGCTCAGCCAACAGAATTCTGTACTTCTTTATTTACTTTTCCCCTAAGTTCATATCTGACTATTCAAAGGTACTCCTTAATCTCTGAAAATATTTATAAGGAGAATTTATCCTCACTTCATAAATAGGCTGCAGAGGCAGAGAAATCTGAGTCCACTGATTCTGGATATCTGATACCACAGACTCCAGATATATGACATGAGATATTCCACATTTGAGTTTTCAGAGTTGTCACTAAATACCTTCTGTTTATTGGATTATATTCCTTCAACATTATTCACAAAAAGAAGATCCACAAACTGGTTCTGTGGGTTATATACTGGACAGATGTTAAATACAAGAAAATATTCAAAGGCAATTAGTCTTATTATCTGTATAAACCCTTATGAAAGCAAGAACCAAACATAGTTAGGAGTCTGCTGGACTGTATTTAGAATACTAGAAAGAAACTTTTCCAGGGTTGGATTGATGCCCCTGGAGAACAAACTATTGTATCTGTAGGTGATTCTGCAGAATTGCCAAAGTCTCTTTCATCGAAGCAGTTTTGGACAGCGAACCAGTCAGAACTAAATAGATGAACTGAGGCTCCAGGAAAGCACTCCTGGATTCTCATGTACCTTATTTTTGACTGTGGAGTAGACATTTGTTTGTCTGTTTCTGTTGATTAAACTCAGCGAAGAATATCTGGGGCTTTTACTGCAGAAATTCAGTAATGCCTTTTCTAAGGCCAATGGTGTTACACTTGAGAAGCCACGCTCTCACTCTTGCTTGGTATCCAGATCAGCCTTCAACACTAACAAACTTCATATCATATTACTTGGCTATGTGCATTGAAACTCTTAAATTCTTTGACCTTTTCTTCCCCAAAAGACACAGCACATGACAACCCACTTTCTTCAAGTTATCTCAATATGCAGTACCACAGACTTTTGCTCCTACTTACAAGAAGCGTGATTTATGCACATTTCAATTCTATTTGTTTACGATTCAGCTCTAATTTTCCTTTTTAATCTATTCTAGCACAGAATTCTTTTAGGTTTTCTCTAACACCTAACAGAAATAGTAATATGACTGAAAGCAAGGTGCCTTTTAGGCTCCAGTCAGATTAATCAGAAATGATCTGTCAAAGTGAAACGCTTTGAAGGATGGGTATGTACCTGTTCTTGCGGCCTCCTGCATCACAGCAATCTACAATCTCAGTTTTGTTGCTGGCCTCCCTGCTCCTTGATACGCACACAATAGTTGCCAGGACCCTCCTTCAGTTCTCACTAGCCAAAATATTTTGGACATCTACTTCAACTATATGTTTGACAATGAGAACAGTCCTTTAATTGCACCCACGGAAAAATGGCTCCATTCGGAAGGATGCCAGCTTCAAACAACACTTGCATATTCGAGCTAGACGGACAGACTGCTCTTTATTTGCCAGTAAGGTAGGGGGAAAAAAATGCTGTAACATGTGCTTTGTACTCTCTGCTGCATACTAAATCATTCCTGGGTGGTGTTCATGATCTATAAAACAGTAAGTAGTTTGGTCACAGCTATCTCTGGCACCATCTGTTTGACCACTTGCAAAACTACCAGGCTGCACGGAAGCTGAAAAAGAGACATGACTAGTGTGAGTTTGGGAAAAACTATATCTAGCTTCAAAATTAAACCAGCTATTCAAAATTTCATCACAGTGTGTCGGACATACTGCAGTTACCCTCTGAACCGTCACAGGCTAGATTTCCCTTGCCTCTGGCAGACATGGCTGGCTGCTTTTTCCATAGCCAATATGTTTGCAGATAGTCTCATTAACACAAAAGTTCCCAGCAAAGAACAGAAAATGAAGCTTCTGAGTCTACCCAGCTGATTTTCTCCTCCAGCAAATTAAGAAAAGCATTTTTGGCCAAGGAATCCTGCTTCTGATACATGATTACCTATTTACCTGTTATATTTTTCTGCACTGAATTCTTTGGGATAACTGTGCATTTTCATTCAAATTGTTAACAAAACTATAAACCAAGGCAGATGAAGAATAACTCTTGAGGTACATAACACTAAAACTAATTATTCCCAATTATGTTTGGATAATAAGCTACTGATACATTTAATATATGCTATACTTATAATTACAATTAATCTCATAAGAGCATTTACAACACATCTTTGATGTGGTCTTTTTTTCCCAGAAATCATCATGATTTCTTTTACAGTCTAAAAAAAAAGTTTAATGAATGAGTTGTATATCTGTCTCAAGCTTGATAACACCTAACAGCTGTAACTCCAAAGGAAAAGCCCATTTACCATTTTAAGTACCCGAGTTAATTAACTTCTTTCCATTATTAGGAACTTCCCCAATAGTCCAAGATTTATTAAAAGTTAATGTGAATGCTTCAGAAAGCTTCCTAACCAATAAAGAATTCCTCTGAACAAATTAATAATTTCTACAATTATGCCACAAGTATTAAATATAAAAGCCTTGAATAAAAACAATACCAATGAAAGAACAAAAAAAAAATTTAATAGAATATCATTTGCCGTTAAAAAAAGATAGATTACTTTCACCTATGTTGTTATACTGCTCCTCATTTAAATTTCTCATACATTTTTGTACATTCTTTTAATTTCCAAAATTACTAAGAAACTAAACAAAACTTAAGACCAGGTTTCAGATGTGTTGACAGAGTATTGCTTGCATGAGAGATAATCCAGCCATTCTCCTGCACTTCTGCCTAGGATGCCTGGGTTATAATGAAACTTTTTCCTGAAGGTTAATTGGAAACCTTTGTTTGGTGATCAAAATCCCAGGTATGTGCCTGTATTGATTCTGAAATTGCCATTATGTAATGGCAAGGAATGACAAAATGGGCGTCTGTCTCCTATGTCTCCTATTGACCAAACAGTACTTCATGTGATGGTAAAACCATTGGTGTTAAATAGCATCTGTCGTGAAATTGAAATCTTTATAAAGAAATTAAAATTTGAATGGTTGGAAATAAAAACCTATATAAAATTAGCCATCCTGCACTTCTATTGCTCCTTCAGATTAGTTCAGAAGATGCATGTCGTACTTCCCAGTGATCTCCAATCACATCTTTAATGCACAGAGGGACTGCGCCAAACTTCCTCCCGGCTCAGAGACTTTAGCAGGGTACACACAGTTGCCTTACGCACAATGCATAAGGGTTCCTTCAACTTCTGAGGAATAAACACCTCTTGTAAAATCCCCTTACAATATTTTCTCATGATTCTTTCATGTGGCTGTAAACAATGCTACTATGAAAAAATCTGGGGGAGGGCAGGAAAAGAGGAAGCAATCAACACTTATCATTAGTGTTGAGCAAGATTTTCTAAATTATATTATCATGACATGACGTCTGCAAAGTTTTAGTGGGTAGAAATGCTTCAGGGAACATGAGTTAATACCATCAGTTATAGTTGTGAAGGCAAGAGCCATCCTGAAGATTGCTTCAGTAAATTAGAATAAGTAACAGATCCCCTCAAGTGCATTGCTGTTCATTAATAATAATGCCCATATAGCAGACAATTTCCATTTAAAGGATGAGCCTTTGCAACTTGGTCAGCAGGATTATGTTTAAAGTGATCTCCTAAGACAAAGGGAGTGCGAGCTTCTTTCTCATGCATTGTCTGAAAAGCATTTGCCAGCTTTCTCACTACTGCTCTCACAAGACCATCCAAATGCAATCATCTCCGGTTTTATCTCAGCCTCAGCATAGGAACAAAACCATGAATTGCATTCTATAAAGTGTTGAAACGACTATAACCTGTCTTCTATGAATCACCGTTTCTGCAGTAAACTCTCCCAAGCAAGTGTCTTGTCCCGGTTGCAAATGACCCTTGACAAATCCCCACGGCTGCATTTGTGGTCTCTGCTGCTGAGACCGTTCCCTGCAGGAGCAGCTCAGGCTGAGAGAAGGCAGCAGGCTTGGCGAGCCGCACTGTGGAGTGTGTTGCCTCCAAGGGATGGGGTCAGCAGTGCGTGTCCTCTGCACGCTGAGGGACTGACTCCTGAAGCAACTTTTAGCAAGCAGTTGCAGAATGTCAAAAGTGAGTCTTCAGAGAGCACAAACACCAACTTGAAAGAGCTTAACAGCAAAAAACCTAAGTTTCTCTTCAGATACGGTTTTCCAAAACAATTGGATTAAAAAGTGGATGCTTAGCTGACCAGTACAGATTTATAGATCAGTATGCTCTATAAGTATGTGGATTTTCTTCTAGAAAAATTCCTGGAAATATCTGGGAATACCTCAGAGCATGCAGGGTTCAAAACACAGTATTTTAAACAGGTAACAAAACTTTCTAAATGCCTTGCCACATCTTCCAAGTGGTTTCTGTTCAAAATAACGGTACATATTTAAAACATCCTGAAACAAATGCAACTGGTACACAAGTGTGGAACTGCAGACATAATTATAACGAGAATGAAATTGTTTGCAACATACCTTGGAATTGCGTAAATTTGATTGTTCCCATCCTCTCTCCATTTCTGAAAACAACTTGACCCTAAATAAAATAAACAAATATCTTAAAAGTTTTATAAAACTCTCATAATATAGTTTCACTAGCATTGAAATTCTTTTCCATGCACTGTTCAAATTACCCATGCAAGTTTTAAACTTTGAAGACAGCAGATTCAACCAAGGTTAAAATAACTCAGTAACACCTCCTTAAAGCTTTCTTCCACAGATTTCAAATGGCCTTAGAAAGTTGATCAGAGTTATCATCGACTTTTCATGGACGGAAATGGAGGTACGCTATAGCCAGTAACTTACTGAGTCTCAGATGATGAGAGATATGCAAACAATTAGTTTTCACCATGGGACTGTTATTATCAAGGCGAAGTAAGAGCTATCAAAGATGGCACAAGAAAATGGTTTTCCATTTCATTCATGATATGGTTCTCCAAATGGCTCTATTATCTACTCATACAAATGATTATGGATATCTGTAGCTTTTGTGGCTTGGTTTTGTGCTACATCAGCATGAATGTCCTAGTATTCTTTTTTAAAGTAATGCCTTTAAGTCAGTACTACCCTTTGTTGTGCTCCGCGTTGTTGCTCTTCAAAATAATGGTCACGTAAAGCTGCAACCTCCTCAAATATCCCTAGCAAATTACTCCCATCTTTCATCCCATCTTTCCAACTTAAATTAAGAAAAGCTCTTGTTACATTTCTTCCTTACTTCAGCTATTCTGTGATTGAGTATGAAACAAGAGGTGTTCATTCATTCATGCTAAGAAGTATTTTTAATATTTTGAACTTGCAGAGGAGCACTGAGAGCTGTCAGTACAGATTGCTGGTTTACTGCCTCCCCAGTTTGGTTTATTATTCTCATTTCCATTAATCTTTGTTTTAGCAGACACCAGGATAAGAGAAATCAAACGATAAGCAGGCAAGGCTACAACACATTTCTCTGTGCAAGCCAGCCCCTTTTTGGATAAACCTTTCCGGTCACTAAGAGGTTGCACTGAAGGGAACCATCTGAATTACTGAAATTTGCAAGGAACCGTACAATAGGTGTGCAGTACAGCACACTCACGCCGCATTTCCTGCAAGCCACAAGACACCATTTCCCTTTGATAAATAGAAAAAGACACCCTTCAGCAAGTGTGAGCTAAGTGTGCTAAGCCTTAAAAGCCAAAAGGCCCAACCTGTGCCAAAAAGAGAGCAAGAGAAATGAACATTGGTAATGGGAGAGATTCTGGCGACGGCTGCAGAAGGGCACAGGAGCTGCTCCTACTGAAAACCAGTTGAGCTAAGTCTCACCCAGTGGCTGCTAACACAGCTCCAGGACAGAATGTAAAACATTAGCTGGCAGATTTATGCATGCACCTCAGCAGCCTCCACCCAGATCTCCTCTAGTTTGGAGAAGTAGTATTTAATATCCCTTTACTTGTTTGAACATAATCATAATGCATTTGGCTTCTTGGTTTAATTAAACAATAGCAGAAAACATTAAAGAATAGACTTGTTAAAACGCTGTGCAAGTGTTACTTATTGCATACATACTTATGGTCAATCCAGTCTTAACCTTGCTAAATTCTTGGTTCTGTGACCTGTGTCGGAGATTTCTATAGTTAAATTTTTCACTGTGTGGAAAAATTACTTTTTCATTTGATTTTAAATTTACTGCCTTTTACTTTAACTCTGTCTCCTTTTATTCTTTTATTACAAGATAATAGGACTGTAAGTTGTAGTCTACTAGAGTGCTATTTATAGATAAACACAGAGCAAGAATCACTGACATCTTGTATGATCAGTCATCTATGATTGTCATCTACTATTGATAGCATAATATACCAGCTCACCAAATTTTCTAGATTCCAAGTGCTACTGGTGTGCAATATTATAATTTCTTCCTGTAAAATCACACACATCTTTATCATTCAGTAGGACAGACAAATACCATATGCATCTGCTGACTAGAGATAAATACATACATCCTCACTGACACGCTCTGAAACTATCAACAAGACATAAATCGGTCGAATGTTTTGAATAAATGTAAAAATTTTGATTTAAAAAAAGATATATAAATGGAGTTATAGATTTAGAAGTAATTGTTTTTCTCAACCTCCCTTTGCTAGGATTTGTGGCTTATGCTGATCTAAGCAGTATATAAATAATAATATGCATGATGGGGATGAAAGTTATGGAACAACTCATGTGAAAATGTCCTTGTTATCTGCAAAATTTTCAATCATAGTGTTTTACTTTCATCAATGCTTACTGGAAAAATGCTAAAATATCAAATGGGTTATTAAAAGGAATAATAATTTCTAAATACCGTTTTATGAGTTCTGACATTGTCTGGGATATTGTTCACAAACTACAGAGTCTGTATGTTACACATAGAGATTAACAGGAAAGAAAACAATTTTAAGAAATTGAAACTGGCTATTTATTACATGAGTAATCCAACTAGTAAATCTGTTTTCAAGGTAAAATCAACAAAACACACATGAGCAAAAAGCCCTAAAGCAGGAATCTCTAGCACAATCTGTGATGATGACAGTACACGTTTATTATGCAGGCATCAAAACTGCAACCGCAGCTGCAGTTACCGCTTGGTTCTTTGCTCCTCGGGAACATGCTGCTTCATAATAACATGTGACAAGTCGCTACAGCATCTCAAGAACCTTAAACCCCACAAGAGTCTAAAATTCCTGTGTGCTGGGTGAGGAAACGCTCCTAGATTTTTACTGGGGTTTTGGGTAGCCCCAGCAGACATGGACAGGGTGTTCCTGATGCAGCATTTGGTTCTGCCAACGTAGCAGAAAGGAGCGCTCCTCGTGAGCACTGGGAAATTGAATAAATAGCGATACCTTCATTTCACTTTTACAAATATTAACTTGAAAAAGGAACAGGAAGAAAACTAATGAGAGTCACCCATTGCTCTCTGCTTTCACCACTATTTTATCAAAAATAAGACAATTATATTCAGGGTAAAAAATATTATATAAATATATAATAAAATGTTGCAGTATTTAATTTTATAAACTTACAGCAATGCTAGTAAGAAATAAGCAAACCAGTATCTCAGAAACCTGTTTTGTAGAAATGATGTGCTGATTTTTGACATGAGAAGCGAGATATAATCTGACGATGTTCTATGGCTCATGTCAAGTCATTTCTTTGCCACTGAGGTAACATACCATAAGATTTAGCTAAAGAGTTATCTTCTTTAGACTTGAGATTCATAAATTACTAACGATGTTTTTTCTTTATTTAAAGTAGTGGATGTTTGAATAATAGATATTCCTAATACACACATTAAGTGCTGACATTACAAAAGCAAATCTTAGTACTACTTTGTCCTTTATTTTTATCTCACCACACACTCCAGCACATGTGCTGGTACAGACTGCAGCTCACCGTGTGACCCACCACAAAATCTAGATCTTGTGAAATCCGTGTGACTATAACAACAGACAAAATCCTCTTTTACCTTCCATCGTGTTTTGGTGACATTGCATAGGCATATTTAGATACTTAGTAGCAAAAGGATCAGTGACTGTACAGATGAGAAGTACCATTTTAAAGAAAATAATAGAAGTAATTTAAATACTAACTTCTTCAGAACATGATTGTCAGATTCAAACAGTATTTTTCCCAGTGAAGTAACTATTTTACTTCGAGGTGTAAAACATACCTCTGTCCTTAACAAAAACTTAATTCAACTGCACAAGTGGATTACTTGCACTTAGATCAAACCACATATTTTACTATATATTAAAATAATTAATCAACAAAGCTTTCCTCTTCATTACACACAGATCACCCCAATGGATACCAGTAGAAATCCAACTGGTATCTTAGTGCCTGTTTTATTTTCTTCAATCCTATTTCTTCACCAGTTGCAAAAAAAAATGGTAAATACCAGTTCTATAACTGATCTGTCCAACTTTGAGCTGCTTCATATCAGCAATTATCCTTGAAAAGTTGATGGGAAGGAAATAGAAAGTATGTGGCTTGGAGTCCAACAGACAGCGATGTGAAAAGAGGGTGGAAGAGAAGGCGAATAAGCTCAGTCTGGCACAGCGTGGTACCTCTGGATGTCACTGCTGGTATGTACAGCCACTGCTGCACACAGCATCTCAATAACCTTTATTTGGGATCCGCTGCAGCTGCATAACTCATAATGCAGCCTTAAAAAAGTGTACCTTGCTCATTTTTTCTAAATGTACAACCATCCCATAAGGGAAAACAATACTAGTTGCACACTGCAAGTTAGATGGGTTGGACAACAGAAATATAGAAGCTTATGTTGGGGTTTTTTTTTTGCGGCTTTGTTGTTGTTTGGATTTTGCTTAGATACGTCTCCGAGTTCAGATGTTTTTCCTGTAATTATTTGGTTCCCCCACCCCACCCCCGCAAAAAAAAGACAGTGTTTTAATGTCTTTTTCAAATGATGAAAACCAGAACAGGACCAAACATTTCAATGGTGTCGGTCTCACAATTGCCACATACAAGGACAACATCTCTGTGTTTCTTCTGTGTACTGTCTTCTTCGATGTGCTCTGTTTTACAAGCCTAACATTGATTTTTGTCCTACTCATGTACTTTGTTATACAGCATAACTGCATTTCATCTCATTGCTAAAAAGACAGTTTCTACCCTCCCTGGATGTACAATCTTCCCCTTTTTTCTTGAATTGATGTTCTCTTAAGCCATCAATCCTTTATTTGTGGTCAGAAGAAGTCGTCCACAACAATCACTCATCTGCACTCACAAAATATTAGCCAACATTAGCTTTATTTTAGACACGTGGGACTTCTCCTGTCTTTATAGCAGTTAGTAATATGTCTACACTTGGAAGGAGCTGTTTATCATACTTTATTTTTTTCCTGGTGGATAAAAAGTAGTTATCTTTGCTATATTATGAACATGTCATTAAGCTCCTTCTGAGCTATGGAGCACTAGTATTTCTAGTAGTTTCTTTGCATTATCACTGACAGTATTATTATTCAGCTATGGACACAGGCCCATGTCAAAGTTACAATTCTTTCATTCCCCATACACTGAACTCCACAGTCAACACATTTTTTCATTCACATTTTTAGCTTTCTTCATCAGTCAATAAAATCAGAGTTCAGAAGAAGCTTAACTTCTCTTTCAGTCAGGGCCAGGTTTGTACTTTGACCATCATTTAAGTTACTGTGTATTTTCTTCTGCAAAGTCTCTCAAATATAGTAAATAGAGAAATAAAGATATAGCATTTAGTTCCATGATTTTCACTACTGTACCTACAAAAAAGGTCTGCTTTAGACCATGCTTGCTTCCTTCTCCAACAGACTTCGCCCATATGGCACCAAACAACTTTTTGTTTATTCAAATTTGTATTATATACTCAGCTTATACTTCGTATCTTATTGTTGATTTAATTGTCATAATTATATATTCAAGCTAAATTAACAGCACAAATACCCCTTCATCAGAAGAGAAATCATGAGTATGTTGACACACACATTGCAGCTGGATGCAAGAGAGTTAAATGCCACAGGACTCGTGTTCCCCAAGTATTTTCCAACGGCCAATACATTTTGGGGCTCTGCCTCAGTTCCACTTCACTGCCCAGGAATCTGGGCTACCCTCCCCTATAGGCAAGTCATCTCCCCAGAAAACAGTGTTTATCCCCAGTGGCTTTCCCTGAAATGCCTGAGCCTATACAGTCAAACCAGTTCCAAAAGTGACTGTCAGTATTTTTTTTCCAAAAATAAATTAACTCAGTCACTTTGGGGGCTCTTTACTTAGATATTTAACTTAAAGTAAACCATTTAAACAAATGCATGCAGAAATACCTGTAAAGCAGTGGGATAACTAAGGCAATTGAAGTTATATTTCTAATTTAAAACATAGTGCATTTTTTTCACAGTAATGAGTATATAATTAAAACTGTCCCTTTGCCCTTGGCCATGGCAGGGGTTGGTGGAACTAGATGATCTTTAAGGTTCCTTCCAACTTAAACTATTCTATGATTCTATGTTCTGTGACATCTGATGAAATCAAGGTGTACTTCTGATCCTGTAGCATCCTTATTGGATCAAGTCCAATAAAAGTAGAAGCCAAGGAGGGTGAAGCATCACAGAACAGCAAACCTGAGAGCTCGCTAGCACCCATAAGGGCAGGTATTGCCTTCCCATGCTGCTCCCAGCTGCACAGTCCTACACCTACCTGGTGGTAGCTTGGCACTCATCAGGCCCCACTGTGAGCTGTCATGGCCTATTACACCAGCAAAATGTATTCAGTGATAATTTTGGTTGTTTTTTTTTTTAATTTATTTTATTTTGTATTGTTTTGGCAAGTGGGTGAGACGATGCTTCTGAATTGCTCTCCAGTGCCAGCCCCAGAGCCAGCACAAAGGAGCCCTGGAATGACACAAGTGGTAGCAGAAACAGCCAGGAGGGAGGGAGTGAGATACCCTCCATTAGTCCCAGCTCCCTTTAGAAGCCTTTTTGTGTCACCAGGCAATGCACACAGCCCACTACTCGTGTGTTACACACGCTCGATTTACTCGTACAGGACTCCTTAGCTACAGAGAGGCCTCCCCTGACACGCACAAAACATCAAGCTGGCTTTCTCTGGGTCTTGGCTCTGCAACTTCTAGGCGGTGAAGAGCTACGAGCCTTAATTCATAACCTCTTCCACCCTTCCAAACATCACACCTAAGACAGCAGTGTTGATGGAGAAAGGGAATATCGTTCAGTCTATGAAATGATTTAGCTGAGAACAACCCAATGAGCGTTTAGCTCTGCAAGTCTAACCTCGCTTCTGGAACAAAACAGTAAACTTCCAGCTGAGGGCAGCTTGTGCACAAATCTTCTGGTTTCAACCTAGTTACACCACTCAATTAGCCAGAGACAAAGAGCTGAGCACAGGAGATGTAAATACAGTGCCAGAGAGGATACTAGGGAGACAACAATAAAGTTGTCACCCCCTGTGGGATAAAGAGGTAATTGTCACCTTTGGAACAGTGAGAGGAGAGCAGAAGGCAGAGGGTGACAAAAATTAAATTGCCTCATGAAATCAACAATGCTCCTGAATCCGTGATTTTATACCCTTAGAGCGCTGTGGATAAAATGTTTCTAGAACATTTGATCAACGCAGACCCAGTGACTGCTGCTTTCAAGACTTGAGACTATTTTCAGACAAGGTGTTTCTGTCAAAATTCTCAAGATTGAACATTTAAATTTGAAATATTTTATGATCCAAAGGGATTTTTTTTTCCCTGCCTGTTTTCTCTCTTATGACATTTTCTAAAAGATTTGGGTAACTGAACACTGGTGTCTGGAGAACAGCAGCAGCAGAGCAGCTCAAAGAGCAGGTGTGAAGCACAGCTAAAAATCTGGTCTTGGCAAACATTTTCTAAATGAAGCAATAGCGCCATTCTCATCTAAACAGATACTTGTGTATCTGGCATAGCAGGCATAGAACAGCAGGAAAAAAATGAACATGCTTTCTTCTAAGCATTAAATATCTGTCTGTGCCACAGGAATAACGCTTGAAAAATATACTCGCAAATGACTAAGTTTCCCAAACATGAAAACACGGGTTTTGGAGAAAGTGGGGAAGAAGGAAGATAAATTGATGGAACAGAAGTGCTCAGAAAAAAATTTCTGGTAATCATGACAGTGATGAAAAAGAATGAAGAACCAGCATTCATCAAATCCTATAATTTTGGAACTAGGAGACACTCATCAAAACTATTAAGACATCAGTCTAAAACAGAAAAATCAGTGATGTTTTTCAGGTTGTTCCTTTGCACAGCAGGTAGTGAGCTTCTAAAATTTTCATTGAGTGGGGTTTGCTTATTTATTTGTTTTGGTTACAAACAGAGGACTGGGAGGCAAACCACTCTACTGACCTCATGGGACACTTCATATATTCTTATGTAGCTGCTTCTGTGAATTCTTGGTAGACAGAAAGGTAAATGGAATCAGCTTTATCTCAGGGTTCAGGAAACATTCATGATTTTTTAAATAGGTTACACAAACTGCTTCAACATGAGCAAAGTACAGGATAAGCAGATGTACAGGTTCACATCGGAGACCATTTGGAAATAAAGAACACAGAACAGAGACATATCAAAGTCACTTATTTTCTTTTTTTTTTTTTTTTCTCCAGGGTAAAAACTGTTCTGGGCAATATCATCCAGCAATTTTAATAAAAAAGATGGGGCTGGCCAAAAGAAGATCTGCTAACAACAGCTGATACAAGTAGTCTGTGGCATGGGCCAGTTGGGGTCTGTGCTTTGGCACAAGACAAAAGGCTTACAGAATAAGTAATAAAGTTTCTAGAATTTTTTTAAAAAAAACAAATCCTGGTTCCTTTAGTGTTAACCTTTTTGAATTACAAGCATTTCCCAAAACCAAGTTTCCTCAAAAAAGTGGCTAAACTGTGCATCTCTTGATATCATGATAGGAATGAGAGAGTTGTATCCCACAGCTAGGCTGGAAGAAATGGCAAGTGAAGACTAGCCCCTTAAGTTTCAAACTTTGGGGAAACAGTGATCAAGTATAACAACACCTTTATGTGCCTATCATTCACATACATCCTGAATCTAGCATTATGCGAAAATACAAAGTACTGTAAGCCTTACCATCATGATTTCATCATGCTGACACTTAACTCCCTTCTAAATAAAGAATTCCGGTCCATTCAGTCTCTTCTTCATAGGAGAGGGGATTTTTTTTGTGTGTGTCTATCTCCACTCTCTAAAGTCCTTTTTCAATTGTCTTATTTATTTCCTGAGGAAGGCGATCCATAACTTAAACACAGACGCTCTTGATGTGCAGAAGGGTGCCTCTATTTCTCACTAATATTTTGCTATCTGAACTTTACCATATTTTGGGCTGAACTTCATCTCTTTTTTTCAGGGAAGTGCAGGAATCAGATGGGGAATGGACAGAATTTCTTTGGATGAAATTTCTTCCCTCCATCTCAGCAGCGTCCTCTGTCATAGGTTGTATGTGCACAGAAGTGTGCTGTTGCCAGCACAATGACATGAGATAAGCCCAGACTATGCTGTTCCATTAGATTAGCATTTAGATGCATACACACAATTTTTTACAGCTATGTTGAAATAACACAGCACAGTCACAGCATTTTTTTCAGCACAGCAAGCAAAAGTGTGATTAGTGAACATCTGAGCACTCTGTCTTACACACAGAAGCAAGTCTAAGGGAATAATGTTCCTGACAAGGTACCAGCAATTCATAAGAACGTGAAGGTGAGGAATAAAGGGTACTAGTCAGGAAATCACGCACCAAACTATTGCACTTGCTGGCCATTGTAGGTGAAGAAAAAAGAAACCTTTATGCTTTCACAGAATGGTCAGGGTTGGAAGGGACCTCTGGAGCTCATCTAAGTCCAACCCCCCTGCCACAGTGGGGACACCTACAGCACATTGCACAGGACGGCATCCAGGCGGGTTTGGAATGTCTCCAGTGTGGGAGACTCCACCACCTCTCTGGGCAGCCTGTGCCAGTGCTCTGCCACCCTCAGAGTAAGGAAGTTCCTCCTCATGTTAAGATGGAACTTCCTGTGCTCCAGTTTGTGCCCGTTACCTCTAGTCCTATCACTGGGCACCACTGAAAAAAGACTGTTCCAATCCACCTTTGTCAGTCATTAATGTGCTTTCGCATATTCAGCTAGGGTTATGAGTAGCACAAGGCAGAGCAGGCAGATGTTCTTTTTTTGCCATTGTTCCTTGCCATATCATTTGTATCCAATAATAGACCTTTTCTGCTATGTGAGGCATCCCTTCCAGTGCCCATATAAGCAAGCTCTTTGTTGGCTGCCTACAACATGGTTATCGTTAGTGGTCTTAGGTTTAAAAAAGCATGACAAGAAAGAAATTATAATGAAATATACACATCTGACAAACTTTTTTGCAAATTTTTCTGAATACTTTGGAAACACAATGACAGGCACTGGAATTGTTTGCAGCAAACACTTTCAAGTCTGGTGATACATGTAACTGAGTGCTGACTACTAATATTTAGCCAGTTTTGTGATCTATGGCTGGCCTCCGAAGCATGAGCAAAATAATCCCTTTATTCTTGACTCAATCTCCTTCAGATGTGTGTAAAACATTGATGTAAACAACCTGTCTTTCAGGATGGCACGAGAAGAAGAAATAGTCTGAAGCACTGGGAGTAGGAACTCAAGCCCTTTCCAGTGTGTATTAAAAAGTAAATATGAACTGCTGAGGTGATGTTCAGAATTGTTCTTTTGAGGTTGAGTCCCTGATGATTTCAGTTTCTAGTTCTGTGTGTCTGTAGAAACAGCATAACAGCACATTATATTTCACCACCACGGGTTTTTTTCACTGCTTTTGTAAGAATGAATCAGAAGAGATGGCATAAAGCCTTTTAAGGACACAGCATTAAGCAGCAGCGCTCTCTCTTCAACAGTGCAATTTCAGATGATGTTCTGAAGTAATTTCTTCCATTTTCTTTAAACTACATTAATCCCAGCAGAGAGCACAACTGCACAGGCTGTATTTCATTTGTTCTGATGATGACCCGAAAGACTGCAAGAGCCACTACCTCCTCTCCGCGCACTTCTTCCTGCCCAGGCTCTGTCACATTGGTTGGACGCAGGAGATTACTCTGTTTACTGTGTTCTTTCTAATAAGCAGGTAGCCTACGTTATTAGCAAGGTCTTTGCATCCAAAGTAGAGTCCACCAGCATTATTCATGTACAAGCGCTGAGCACAGTGTCTTCAGACTATTGTCTTTCTAAGTGAGCAACTTTAATTCAAAACTTTTTTAATGTGAAAGGAAAATTAAAAAAAAAAAAAAAAAAAAGGGTACGAAGACCAGGCAGCTTTACAAATCTCTTTTTAAGTATGAATACCTGTCGGTCTTGGATGATTCTTGCTACTGGCTAGAGAAAAGGCTATGACAGGAGACTCATTCCCAGGGTTATATGGCTACTCTACCTGTGAAAATTCCCCTGCAGGCAGAAGCGTGAGCTGATGCTAATCAGAAAAGAGTATTTGGAATCAGCTAAAAGGCTGGTTTTTTAGTGACTAGCCATCCATGCCTAGAACGCAAACATTCCCCCTTTAGTCAGTACAAGCTCTTACACAGGAACTCAAACCCTTTTATTCAATATTCATGAAATGTTTCTAACGACTAGAGGATTTTAAACCCTTCTTTGGCAAATCACTTAAGGCAGCTCAAGGCACACAGGAACCATCCAGGACATTAACTTTTTAATATATATTTCCCAGTGACATTCACTGCAATGGGACAGTTTTCCATTTCATAACGGAAAAATAACCTTCATTCATCTAAATTTACAGCAAGCTTCTAATAGCCTTTTATTTTAGCCCAGTTTTAGTTTTGGCTTTGTTGACAACTGTCAGAATTACTGCGATGTTTGAGATGGCAATTTCTGTAAAGCTAAAAAGCCTAGGCTAAACTATTTCTAATCCTGGGACTCTTAGAATTACTTTTCTTTAAAATTTCAGATTTTTGTCTATATTACTTTCCATATCAGAAAGCACTCTTGAAGACAGCTATGTTTGATGATAATGAAGTAGATGTTTCATCCTCTTCCACTTCCTTAGCGCTGCATCGCTCCAGGTGATGCTTTCATCAGCATCAAATTCTGACCAAAAGCTGCAGAGAAGAGCATTAGCATTGCTGGGCATGGAGATTTGAACAGGCTTGGCAGTGGCAGGAAGGAGGTCTAACCAATATATTCTTCATAAAATCAAATTCGGTCCTTTTCATTGTCCATTTTAATCCTTCAGGCTGCTCTAACCTGTGCCAACAGCCTGCAGAGAATCAGTGAGATATAACTGGCATAGTTTTGAAACTTTAAAGATTCTCTATTTATATCCCTGTAGCGGTTTTACTGAGGAAAGGCAGCAGCCTCCACGCTCTTCAGAAAACAGTCAGATCCACAGACATTGGAAGAGGCTCATTTCAGTTTCTGAGTTGTGAGTGATCAGCGTCATACACCATTAGATCCTACACAGCATACCAGCTTCCCAGCTGGCATATATCAGAGCTCTCAAAGGTGTAGCTCTCTTCAGACTCCGTAAAGCAATGCTTAGAGTAACGGCGTTACTTTGGGATCACTCTTCCTACATTTTCAGAACTCTAAAATTAAGGCTTACTGATATTTAAACATCTTCCCGCTGTGATGGATGCTTTAAAAAACATTTGCAAAATACTTTGTTGTTTCAAATACATTCTCTACCTAAAATTAACTTACAATCAATGTCATACTAAAAATTTGAGACATATCTAGAACGCACAGTCACTTAACAGAGAAACGGTGTATTTTTTAAAGAAAGGTATTATTTGTAAACTCTCCAAGATTCCCCAAGGACATGATGATGGAGATGAAAACAAGGCAACAGATAATATTCCATTGTCACCCCTTAAGTCACACTAGTTAATTTGCAGAAATGAGAAGAAATGCAAGTTATTAGTAAAGTGAGTCCTCTTTTTGCTTTTCTTCTAACTCAAGGCAGTGTGCAAAGTCCAATTAATGATGTGAAACAGCTAAGGGCTAGACATTGCTCTCTCTTTTTCCCCCCCAACCTTTTCATACCCAATATGGTATCTACACCATGTTGTGCAGACTAATTTAGATGCACTCAGGCGAGTGAAGTAGTAAATCTACACAGGAAAACATGAATGGTTTGAGTCTGGAAGTACAATCAGGTTCCCAGGCTACCAAGACCAAGATTGGTCTAGCGAATCCACTTTCTTGGGGATTAGACAGACACAATTAAACTGCTTCTGGACAAAAAAAATAAAAAAAAAATTTGCACGTACCTTTGAGGTACTTGTCTCAGTTCTAGATTCAAGAGGAGCACAGGCAGAATCAGTCAGTAAATTTGGAACTGGAAGGGAATTACTACTCATCAATGCATTTGCAAGGGGCTGTATTCACATATAAGCCTTTTTTTTCTTAGAGTTATAAAACTCAGCATGGGGAGTTTCTCACTTCTATCATTCCCACCAGAAGACTGCTTCTGAACCTGAATCTTCTGGTCATTTTAAGTTTTCCTCTAGCTTTCAGGTCCCTCTAATTTTTGGTCATATACTTACTTTTAGGCTCACAGTATGATTTGGACTAAACAGCTTTCCCCCCTATGTATTTTGGCTGATATTTATGCAGAGAACAAGCAGTTTTCCTCTCAGCATACTAGGCATTCTCTGAGCCACCACGTGGAGAAGGAAAAAAAAAACAAACAACTGAGTTACCTTTCCACTACAAAAATTGGTATTATATAGGAGGTAGGCTTTTACCTGCCCAGTCTGAAATACCTCTCTCATGCACAAAGCATATATGGAACATCGTGTTCCAGAATGGAGGCAGGGACTGAATTTCAGTGTCCTGAAAGTGAGACTGAGGAGGAACCATTCTGGGCTGCTGCTGTCTCAACCTTGGACACCTACATTCTCTCGAAATATCTCTGGTGTTCCTAAAGCAGACAGTTGCCTCAGTGCATACCCTTACATTTTTTACTTTTATTTCCTCCTGTGTCTCTTACTGGAACCCTCAAGATCCTTTAGCTCTTCCTACATGACATTTTAATCATCCTCTATCTTCAGAGTGCCTTTCAAATCCATGTTATCAACAAGCTGCACGAATAATACTCCTACTTTTAGCGTGAGGCATAAATGAACATATTCAATAATATGAGTTCAAGAGCTGATACTGGTGTCTTGGAGAAACTCAGCTAGAAGAGTCCCCTCTCCCAGCCCTTTCTGTCCAGCCTGAGGTCACCACTCCTACAGCTGTATTGTAGCTGCCTTTTTTTACTCATTTTTCTTGAGACCCTGCGTCAAATGATCACGTGAAACCCAGACAGATATACTCTGCTACATTTCCCATGCACTCAGACAGCTTGCCATGAGGTAGAGCTGACTACATATTGGGCATAGTCCAAAGAACAGAGACTCTGAACTTCTAGACTTGGGTTTGATTTGTCACGTTTTACTAACATGTAGTTTAAATGATGTCTACACGTGGGCATTAATAATTAAGTTGTGTAGTGAACTTTTGTACCTTGTCATTGGCTCATTGAGTGACTAAGGCTGTCCTCTGATAATTTGGCAGAAGAACACAATTCAGTTATTTAATACTTAAGAGACTTTGAAATCAATATATCCCTTACTTTTACCTAATTGCAAGAAAAAAAAAGGAGAAAGAATAGATTTTAAAAGAAGTAAAAAATGCTGGAAAACAGGAAAAAAACCCAGAGAATTTTCTCACATGGAAAAAGGACTTAAAATAAATTTTCAGATTTAAAAAGTATTTTATTTGAAAGGAAAATGTTAACCGTTTTCATTTGAAAATGTAAAAATAATTTTCTACATTTTTTGAAATATTGAAAACATTCAGATATTTAAATCTTGAAAAAAATAAATATTTGTGTGTGTATTATAAGGCTGATGGTGGCACTATATCACTCAAAAGAACAGATAATTTTTGATCGACTCGTAACTGCATTCTTTAGAGAATACTATATACAAATTACACTAATTTCCCTAACTTATATTATGCAAGGACTGCACTCATTTGAATACAAGGTAAGGCTTCCTTTGCCCCAAATTAATGCCTCAACAGCAGTACCCCAGTACCACAGCCCTGGGTCATGCTGAGTTGGGCTGAGTTGCTGTCAGAGCCCCAGCAGTGTGCTCTCACGACCGAGCGAGCCGGCGCCAGTGCAAATCCACTGGGACCACTGCTGGTGGCACTTCAGCTCATGCTGAAGGAAGTTCTGAAACTCTGTTCGGCGGAGGATGCTGCACTGATTTTAAGGTAAGATCGTTGAAGGCAAGTCCAGCGGCACTGCCCTCGCTTTGCTCATTTTTCTGTTCCCAGGGAAAGAGAAGGTTGCCTCATACGCAAAAGACTCCTGGGTCAATGTCAGTACAGAAACCATTATCGGTTTGGCTGCTTTCTTCAGCACTGTCTGAGAGATCAGACCTTCAAGGTCTAGGAAGCATTATACTTGGAAGAGAGCTCACTGGAAAACAAAAACCCCATTGTTTAAAGATGCAGTATTCTTCGTTTTCCTACAAAAGATCCAACACTACAAGTTCTCAATAAGCACAATGAGTGGAAGCTCACACTGACACCTCCGTGATTAAAGCATTCCGGCATCAGGCACTTGGCTTCTTGGAAGGGAGCACATGAAAGACAGCAATAATATATAAACAGCCTGAAGGAAGACAAATGGCAGATTCCATTATTTTCTCTGGCTATCTCCAGTATCGTAACCTTTTCCTTATCTTGGTCAACACACTCACACTGAATTGAATGGGACTAAATTTCTTTTTAATACTTTGACAAACTGCACGGCTCCATACAATGCAAGCCTTGCATTCACAGCTACTCTTAAAAGTCAGTTACTTCTATTTTTTTAACACTTGTCATCAATCATCTATGCTAATTGGCCAAGTGGATGGCATTCCTACAGTGTATTAAATGTCCCAAAATAACTAATGAGAAGCTTTTTATTTCATCTGTCTCAAATGAAAGTGATATTAGAATAAGAAAGTATTTCCTTCTCTGCCACTGGCATTCAATGAATATTTATGATGTTTTTCACTCTATTGCAGTGATGTGACGATGTTGAATTCCAGTTAGAATGAGGATATAGCACTTAAAAGGAGATTCTACTATCTTTCTATCACTCATAAAAGGAATTAGTAATTTCAAAATGGCTAACACAAACAATTGCTTCTCAAATTAGATCATATTTTATCTTCATATTCGAAGCCAGAAAAGGAATCTCTTAATTTGTAGCAACAACTATCTTTAAAAACACTAATAACATGAACCCATTTATTAAATATTTGTAAAGCTATTTTATACACAGTACTAATGCTGACTGATCAAAGTGTATGTAATTAATGGACAAGAAAGCAATAGTTGCAATAATGGAAATCTTATTAGCATATAAATTATCTTGTTTTCAAAAGCTTAGAATACCCATACAAGGAAGATACGCTTATATCAGACTGTTTTTCTGAAGCCATTAAACCAAGTCAACTTCCCTGGAAGGGCCATATTACTGTGTCTCCCACCAACAGAAAAATCTTTATCTTCTGGACAGGAACTCATAGGAAATGATTAGGAAGTTCCAATGCAGATCTGGGTACCAGGTGGTACTGTTGGGCTACGTTACTGTTCCAAGTTAGATAAAGGAATTTATGCTGCACTGGTTTTCAATCCTATTTATCTCTCCTCTGTTACTAGCCATCAGATAACGTGCATTGGTAACTCCTGGTGACAGAGCGGGCTTTATCTATCGGGCTCTTCTTTTTTTCTCATCAGAAATCGTCCCTCCACAATGTGGCAAGGGGACTATACAGGAATAGAAGAGCTGAGAGGTTTGCTGATGAGGATGTGACTTTTTTGATTCAATGTATTCAGGAGAAGGAATTTTACTTACTAAACCCTGGCAATAATTTCTGTGGCTTGAAGCCAGGAACAGTTTCCAGTGCTCTCTGATTTATGTCCCAGGGCGGACACAGTCTGTCCTACAGGCAAAGACACAATGTTCATACTCTTGCCAGGGTATGTTCATACTCTTGAAGAGAGACACAATGTTCATACTCTTGCATTTTAAAGACTGAACTTTATTTTTCTCCCTATACAGTGGTGTGCACATAGGGAGTAGTGGATCCAGTGATAAAGTTGCTCCTAGTTGCAAACCTCTTTATTTGGATAGCTGTCTATCTACAGATGTCATCTATCTGAAATTCTGTAAGGGTTTTGACACGGTCCCCCACAACATCCTTCTCTCTAAATTGGAGAGATATGGATTTGATGGGTGAACTGTTTGGTGGATGAGGAACTGGTTGGATGATCACATCCAAAGGGTAGTGATCAATGTTCAGATGGAAATCAGTGACAAGTGGTGTCCCTCAGGGGTCTATATTGGGACCAGTACTGTTCAATATCTTCATCAATGACATAGACAGTGGGATTGAGGGCACCCTCAGCAAGTTTGTGGATGACACCAAGCTGACTGGTGCTGTTGACACGCCTCAGGGACGGCATGCCATCCAGAGGGACCTGGACAGGCTCAGGAAGTGGTCCTGTATGAACCTCATGACTTTCAACGAGGTAAAGTGCAGGATCCTGCACCTGGGTCGGGGCAACCTCTGGTATCAATACAGGCTGGGGGATGAAGGGATTGAGAGTAGCCCTATCAAGAAGGACTTGCGGATGAAAAGCTGGACATGAGCCGACAATGTGCGCTTGCAGCCCAGAAAGCCAACTGTATCCTTGGCTGCATCAAAAGCAGCATGGTCAGCAGGTTGAGGGAGGTGATTCTGCCCCTCTACTCTGCTCTGGTGAGATCCCACCTGGAGTACTGCATCCAGCTCTGGAGCCCTCAGCACACGAAAGACATGGACATGCTGGAGTGAGTCCAGAGGAGGACCATGAAGAGGGCTGGATCACCTCTCCTACAAGGACAGGCTGAGAGTTGGGGTTGTTCAGCCTGGAGAAGAGAAGGCTCTGGGGAGACTGTATTGTTGCCTTAAAGGTACTTAAAGGGGGCCTAAAGGAAACATGGGGACCAACTTTTTAGCAGGGCCTGTTGTGATAGAACAAGGGGTAATGGCTTTAAACTTAAAGAGGGAAGATTTAGACTAGATATGAAGAAGAAACTTTGTACACTGAGCATGGTGAAACAGTGGAAGAGGTTGCCCAGAGAGGTGGTAGATGCCCCATCCCTGGAACCATTCAAGGTCAGATTGGACTGAGCTCTGAGCAACCTGATCTACTTGAAGATGTCCCTGCTCATTGTAGGGGAGGTTGGACTAGATTTCCTTTAAATGTCCCTTCCAATTCAAACTATTCTATGTTTCTATGATATTGAAACCCCAAGAGGCTATCAATATCCCATTTAAGGCGATGTCTGGGGAGAAAATTCATGCCTCCAGTCATTCTAATCCGTATTTGATCAACAGTATCACAGAAAATATCTGATCTTCTACTGACATCAGTGAAGCCTAATTAATACAAATTTCTGTCTCAAGACAGCATTCATCTTTTTTGTCAAAATGTATCCAAACGACGACTATTTTTACCCAGAACATGCGCTACTTATTAGTAAAGACCATAATTTGGAGGTTTTCTGAGCCTCTGAACCTCTTTAAGATTTATTCCTAGAAGCTGGGCCACTAGTCACTCAGCCGAGATTTTATTCATGGAAGTACTCCCATGGAAAGTAATGGACTAAATATTCTAGATCACATCTAAGCAAGAGAAACTTTAACTGCTCTCAGTGAGAAGGATGAAACTTTTCATTTTGTATGTGGACTACCATAGACCATTGCAACTTTTTTGTCCAAAGAAAATGCATTTTACATGTGGCCACATATTCCCACTGAAGTTAAAGCGGAAGCCAGCTGCTGGTTTTATTCAACAGTGCTTAATTTATACAATTTACACATGCAGTAGAGTACTATGATAACTATTTCCTCCTGAGTGAAAATGATGGTTAGGTGGATATAAAATATTCCTACTTTTAAAATGTACAAGATAAAATGTATATAAAAACTGGTATGTCATGTGTGACAAATACAGTGGATATTACTTATAGGACAGGAATAGGGAAATGTCAGAAAAAGTATTGTCCGTTTTGATTGTTTATATTTAATAAAACAATTGTAAATTCCATGTTATGATAGTCTAGTAGTCCAGCACATAAAAAATGACCCAGCAATTATTAAGCTATTTCAGTATTACAGGGTTTTTCTCTGGAATTTTATTTTTATCAGAAACAGTTTCCTAAAAGAAACCTCCAATTATAGCTTGAGATGAACCATCTTTAGTTCCAAATTTATCTAAGGAATCCATGGTAGGAAAAGCAAGCATGCTTCAAAGGCACAACCTCCTATTGGAGTTTTATTTTAAAATTTTCTGTAGTATATCAAATGCTAGAAACCTCTTGCTCCTGATTCTCTTCTTCCCAGTAGATATTAGTTATAATAAAATTGTACTTTTTGTTTCTGTGTGTATTAAGTCAAATCAAGATCATTTGGTCACTGTATGCAGTCGATCAAATTTGGTGTATCTCAGAGTGGTGCTAATCAGGGTGACATGGTGTCATTCCACAACTTTAACCCACCACTAAAGGTGCTGTCATAGTAAGCCCTTCACGACTTTTTAGGCATTTTGCTTCTTTCCTATCACATCTCTTTTACGTGATGATGTAAGCAGAAAATCAACTGAACAAAAATATTGTAGCTCAATGTTTGAAATAAGGAGCAGATTTCCTGAAAACAAGGTACATTCAACAGAGCTAAAGTCTTGGTTTAGTTCTCCTTTTCCTCCTTTTCCCATTTCACCCACGACCACTACAGAACTTCCACAAGCATTGGACCCAGCAAAAGTTTTGTCAAATCTGGCTGTTCGTTTCAATGTGCCACAAATGCAAGACAAGTTTTTCATGCAGACACATGGCAGCAAATACCATCCATTAAAAAGCAAGATCATGCAGACAGTTGTTATAAGAATATGCATTCAGATCGGCTGCTGGCTACATTTCTAACACTCCCCAACACTTAGAGCTGATTCTTGTGTCTGACCTTTGAAACCAAGCCACCTCACCATGCAACGAGTAAATTGTCAGAGCCTATCAAAGAATATCTCTTCAGGCAAAGCTGGAAACGGTACCTAATCCATAGCAGGCTTGACTTCAGTGCTGTCACTACAGGGTGCAGCACCACGATTCACACACGCCAGCCCAAGACTGCTGCTGCTGGGTTACTCCACTTCTACCCTGAGAAACAACCTTGAGAGTGGCAAGGGAGCAGTTATTTTCAGACTCCCAGTTCCCATCAGCACTCAGTTTACTGTCCAGAATAGTGGGTTTGCTGATATCACAAAAGTGAAAAGGAAAGAGTAAGACAAAATTGGGGGAGAGCTGAAGAGCAGGCCTGAAACAAGAACAACAGACACTGTTTTTTAAGATGAATCATCTTTCCTTCTTTCATAACTTGGATGGCTAATCTGAAGAGAATTATGACCTCTTCTGCAGAAGCAAACAGTACCATCTGGTTTCTAACCAGGATTTATTTTTTCTTATTTTCACCTTTTTTAACAGTATGGGGACATATGGCCTTTGAAAAAAACTGGATGGTTTGCAAGTTACATCATCTTTAAACTTATACTTAACCTTTGCTCTACAGTGAAATAAGGTCAGGTCAGGTTTTGCTTTTCAAATAGATTGTAAAAGCAATATTTGGCAACATCTTCCAAGAAGCAGCATTCAATATATAGCTTGCCTACATAACTAGTAGGAACAAGCTTCCATGTTTCTCCTGTTACTTTACGATAACTCTTGATAACTGAGTTTTGGGTTTGAAGTGGTCAAATAAACCCAGACTTCAAATAAAAATACCTTAAAATTTCTCTTTGCTGAGACAAGTAGAACATAAAAATGTCAACAATAGCATTGTCAGTAGTTTGGGGGAGAATTTGACACATCCAAGTTTTGAATAAATATTTAGTATTTTTAATGTTAAACGTCTGCAATCAGTGAGAACAAATGCATGCTAATTACCACACGTTTTAGAAGTACTATACAGCAAACATCAGAGTCACTTAAAGGCCTTGCCTTGCCTTTATTAACATTAGAGAGAGACAAGCGGGACATGGTCTGTCAGTAAAGGCATCCTTGTTACCCTGTCTGCAAAGAGACTCCACAGAGGAAGGCCAGGGAGAATGCCCGCTGATCCCACCTATATCAGTACCACCCTCCTGCAGTTAATTATAAGATTAAGCTAACAAAACATGCAGGCTTCAGGAATCTGGACAGCAAAATAGTCAGTGTTTACAATAAAATAAGGTAGATCTAAACAAACTAATGTGCAAACTAGAGGCAATGAGGAAAAATGGTAAGGAGAAGTGAAAGTGCCTCTGTCTGTCTGGAGTAAGCTATGGAATAACTTACATCAAGAGAACTCCTATCACAAACACCACCACTGCAGAAAGATGTGAATTAATGAAGGGAAATTCAGAAAGCCAGAACACAAAGGCAGCTTTTGCCAACATCATGCATGTCAAATACTATTTCCCCTCTCGGATCACAGCATTTAAATCAATGGCCTGCTCACTGCCACATAACTTCTTTACGTATGCATTGGTAGAGGAATTTAAATCAAATTAAGTACATAGGGATTAATTTCCTGGGGAGAATTAAGATCTTTCCATCTATACAGAATGGCTGAATAACAAGTGAAAGAGATATTGCCACAAATATTTGAAGGAGGCAATCAGCAAAGAAAAAAGCTTTTTCATTTAGGTACTGCAAAGGTAATTAAAGAAGAACTATAGTACGAGAAGATGATTACAGCACAAAGAAGGCTAGGAGAGAGAAATATGTCTTTAATAAAGACTTCAAGCTTTGGTCACTACCAGCAGGATCCTGTTGCAAGTATAGAAATAAGAGCAAAAGATATTGCCATCTTGGAGTGGAAGAGAGATGGTGGTAAAGAGCAAATCGCGTGTGCAGGGCTTCAATGCTGTGCACCACAGCATCTGCATTGTCGCTCTGCAAAGCAAACCATGTGCATTTGATTAATTACAATCAGTATTTAAGTCAAACAGATAGTGCAGTCTGAATTATGAATGTAAACTGTGCCTTATTTTGGCTGCCAATTAACAAAGGTTAAAGGGACACGGACTTAAAAGTTGTATTTACCTAAAAGATTGTGGTTATTACAAGTAACTTTGCTCATTGTTATAACTGAAAGACAACTGAAACAGCAATAACAGAATCTTGTGAATGTAATAGAACTTAAATATTTTACCATGATGGATTAATTCTTTTTACAAAAATGGAGAAAATATTTTTACTTTGGCAGTGAAAGACAGCCATCCCTCTTTTCCCTTCCTAAAATCTCATTAAAGCATGAGGGAATTGCTGCGTTTCAGAATTTTTCACTTGGTCCCCCTCCTGTATGAGATCCACTGCTAAATGAGATTATACTAGTGACTCACAGGGTGTTTGGAGCAGATTCTTTCCTGGCTTCTCTCTCCTATGTACTGCCAGGAATTACTGAAAGCAGTCTGAAATGTAGTTGGTATGAAAGACAAGAGAAAATAAGGTTGCTGTGTTGTATTGGGATTGCATCACATACAGCTGCATTTTGTTACTAACGGAGAGGAGTCCATGGTTTATGTATTTTAAAAAAGCCTTTGCAGACCTCAAAGAATAAAGCCAGCCTAACACTGAAGTTATTATTGTAATTTTATTATCTCCGTTTGATACTCCTATTTATAACTTAAGATCATAAAATACATGCAGTCTGCAAAAGCCTAACACATTGCATCTCTGCTAGCGTTGTGGTTTGGGTTGTAGCACTGCCTCGCATGTCGCTCAGAGAAGTGAAAAGCATGTCACAAACTAGATTTTCATCCATGACAAGCCCCTGGGCTGTGGAATGCCTTTACTGAAAAACCTAAGTCTGACATGCCTTTAATTTCACTGAGATGCACATTAAAAATTGTATAATACTCACATTTTGTATAACGAGTTTATTCTCTCTTACTGTTAGCATTTGGGGTACTGTAAAACAGTTCCACAAAGAGAGGTTACTAAATGTTAACTCTAGATGGGAAATGATTTTTTTACTTGGATACAGCCTACCTTGCAAAACAAGGATCATACTCTTTTAAAACTTGATTCAATACAGCCCTTCACCAGTCCATTTGGAATACACATGCTTAATATTCAGTGTGCTCTTAAGCACTTCTCTTAATCAGAGCCTAAGAGAAAGACCAGTATAAACAGGTTGAAAGCCTCAGGGAAAATACTTTTCAGAAATAAAGCTTGAAATTCAGCTATTCGGTCCCCGACATTTTTAAGTATCTGTATTAAGAAGTAGAGAATAAATATTCTACAGTTTCTAGGCATTTGGTTACATATTATGTGTTCCCTTGATTTAAAGTGGAGAAATATGCAATTTGACATTTGTAAATGAGCAATAGTTAGGATCTTCCATGTTTATTTTATTATTTTTATGGAGGTCTTTCTAATACCACTCTTTTTTATCATTCTTCATTGGGTGAGCCTTTGACTAATTTACCAATTCATCAAAATGCTTATCTAAAATACCCTCAATGTATAAGGCAGATAATATGATTATCAGGATATACATAAAGTGCATCATGGCCTTTCCAGTGGAAATACTCTATAGATTTATTTCAATCAGAAATACAATACATTATGCTTATATTTAAATACATATTAAATAATAAGTTGCACAAAAAAATCAATATTCTAGGTGCTTAGCTGCATCTTTACTTGCCTGAACGTTTCTGAGAGCTGACATTTACTCACTGATGCACCATACAAACATAGAAATCTAAAATGCCCAGATCTTAAAAACCCCAAATGCCCAAATATAAAAAAGCAGACCTGAAAAGAAATAATTGGCGAGGCAGTTACGTTTTACTTCCTTTCTTCCTTGCATGTATATGTAATTTGCAGTAACAGCTACAGAAATTTATAAGCCCAGTGACTCAGATGTCACTACTTAAGGTTTTAAGGGAAAGTATGCTTAATATTCATGATCCATAACACTTATTTATCTAAATATTTTCTGAACTACATCTACAGGGATTTCTGTTCCCTCTGCCCCAGCTTTTCCCAAAGCCCAGGAGCAGCCGGGGTGCAGGTCAGAAGTGCTCTGGACTGGGTTCTCTCCCCTCCCTCCCAGGTTAAGGGTTGCCTCAAATTGGGGAAATGGTCCCTGCTGTGTCCCTTGGGACTTAACAGCTGTGTTATGGAAAATAGACCCAAAGCAGAGAAAAAGATTAATTTGCTCTACTGCACTGTTAGGAAATACCCACTAAAGAATGTCTTTCTTCCCATAAACTTTCACCTTAATTTCTCCAAGAGGAAAAACTTGACAGGAACACGCACAGATCTGAAACATCAGGCTGAAAACTGAGCTCTCAATCTTTTCTAGAATACTACTTGTGACCCTTTGACCTCTATAAAATAACCTGCATCTTCAACATGGAAACTAACAGAAAACATCATCTAGGTACAAAGAGATCCAAATTTCCACAGCACCACAGTCTTTGCATTCAAAGAATAGGCTATAAGATAAATCCCATTAAAACATGTAGCTTTAAAATCACACAAAAGCTCACAGATCAAAAAACAACTTCAGAGTTTACAATGGAAACGTCCTTACAATGGGTTTGTGATGCTGCTGAGGTCTACACACAGCTCACCATGATCAGTATGTTACCCAGTATTTAGTGCTGTGTTGGTTTGTTTTGCACTCATCTAAAAGGACCAGCAAACAGTTATTCCTCAGCTGTACATTTAGCTTGACTGGTTTATTTCTGGATGCAATTTAACTGATCTATGTGTTCTTACCTGAGCCAATTTATACTTTTAATACGCTATCAAATTTTGTGGTGTCATAATTGCTTTTTTTAAACTTCTGCCTTGCTTCTCTATCAATGGAACTATCACAATGGAGAGGAAATTGTGTAGCCAGACACCAGGAAAAGGTTCTCATTTAAGAAAAAAAAAAAAAAAAAAAAAAAGGAAGCTAACTGACAAGCTAGGTATTTTGGGTCTCAAATGCCAAGCTTTGGGGTCATTCATAACAAAAGCACCAATAACAAAATTTCTGAGATGTGACTGTGACCTTAGAAAACTCAATGTTAAGAAAGTCTAAAACTTCCAATTAGAAAATATCATTGCAGCTTCTTTTGGAGATGCTCACATGCTTCTCTGGTATGCAGCAAACATCTGAGTTCAGCAGAACAAGAGCCTCCGGGCCACAGAAGTTTACCTCTGTCTCACAGAATTCACGTTCAGCTGAGACATGCACTTCTGATCACTGTAACTTCTCCTCCCCTTTTGTGACTCCCGAAGAACTTTTTAACTCCCGAAGAACATTTTAACTGGAGCAGCTCAACACGAACATGCTGAGGCTGTAGCCCCACAGCCACCAGGCAGATGCAGCAGCACCACCACAGTGCATCAGAACGCAAGGCAAGCAGCCGCATGCAGGACTGGAAAGCCAGATGAGGCAAGACCTTCAGCTCCTGAGACTCCACAAAGAATTCAACAAGCTATTTCCTCCAGTGCGTGGAGCAGGACCCTGTCCTTCACTGAGGGTAGCTGAGGGAGGGAGGGAAAACTGCCAGGCTGTCTGATGCTGTCTCTCCCTCCTGGGACAATATTCTTTGCAGTCTCTAGCTGTGGTTTTTAGCTCTGTCTATTTTGCGGCACTCATAATGATGACTGCTTATGCACAACATCATTCTAATTACATGATCAAACACAGCTGAACCGCTGTCTAATTCAGCAGCTAGAATGAATGAGGCAGAACTGAAATTGCACAGGCAGAAGAATTTCACCAGAAGTTTTTGGGGCGCAATTTACAAGGTAGAAAAGCTGTAGAATTTACAAGGTATAAAATAATCCATAACTGTATTTTTCAAAGTTTTCCAATTAAAGGGTTGTCTCCTATATAGCTAATTTATGCCTACTGATAATAGGTATAACAAAAAAAACATAAGTCAGTCAATCATAGATGGAAAACCACTGTACTTTTCACTGATTTTGAAATGCAGTATATGGAGAAGCCTTCCCTCAAATCTTTCTCTATAATCTCTCGATTTGTCTTGATTTACTCTGGAAAATTCTTCAGTTTGTCAGTATTATGGTGATGCTTAGAACTTCACATGTCACCACACAGCATGTAGAGTGTCCTCTGTAGCAATGAGGAAATGTCAGCCCTGGACAGCTTTATTTACATGATTTATGGTATTTTTTAACTATAAATTCACTCTTTGGATTTAAGTTATGTTGGATTGGTTAGAGCTGGGTTGTTTTCATCTAAATTACCTGTTATTACACCTGCTGACACCACATGAGTGACACAACATAGAAACTGTGCAGGTTATGCTCAGGGTGAAGGGTCGCTCAACCAAAAAGGCTTGATCACACATAAGCGAGAGAGCTGGGTACAGTTTTGCTTATTTTAATCACATACACAAGATTTAACATTGTCAAAGCAGTCCAACAAGGTCTTGGATGACAGGCAGAAAGACTTGTTAGGAGAGACAATAAGGTTTCATGAAGCTTTGGCTAGATGTTGGAGGCCGGATACGTAGAAATATAGACACTGTTAAAAGTATCAACAACACAGAGGTGTGTGAATTTCTTTTTATACCATGCTCTAAAAGAATAATCTGATTCCTGACAGTGGTTATTAGGAATGGTTATAATTTTGGTGCATTTGAGGTCATTGCAAATCACAAAACTGGGAAAATTATTGTCACACAGAAAGATTCAACAAGTGAAGCATGATGGGTCCTAGATTTCATTAAAACTGTTTATAACAAAATGAGAGAACAGCCTGCTGCCTGTCCAGTGTTTCGGGTTCATACACTGACAACCTCAGCTGTCATTACAGACCAGATATAAAGTGGGTAATAATGCAGAAGGCAGAATCCTGGGATTATTTTTCTAAAACTTATAGAACAGAAATACTCACAAATCATTCAAATGAGGTGGTCGGGGAAAAAAAAGAAAAGAAAAAAAAAGGCAACCAGCCTACTTTAGTTTGCACAGTGCTGCCTTTGGCCACCGCCTGTTTTGCCATGGCAGCTCTGAAGCTGGAACTCAGCACAGGTAGAGCATGCTGTCCTGGACTGAAGGCACTCCAGCAAGGGCCTTGCTGCACTTTCTGCCTCCTCACCTTCCATGAGTTTCTTCGTGTGTAGAACTCCAAGGGGGAAGTCCTACTATATCATATAGTCTACCGAAGTGCAAGATCTTTGTTGTGTTACGAAATCTTAAAAAAGAACACCATTTTAACACTGCTCTAGCAGAGGCTGGATAATTCAAAAACCATCCTCATCACCAGCAACAGCTGAGGCAACAACTTGCTATGAGAAGACAGTGGGGAGAAGAGCAGAAGGTAACAAATACAGAAGTCCTAAAAGCTGATTCCAAAAATACTAGAAAACTATTTGAAAATGTACTGTGCATTTGTCTACAATAAATGCCATTATAATACTTTAATTTTCCTGTGTTTCACTAAAATGCTTGCAGGCTCCACAAATCCTATTTGCAACTGGAGCACCTCTCCAAGGAAGAAAACTAGTTCATCATAGAAATCATGACTGCCAGAAAAGAGGAGCAGTGATGTATGAAAATATAATCCACTGAACATCAGACCTGACAACCTCAGAGCATTTCCAGGCTAAGTCAGCTAATAACACCATTTTCAGCATTACAGGTGAATTCACACTCAGCAAAATGCTATATTCAAGTTAAAGAATATTTTTGCCTTGAGCTGTCATAAAGATTAGCAACAGCAGAGAGTATGTTAATTGGTGAAGCCAAAATCTCAGAAGTACTGCAGTGTGAATAGAGTTAAAATCCAGTTTTAAAAGGTTGTTTTTATTTTTTTTTCTGGCCAGAAAGTAAAAATGTCACATTGTGAAATATTCCCCAAGGGAAAATTTTGCTCTTAGGTGCACACAGAAATTCCTATCAGATTAAATTCTAATTCTTGTAACATCAATGTGGGTCACTTTCACTGAAGACGAAAAAGACTCCTTTAAAAGCTTTTTGCAACTGCCCACTGATGGGGTAACCTAGATCAAAACAGAACATAAATTAAAGTTTGCCATGCAACTATTCAGCAATGGAGAGAAGTAGTCCAATTAACCTGAATCAACAAATCTTTGTAAATGTGGTACAAAAATCATCATAAAAATGCATTTCTTTTATTTCTTTTCTTAGAGTATCCAAATCAATGACGTAAAGGATAAAAATAAGCAGGTTATAACTAATTTTACACTCCGCAATTTCCTAACTGAACCTGCTTTAAGATTTTGACATATTTAGAAATATACTTATCATTTATGTGCTTTAATCATTCTTCAAATGCTCCAAATTTAATATAAAGCAAAACAGATGTTGAGAAGATTTTAGAGTAGTATGATAACAGCTTTTCAAAGAGCAGTAGAAAACATATTCTTAAGATTTTAACAAACTGGCTTATGAATAGTCTTCCTATTGTTTCAACCTTCATAATATTATCTGTACACTCTCTAAGATTTCTCCTTTATCTTTTTCCATATTTCATATTGCTGAATATCTGATACCCAGTTAAGGATTACACTGTTGTGCCAAAAGAATATATATAATGAGCACAACCAATCACTAAAATATTCAGAATTTCTTTGATTTACATGATCTGCATTAGAAGTTGCAGCCTTTTATAGGCATCACTAGATGTTACTTTTTAAATTGCTATACTCCGCCACATTATTTTAATCACTCACAGTTATTTGACATCTGAGTCATGTAATTCCACATAGTACACTATCTAGAGGCATTCTCCAAATGTGCTAGAACAAGCTCTCGTGTCTAATCATTCATTACTAACTTACAGCACTACAACTGATCAGCACTCTTAAAATTTATTCATTAATTCTAGAATGCATTTCAGAAGAAGTTTCTGCTAAATTTTCTGTGAGCAAAAAGGATTTTAGAATAACATTTTGAGTTATATCCACAAATTATTTATTAAAGCACTTTGCTAGGTAAGGACCTCCTCCTGCTCATGATAAAGTTAAAAGATATTTGCCACTGATTGCAAACCGGTAAAACCTTACTATACCTTGCCTGTGCAGTGAAATAATAATAAAATGCAATCTCTAATAAAATAATTGAGAACAAGAATACTAAATTTTTGCATCTTTATGGCATTTATTGTCCCAGAAGAGTCCCGGTGTAAAGCTAGTAAATAATAACTTCCTTATACATCTGAAATCTCAGTGAGAGTTTTAGGTACACAGAACAGAATTACCAGAGCTGGAACAATCCCAGGGCAGCAGGGCTAACATCTGTTCCCATGGAAAATAAAAAAAAGAATGTAATACCCTCAAGCACTCAGGAATTCAGTTTCATACTATTTCTAAAATAGTCTGTCTCTAAAATCATAGTGGTTTTTAACTCTAGAGTCATGACTGAAAGGCATTCACATCTCGAACTTTAAGCTAACTCGGGTACTTCTGCAGTGCTCTCTTCTAGGAGGGGAAGGAGATAAATCAGAGGTAGGTCTGAGGGAAGACTTTGCAGACAGAGGCTGATGCAGAATAACTAATCTTGATGCTCTGACCACCGAGGGAATCTGCTGCAACTGAAGGCTATACTATGTTTGGTGAATTTCATTCCCAAGCCACTGGGCAGCTGAGGGCTTGGAAGTATCCACAGAAGATGTCTTTGCTTGTCATTTCAAACGCAGAAATGTAGCAGATAGAAGCAGCAGCATCGCTAAATTTGCCATACATCTTTTTTTCTTCTCTTAGTGACACCAAATGCAGGAATAACTACACCACTGAAGAACACCGTTATTCTGGAATGTCCGTAATTCATAGGTTTTGGCCTGTATGTCATGGCATCATCTGCAAAAGCTCACTTGGAAGCATGGTTCAGCTGTGCCTGTACCGGCCTGTACTTTGATTCACACATCATCTGCCAAGTAACCATAAAAGAGCCTAGCTGGCTCTTCAGGACCATCACACTCCAGCTAGTAAACACTTACATGGCCCATCTAGTAAACACATGACCCATGCATATATGTCTACATCTGCACATATTTCTATGGAATTAATATAAACTGTTAGGGATCTGCTTTTCAACAAGGGCAGTAAAATCAGTTTCAAGAAAAGCACAGTCAGGTGAGAAGATGCTCATTAATCTCTACGTACTATTAAACAAATCAGAACAAGAACAAGAGGCACTGGAGACTCGGAACTGCTCAGTGATGCAGATTATATGAAAGCCTTCCTGGAAATCTTTTCCTTTCCCATTATATCCTCCTAAATACACATTTTCTTGCAGTCTTCCTTTCCAGACTCATTGTTCTTTAAAAAAGGTGGTGGGGGGGTAAGGACATAGATATGGATTTAATTCCTCTCCCAGGGCCTCTCCATCCAGAACCCAGACCCGGATGACTCTTTGTCTGTCCCCTCTGCACTCAAGACATTTCTCTCTTGGGGAAGGAGCAGTCTTCCTTTACAGGCAACAATACTCGAAAGGGGCTTGAAATAATTTTAATCTGTGCTGTGTAATCATAGCACTCATGACAGTTGTCTGCTAGGCTACTGTATTAATCGACACATTATGTTCTACCACAGCTTCCAAGAACTGCATCAGGGCAATTAAACCACCTGAGGCTTTCCTTTCTCCATCATGCTTCACTTTCCTTCTGCACCTCCCTTAACAGCGATGCTCTAGTCCTTCCTTGGGAGGTTACAGCTGCAGTTTCAGTGACAGAAATGAGTAAATTTCACAAACAGAAAATTAGAAATTTTCAACATTGTCAACACCACACACCTTGCACCACATTTTCCCATTTTTGATTAAAATTGCAAGAGAGATTCTGTTAAAACAGTTCTTATAGCATATACTGCAAATCCTTAACTCTTTTCCAGAGGCTTTTATACAGAGAACAGAGACATGCTGTGCATATTCTCTTCCTGATATGGGATCATCACCAGAGATCCACACTGATGTGTCATCTACCTTTGATCATAAGATACTGATGTGGTTTGAAGCCACAGTATAGGTGGATGGAGCTACTTCAGATTTTCTATTCTTTTTCAGAGATGATATTTCACTGGTACACTTGCTGCAAGAGGGTCACTTCTCCATAAATGTCTGTAAGATTTTATCCCATCACCCTTTCTCAACAGGTTCATGAACAACATTTCCTACCAGTCAAAAAGAACTTGGTGAAGTGAGGCACACAGGGCTCTACCACAATGAAAGTAGGTACATAACACTTTTCCTTCTTTTTCTACTACAAGCTGGCGGGATGGCAAAGGAACACCATACCTTCCTAGTACTTCTGTCTAAATAGAACACAAAAGACCATCTAACCGTCAGGAAAAGCAATCTCCTATTTATGCAAGAGATAGCAGAACCCGTAGTTCCTATGTTGCTTGTCCAGCATGTATAGACTGTCCCCTTTTTCAGGATCTTTTTTTTTTTTTCGAATGGCCTTCTATACTAATCTCAGACAAAACCAACTAGCAAAGGAAGAAACTGTCTTGAAAACTCTCATTAAAATCACTGATGCCCTCTCCCAGCTTAACAGCTGATCTGGAACAGGACAGGGCTTCCAAATTTCATAAATTTTATTTTTTCTATAGTCTTTTATCATTTAAATTTGAAGGACACAGAAAAGAAAAACAGAACAAGAGAAAAAAATAATACAAAGGTGAATTGGAAGCAGGCAGCTACAAAACAAATCACACCAGAAAAACCACGGTGGTGGAACTGCTTTGTTTCTTCAGAAGCTTGAAGGAGAACTACCCTGTGAAGCACAAACCTGCACCACCGCTTAGACACTGCAATCACCTTCACTGGAGCTTTGTTTCTTTATTATTTGTAGGGACTTCCACTCTTTGTACTCAAAGTAGCAACTAAGCAGCTTCTAGGACATATTACACATTATGTTAAACACTGACTAGATACAGACAAAATTAAATATAGAGCAGAGGAAGCTAAGAGATGTCAGCCAGATCTCAGAAAATGTTTCACTGGCTTTTCTGTAAGTGTATGTTGTTCCTTTATTTTCATCAAATATCCATCTATTAGAATGACAGATGCAGTAATAAGTGTTCTACATTTTCAGACTAATGCCTTTTTTATTTGCCACCTACTTTATCTATTAAATCGTCAGCTGCTGATTAGCTTGAGGGCTAATCTTGAAATGTCACAGTTAATCTCAGTTTTCACTTTAAAAAGTTAGGATTTCCTTCCGTATGCAGTTTTACATTACTGGCAGATGAAAACATTTGCACTGAATTTTCCTAATGAACAAACATTGTTTATGACCCTATGCAAACTTGCTGATGGTTTACTTTAGCAGCTCTCTATTTTGAGAAGTCTCCTCAGTGAACTGGCCATATAGAGAGCAAAGTATTTCACCAACCCACTGTACTGTTCTCAGTTGCTCATCTGAGTTGGATAATGCACTGAAAGTCAGGAGGGAGTAGGGAAGGAAGAGATTCACCACGTTTATCTCCACTGGGGGGAAGCTCAGATTCAAGGTTCAGGAAAACCAGAAACAGATGTAGGAGGTCTTGCATACAGCCAGACCCCAAGTATCTTTCTTTCTTGTGCTACACAAGAAACCCTGTAAAAGGAAGCAAGTTCTGAAAAACCAAAAGGCAACATGAGGCATTAAGTTCAGAGTAGTTCACATTCATAACCCATGGGGTCAAGTGTGGAAAAAACTGACATCTGCTAACAGTCGAGTGGGGTTGTGAGCACATACATGTGTGTGCATACATATATACATATATATATAGTTTCCTGACTATGCATTTTGCTAGCTAATTGAACTCCCTCAAACCACCCAATTATGGATAATGGCCAAACGCGAATTTTCAAATGCTCAAAATTAAGACCAAGTGAAATTGGATGGAACATTGAAAAGCATTTCACAGGAACAGATACCTGTATAGTGTTAGGTATTCCACTGCACGCTAAAACTTCACACACACCCCTTTTATAAAATTAGATATACTTTTAAAGCACTATTCTAGATTATCAAGAAGTTACTTGATTAAAATTTCTGCCCTCCCCCCAATACTTTTACTATCTGCCGTACCTGAGTCATGCCAACAAAGAAAATTTGACTCCAGGTATAAATAGCTCTTGAGGCTTAATTCAGAACTGTTCATGCAAAATTACCTGTGCTGATCAATGTCTCTACAGAAATGTTTGTTAGACCCCCATATTAAGCATTAAGTCCACTCTGCTAAAGTCCACGCTAATTCCACCTGATTCTCTGCCAAAGACCGATGTATTCCTTAATTTAACAGTCTTAGGGTATGTTATTTTTCCAGGATGACGTGAAATAAATCCTTTCTCCCTGTTCCTATTCTGATGCTAACGCCTCCTGTATTTCTGAGATTCCTGTACAGCTCAGTGGCTGCTGAAGCCTGGAAAGCAGAGGCAAGCTGCTAAAATCAATTTTCAGAAATAATCAGCATCAAAATACAAAATGAAATTCATATCAATAAGCACTTTTCCAGTTATGAAACATGACCGGATCCATTCAAATGCAGGATGCCAGGGACAGACTTGAAAGCTATTTCATGGCTGTGGTTTCAATTGTGCAGCAGCTACTGTGATGGAATTTTATCCTACTGTGCTAGAGTCCCTGGCTGACATAAAAGGAAAGACAACACTGTATTTAATTTTCTCTCTCCTCCACTGTAATTCTTTTTCCATTGCACACAAATAATAGAAGGCCATAAGGATGAGGAATAAATTAACAATTCTGAAGCCTGATTTATAATCACAGATAATAGCAATAAACTCAAGCAGCAGAATACCCTACTGCAACAGTTACAGGACTTCAGGCATAAACCGGGAAAAATGGTAACATTCATGACATCACATAAGTGACAAAGGTGAAGCAATTATAAAATTGGAGGAAAGGATTTTTAAAAATAATGCCATGTTTTGCATAAAAAATACATTAAAAATTAATTTGAACACGCATTGTATTTTTCCCACCACCTGGCTACCCCATGGAACCAATAAAAACTTTCTGCATACTGAGAACAAATGTGGGATTTAAAATCTTTCCAAGTATAACCAACATTTTTTTGCTAACAAATATAAACATTGCTGTAGTTGTAAGGTACTGTGTAACCATCCATAGACTTTACAAAAAGAAAAAAAAAATGACTAAACCAGAAACCTTCATTCTCTAGATGGATTTTGATTCAGTATGCACTAAATATGCCCCAGTATCCTGAGAAGCCAGCACTAATTCTTCACTAATTATCAAGCTTACAAGTTATACTATGGTAGTATTACACAAAATAAAGTTAGACTTTTCTTCTTTTTTTTTTTTTATCCTTTAGTCAAACAATTTTACTTTAGGAGAATTATTCTAGCTCTGGAAAATTCTCTTTCGCTTTTACACAAACTTGATGGGCGTGTTATAGGTAGCATGCTATAAACTGCTGTGGAATTGAAATGTAGATATATAGGTACCCCAGACATATATTTTGTTTCCCATCACTTTATCACTGATTCAGGGTAGTAACACTTCAACAGAGACATCAGTATATTCTCCAACTCTAAATTAATTCCAGTGGCTGTACCATCTACATAACGGGACTCCTCAGACATCTAAACTGTGTCAAAATAAATTGTGTGAGTATTTCTTTCCTTATCTTTCATTTTCTGACACTTAGGTTATCAGAAAGAATGTGTACTATTTGAGAAGAGATATATTTAGCAAGGAAACGGGCATCTGGCAGTTTATAAACCATTAGGATGGCAGGGTTGCATTCAGTTTACAAAACTGGCTTTATCTGGATTAAGAAAAGTGGAAAAAATTGTCCAAAATCCTTTAAGAGATTTTTTCTCTCAATAACTTTCCCATTAAAAAATAAGTAAGTGCTCTGATAAGCAAGGAATTAGGAAAATCTAAACCATGAAAGACAAGCTAGTCCCAAATCAAAGGGACTCCTGTCCTGAAAGCTGGTTGTTGCAGATGGACCATCCTAACCACACAATGCGTTACTTGATTTGAAAATGGCCAACACCAGGGGATCTGGCTGAAGAATTAGGCCATTCAGATTAACAAAACTGTAGGAACATCCCTGTAGGTCTTTTGTTTGTTCGTATTGCATTTCTGATCACAAAGTCCTTTTGTACCTGTAAAACTATCCATTTTACCTTTGAAAAATTGTATCACAGAATCACGGAATAGTAGGTGTTGGAAGGGACCTTTGGAGATCATCTAGTCCAACCTGCCTGCCAAAGCAGGTTCACCTAGAGGAGGTTGGATAGGAACGCATCCAGGTGGGTTTTGAATATCTCCAGAGAAGGAGACTCCACAACCTCTCTGAGCAGCCTGTTCCAGTGCTCTGTTTTCTGATAAAATGCCAAATATATGTTTCCTTGCTCTATATTCAAAATACATGTGAAAATTATAGGGTAACCAACATGACTATAAGTCAGATAACCATGAAGGAAAAATAACAGAAGGAATCATTTTGCTAAGAGGAAAAAAAAAAATCCAGACAAAGAGCAGAACCTTCAGGGATATCTAAGGAATAACTATAATTTTATTTCCAATAAATTTCTGACAGTAGAATTAGAATAAGTAACATCTATGTACTGAGTTTCTGATGCACCAAAAGAGGATTAGTCCCATCAAGTCTTTGGACAACAGCCTAAACTGTTCTCTAAATGTTGCCTCCTAGGAAAAAAAAAAAAGATCAGAAAACTGAAAGAATGACATTCTGTGTAATCAGGAACTAGCACACTGCACTCCCAGCAAGTCTTTTTGAAATAATTTTAAAAATTTGACAAAAACTACCACTCAACAGTGAATATATTTTTTTGTGGTTTACTATAAATAATTTCAAAGAAAATGAAAATCGGGTAAAGGGATTTATTATTTATAACATGACAGTGTTTCTGATATCATTCACAGAAATCATAAAGATGCCATTTCTTAATAGATTTTGCATTTTTAGATTCTTGTGTATGGCTTATTGTCTACCTTCTCCTCTTACCTAATAATTAACAACATATTTTACTATATCATTGGATGGGTTTTTGAATATTGATAAGATTCAGTCCTTCCTTTTATTTCTTTGTTTTTTAGAAACTCGTTTTATATTTGGCATAGATAGTGTAGAATAAATAAAATTCCTTTTCCTGTTTAGAATAAGTTTTTAAAAATAAATTGTAAAAATTTAAATTGTAAAATACTTTTTCTGGAAAAAAAATTAAAATTAGATTTGGCACTCCAACACCTAAAACTTAGGTTCCAGTGAAAATTTTAAATTAGGTCATAAATGACAGCAATTTATTAGACTGAAGAATAAAAAGTTTAAAAATGTTTCTGGTAAGAATCAATCTGTTCCTTCAAGTTTCTGAACATTTCAATGCAAAACTTTTAATATCTGCTATAAAACTCTTCATCTTCAACTGTCTGGAAAAACTCGAGTATTGTTTGTTTTAATTATATTCTAAGAAAGCGTGGCTGCTATAGATTTGCTTCTCTCCATATCTTTCTGATTAAAATCTTTTTGTGAATGTATTATAGGAACAAGAAGCATGATTGCTGCAAATACCATATCTGGGCTGTGCATTGTCACGATGACTTGGTAGACCAATCTTAAAGAGAAACGTTTTACAAAGCACCTCAGAGAAGCACTCAATGCAGCAAATAATCGTGCAGTAATTTCTTTAAAAACCATTATACCTGAGGGAATAAAGTAAGTAAACACAGCTGAATATGGTTGCTGAAACTTTGATTCATTCGATCCCTAAAGGGATGCAGTTCATATGTGAGGTTTTGCTGGTGTCTCTGAAACTAATAAAAACAAGCCTTCTCCATCTTAGAGGTTTTGGGTTTTTTTGGGGGGGAAGCAGTGAAGGGCAATTAAGCAGTGCTAATGAAATCTATCAATTTTACCATAATCGTCTGTCAAGACTAAACAGTAGGCAAAAAGACGAAGATGGGGAAAGAAAAAAAAAAAAAGAAACTACATAGCTATATCCAATTTCAGCCACAATGAGAGATATTCTACTTGGAATACTGCAGAGTCGGGTTCGTAGCTGCTACTGACTGAAAGTTTTGTCACAGATCCAGTCCTGCTATGGATGCAATGGGATACCCAATGCTTTTACTGAAAACTTCAGTCAAATTCAGTATAAAAAGAAAGCAAAATTGATATTGTACAGGCAACTAGATTTTAGTACTGTCTTGCCATATGATTGTTTTTTACTTATAAATCCTAAATTAGTTTCAATTGCACTGTGATACAAAACATAGGCTTCTTCAACAATTAACAAGGACACCAAAAAGTTGAGCCTGCACTCATTGTTGATATCTATACGTAGGCATTTCCTCCTTGAACCCATTTCTGACATGCGTGACAACCTTAGTTCTGCTACTTCAGCGTGTTTTGAGGTTAACTGATATCCAACACAATTTAAATTAACATGGGGACAGAATCTGACAAGCTACTGCACAGTGACAGAAATGACTGCCAACCTTCTGCATGCTCTTGCTGCAAGGAGGCACCTCCTGCGCATTGCTGAAATACACATTTCTTCAAAACTCTGCTTTCCTTATCTAGCCATGTTGCAGCCCAAGTACACTGCTTGATGAAGGTTCCTTGTTTACTGCTATTGGAAACTGTGAAGACCATTCTCCCTGAAATGGAGTCCACTCCTCCCTCTTGGTGAAGGAGCACGGCTCTGCGGATTCCTGAGCACACACACAACACTGAATTCTGATTGATGTTGCCTCAAACACAAGTTTTAGGGCCACACTCCTATTGGCTGTTTTACTCTGCTAAAAACTAGAAGCAATATCAATAAAAAAAAATTTACTATGAATTTGCAATGGTGCAATTGAAAACAGAATGAGGTTATTACTATGTGTGACCAGTTCTTCTTAAGTCATAGTCAATACGCTTTGTACTTGACTGTGAAAAAATACAAATTATAAATACACTTAAATGGCAACTGAAATATGTTGTAAGAATATCTACGACGTACAGCACTGGAGTTGGAGACACTGGTGTACTATTACCTATAAATGATGGCAGTATTTTCAGGTCACATTCCAGCTACTCCTCAATTGCTAAAACAGTCACTTAAAAGGTCACTGCAGCCTGCAGCACTTGAGGTTCCCTTGAGACCACTCTGAATTGTTAATTCAGATGACATTCATACTTAAAAATCTGATAACTGAGGAACTATACAGTGTCATCACTTGGCACCAGAAGACAGGTAATGAGCAAGAGTCTCAAAGCAACAACATTAATTTTTAAGGTAAAGTAGAACTGTGGAAGCTCTGAAGATAAAATAAATATACAACCATGTTTCTTTTTCAAGAGTATTTAAAATTTAATGCTTGCTTCAGCTACTGACATTGATTCACAAGCCTCCTGCACCCCACAAGTAGGACTTTAGGACTTACCGTTACTCCAAAGAAGTTGGTTTCATTCATTGCATCCAGAAAAATTTTGCCAAGTTTGTGATTTGTGTAGTTAAAATCTTCAATTTTTTGGTGCTTGTTGGTGGCATTCAGATACTTCATTGCCCGCTGCAGGGTCTTGGCAATCACCCATATTCCATCATAGGCATAACCATGAAATTTGCTGGATTGTCCATCACCGCGCTTAGCATTGTATTCCTTTTCATATTGCTGTGGAGTCTGCAGAGGAGAAAAACTTTGGTTTTACTTCAATACTTAACATTTTACAGAGTTGCATCCAAACCTACACCTCAAACTGCACCCTCCAATTTAGAGACATTCATGATCAATACAGAAAAGGCCACCAAAACAAAACTTAAGAAAGAAACTAAAATTCCAAAGACATGTGCTGCCTGACTTACAAGACTGATGGTGAGACTGGGAGGGAGACCTAGGAGACAGAGAGACTGAAAAGCAGTTCTTCTGCTTCTCTGTGTGAAGGACAAGTTGCTGTATTTTGCTTTTGTACAAAAAGCTTCAGTTCAACCAAAGCTACCAGCACAGCGGTGAGCCATAATACCAGAACAGACAATAAGTCTGTATCCCTGCAAATCAGTGGCCTGATTACACTTTATAGGATAATGCAAATCAAATAACCTTTACTTGAGCAACTATTTGCTTAGTATGAAATTATCTGAGTAGCAATTTGTCTGTTTTACAAGTTCACTATGCTCTTTATGATGTGCTATCTTATGATGAGTTGCCTTTTTGTAAAGTTGCCTTTTGTGCTCACTCAGCAAGGCACGAAAGACAGACAAAAAGATGAAAAGCAGCAAAATCAGGCATGCTTATTCATTGGCCAGAGTTTGCATGAATTTGTTCTGTGATAAATTGTTACGTACTTTATGGAAATACCACATATTTACATATTTAATACAAGCCCTATCCCCTGCCCCCTAGTTCTGAGAGGAACAAATCAACAACGAAATTGGCTGTTTGCAGGATTAGATTTAAACATAGAAGTTTTCCGTTTCTGTGCTCAACTATCTAACTTGACATGACACAGCACATGACACTGCAGACTATAGTTCAAGCTTTACTGTACATTTAGCTGTAATGTTCATAGAGCAGGAAGAGGACAGATTTGAGGCAAGGGAGTTTACTGCTTCCTTACCCTGTAGAGAATTGGAATTGATTTCTAATGATGACTGCCAGCTCTCTTTGTAGAAGAACACTTTAGCTTCACCTCCCTCCTCAGTGCTTTGCTGTGTCAAGACACTGGTGAGACCACTGATGGTATAATAAAATAGTTGGAGGAAAAATACTAACCCTTCCTGATATGGTCTTTATCATTTTTGAACTGAGAGGCTCAAAATCCACTCCAATATAACCTTCCATGGCTGCAAGAAGATTTTTGCTGAGACATTGTGAGGAATTAATCCAGGATTCCCACCAAAGGTTTTCATACCACCCTGGAATAATCCACTGATATTTGCTGCCATACATTTCTTCATCATAAGCCTACAAAGAAAGAAAAATAGAAAAGCTAATAGACATTGTCATGGACATAAAAGTAATTGTTTTCTGTTCATGTTCTTTCCATTATTAATGAAATTATGGCATAATTGAAGGATACACAAGTATTTTGAACAGTTTAGAAGAATTGCTTGCTAATAATGGAGGCTCCGTTCTTGAAGATTCCTGTATTTAAAATTCGGGTCATGAAAAGAGTATTTACTAAAACCTATTTTGCTTTCAATAGGCCGTTTATTCAAAAACAGAAAAATGAAATACTGGATTGTGAAACTAGGGGAAAGGAAAAGGAATACTGGCAGAAGTCACAGCATTTGCATAAAACATTCTCCATAACACAACTATTACATGAGTGGTAGGATCACCATGCTACCATGTTTAAACTACATTATTATCATCCTAATATCATCCTAAAGACCACATAAAACAGGATTAAGGTTAAACAAGAAAACTTGGATCCTCGGCACCATCAAATCACAATGTTACAAATATGAATTATGTGACAGTGCTAAAATAGAGACCAGAAGGACATTAAGTAAGCAGTTTTTTCTGAGGAGCATGAATCAATAGTAAACTGATAAAGCAAGCACATTCCAGTGATTCTTTTTCTTTTTTTTTTTTTTCCCCAGAAAGAAATTCCTTCAGGTGAAAATCTATATTGGTTGAATACTGCATACAGCCCACTGTACTCCAAGATACTGAGATGATGGTTATCTCCTTTCAATACATAGTGGATACATATAACAGGAAACAGAAATACTTTAGTAGTCAGGCACATATGCTGTTCTGCCTAAAAGCTGATCTATTCACAGTAAATATTCTATTCCATTGTGAAGAGTGTTCTAGGATAAAATTAGCAAATTTTATCTCAGATGTTTCTCTCACTGTCTTGTAACTAGATATTTTTCTTTTGACATTTCAGTCAGACTCCATTTCAAAACAGCAGGTTTCATGCTTCTGTGGCTCATAGTATAAGCAATACTGGAGATACAAGACATAAGATAAAAATTCCAGTTTTTAGAAATACGTGGTGTAACCTTAGTGGTCGTAACTGGAAAACTGCTACATCCTCGCAGAAAATGTTACAGAAGGAGGAAATTATGAGAATGCAAACAGGACATATTAGTCATTCAGAACATAACTGTTTTGAAAAGTATCCCAAAGATCATACCAAAAGCTTATCAGATAAATAAAGATGAATAGCAAAAAATACAAAATAGGACAGCCTCCTAAATATGTTAATACCCAAATTAAAATTGGGCTTTATATCTGTGAAGGCTATTATAATGGTGCCAACTCAGTTCATAAATGCATTGTGCACAAAGTAGATTTTTTTGGCCCCTGGTTGCAGGAGCTTTTGTTCAGCCAAAATCAAATTTCATGCATTTGTATAAAATGACACTTGAAAGCGCTCCTGTCTGAAACCCAGAGTCTTGCATCTCATATCTTACTTATTCCACAATCCACATAAATTGTTTGCATTTCTCTTGCTCATTAGTTCTACCCTTCCAGAAACACATCTGTTTTTGCCTTCCCGCCCATCTCCACTCCTGCTACACTGCATCCCAGGTCCACCTGAGAGGAAAACAGCAATCCTGTCCTGCAATACTTTCTGATGTCTAAAAAAGTTTCCATTACACAATGAGGTCATTCAAGGCCTTTCAGTAATACAGTGTGTTTTATTTGACAGTTTTCAAATCAGTGAGGGCATAAATTAACACAGAATTGTGCTTTTAGAGAAGGACAGTCATCGGTAGCGTCCCCTGTTTTATACAGATTAAAGTATTAAATCATGTGTTGCAAGAAAGTATTGGCTATTAATATTCTGAAATTGGAGCTGTTGGAATTTTTCTGTTTGCACTTGAGCTTGTTTCCTGCATAATCTGTAAATGTCCTGGGATATGGGCTGAAAATTACAAGTTTCAAAATAACTAGAAATTCCATCCTGGAAATAGGGGATCATTCCAAAGGTTGCACGGCAAATTTCACATTTCTGCAAGAATTTGGTTACATGTTTAGATTTTGCTTTAAGAAACAAAACCCAAACACTTTAAGAGCTGACAACTCTTCGCTTCAGGTCCGGTAGAATGGTAGGGTTTGAACGGTAATCTGGTCATGCAAAAGAAGGAGGAACAAAATCAGCTCCTCCAAAGCTGAGCACCATGACCATGCCGGCACCTTTCTAGTGACAACAGAGTTGTTAGTGTTCAGGCATATCAGTGTTTGGGTTTAGTCATTATTAAATAATAAATTTCTTCTTGCCCTTAAATATTTTTATTATCAAATATAAATTATAATAAATTAAATTTATTATTAAATAATAGTAATATTAAATAATAAAGCCTGGTTTAGTTATTATTAAACGTTTACTAAAAGGGCCACCTAAAGCTCATGTAGTGACCTATGTGTAATAGTCATCTTTAATTGTCTTCAGACAGATAATTGTTATCAGTTAGGCTTCAGTCTTGATGTGTGCATGGCTATACTGCATTATCTCTATGGCTTAAAGATAATATGTTGGAAAAATTACCACTAATGTTTTTTAAAATAAAATTTTCTGCAGAACGGAAGTTTTCATTGGGAAGATACGTTTTCATGTTAATCCAATTTCAAATGAAAATGATGATGTCTATCCAACATAGTTGACCATTTTGATTGCTGAAGTGTTAAGTTTTGAGCAAAATACCCTAATTTCTACTCTGTGAAAAACATCACATTCATCCCACTGAGGTGAAAACAACATTAGAAAGCTAAGATTTCCCATAGAATTAAAATTGCTAACTGTTTTTGACACCAGTGTTAAATGAATAGCTAAGCTTATTTAAATCATTGTAGGAAACACCTGCTAACATTCACTTCGGCTTGAATTAGTCCTGTCATGTTTTTAAAATTTGCTACTGAATTAGACTATCTTTTAGTCCATTTACCTTTGAGTTATGTGCTCTGCAGTGTGTGTGTGTGTGTGTGTGTGTGTGTGTGTGTGTTAGGTTTACAGTTGGACTTGATGATCTTAAAGGTCTTTTCCAACCTAAATGATTCTATGATTCTATATAAACTCTAGTGGATGTCCTGAGGAAACCTCAAAACATACGATTGTTGAATTCACACAGAAAATTGAGGCAGACTTTAAAGATCTTCCCACTTACCTAAATCATTAGCAAACAATATTCCAGTTATAACTACAATCAGAAAAAAAAAATTGCTGCACTAGTACAATAGCACCTTCCTCTAACAAACTCAAAGCCTTTCTCTGGCTGACATCAGCCACCCTGCAAAATCTAACAGGGAATCACAAATGAAACCTCTGAAAATACACCTGGGGAAGGGGGCTAAAAAACTTGACATATCTAAATTATTGTGCTCTTAGACACATAGCTGTAGGAGTGCATGAGTCAACAATATATTTTATGACTAATAACAAGCTTACTGACATATTGTAGTCCATTAATAAATAAATGACCTACTTTGAACTGCCCTCTCCTGCATTCAGTCTCCTGCTGAAACTCTCATATAAATACATTTATACAAGCCTAAATACATGATTTCTCAGATTTCTCCAGGCTCCAGAAAAATCTACCTTATTATTTTTGACACTAATGTACTTTAGAAGCAGCTATCACTCTTTAAGCCAGTCTGTGTTACGCACACTTCCCATGTTAGTACCAAACCGTTGCAACAGAAAGCTGCGGTGGGCGTTTGTGTGAAAGAGACATCCCCCACCTGAAATCTTTCAGACTAGAATTATGCAGACAAGAAGACACCCTGCTCCTCCAAGGACTTCTAGGATTTCTTCAGTGGCCTCACGTGCACATGGACTTGGAAAAGAATTGTAGAAGGTGGCAACTACATACTAGGCCACCAGAAGGCAGTGGCATAAGGCGAGGCCAACCTCTTGTTGAACACTGGGTTGGAAGACAGTTCTGACTGGGATCCCTCAGCTGGGGAAACGCAGCCCAACCACAAGAGATCTGAGGAGGAGCTGGGCTGCAGAAGCACCATTCTTTCTTCCAGGAATGGAAAAATGGGAGATTATCTCTGCCTATCCAATTTAAATGCCGGAACAAAAAGATCTATATACAAAGACCCATCAAAGAGGAGAAGAATGAAAAACAAAATAATACTTTCCGTTTCCTTTTGGATGCAAACAGATTTTTTTCCTTCCAAATATACTCTACAATCTCCTTTCCAAATTTTGCCACCAACTGGGACAGCTGCTGAGTATGAGCCAACATGTGTCTGAGGCATATGTAGCACTCGGATTTTGAACTTCTGCCTTTCCTTTCTTTGCTTGGGTAAGTAACTGTCTCTCTAAGTGAACATGAAAAAACACCTTCTGAAATTTAGAGGCCATCATTTTTGCTTTTCAATTATATTTATTGTGTTCCTGGCTCATACAGAATTAATCTGGTTATTTAGACTAAGAATTCAATACCAATACAAAATTTAGGCCAGTAAAATCTGCTTCTGTGGATTTTTTTTTTGAGCACGTACAAATAAAGATCCACATTTTAATCCTGCCACTTTCAATGGCAATCACACTGTGCATGTTTGCAGCAAATTCACACCCACAAATAATGGTGAGGACAGGGAACTTTATGTATGTTGGCCTTACTACATTTCCCTTATCATAGAATCATAGAATGGTTAGAGTTGGAAGGGACCTTAAAAATCATCTAGTTCCAACCCCCCTACCATGGGGGCAGGGACACCTTCCACTAGACCAGGTTGATCAAAGCCCCATCCAACCTGACCTTGAATGGTTCCAGGGATGGGGCATCTACCACCCCTCTGGGCAATCTGTTCCAGTGTTTCACCACCCTCAGTGTAAAAAATTTCTTCCCTATATCTAGTCTAAATCTTCCCTCTTTTCGTGTAAAGCCATTACCCCTTGTTCTATCACAACAGGCCCTGCTAAAAAGGTCCCCATCTTTCCTGTAGGCCACCTTCAAGTACTGAAAGGCCACAATAAGGTGTCCCAATAAGGTGTCCCCGGAGCCTTCTCTTCTCCAGGCTGAAAAACCCCAACTCTCTCAGCCTGTCCTTGTAGGAGAGGTGCTCCAGCCCTCTGATCATCTTTGTGGCCCTCCTCTGGACACGCTCCAACATGTCCATGTCTTTCACGTGCTGAGGGCTCCAGAGCTGGATGCAGCACTCCAGGTGGGATCTCACAAGAACAGTGTAGAGGGGCAGAATCACCTCCCCCAACCTGCTGGCTGTGCTTCTTTTGATGCAGCCCAGGATGTGGTTGGCCTTCTGGGCTGCAAGCACACACTGTTGGCTCATGATGAGCTTCTCCTCAGCCAACACCCCAAGTCCTTCTCCTCAGGGCTGCTCTCAATCCATTCTCCGCCCAGCCTGTATTTGTGCTTGGAATTGCCCCAACCCACGTGCAGGACCTTGCACTTGGCACTTGCACTTTAATTCAAAAACCTTTTTTTTACAAACTAACATTTACTTTCATGTAAAACATGTAAAACGTACAGCATTCAGAAGTGAATGACAGCTGTACAATTAGCAACATTTTGAGTAGCAGAAATTATTAGAGTTGTTCAGTTAGCATGTATAGGAACTGCTTGAATTTCTTATTCTTGCAAAGCAAAACATACAAAACCACATACAGAGACATTGCCACCAGAACACAACTCTCAGACAAGATTCAAATCTTGCAGTTCTCTGTGTATCCTGCTACATATATAAGTGTTTCCCTGGATCTGACATGAAGAGAAATGCTCAAGCTCAATTTGGCATTTAATTCCACTACAGGAAAGCAATAAGAAAAAGCTAACCATGCAGTCTACACCTAAATTCCACTGAAGTCAAGTACAAAGTATTTCACCGAAACAGAAATGGAGCTAAGCATGTGTAACCTCTCTTGAGGATATAAACCTTGACAGAGCTGAACCCCATGAAGAAATGTTTATGCTCAAATGTATTTTTCATTAAAATGTAACTCATTCTTTATTCTGATATGTGATTAAATACATTTACTTACACAGCAGAAAACTTTCACAGCCATTTCCTCATCAAACTGGCCAAGGATTATCCGAACGTCATTACCCTGCAGATTGAATAAGATACGTGGCAGTTAAATACAGTCATAGCCTTTCCAGAAACCACTTCAGTTGGCCATTCAAATCGTGTAGAGAGTTAGCACAGATTACAGCTGCAGACAGCAAAATTAATTCAGAACTATTCAATTTTCTGTAAGTTCAAGAACTTGAAATACTGCAAAAGACAGCAGCTGAGGTGTCTGAAGAAAATGATTAAGCAATAGCACTAATGAGATTAAAACTGTAATGTTTATCTTGTCAAATATTACTATTTAATAACACCGAAGTATCAAATATTCTTTTGATCCCTTGCAAGATTTCTTTTAAAATTTTGCATATTTTGCTGAAAATACATGCTTTTCACTGCTTACATGAACTAATTCTGTAAAGTTGAGAGACCAGAGATTTGTAAGTTAGATTAAATGCCTTGATATTATGCCCACTTTACTAATTTTTAAAGGTTTTACTCATACAACATCTTCTCTATAGTCACTATAACACATTGTCAATCCGTCCTCTCCTCCTCCCTCCCTCCCACCTCCACATATTAAAAAAAATCATCACACTTTAAGAATCTATGACTGAAGTCAAAATTTTATTTTCATACTTAGAAACATATTAAGAAAATATTCCTAAATTCAGGAGCATATGCAGGAAAATATTTCTTCAGGAACTGGGCTGGCTTTTTTCTCATGTGAAAAATTGCTGCTAACATCTATAAGACACAGAACAGATAGCTTTTTATGACTTAATATTTCCTTCTATTTCACACAAAAGCTGGGTTCTCAGCAAAAGGTTGAGCAAACCTAATTTTTCATTCCTTTTACAAAACACTTGGTTAGAATTACTAATAGCTTTTTCCCTCTCCAAGGAAAAAAGAAACAGATGATCTAGTGTGAATTTCAGCGGCAAAAAACATTTCAGTTTTAATTAAACCAATTTATCAAAGATTTTCAGTGTAGATAATCTCAATGTTTATTTCCTGTTGAGAAGAAAATACTATGAGGGACAGTGCAGAAAGACACTAGAATGCTTCTGCAATTAAATGCATGAAATTAATATCACTCTTAGCATGGTTAAAGTCAGAAAGTACATAATATGCTTTGCTCATTCGGAACCTGTGCATTTTCAGTAAGCCTGCTTCTCTTTATTTTTATATTTAGCCACAGATTGATATAGTAATGTAAATTTTATTGAAGCGGATTAGATTCTTTTTAAACAAATCTAACAAGGTCACATGAAACTAAACAAACAAATTAGACAAATTACAGCAATAGTATTACAGTTTTTGTAAGGACTATAAACAGATTTAGGAATTATGCAGCAAAAAAAAAAAACCCTCATCTATTCTTTCTATTTTTCGCATTTTAAAAACAATTTTGGTCACTCTTGGAATTCCTACTCTGGATCACTTGACCTCTCTGAACATAGAAAAGCATATTTAATATTTGAAAAAAGAGTAGCAAAGTTTGGTTAAAAAAGAAATGACATAGCACCTAATTATTAAACTTAAAACTGAATAAATTCCTTCTCATTTTATAACATGATGAGAACCAATTATAAAAAAAAAACAAACAGAAGATGTGCGGCCCCTAGTTTATGAGCGCCAGAGACTGTCAGCAGGGTGTAGAGAATAACCCCATAGTGCATGTGCAGCAACGCTGCCCGCTGCCTGTGCAACAACCTTCAGACTGAAGGCGCAGTGTCTGTGGTGTGTGGTTCCACGCCTTAAGACGTTGCTTCCTCCTGATTATCACACAAACCAACGCACATTTCCCACAGTGACTATTCTTTTACTGTAAAGCACTACAAGAACTGTACAGTGCATCCAATTTTTTTTTTCCTCAAAAATATCCTATCCCATTTCAATAATGTTACTGTCTTTAAGGATTGTCTTATACTAATATCATTGTGCAATTAGTTTGGCAATAGCACTCAGACCCAAATCTTGCACATTCAGACACATGAATATGAGGGTCTACAATTTCTTTTGTCTACAGGCGTGCAAGCAAACAGGCACACAAGAAACTCATCTTGAAAATGCTTTTCTCACAAGGCATAGCAGAGCATCTATTCCAACATTGGCAGTCAATCCTATTTTCAAACATGCTCTGCTCTTGTTCAGGCATCCAAGCCAAGGGGTGTATTTGCTGATTTGTCCAGCTGTCAGCAGATCGCAGTTCTGAATATCTGACCGTCTCAATATCTGACTAAGGATTTCAGGGAAGCTGGATTTTCTGTCAGGCAGGAATATCCACTTCCAGCATGGGCTGAGCTTCCAATGCCAGAGCAGGAAACCTGCAAAGTGTGAGAACCACAACCGAACCAAGTTCTCGAGAATCCCTGATGTTCAACTAGAAAGGTTCACGACCCAAGTTCAAAGATCAGCTATGGCTCTAGAACTTGACGATCCCTGATGTTCTGCCATCCTTGGGATATATGATCTAGCCAAGATGCAACACCCAAATGTTCTTTTGCCTAACACATCAATTACTGGTTTTGATGCACTGTAAGAAGGACATTAACATGTCTGTGTTCGCTAAAAGATTTGGATGGTATCCAACCGCAAACTGACTGAAGAAGATCAAAAGAAATGTTCTATTATCACCTATTAAAGTAGAAGTTATTAGTCCTCCATTTCAAATATTATGCCATTGAAGGCTACAGCAAAAGAAAGTTGAATTCTGACTTTTTTCCCAAGACTTAGAAGTTACAACCTTAACAATGTTCTTTTCCAAGTCTTTTTATGCAAAATACGCCAAGAAAAAGAAGGTTGCTCTGACAGAAATATGAAAACCCAGTTCTCCCCTACATTTGTCCTGGTATTAACCCTTTGTGGGATGTAGAAAATCACAATCCACATAATGCTCAGTACTGGCTAGAGATCCAAGGAGACAATGCTACAAGTCAGTAAATAAAGTGACTGGAGGTAGGATCCAGTAAGAGAAAAAAGGGCACACGGGAAGGAGAGACGGATCCAGTAAGGAATTTGGGTAATGAGTACCTACACCTTTTAGGCAAAGATGGAGCAAACAGCTGGGGAGGCAGCAGTAGGCTTGAGACCATTATTGAATAAGGAGCTTGGAAGGGAGAATTAGGAACTTTCAAGAGCGTGGCAAATAGGAAGCTTGACAAATAACTACTGTTAGGACAAATGCAATCTCAGGAAGTAAGCCCAGAAGAAAATGGAACAACAATCCAGAGAAAGGTACTCAGAGGGAGATGAGAAATCAGACAAGCAGAACATAGCATCGAGTAAGCAAGGAACTTCAGACTGGGATGAAGATCCACTATGAGACAAGGATGTTGCTGGGTAAAGTGAAGAGTATGGGATCACAGGGTCAAGCTGGCAGTGTATATATGGCTGAATCTCTTTTTCTTTGTCCAGCTTCACAAAGTTGTTTCATCAAAAACATAATATATAGTTCTAGTTGGTTAGTCATGTATGGGAAATCATAAAAGACTCCTGTTTATAACCATGCAGATATCAATACAATGCTGTGAGATGAAGTGCCTGGGTTTTTATGGCTTGCAGTTAAAGAGAGTGACAAATTTAGCAGGCAATCATGTAACCAAAGGATTGTACGTTAGAACACATGTAGAAGGAACTAATTTAGGAAAGTCTATACAATAGCTGTTCCTCTTCCACACATAACATTTTTCCTCTGTGCAATGACACACTCCTCAGGAAGCCTCTTTCTCTCCAACTCTGCTTTTTGCATCCCCTTCCATATTTTTCCAAAATTTGTTCCTGAAAAATTGTATTCAAGATGAAAAATAAGCCTAGATGCATATGATGCCAGGCTTGAGTCTGCTGGCTCTGTCTTGCATAAGAGACACTGAAGCTTCAAATTCACGCAACTGGAAACAGCTCAAATCTCTAGCAGAGGTTTTATCTGGATGGATAACGAAGGCTGCACTGAAGTTTTTCAGAGCTGGGTTCATGTCAGCGTTCGCAGGTCAGGGTATAGGTCTACATTATAGTCTTATGCAAAAAGATACATCAGACACTTACTGGGGCTTAATTTTTTTTTCCCCTTCAGTCACACTGTTAACTGACTATCAGCTAGTATGATTTCCTGGCAAGGATATACGATTCTTTTACATCAACTCATGGGACTGATGCAAGTTAACACAGTGTAACTCTCTTGTAGGGATCAAAGAAGTCACCCACTGGATCCCAGCAAGTGTCAAGTACTCTTTCTTTCTCGCAGAGTTGTAAATTGCCTGCGTGCATCTAAAGCGTATTTGACAGAAGAGTTTTTAATTCATGGAACTAGGCAGGTGATCTATGAGATGATTAAAAACATCCCAGAGGGAAGGCAACTCCCAAAACTGCACTTACATAAAAAGACCAATATTTAGACCATTTGCCAGATGGTAAGCTGTCATATTTACTCTTCTCAGAGATTAGAGTAGCAATATCAGCATTTAAGCTTTGCCCCTCAGTAAGCAATACATATGTTCCCATACGGACTAAAGTTCAAACAAGAAAACGAAGAACAGTTAGATTTCATTTACCCACAGTTGTGGCAGACTCTCCATAAAAACATGTTTTATAAATGAAGACTATAGCACAGACTCAAAAATGAATGATTCTCTTGCTCCCTTCTTTCTTTCATATAGGTGAGGATATTACTCATCCACTAAATAGAAAGTGGCTTTGTTACTACTGGCAGCTGAGTAGTATAAACCCTGAAGACAGTGAAGATCAAGACATCTAAGATGCTCCACTGAGGGATGAAGAACAACTTGTCTCCTCCACTGCCATTTCTAACAGCCTCAGATATGAGGCACTCTTTAGCCTTTTCAGAGTTTTTGAGTGATGCACATTATGCTGGAATAGGCAGCTATTTTTTTTTCAGCCTGCAGAGCTTCCCTTCTGTGATCAGATTTTAATCTGTCTCATTTCTAATGAATAACACCACAATGTTGTATTACACAGCTTTCCAAAGAAGGATTGCTACATATCTCATCTGCCAGGAAAAGTCAATGTCTTGGCAGGCTCTTTATGAAATATCTAAATTGAACAGCTCAGATACTCTGTCTTATTCTCTACCATGTATCTGACAGTCAAGATGCTATCAATAAACCTACTCAAAGCTGGGTGACTTTGTCAATAGAGGTAGCCACACGTTCTGCCTTCTAAATGCCTGGATGTCCACTTGAAGAACTATAGACGAGCCTCTGACCTTAGCTATGGAATCACTGATGGTGAAGGTGAATTAGAGGATGTCAGCTCCCACCGTCATAACATGCTGGCAAAACTTGCTGATGTCTGTGTTAGTGTGCATGTCACTCACTTAGATTGAGGGCCGCATCCAAACCTGTTCATGGACCAAAATTTTAACATTTAATTAACTTGACTGTTAGAATGAGAGATCGTGTTCGGTCAGTATCCAAAACACCTATTGTGCTTGGGAAATCAGATGGAAACTGTTTCTTTGAATTGGAATTCATATATTGTAATTTTTTTTGTCCTGCGTGCATGATACAAGAAAGTTGGAAGCAGAAGTGTTATTGCTCATACAATTTGCCTGTGCATGCTTAGAATTTTTAAACATTTAAATTGATGTACAAATGTGTATCCTCCAACATCCCTTTCTCTGAACACAAAAATGAGTTTTAAAGATATCCTTAAGCCAAAATTTACTTTCCAACTGTGATTCAAAGAGGCTAGAGTCAATGCAGTAAAAATTAAGGTGCTGCTGGAAAAAACATGAAACTTATTTCTACAAATCATACCAGATATTTCTCTTCTGTATAGCATAATCATTAATTTAATCAACTTAAACTGTGTTTATGGAAATAAAATGTATTTTATGTCTCTTTAAATCACAAGTACAGTAAGCAGATACCAGTTTACCTATATTAAGTTTACATCTTGAAGAAAGGAATGAACATTTTTAGAACTGGATAGCTAAGCTGTGCCTGACATATGTACCTAAGGACAAGGTCATATGTACCTAAGGACAAGTACATTCCTGTCCAGAATAAGTGATTGTCTAGATAATTGCTTATTTATTGTTGTAGCAATTTGTTTTGAAGAAGAAATCAAGAGATAACCTTAATATATTGTTTGTTAGAGTCTTCTGGTCTTCCCCATAAAACAAACAGCATGTTGCTGATGTACAGGAAGGCTAGAATCTCATTGCTGTTCCTAACCTTCAGCCTAAATAGACATTTATATGCCTTTTTTTCTTGTTATTACACCACATTGGTTTAAATAGCTCTGCCTTCAGAATTGATAGTTTTCTGATACCAGAGGTTAAATACCTTGTCAAAAATGTGGAGTTTACAGATAACATATACTAGAGCCTTTTCAACCCCAGATAGGAAATGCAAACTGGCTTAGACTGGACAGACACAAACGGCTTCCTATAAACATAATCTTTACCTATTTACACTTTAAACATTCAGGCTTGCATCTCTAGACTGTGGGAATAATAAAGCTCACTTAGTTTACCATGCTTCAGACCTTTTCCAGTCAGCTTCAGGAGTGGTCTAGTCTTTGCTTTAATTTTATGTTTTTAATACCATTCAGTTTATTAGGGTTTTTTTAACCTGTTTTACACCAATTTAAGTATTTGCAGTATTGTGGCTTTGATTGTGTCATGCGCACTTGATGCCAGCAACAATTTGATCTTCATCGTTTAAAAGTGCTTTCTGTTACTGTTCAATCATTTTCTCATGTCCATATGCAGTTAAAGATTCATATCTCCTATGTCTAGTTTATTGTTGGTTGCTCTGCATGGTAATGCTAAAATATAGTTTTAATTTTATGAGAAGCCAGGAACCTAATAAATCATCATAATAAGAGAAGGAATTATTCTGCTATCAAATTTATTTTTCCTTTTTTTTTTCATGATTCATATGAAATAATGCAGACGATATAAGCAAAGAATTCAATCTAAAATGTGTAACGAAGCTAATGTAAAGATGCTCGACGCTTTTGCTACATGGTAATTTACCTTAAAAGGGTTGTGGTTCCAAACCTCAAGAGCTTTCACACGTATATCACTATGACTGGTGCTTTAGGTACAAAAACATTAAGACCTCAACAACTTGCTTTACTTAGTGTCCCTACCAGGAACTATAAAAATATTTGCTATATGCATAGACACTGATTGACTTAAGGAGGACTAGGACTTCAAGATGCCATTTGTTGACCCTATTATGCAATGGAACATAGTAGGGTATTATTCTTATGCAAATTTTGTTTTATTAGCCTCCTTCATAGGAAAAAAAAATTTAATTAAATGCCATGACATAATCACCACTTTCTCTTTACTCCTCAAACAGCAGCACATACCTTAAGTTTCTTTACACTTGTGCAAGGATCATTGGAGAAACTCTCAGTATCTGAAATCTCGATGTCTTCACCATACAGGACGCCAGTCAGATCATTCCTCACCTGTCAGAAGTTGAGAAAAAGGCAAACTAGTGAACTGAGACTCAGTGAGGAGGAACCAGATGGACTATATTTATCACTGTGATGACAAGCAGTGATCTCGACGATGATATATGCACCCACGTACTTTTTCTATTTTGCCTAAAATCTCATCAAGGCACTATTCTTCTACAACCATAATCTACTATCCACAGGTATACTACGTAGAGAGCTTTATAATGTGTGATGAAAAGTTCACAGCGGGGTCCCACATTGCATCATGGGGATGGACAATTCTTGTGTATTTCCAATGCTGTTAAGACCAAAAGCTTTCTTGTAGCCAAAGTGATATTTGAGACTCATCAAGGAAACTCTTGCATATTCTCAGTGCTGAGTACTGATTTGAAACCACTGTTGGCTGATCCTAGCATGAATCAGCAGAGCTTAGCTTACGTCAGTTAGGGATTGGTAAATCTTAATGAACTCCTCTGTGCCCTCCTCCTTTCTTAGACCATGGGTCTTGCTGTATGGGGCAGTGCGTGGTATGGTTTGCTTAAAGATGACGCACGCAACCATGTACCAACAGATTTTCTCACCTGTTTTTTTACAGTGGCAAGAGTCTGTCCTCTTGGAGCTGCCTAATAGCACAAAGAAGCCAGATAACATAGAAAGCAATCTGGTTTACAGATTTAGGGTTTTTTTTCCATATAAGTACTTCAAGGTTTTCTGTCTTAATCACTGGTAGTTTTCCTCAAGCCACTGCAAAAACAGAGTTTCACATTGCTACTCCTAACAGATGACCAAAAATAATTTTACCTGGTTATAATGTCATTACAGACTGAAATGAAGAGAGCAACACTCTGATTTTAATTTAATAAAATTATGATCACATTCATTGCACTGACTGTCTTTTTTACTTTTTCATTATAACAGAAATAGAAGCAAATCGCTTTGTAAAAGAGGTATCAAAGGCAAACACAGAAAATACAATACGTGAAAGAGAAATGTATGTGATATTAAACAGGAAAATTTAGAAGTCTATAAATCATACACAGATACTTTCCAATGACCCACTGTGTGGGTCATTGGAATTACATATTTTAAATCTCCCTCCTAACTCTCCTTTTCCTTCACCTCCTTTGAGAGAGAAGCACAGTCCATTCAAAATAATCAGAAAATATTTGACATACAGTTACAGGGTCAAGTAAAGAAAAGGAACTGGTATCTGTCCTTCAGGAGCAGGAACTTCTTCATTTGAATTGAAATAACCATAAAGTTTATATAATGAGAAGACATTTTATCCATGCAAAAATAAGACCCAGCTGTTGCTAAATTTCCTCTGCTGAAAGTGTACCACACTCATGCCGAAGTATACAGTAAAACCAAGGGGATGCAATGAGCTACGAAAGACCACAGGTGAGATTTCTGCATTCTGCTGGCAGCTTTACTTTCAAGACAATCTCATCTCTTCAGTAATCCTTCAGACTTTCTTTTATATATGTTTGTGAGCATCCTTCCAATCTATTCATGTTAGTGGCTCTGTTGGGTGTATTTCATGCATTTACATTTACCGTGAAACTAATGTATTCTTTTGGTATACTGCTTAACTGTTTTATATAGAAAAACAGTTATTGGTAAAAAAGAGGAACATTAAAACTGTCTTTGTACTTTTGCAAACTTCTGCAAGACAAAGCAGCATAATCTGGTTTCTGCAATGTAGCAATTACATTAATTAATCCTCAAACAGCATTCCACTTTTTTGCTCTTCCCTTTAAGTTGGTTTTGCCAAGTTTCTTAGTTGACCAGTGAAGTATTTCCTGAAGATCATTACCACACTGGCTGCCTTAATTACTTCTTTCATGGCTTCTGCTTCATCTTATCCCTTTTAGTCATGCTTTAAAGTCACTAAGACACATTTTTACATTATAACCTTTTACAATGATTAAAATAAGTGAACATTAGATAATTTTTTATTAAAAAATATTTTATTTTACAGAAGTAACAGTCAGAATGGTGAGTCCACCAAGATTTCAGTTATATCCTTCATCGTTTTGTGAAGTTATAATTAGTTTTTAAGTGCATTCTGTGAAAATGTATTCACTGACAAAAAAAGATCAGTAATGACTCCTTTATCTGCTAGTATACTCGTAAAATGAATGATTGACATTTTAGCTCCAGCAACACCATTAACTGCTCCTTATAATACAGGTCTTTATCGATACAAAGAACAATTGCTTTTCTGAAATAAGCAATCCGTGATACCAAAAGAAAATAAACCTCTCTTGATCATAGTTTAGCTAATGTCCAAAATCCTTCTACCTAGTATGAAAGGTCATTAAAACTATCAGATGTTACTCAGAAAAAGTAAAATTTTCCTTAGCTAACAGAACTGTACTTTCCAAAGGCAAACAACTTATATGGTTCTACCCCATACTGTCCTACTTTTCTTCCGTAAAACAAGAAATTTTTTAGTTGCAGGTTTTCTTTTCTGATATTTTCTTGATTTCTTTCTGGAGCCATTTCTAGTCATTATTTTAATCTCAGGAAAACTAGATTAACACTACTCAGCTGATCTGAGTAGAAAACAGCTGATTCATCAAATGCTGTTCAGTCAAACTAGACCATTATTAACATGAGAAAAATGATAAAAAATACACATTAAATATTATTAACATAGACTAACACTTACAGATAGGCTTCAGTGGAGGGCACAAGGCTAACAGTCGATTATAAAAATTACACTTCAGACTGTCTACTGATTTGCTTTGATTCCTTCCCTTCAGAACTTGTTCATGAATTCTGCATCTGAGGTATTCAATTGCATTTTTTTTTTTCTGAGCAACACATTTAAATTCAGCCACTGAGAAATTTCTTTGACACCCCACTGCCCCATCTGCTAGAAGTCTCCTTAGACTTTTCATTGAACTACTGGTTAACCTCCCAAAAGACACACCTTATTAGATTTGGTGCCAGAGAAGTTGGAAACCTTTTCCCTTCACTTCCACAGTCAGATATTGGATGCTTTTCAGATGCATCTGTTGTGGAGATTTTGCCAAAAGAAAGGTGTTTCTTTCCCATTATCACAACAAGATATTAGGAGCTTTATAAGAATTTACAAAGTTTAGATTGTTTTTCTAGAAGAGAACGTTTTTTTCCCCTTTTCAATGCTATGATCACTAGTTTGACACACATCTCATCTCGTGCCTGGGTTGGGGGTATTGTGACTACATCTTCCAGTCTTTCTTTCCTATTTCGATACTTTTTTTTCACCATCCTCAGACTGAGTGTTTTCTTTTGAAATAATCTAAATATCTCACTAATTGAAACTTGTGGGTTTCTTCCTACAGAAGTTCTTCACTTCTTTCAAACGAATTTAACTACAGAATCTTCTGATTTGGATTTGGGTCCAATGTCAGAATTTGCAAAGCGTCACCTCCAGTTCTAGAGCTGCCAAGTCCTGTAGCAAATGCTGCAATTTTGGATTACATTTGTGAAACACAGAATACAAAATGCTGCATGTTTTGTTTTCGCAGATGCTTGCAGTCCTGGAAAGCGTATCACCTGTAGTACAAGCAGTTTTAAAGCTCAGCAGTAATTGTTTCGTTCCACCATCTCTGCGTAAAGAATATTGTAAACTAGTATACTTCTGCTTCTTTATTGTGTAGAATAGGATAATTTAAACCAGAGGAAACTACTGTAGAAAGTTGTAACAAAACTGCATTAAGATCCGGTGGGGATCTGCAGTTCCTAAGTAAATTTTCCACTGACTTATAATACAGAAGTAGTGTAATTCCATGTGGTTTTAGGACCTTGTTAACAATTTGATGAAGGCTGTAGCTCTATGTCTGTTCATGTAAATTTTATGCACTTTAAACACACCAACATTTTGTTTTCCCAAAACAGGAATTAATGGACCTCATCACCAACATACCTGGAAGGTTCCACAAATCACTACTTTGAGACCCTAGTCTTTCACTCCGAGGAAAAAGAAAAAAAAAAGGAACAAACGGTTTTACACTGTTCTGCGTACAAAGCCAGATGAAATTAGTATTTTACCATACTACATATTTAATAGATCTATATGTGGTCAACTTCAAAAGTTACTGGGGTGCAAGTATGTTTACCCAGGAGCAAGCTCTGAAAAAGGGATGCAGTTGCAGGAAGAAAAGGATGGCCCTTGTGCTGGAGGCACAAGAGAAGATGGGAAGCAAGAGAACTGGCTTTTACCCCTTGTTCTGCCAGAGCTGCTCTGTGATACAGCTCATATGACTGAAGTACGATTTTAAAGTTTGCTACCAACTCTAGCTGTATCTTTTTTTCTGTGAAGTGGATGGCAGCAACACTTGCCTACCTCATAGCTGTTGTATCAAATTCAGTGATGTTTGAGAGGCAAACAACAAAGCGTCTGACCCTGCACCCGTGAAGGAAGAAATACAGGTGGTCTGAGGATCCAAGAACTTGTATTGCCAAGGACGAAATTAATTTCTTTCATCTTTAGCAAACCGAGAGTAGATGGAATGACTAAATGGGCTGTAAAAAAAAAAAAGTCTAGAAAAGACCAAACTGCAACACTCTTGGGGTCTGTATCAGGAAGGACGGCTGTAGGTTTAAGGAAAGGAAGCGAATGTTGGGGAGTGGCATGGACCAGCTGCTCCCTGAGGAAGAGAGACACAAGTGCGATAACACAGCCTTCAGACCAGGGACCTCACCAGCCAGCACCCCAGTGAGAGGAGTAGGACAGGCTTGGAGAAAACAGCCAGTTTCAGCCATGAGGTTATACCTTCAGGCAAGTTCACAGCGATAACGCAGGACCAGGGTAAAGCTGGGAAGTCCACCGGCAAGTCAGGGACAGGATCGGGTCTAGCGAGACTAACGAGGGTCAGACACAGTCCCGTGATTGCTGGCAGGTCTGTACCAACAAGACAGGTCTGAGGACAAGCCAGGAAATGGGTCCAAACCAGCAGGGTCCATGCCAGGCACGGCTGTGATGGAGAGAGCGAGCGAGCAGCACTCTCACAGCATCGCTGGGGCAGGGACTGACCGTGCTGGGCTGAACTGAAATGGGTTCCTGGGTCGTGGGGAGGGTCAGAAAGGGCTTTTGCTTCTCTCAGAGCCCCGACACTGAATTTTGGTTGTTGGCATGGTTTTTACTTCCTATATGATCCTATATGATGATTCTCTGTGTACAATGTATAAATGATCCCCTAGCTCACAAGGATGTAATTACATACATACTGATTTTGGTTTAGCTGAACAGATATTGATAACTTCAGTGGGATTATTAGTGCAAGCACCTGTTCACCAACAGTAAATAGCTAGCATCCATTTGACCACAATATTTCATTTTTATCAAGCCAATTTCATCCCTTTTTCCCAGGAAAATAGTAAAGAAAGGAGAGATTCCTGATGAATTGTCAATCTAATGATGATCATTTGGATTCAGGGGTCTCCACTGATTGACAGTTCAAACTAGGTTTCAGATTATACATTTAAAGGCACAGTTCATTCATTTAATTCTAACTGCCAGTTACAAACTAAATTTAATAATTTTTAGATTAATCATACTACTTTGCTTTTAACAGATATTTCTGATGACCTTTTGGTTCACTAAAGCTGCATGTAAGTACTGCAAGCTAAATCCTTGTTGTTCAGGGCAGTCTAATCCTACCAGATGTTGATCATAAGAGACTCCTAATGAATGAGAACTGGTCAGACCAGATGGATTATACAGTCAGATATTTTACTAAGATTTCCTGCTGCTGAGATTTATACTGTGTACTTTAAAATGTTGTACTGTGGGAGTTTCAGTAGATTTGTAAATATATGTGTACAAAACAAATGCATGAATTATAAGAAAAAAATATTTCCTCATTACATAGACAAAACCTAAATTGTGAGTAATTGCAAAGGACAGATTACAATTTCTGGGATTAGTAAAGATAGAGGGATCTCACCATATAAGATGCATTACAAGCAAACGTAATTATCCCTATTTTCATTCCAATGAAACAAACACATTACTCACATTTAGAGGCTTAGAAGCACTGAGTGAAACTTACTTTCAAGAAATACTGTATCTGGAGAAGAGATATACTGATATTTGTCATTGCCCTGAGATAAAGAAGAAAATTGAAGTATGCTTTCATTGATATACACATCATTTGGGATTACAAAAATGAAAGAGGAAGTAGAACCTTATTTTGAGCAGAGAGACAACACAAAACAAAAGATAAAGCATAGATAAACCAAAAGGAAACAGTAAAATATTATTTTAGGTATTAGGAAAGCGCCCCATTTACAGGAAAATTAAAAAACTAAATATATCTTATTGCATAAAGGAGAAATAAAATCAGAGACGCACTGGATTTCCCTTTTTGTTCAAAAGAAATTGGATATTTTTAAAAAATCACTTATTGTGTGTGCTCTTCAGGGTGAGAGAAAGGGAACAAGGAACCTTGGGGTATTGGGTTTTTACTTGGGAAAACTGTCGGTATGGGCTTTCAAGAAAAATATGACTTTTTTCATTGAACTAGGACTCTAGCACATGGCTTTAACCTGGAAACAAATACAATCAAACTAACTCTTGCCTGCAAGAAGTGCCTGAGTGTTTCAGACTGGGTATTTTGGACTAGAGTAACAATACTACTACTACTGACAATAATAGAACAAAAATAGGATATTGTATTGTTTCATTTTTTATATGTATAATACATCTTCCAGTTAAAAAATGCTAATTTTCCTCATTTCTGCCTGGAATGTCAATGTGGTAAATATGACTTCACATATGTGTGGCATGACTACCACACAGATCACACATATTTAAACATAAACCTTTATAAAGTCACATATAAGATGCTCTAATTTCCCCCCAAATTCTCTAAAGTAGAAAAAATTCCTGCTCATGTTTTTTGGTCACAAAGGCTAAATGTAATCATGAGCTCTGATGTTAAACCTAGTAGTTGTGGGTAAAAAAAAATAATAGGAATTTAAGGTTCTTGTGGTAGGGGGGATGGGTTTTTATGGGTTTTTAAGATGACTTAGAAACACTTTGAGTTAGAAGGTGATTTCTCTGCAACAAACATATAAAATCAATCCATCTTATCAAGTGGTGGATCCCTTGCTATTAGGTATTCGAAGATACAAGCATATTACAGTGAAATAAAAATTTAGCTAGAAAAAGGAAACAGGGATCTGCACTATGACAAAGTATGAACAGATTAAGTTCCACTTAATCTACAAGCATGTTAAGGACCTGCACAATAGGTTCAGAAGGACTTCGAGCAGTCCGAAGAAACAAATTCTCTTCAATAAGACTGGATGCTGAGACAAGTAAACACACAGCTCAGTAGTACAGGAGGGACGGAAAAGGCATGGTACATTCCTTATAGGAAAAAATGCATAATGCATTGCAAAGCCAGGAAGGATGCCAAAGACAGTAGGCACAGATTGAAAGATAATGATATATGCTATAAGAAACAACAGCAGTTCACATGAAGATTTCAGGGGCACTGATGAACAAAACTGAAGAAGAAAATATACACAAAATATACTTCTGATTTCCTTCAGTGTGAGATACCATCTACAAAACTGAAGGCAATGTGGTTCTGATGGCTTCCAGATAAATAGGACAAACACACTTCTACAAGTTTATCAGACTTGACTCTAAAGAGGTAGCAGAAGAAAAGCAAAGGGTCTGGAGGCTGTAATATTACACAGCAGTCATTTTCATGCCAGGTATTATGCAAGTAAATAGGGGCCATATTGAGAATAGATTATTTAATAATTTGCAAAGTAATGCCAGAAGCACAAGTAATTAAGCAAGAATTTAGAAATGCTTGCTTATTAAAGCAAGTGAATGTAATAGAACTATTGAAAGTTAAGAGTGCTGAAATATTGAACACTATCTTGGAGGGAATGTAGAGGCAGACAAGTAAAGGTGCTCTATATTATTATGTATGGAGTGTAATTAGAACATAGGATGCAAAATATAGAACAATACTGGATCTTCTGACAAAATTTCACAAGGCTTAGAGTATGTGTTTAGACAAAAAATACTTAGAGAAATAAAAAATCTTTTAAAAACTACTTAGAATACATAGTAAATCTGCTTTATATTGGTGAATTTTTTATAGATTAGGAAATAAGAACAGAACAAGATGGAAAGTCTTATGCTATCACAGAAAAAAGGATAAATCACAGCTTAGAAAACTATCATGAATTTCTTTTGAAGCATATACTATTACACCACTCTCATGACCGTGCTCTGGCAGGGGGGTTGGACTAGATGATCTCCAGAGATCCCTTCCAACCCTGACTATCCTGTGATTATGTGAAAATACTTCTACAGTAGTATTCATGTAGCAAATAGACTGATTACTGAACCAAAAATCAGGGACTCAACATCTGATTACGTTATTACATGTGGACAACATGTAGTACTCATTAGTAATTCTTACATAGGTACACATTTCAAACACATTTATTAGAAAAAGCCCATTTACTAAAACTATTCTGAGCAGAATTCATTGAGAAGTCAAACAAAGCAACATGGATGATAATTAAATATTGTTTAAGAAAATGTTATCAGTGCCAAAAGAGCTATGAATTATAATTACTAAAGGAAGCATCTTTATGTAAAATCCTCCTTGATTAAGCAGAATGAAAGCTACAGTAACATTTACACATTTACAATCTCTCCATCCATGATAGATTAAATATTTTTTATTCCAACACTAACTAGGAAAGGTGTTACACGGATATTGCCAAAGCCAAGATAAATGAGCATTTCTAAGGAATGAGTCATCTCATCCATAAATAGATGTCTAAACCAGGTGAGACGAATTGCACCCTGGAAGTGCCTCTCTCTTTTCTCCATTAACTATAAATGGAGCTTAGATGACTCCCAGATACAGACTGTTACAGAGAGCTGAACTGTAGCTGAATCCCAGTCTCAAAATCTAAACCTGTCTCAAAATGGTGTTCCGATACCTGTGGCATCCACTGAAACCTAAAAACCCCAAAGATCCCTTACCTTCATAAAATGTTCTCAGGATAAGGTTAGAGGAGTGGGCTACTTCCCTGCATCCTTTCTCAATCTGACCACCCAACTGCCGAGGGAGAACATGTAGGTTCTTCTACTTCTTGGCTAGCAGAGGAGGTTCATACAAACCACGGGTTTTGTGAAAAGCTTGGAAGTCTTTATCTATCTGGGATTTTTTCTTTCAGAAAACCTGGGCCGAGTTTGAAGTTTTACCATACACTCAGTTGCTGTACTGAAGGTATAGTTATTTACTGATGGTTTAATTGCATCAGACTCAGCGGACTATGTCAACATTTATGAAAACCTCTGTATCCAGAAGTAAGAGTTGTTATCAACTGAAAACTATGAATACAAGCCCCAGTGGGAAACTAAAAAGAGAAAGAAATGTTTATCTAATATAAAAACTGGACGACATTTTGATGTAGGGGAAATTATAGAAAACATACCTGTGAGAATACAGATGATATGAAATTATTACTATTTCAATAATCATCCAAAATAGCAATCCACATTCCTCAGACTTCCTAAATGTGGAAAGGTCAGCAATATCCAGCTAAGATTTAATTCTGTTCTATGCCTGAACTACGGGAGTAGTTGTTCTCTTTGCAATATGCTAGGGTATTTGGGCTTTAGGCTTTTTAGGAGTGGAGGGACAGTTTTTCTTAGAATTTGAGAACACTTTAATAAAGCGTTTCATTAACTTACTTTCCACTTTGCAATGCTCTCCTCCAAACAGTTTTGTTTAGATCAACTTTGTAAAAAGAACCTTGTGGTTTAAAGTTCATAAGTCTATATTTTTTCTTCCATGTGAAAAGGGGAAAACAGACACTACTTCGGGGATATAAGATCATCACATGATAATATTGCACCAAATGATAATGCTAATATAAACAGACATGAAAATTTTACCATATGAACCACGCTCCAGTCCCATGTTCCTTCCTTACGGAAAAATACAGAAGTTACCTTTTTTCTCTTCTGACCCAAATAGGTTCTGCTACATTAGAAAACTAAATTAGATGATAACTGGAGCGATATTACTGAGCAGAGACAAGTAATCAGGAGATTTAAAAAAATAAATTTTCTTCTTTTTCTTCACGGTGTATCATTTACATTCAAAGAATTTTTCTCATTTGCACTTGTCTATTAAATTGTGCCATCCTTTTCTGTTTTCTTAAAACTGGAATTTTGTAGCGCATTGTACTGAGGACTGTAAATTTAATCCATTTGGAAACTAAGGTTAGAAGAAAGCAAAGTGAAGATACATGACAATAAAGTAGTAATGCATTTCTTACAGTGTTATGCATTGAAATTTCATACTAATGTTTAATTTTCAAAAATAATTTAAAAACCTTTCGGAGACTTTAAAGTAAGAAGCATACCATATTGATTAATTTTCTTCTGTCTTAGATGCTCACTAATACCATTCCTGTGATCACTGAGATTATTATCTGAGGAAAAAACTGATTTACAAACCCAAATTCCCACCTTCTGCACATGAATCACTGCTGATCTGATCAGTCTGTCAAAATGCTTCAGCATCAGCTCTCTGTGACAGACACCATCTTTGCTTTATTCATTTTTATAATGCAGAAAAATAATTTCACAAATAGTTCCAAAGCACAATTTTCTTTTGGATCCTCTCTGTTTGTGGGACCTGGCAAATCAGCAGCAGCTCAGATCTTCCAAAGCAGGAGTGTGAATCTGGCTGTAATTGCTGGCATCAAGAGCTTGCACTCACTTATCTGTACTGGAGGAAATGAGGAGTTATGAAATCATGAAGAACTGAGATACTGTCAGTGTTACAGGAAAACCTCTTTCCTTCTCGCTTTCAAGCCTACAATCCAGAAGAAGGTTGAAATCCACAGTTTTAGTAGCGGCAGTCTTCACAATGGGACCCACAGCCTTCCCTTTGGATCTCTTCACACTACTTCATATTTCAAATAATATGCACACTTACAGGCTAGCTGAAAGGCTACCTAACTTAGGATATGTGGGAAAAAAGATCTTCCCCAGATGCCCAACCACGGTTTCAGCTACAGAAAGGACTTCTGTAAATTACATCTGTAAATCCCAACTGGTGCCCAAGTCTGTTAACGTAGCTGTTACTACATTCTGATCTGTATCTTTTACATTCCTTTGTACAATGAGCTATAAAATTTCTGATAAGAATACTTGGTAAGTTCAATTTTATTGTCATTTGATGCTGCAAGAATGTTCAAATGGCCAAACACAACTAATATTCTTTCTATTTGGGAAATTCATTATTCAGTGCAGTAACCTCTGACAAAGCATCACTTCGGTGTATAGTGTCGTGAATGTTCACAGAGCTTCCTACAGTATTCGTTCAAGTAAAACTGTTCCTTATGTCTTTTGAAGACAGCCTGTAATGAGAAATTAAAACTTTTGTACGATGCAGCTGGTCCAGCCTTTAGCTGTATGAAAAATAAATCCCATGAAAAGTATTTTCATCAGTTGCGGAACAGACAATTTTGAGACAAAGCACCGCTTTAAAATGAGTCTTTGATGACTTGATGCTACCAAACAAGCACACACAAGATGGAGTCGCTGTCTCACTTGAAAATACTATACTTCCTTGAAGTTGGGTCTTAGATAAAAACATGGACTTAAGGAATTGGAGCTGCTTGCCAGGTCACCCCTAGTATTCTGATAGTTGCCAAACAGATTCTGCTGGCTAAAGATGAAGCTCCTATTCAGGACAGCACAAAAATATGCATGAAAATAATACACAGCCAACAACTATTTTCAATAAAGACACAGGATAGGACAAACATGTTTGACCACTTTCAATAGCTCCAAACTCTTCTGTTTCTTAAAGCAGTATGTTCATATGTAAGCTTTTCTATGCCAGAGCAAGCATGCCAGGAAAAAACCGAATATATTAGGGTCTATGCCCTTCATATAGGCTTAAAGCATAGTGCAACAGAAGATTTGCCCTAAGCAAGAGCTGAAGATCCAGATACCACAATGATCTGGCTAAACTAAAAGTAACCAGTACGATCCATGTCCTTCTCTTTCCTTTTTTTGGGCCACCAGTGCACCCAACAATACCAATACAGGTTTTAAATAAATTAGGGGTGTACCTTCAACACATTTTTTCCTCCATTTCACCTGCAAATTAAAATCAAGAGTTTGTTGACTTGTTCAATAAAGAGTTGTTGATCCCCTTTTTGAGGAAGAGACATTAACCTTAAGAACACCGGAGCACAGATTTCTGTGGAAGTTATCCCTGTGGAAGGAAGAAGCAGCCATGGAGGAGCTGTATGGTGGCTCTGCACCCACCTTTGACTACTGCTGCTACCAGATAAGGACAGCGGTGGCCGAATTCTGACCTACTATTAATCCACCAACTATTAATCATTGTTGGAAACCTCACTTGAGTCTACCTATTGGTGGATGCTTCCTGAAGAAATGTCTTGATTTTACTGTTCTTTTTCCAAATGAAAAAGAGGAGAGGCGATCCTAGAAAACGTGAGAAAGGAACATGAAGTGGAAGTGGATTATGTGCAAAAGTAATGATATCTAACATATAGTTAGCATGATAATGCCACCCATTGCCTCAGGAAAAAGGATAAAACAAAAAATAAAGCTGGTAGACTCAAGACTAATAAAAAACACCCAGGCATATGATTTCAACTACTTAAATGTATTTTGAAAAGGTGCCATGCACTTGATACAAAATCAAATTGTGCTTTTCTGGAAAGCCCACGAAGTTGTCCCCTGTCCCTTATATGTAGTGCCAGGTTGAAGTTCAAGGCTGCTTAAAGCAGTGAGAAAGAAAGTTGCTAAAAGTCTGCAACACAAAAAATAGTTGATGTTTACTTGGCACTCTCTGGCATAGGGTGAGCTACCTGGGGAGAAACAAGTTACAGGCTAAACTATTATTTTTGCTTCTAATCTCTCTTTCTCTCTTCCTCTCCTTCCCCTCAGGAACTGATAATGGCAGTATCATCTATTACATTGCTGATTCTCCCAAATTCATCATGAGAGACATGACTGTCCTCTGCTGAAGGCTTTGAAGAGTAACCACTTCTGTTAAAAAACCCAAGCAACTCAAAAATGTGTAGAAGCCATAATCACATTCTTTTTTGGAGAGCAGGAATTTAGATAAGCAAGCTAGTTAATAGCTCAGTTAACTCATGCTAGTTGAATTAATCCAGTTAACATATGCTATGCTAACTTTAAATTACATTCACTTTTTAATCTAAGCTAAAGTAAGGTAAAGCAAGATAAAGTAGTGGCTCTATTAGAGCATTTTCATCCTATTTTCTAGGACTACTTAATGCTTAAACATTATTTCAGAGTTTGGGGATTATCCCTTGGTCCTCCAGGTTTAAAGAAAATACAGAGGCTATATTAACATTTTTTTTTGCATATGGAAGAAAACCTTGCAGCAACATTTCCCGCAATGGTGTATGACTGTTATTTCACACTTTATTTACTTCAGAATCCTCAGAAGGATGCCATATGGTGGTGATAATTTACTGTACTTGAGCGTCTCAGCTTGATTCACATACTTCCTCCACTGAGATTTCAATTGTCAGCTGAAGCTGTACTCCAGTTACCTGTGAAAAGTCCTTCTAGAAAAGTAATTTTCCCATGGCTCTCGTACATATCTTTTTGAACCCTTTAATGCCTTCGTTAATTGCTCTTGCTCTTTCTCTTCTCCTTTGGCAGACTTCTATGTTCTGAAACGTCTTCCTTCTAATGTCTTTTCTTGAAACTTCTTGAATCACAGTAATTCTTGGTATATCTTATATCAAGTCCTTTATAAATAAATTCTGCACATTATTTTATGTTATTCCAGATGGGATTCTGAATAGGCATTATGCTGCATCTAGGCATATTGTCTTAAGCAGCCTCACTGTGGTTGCACTCATTCTTACAGCCGCGTAGTTAAAAATACCATGGTGGCATCTTTTCATTTCATTGGCTTCACATTCTCTTTTCCCGCAAAGGAATCCTCCAGGGTCATATTAATAAAACCTATTTGGTTTAAGAAAGTAAAGCCAATTTTATCTATGACTGGAAAATGATACAAAAATATAAGCAGTTTATCAGTACTGTCTGAGATGAAGTCCCTAATTCAGTATGGAAACCAGAAGACAAAATCTTCTTGGTTACCTGAGAATTACTTGAAGTCTTTTACACTACAAATTTAGCTAGCAGTTTCATTCTGTGTCTTTGGGCAACTTGTTGGCAACTTCAGGTGGTGAAAATTATGTCTGTTATGGACTGGCGATCATCTCCTTGACCATGTGTGCTAATACTTTTTACTGTCACAGTCCTTTTCATTTTAACACTACGAAATGTGCCTGGAATTCACAGAACACCTGGAATCAGACTTTACCCTTCTGTATCCCCACAAGAACTAAGAACAATCTGGCATGAAAAAATGTTCTGTACCTTCATAAGCATATGTAATGCTTTATTTTAGCTCTCTCAGGGAGGACAGAATACACGTGGTGTCATCAAGGGTTATGCATTTGACTTCACCAGAATTGAACAAACCCCTTAAAAATAGTTTCTGTTACTGAGTTTTAAATACATTCCACACCATTTGTTACATGTTTTTAATTGGTCTGATTTTTTTAAAAAAGATGTAACATTAATATCGTGTAACATTAATCTCCCTCCTCTAAACAAGAAAAAGGCCTAGAAGCCCAGGGAATAATCCCAGTAGCCCATACAAGCAAACTACATTCTGGCAAGAAGCAGCTGTACTGGACTGGGAATCAGGAGAAAAGCATTCCTTTTGTTTAGATTAAGTTCTTTTTTTTAATGGAAAATTTCTGTTAAAGTTGTGCAGGCATATTTAAATTTAGAATTGTTGATCATGCAATCTGAATAATTCTTTAAAGTTTCATCTATTTATTAATTTTAGTGCTCAGAGACTTTGGTGGATAATATCTGAAGAAACTCAGTTCCATAAAACTATGGTCACTCCAAAATGCCAGAAGTGTAGGTGGTATGACAGCTTTTAAGAAGCCACCATGATATCTCTACAGGAGACATTTCACCATGTTTCCTGACCATTCATCACTAATCTGTCTGAATAAATTTTTTAAATATCAATCCATTGACAGGGAACCAAATTCTTCTCCACATTATATGAGCACATCGAATTAAGGGGAACACAAAAGTTACTACCAATATACTGTACTAATATATTATGTTAATTATAAAACATGCACAAAGATAGGAATTTAAAAGGATGAGATAAAGATTAAATAATATTTTTAAAAATATTTTATTTATTAGATGTATAAAAAAAACCTTTTTGCTCTCACTAAAGCAAAGTGATTGAATATCCTTCATCATTTTTTAAAATCTTGGTTTAACACCTAGTTATACAGCAATTTGAATGTCTGGTTCTAAGTCCAGTTTATTTTGGTACTTGGTTTTAATGGTTGCTAGCTGAAAATGGTACTTCACAAAGATACGTAGATCCAAATGGAGGACATTCATCACTGGCTACACTTACTAAACCACAATATTGTATTTTAAGTCTCATCCACCAATTACACAAAGGTGTTTTTTTAATTTTGGCTAGAAAGTTTCTGTCTTCCCTGGTGGCAATCAGTTGGTTTTGCAAACTTATCAGGTGGTGTTGCATTTCTATGTATTTAACCATTAGGTTCAAAACCCACTGAAACTCTTGTTGGGAAGATTTTTTTTTAACAGGTAGGAAAATTCCATTTCCAGGTTTTTTAAATGTACAGATGTGAGAGTATTTATTGGGTGACTGGCTTCCATCATTTTTGGCAACAAAATCATGTAAAGATCAAAACGTCCAAACATCTGTTTCCATAACGCTCTCTCCATAGCACAAGTTTCCTCTGAAAAGCAGTGGCTTTCTCACTCGTTGTTAAAGCACCACTTTCACGTTGAAGAGACACATGAAGTGTGTTTATTTTTTTGAAAATATCTGCTACGGACAGCTTCTTGTCATCACAGGAAAGGTCAGCAAGTTTGGAACACTTGACTTTTTGTAAAACAAAAATATATAACGTTTTCAAGTTCAACAACTCTTTTTAAGCACTTCACCATAAGAAAAACAGTGATCCTCTCCGGGGTACAAAAAATTTTTCTGGTCACTCCCCATCTCATTACAGGGTATTGTAAATATTCTACTATTTAAAGGTCTCGTTTTTATAAAATAAACCACATCGATAGCACCCTGCAGCACTTCATGCACTTTCAGCTCCAACTTCTTTGCTGCAAGAGCTTGCCGATGACTGACACAGTGAAGGAATTTCACATGTGATGCCAGCTCTGTAACCTTACCCTGGAATACATTTTTTATTCCAGTCAATGCAGCCACTCCATTAGTGGTTACACTTACACAGTTTTTCCATAAAATATTGCTCTTATTAAAGAAGTCACTTACTGTCAAGAATGTATCTTCCCCAGTACATTTCTCCTTTAGTGGCTCACAAAAAAGTACTTTATCTATTTCATTATTGAAGCAGAATCCAGCAAATACCATAAACTGAGACACATTAGAAATATCTGCACTTTCACCCAGCTGCACAGCAAACCTCCCACACTGCGCAATTTGTTCTAATATCTCTTTCTTCAACTCTTCAGCAACTCTTCAATTCTTCTGTGCATCTTCAACAGTATTTGCCAACAAAGGAATGGATTTCAGTTTGTCGCCATATTGTTTTCCATGCATTATTTCAGCCATTATTACCGCACTGTTTTCCCAATGGTATGTGGCTTTTTGTCTTTTGCTATTAAGTAAGAAAGCTCAGAAGATGCTTTTAAACATCTATCATTATATATAGCTATGTAAAGTACTGGACTGAGTATCATATGACTTTAAACATCACTGAAAACATTATAGAGTTTTGTTTTCATGTTCTGGATGACTAATTTTTAAAGGTCTTTCTAATCATGACGGCTTCATATATGATCAATAGCTAATGTCTCAAGGTACAATATACACTTAGGACAAAGTTCATCATTAGCAGCAGTAGCTATAAATCCATATTTCAAATAGTCATCTTGATAATTTTGCTTTTCTTTTGGCTGACTTCTTGGTGGATCTGGTTAGCTCGCCATTGTGTTTACCCGTAATGTGGCTGATGAAGAGCTAGTACAAGCAGCAGGAGAAGTGTCAGGTCTGCCATTTTCTTCTTGTTTGCTTAAGTTGGCATTATCGGTATTATCTTCAATCTGCGGTTTCTTTGCACGAATCCTTTTAAGCCACTTGCTCATTTTGTAGTTTAGTAAAAAGTAGACAATATAATCCACAAATCCACTTAAGTGGGTACATGTAAACTGTAATGCCTTGCAATACGCTGAAAGTGAACGAACGGCAATGAAGCTGGTGAGAGGTCTGGAGGACAAGTCTTACGAGGAACGACTGAGGGAACTGGGATTGTTTAGCCTGAAGAAGAGGAGGCTGAGGGGAGACATTATCACTCTCTACAACTACCTGAAAGGAAGTTGTAGAGAGGTGGGGGCTGACCTTTTCTCCCCAGTGACAAGTGATAGGATGAGAGGAAATGGGTTCAAGTTATGCCAGGTGAGGTTTAGACTGGATATTAGGAAAAAAATTTTCACTGAAAGGATTATCAAACATTGGAATAGGCTGCCCAGGGAGGTGGTGGATTCACCATCCCTGGAGGTGTTTAAAAAAAGGGTAGACGTGGTACTTGGGGACATGGTTTAGAAGTGGTTTTGTCAGGGTAGGTTAACGGTTGGACTTGATGATCTTAAAGGTCCCTTCCAACCTCAACAATTCTGTGATTCTATTCTATGATTCTATGAATGAGAGAGGATGCCACTGTCAACCCCTCCACGTTTTTGAGTGCCCACTCTTCCCTCAGGGCACCTCATGAACCCTACGTGACTATCTGACATATGGACCAACTAAATGCACCAGTATCAATCTGTATATTAAATATCAGCAAAGCTTAATTTCTTCCTTATTTTTTTTTAGATAAAGATAAATATAAGTGGAAGTTCAATTATTTTCTTCCTGCACCCCAACAGATCATCCTGCACGTCCCCTGGAGTGCAGATCCCCCCACCGGGAGACGGCTGCTCTATGGGATCCTTAGCCCTACTCGCAGCTAGCCAGGCACAGTTCAGAGTTTGCCAGCATTTATCTGGATTGCAGCATGGATTGAAGGCAATCTGTGCCCACCTGCAAAAAGACATACACTTCAAGACATATGCTTATAAAAGAGACATATGCTTAAAGTACCTAAAGTCCTTATACACTCCTCTCCCAAGACTAGAAATAGCCAATTCTATCCATTTTTTCCACTAAAAGGAATGCCAAGAAAAAACTCAAAATTTAGAGGAAAACCGTAAGATTGATTTGCAATTTGGAAATAGACTATACAGTAAGAGAGTAAATGAGCTAGCTCTAAGATGGATTAAGACAGGACTGAATCATGATGATACAGTTTGTACATGATAAATTACCTACTTAAAGAGATTTTCTAACTCCAATCTCTTTAATCTAGCAGACAAAAATACATAAAATATAGTGACTGGAAGTTAAAGATTAAATAAGACACATTCTTTAATGTGTATCGCTAGCCATTAGAACAGTGACAAAGGTTATAGTAAATTTCCCAGCCCTCTAGTGTTCTTGAGCATGAATACACGGGAAACAACAGGATTATACATATATCAATTAGATTCTGTAGCATTCCTCTTTAGAAAACCAAGAAAATATCTGGGGTTTGACTACAGAACAATGATTTCATGCTAGACATATAACCAAGTTTTCATATTTTGAACTTCTTACTGGCATCCGCTCTAACTCCTACTCCAAAAGATACACTTCATCTATTTGCACCTCAGTGTCTATGTTGACAAAATGAGAATAAATACCTGTAGATAACAAAAATATCAACTTCTTTTTAACTATTTAAGATTTACAGATGATAAACACTGATGACTTCCATTTCACTGGCAGGAATCTGAGCACAAAGCAGTAATGTGATATACTGGCTCTGGCTCAAATGAAGTTTTGAATTCAGTTTTCTTCACAGGAGCCTGTGTGGTGCTGTGTTTTGCATTTGTGGCGAAAACAGCCATGATAACCCACCAGTGTTTTGGCTATTGCTAAACAGTGCTTGCACAGTGTCAAGGCTTTCTCTCTCCCACCTGCCCCCAAAAGTCAGTAGACTGGGAGGGGACACAGATGGGTCAGTTGACCCAAACTCACCAAAGGGATATTCCATACCATATAATGTCATGCTCAGCAATAAAAGCTCAGGGAAAGAGTTTTACATTATAATACACAATACTGTATTAAGATCAACTGGTATGTAGCAGGCTTTTTAAAGAAAAATACCAAGATTTTAATGCCAGAAGGATATGTACCAATCATTCAGTTTGAACTCCTGCAAAATAGAGGGCATAACGCTTTAGTCAGAAAGTACTGTGTCAAAACGGAGTAACGGAGGTTGACAGAATCTCAGCCTCAATAAACAAAATCCTTTTTGAAAGTCCTTTCTGTCTTAGAGACAGGTGAGAACATTTACTGTCTATTGCAGACATATTCTCAAGATCACACTTGGAATCTCAGGTCCCACAGAGTTTAGCATTTGCCTATCAAGTAATTGTACTTAGCTTTCTTTTTTTCACAGATAAAAATTTGGAGATAGGCCTAACTACAGCTGAGAATGTTTTCCTTCCTTGCATTGCTGACCGAAATGCAAACATCCATACTGTGTACATCTGAAAATCCTTGCATTATTTGTCCTTTCCTGTCTTTCATTCTTACACTAAATTCTACAGGAAAAAGGTCTTTCACACTGATAATTGAAAATGTACGTGCATTCAGCATTAGTCTATGGGTTTATTTTAAACTGACATAGAATTTCTACCATAGTATCAAAGGATCTGGGAGCCTTGTTTCAGGTTACTTGGATGTCGAGTAAATGTAAATCACTTCATCATGAATTACCACAGCCTGCTAAACATTCATTCAGCAGAAGTGATATTTCCACAATAGAAATAAAAATGAATCCATTTAATTGTATTTAACCTTTTTCTTCTTATGGAGATATGTTAAGCCAGTAGTCAAACCCCAGTATGTTCCATATTTCAGTCAGAACCACCTGGTTTGTTGACTTTGATTACTGTCATTAAACTCCAGTCAATGAGAATAGCTGTCACAACATCACAATGCTCTACTGTATTTTTTGGTAAGTGACTATAGACAAGGGTTGTTAAAGGAAGTGCTAAGAGGCTAGCATCTGGAAAAGACACATTAAATGTTGATACTCATGTCATGTTGTACTCAGAAGTTATGGAAGTGGTGAGCTATCTGCCCATCCCTGAAGGAGAATGGGGTGTTTAACTTTCCCTCTTACTCCTAAGACTGTTATAGCATGGATCCTACAGGTTCTGAGTGCTTGGAGCCAGACTGCTTCACTATCAGCTTTACGGTAGTTTCTCCCTGGACTCCTCTTTAGTTGGAACAAGAATTAAATATTGCTTCTCCTGCAAGGAGCAACACTGCATTTGTGGAAAACATTTCCTCAAGTTGCTTAGAGACAGCTTTATCCAATTCCATATCTTGGCCAGGTGGTAACAAACTCACACCACAGTGTCACCCCTACTGGCCTCTCCTCTCATTCTGCCAAACTCTCAGCCAGACTGTCACCCCTCCCGTAGAAGAGATCTATGTGTCCAAGCTGCTCCTTCACAACAGAGGGCAGCCCAATCCTCTTCATTCTCTGCCTGTGTTCCCTGGTGAGCTTGCATCCATCCGCTGCAGCGCACCAGCCACGTAAATTCTCCCACTGCCTCTCAGTTATTCCAGTGATACGAGTTTGGTGACTGCAAATGCAGCTAAAGTTGCTCCTGCTTGTTTCCCAGGCTGCATGCATTTGTGTATACTTGAAGCAGGTGTCCCTTCACCCTGCTTTATTGTTCCTGAAGTCTCTCTTGTTCCTATCACCCTGCGCCTTTGACCCCTGCCCACCATGATCTCACTCAGCCATGGGTCATAATGTCCCTCCGCTGTGGTTCCTACTTTAAGTTAGCACATGGAAAGCAGCAGGAATCTGGACAGTATCATTGATTTTCTTCTATTGAGACACCTCAACTTAGGGTTAGAGGTGCCCACAGGCTATAAAGGAAACCTTAGGCTAGACACCATTGCTTAGGTGGCTAACATTACACAAAATGAACCTCAAACACAGCAATTCCAGTGAGCAAAGGGTACATTCTGGCCTTGAGGAGTCAGTTATGCTGGCGTGTTCTCAGCTCATCATTAAAGCTGAAGCTTTACATGGATCAAACACCTTTAGTACAGTGAATATTTAAGAGGACCAAGTCTGAATCTAGTCTTCTTTATAAGAAAGACGGAAAAGGGTCTGTTTTACCAAGCCCATTCAGAATCAATCTTTACCAAGTTTTGTAGTTAAAAATTTGCCTAAGGCAAATTTCTCACCAATACACAGGAATCCTGCCTGAGAAAGAAACGCTCAACCAGAGGTAAATTTAAGAAATTGACAGTAAGTATTTTATATGGAAAAAAATAAACAAGTTATGCAAAGCATTTTAAGGAGACAAAGTTTAAACTAAACAAGGCAGTCAGAGTGTGGGGGGGATTTCTTTAGTTTTGTGTTTGTAGAGCTGCACAAAGGAAAAGTAATTCCAAGAGAAGAGAAAAGCTGAAAACAACTAGTTTCCAGGCGAAAGGGCGTCGACAAGTTCTCGCTTTTTGCTTTTGACAAGCATTTGTCCTAAAGTGCCTAATAGTCATATAAACAAAAGCATCCATGAAACCATGAGTGATAGAATCTATCACAAAAACCTTCATAGCAAACATCACAGGGTTTCATTTCAGCAAGCTGGACAAGCGAAGCACAGCTGGTCTGAGGGCAGACCTCAGGACCGATTGCAGAAGGCTGACATGGGTAACACAGAGCGCTTGTCTGCTCCACTGGTGCAAGAGCAAACACTTTTGCAATCATTAGTCCTGACAGAGGTAAAAAATGATTTTTACCAGGCTGCAGGCAAATTAGTTTGCTAGTACATCAGGACATCATACTGACTGAAATTAAACAAATAAAGCCAAAGTGAGGAAAACAACTGGAAAGGAAAAGAAGAGCTGAAGGCTACACCGTATACTGCAGCGTATCATAATCAAAAGATAATTCATGTATTTCCATCTTCTCCTTCTTCAGGGCACACCATTTCAATGTGATGCAGACAGCCCCACAATCTCCGGTACTACAAGGAGTGTAATTTTTCAGTATAGCCAAAGAAATATATCAGAGCTCAGAACTTCACAAGCAACACACTGCATGAGAATGGCAATTTGGATCACTGCTAGCCTATGGGCCTCTGACCTCTTATTAATTCTTACTGTGATTGTCAGGACTGGATATCAAACCTTATAGTAAAAATGCAGATTTATATAATTTTTTCTAAGCATTTTCAAACAGATTTTCCCCCCTTACGCCTTCCTACTAGTGATTTTAATGCTGATATAAATTGCCGGTTTACAGTCTTAGGGAAAGAAGACATCTTGAAAAGACATGTGGCCATCTTCTTGATGAAGCTGGGCAATGATGAAAACGGCTTAGAGGAAATAAAAGAACACACTTTTCATTGATAAAGGTGCTGCAACTGGATTCTGCATCCCCATTCTGTTCACAATTAGTGTCTCATATACAGAATCACTGTAGACAGATGAAGGATACTGTACCTCTACCTGAAGTATACCATACCTCTACCTGAAGGATACCATACCTCTACTACATGTGACCTTGACAGACAGGAGGATCACAGAAGGGAAGTTTTCAAGCTGGAGGCATGACAAGATTCAGGGGAGTTCAGCACAAAGCAAGGCGGGAAAATGGGCCAAGCAAGGTCTGGGGAAAACATTCCTGCTCCCCTCTCAGTGACAGCAAACAAGCCTTACTGTGCTCTGTGCTTGAAGGCAAGAGGAACTGTGGGGCAGTAGGGTTCTAAATTGAATTGGAGGTTTGTTTTATGGATGGATTCTTGCTTCTGTAGGAAGCCACAGTTTCAGCAATCACCATGCAAAGCACCACCCCTGATAACTGCAAAGCCATAGCCTCCTGGTTCCCACAGACACAGACTTTGAGTAATGAATTTTCTAAATACTCGGGTTTATTTACTTATTAGGAAAGGTAACTGCATCCTAGGGTATGCAAATGAGATGGCTTAACAGCTTCCCCCAGTCCTTGATACCTCTTTGTTCTGTCTGGCAAGTTGCACGTGATCCCAGAGTATTATTAAGGAAGCTCTGGGCTGCCTGTTAGTTTTAGTTTCTCTTAGCGACCCCTGTTTAGATTGGGGATGCAAAACATGTCAGAACAAATCTCCACTACATCTATATACTGCAAACAAAGGCACAGTAAAGATGCTCCTGCTCGCTAACTGTGCATATCTAAGGAATGACTAGAACCCTCTCTGCATGAGAAAGAGCAACATCTGCTCATTTCTAATCATCCAAACAACTGCCAGCTCAATGGCCTTATACAGGCTGAACCTTAAAAAAAAAATGTTGTAAGTGAAACGTTCTCTACAACACTATCTAATTCTGTTCTGTAATCCTCTTCTCTTTAGTACATGTGTAACTTGCAGAATGAAGTACAGGAATTCACCACCCACCTTCCTCCCCAAAAGCAGGGCAGAGCAAACACAAACATTTCTTGTTATGCATCTGTTTAGGAGTATCTGGACACATTCCTCGTTTTCCACCTACACCGTACCCTTCTGGAATGGGCTGTGCTCCCATTTGTTACAGTAGGGAATGTACTTGGAGTTACTGTCAGAAAAGGATTCAGATGCCTGGCACTCTGCTGATTAGGTCTCCATCCTGGCGGTGGGCTGATGTGAGTTTGAATTCCTTTCAAGAGGATTCAAAGAGAAGGGAATGGAAAAAAGAATTATCACTTCCTTGGTGTGCTCTTGAAGGAGAAGCTAAGGCAAAAATATCATCTGCAGAAGTGGCTTTCTGAGAGAAAGGACTGACCTCCATTCAGCCTTTGAAGTACAGACAGTAGCACTCCGGGGTCCAGAAAATGTTTCAGGGATGTGAATCCTGCATGTACAGAAGCACATCTCTATAGCCCCAGAGGAAGGCTTTAACTCCCCGGAAAGTGGCACAGAAATCTTAGGGCTGACTCTTGGCTACCTTTGCTAGTTCCTTAGTCTGTGTGCTGTCATCTCTGAATCTGGTTTGGGGAATCAAAAATTATTTATATAGTACCCCATCAATTGTGTAAGGAGGAAGAACAACTAAACTCCACAGTTCTTGGAGACAGGGACAAGGAGCCTAAACACTTTCACAGACCCAGCTTTATGAGCCTCCTTAAAGCTTTCTCTAGTGTCAAAGCAATTGAAAAGAGCTCTGGAGATGAAGCTGAGACAGTCGCTGCAATAACATTTTTAGTGAATTTAACTCCTATTTAACATGTATGCAATTTAGTTTTTGACATTTACAGAAAGGGTTGTCTCAAGTTCTCTTTAACTGTATTGACTGCAGTCAAAGTTTAGAAATGTGTGGTGCTGGAAGCACTCATGCATTCATTCAGCCAGGGAATACTAATACAATGGCTGAGCAGCTTGTCTGATCTGGACCAAAGAAAGAGGCATTTGGCAAAAATTGTTCATAATGAACTTATAACATCTTCAAGTGTATCTTCAATATCATAACAGTATGATTAATATCATAACAGTATGATTATTATCATAACGTTTTCAATACTCGTCACAGTTTGATTAATTCTGTATTTTCTAACAAAAAGAAAACATACATTTTTTTTAAATAAGTTCTCCACAAAATGATGGAACACTGATTAAACAAACTGAAAATCTTCACTTGCAGGAGGAGTTCATGGTCACAGTTCTGTTTGATTAGATCTCGAAGAACAGGGAAAAGAGATTCTTGTTAAGAATGGAGTGTGTCTAAAATCTACAAGAATTTATCACTGAAAGGGATTGCCCAAGACAACCAAATAGTTGATACATAGATTAAAAAAATCCATACACGGGAAGCCTCTTCATATGTTGTAGGCTGTAAAACACTTTCCAGAACCAAAACTTAAATCTGTAATAAAATATTAAAAGCTACAGCTATAATTTTCCAAAGGAAGAGAGTTTAAAAGGGAGAGAATTTGAAAGCACCACCAATGTCTTCGGATCCTGCAAGAGCTGCGATCTGTTACATTAAAATCCTGGAAATTCTAGGGAGCTTACCACGTATGCAGCCTACCACATGTGAAGTTCTACACTTCATTTTCTGATTCCTGTTAACAAGATCATACGGACCATCCATTATGATAACCTGTTACTTCTTGTTATGGGAATTTCTTTATTCCCTGCATCATCTACAACTTTCACAAGTTTATGCTTTGTTCTCCCCAAAATAATGAATGAGTACACTGAAAAAAATTGGACCCAGGGCTATTCCTTTAAAAAAAAAAAAAAAAAAGCCACTGTCAACTTCTCTATCCTGATATCCTGAGAAGCATCCTTACAATACTATTTGCTGCAGTCTTGCCTCTGGCTGTGTTCCTGAACTGCCTGCACCCATTTCTGTTCCATCCAGCTACTGCAGGGCATTGTACCAACCAACTAAGATTTCAGCTAAGCATTAGAATCCACTCTTGTTCTAAGAAACCAATTATCTTACCATCTCTGACATAATCTTCCTTTGATAAAACTATGTTGTGATTTATCTTTCCTGCCCTCTGCCTCCCTGTTTATTCTTTCCTTCGAGAATTCGCTATTCCTGCATCCCAGGCAGACACAGCACTCTGCAGCAGTCTCTGGGCTCTGTTTTGGGAGCCTCTGGGGACAAGGTCCAGGATCCTCAGGGAACTCCTGGGAACCCTCTGAGAAACTTGAGGGTGCCTGCTGCTGTCAGACAAGGGATAAGATAAGGGGAGCCATGAAGGTATGTACCCAAGGAAGCTCTGGCAACTTCTAATGGGCGTGATCAGGTCAGCCCTTGACCCAGGGTGCCTGGAGCCTTTATTGCAGCTACACCCTAATTAGGGAGGGTCAAGCACCCTTTCAGCTGGTGCTTGAGATAAGCGGATATAAAAGCCAGGCCCAGAGCACAGCCCTCAGAGGCAGCTAGCAGACACAGCAGTTTCTGCAGAAGGGGGCAAAGAAAAAGTGAGGGAGGAACAGCTGTGTTCAAGTCAGCATAAACAGTCTCAGGTATGGCAGTAACATACCACAGAGTAGTTTCTCAGCAGGTTTTGGAGCAGCTGACCCTGCAAGGGTAGAGGCTTCAACCCACATGGTTCTTTGGATGGTGGATGCAGCCCTCCAAGTCCCAGGTTGCACAGAGTACCTGGAGCCTCTCTCTGGTGCCAGGAGAGATGGACCTCTGTCCTGCAGGAATTGTGCTATCTTTGAAGGGCTTGGTCACTAGAGGAGTTACAGGAGAAAATCATCAGGCTGCACAACATCAGACAGGATGAAAGAGAGAGAGATGGGGTCTTCTTGGAGACTCTGCAGTTTGAGTAGCCCTAGACTCCAAGCTGCAGTGGAGATGTAGCCAGTGTCCATCCCAAGTAGGTGACCTCTGGCACCAAGAGGAAGGCTCCTGCTCCACCTAAAGGCTTACAACTATGAAAGAGGTTCACCACCCTCAAAGTTGAAGAGGAGACAGATGTGCTTTCAAGCAAGGTATCTGGGTCAACTGATTCTAAACCACACAAGACCACCAGGAAGAAGTAGTAAGAAATAGTAACGTGGCTCCTTGCTGCAGAGAACACCCATCTGTGGACCTGACCTATCATCTAGAGATGTTTGCTGCTTGCTGGGGACCTGGGTCCAGGATGTTGTGGAGAGACTGCCAAAGCTTGTCTGACCCTCTGACTATTACTCCCTACTGTTCTTCCATGTAGGCACCAATGATGCTGCCTAGAGTATCAAAAGTGACTTCAGAGCTCGGGGGGCAATAGTCAGGGGCATGGTGGCCCAGGTAGTGTTCTCCTTCCCCCTGCCAGTGAGAGGAAAGGCTGTGAGGAGGAGGAGGAGGCTGATAATGCATGTCCACCATTGGTTGTAGAGCTGATCTTGGCAACAAGGTTTTGGTTTGTCCAACTACAGGACCCTGTTGGTGGATTGTTTGCTTGGGAGAGATGGGATCCCTCTCACTTAGCAGGGCAAAGGTATCTTTGCCAGCAGAGTGGCTGATGTGGTAAAGAAGCACTTTAAACTAGGAATGACAGAGGACAGAGAGCTACCAGCAGCCCTGTAAGGGAGTGGTGGACAGGGACGGTTGATGAGCGAAGGGCCTGGAATGATCTGACAGAAAGGGATAACAAAATCAACAAAACAAGGCTTAAGCAGGGTCACCTCCAACATTTGCATGTAAGCAAGGAAATGCCTACAAGGCACCATTATGGAGAAATCCCCCAAATCCTTTCTGGGAGATCAGCATGCCCGGGTGCCTCTCTGAAGTGCCCATACACTAATGCATGCAGCATGAAGAATAACATCTGTGCGCAGTTGCAAGACTACAATTTTATGGGGCTCACAGATGAGGCGGGATAGATCACATTAACTGTAGTACTGCAATAAAGGGATATAGTCGTTTTAGGAAGGATAGGCTGGGAAGATGAGGAGGTGGAGTTGCCCTTTATGAGGAAGAACAGCTGGAGTATACGGAGCTCTTCCTAGAGATGGATGATGAGCCAACTGAGAGATTACAGGTAATGATTACTGAGCACAATACAAAGGTGATATTGTAGTGGGTCAATAAGCTTTGAACAATCATGGCAACCAGGAGAAGTGCCTGAAGACTGGAGGAAAGAAAATGTCAGGGAACTACAGGCCGGTCAGTCTCACCTCCATCCCTGGTAAGGTGAAGGAGCATATTGTCTACCTAGACTTCAGCAAGGCTTTTGACATTGTCCCATAAGATCCTCACAGAGAAGCTAATGGATCATGGGCTGGACAAGCAGACAGATTGAATACTAGCTGAATGGCTGGGCCCAGAGGGTGGTGATCAGCGGCATGAAGTCTAGCTGGAGGCCAGTAGGTAGCAGTGTACCACAGGGGTCAATAGGGTGTACAGTTCTATTCAACATCTTCATTAATGATCTGGAGAACAGAGCAGAATGTACCCTCAGCAAGGCTGCTGAGCATACAAAACCGGGAGGACTGGTTGATACAGCAGGGTGTTGTCCTGCCATCCAGAGGGACCTTGACAGGCTGGAGAAACAAGCGGACAGGAACCTCAGACAGTTCAACAATGAGAAGTGCAAAGTCCTGAGCTGGGGAGGAACCACCCCATGCACCAGTATATGCTGGGAGCTGACCAGCTGGAAAGCAGATTTGGCAGAAAAGGACCTGGTAGACACCAAGTTGAGCATGAGCCAGCAATGAGCCCTTGTGGCAAAGAAGGCTAACAGTACCTGGGCTGCATGAGGAGGAGCGTTGCCAGCAGGTTGAGAGAGGTGATCCTTCCCCTCTGCTCAGCACTGATGAGTCTGCACATGGAGTGTGAGGTCCAGTTCTGGGCTCCTCCATACAAGAGACACCGACACACTGGAGAGAGTCCAGCAAAGGGCCATGAAAGTGATTAAAGCACTGGAGCATCTCTCCTATGAGGAAAGGCTGAGAGATCTGGGACTGTTCGACTGGGAGAAGAGAAGGCTCAGGGGGATCTCATCAATGTATATAAATACCTGAAGGGAGGGGCAAAGAAGATGGAGCCAGGCTTTTTTTGGTGGTGCCCAGTGACAAGACCAGATGCAATGAGCATAAACTGAAACATAGAAGTTCCGTCTGAACATCAGGAATCACTTTTTTACTGTGAGGGTCACCAAGCACTGGCACAGGTTGCCCAGGGAGGCTGTGGAGTCTCCAGCTGTGGAGATACTGGAAAGCTGTCTGGACATAGTCCTGGCCAATCAGCTCTAGGTGTCCCTGCTTGTCCCTGGTTTGGACCAGATGCCCTCCAGAGGTCCCTTCCAACCTCAACCATTCTGGAATTCTGTGAACTCATAAAACACTACAAACATTACTGACGTCCTGCATATAATTACCTCAAACAGATACTGGATATCTTCAGATACAGCCGATTCAGATTTAAAGTCATACCTTGTGCTTTAGAGTAATAGTTTAGGTTTCAGAATGCTCCTATAATCCATATGTATGTCTAAACTGCCTTGGAAAATAACTATCTTTCTGGGACTTGGAATTAGACTTGTCATGTCAGCTTGAAGGTGTTTTTGGTGCAAGACCTAAGGCACAAGATTTGGAAAGAGGAAGTATCTGGTTGATGTATCCCATGTTTCTAAAAGTTTTGATACAGATCAGTAGCTCAAACTATTCTGCCGATCTGCAACAAAGTTGATTTTTGTCAGCCACAACTTGGAACAATTTTCCAAGCTTCCAGTAATTTTCATGTACACCATTAGCCTAGTGCCAGTCACTAGGAGCAAACAAGCTCAGAATTTGCCAGTGGCAAATGAAAATTAAGAAAAAGGGTGGTAATGAGGAATGTCATTAAATTTACCAGGTCAAATCTCTCAAAGATGCTTTCACACTCAGATAAAAGATACTCTGTTTAACAACATAGGGCATTTCTCACCTACAAACGACCCCCTATTCTGTAGCTGAACGTGCACAGACCTCTTCCCATAGAGACAAACCTAGGGTAAGGTTCTATCTCCCTGCTTTCTTCACATTTCCTATATCATAATCCTATGACCTTCCCACAATCTCATAGCCTCTTAATATTTATCAGGACTCAGAAGAACCATGCTAAACCTAGTACTTCAGTAGTGTTCAAAACCTCTAGGAGTCCCATTGTAACTTTGACAACTTCTCCCTGTTTCATTTCCATTGTATTGTCATCATTTTTGCAAAAAATGAGGGAAAATCACCATGGAAACACTCTTTCCCAGCAAGCAGAAATGCCTAGATCTGCTACATGTCCTGCTCCCTCTTGGAGGTCAGCAAATTTCTCAAAACCAAAAAAATAAAAAGTTTTCACACTCCCGCCATATAAAATCTTCACTCTGCACTTTGAGTGATGTCCAGTAAGTCTCCATGAACGTTAAGTTCCCACTTTTCCAAACAACAGGAGAACTGCAGGGAAAGTTATAACCACAGAGCCTGAGTGTCCCTACGAATGGAAGATTAGCTTTGGACAGATGAGCTGATTCACACCACAGTAGAATGAATGACTGTGAAGATCAGGTACAACAGAAAAGGCAGAAACTTGGGGAGCAGGGGGTGGGGAGAGGACCGCCCCTTTCATCAGCAGCCTGCAGTTAAAGGGGAGTAAATAAAACACGAAACTACACTGGAAGGCAAACTATATGCAGATCAATCTGGCTGCTCCAGACAAATGAACAAAGACTGGCCAGATGTTAACTAACAGCTTATGTTCTTATTTCTCTGGGAGACTGCCTGCCCGAGCCATATGTTACAGAGCGGTCTATATCAACCGGTTCCCTCAAGATCCCCAGTGCAACACTGTAGCACAGATAATCAGAGGATGAATGTCACTGTATTAATGACAGGGCAGATACACGTTTTGGGGATGACTGAGAATATGTGAAAAAAAATCTTAGAAGAGCAGTGTTAATCCTCATCTTCGACCCTTCCTTCCTTTTCTATAGAGTAAATTAACGACACAAAGAGGCAGCAGAATTGTAACTGTGTAACACTACGTATGTTCTCCTACATTTCTAGATTTGAAGTCCAAGAGTGATGACTGTGATGTCTTTTCTTAAACCCTTTTCTTAGGGAAAAGGAAACTCTCGTCCTGCAAATGTTCCACTCTCCTCACAGGGCACGAAAGCTTCTGCAATCTGCTGAAACTCAATCCTGAATCATCACAAAACTATCTAAAAGCAAGAATGAAGACAGAGAAAAGGTGGTATAAATTTGAGTTAGACACAACCAGAATAATACAGAAATAATCACAGTTCCTAGGAAAAGATTAGTTTAAAAAAGATACCAGTAAATAAATGTATCCATGAACAGATAACAGCACTGAACAAAACACACAAGAACACTTAGAAATTACTCTCATATCCTGATCTAATTCTAGCTTTAATCATTCATAATGAAAGTGATAGCAGATGGACATATTTTTGAAATCAAACTTAAGCAATGGCCCCAGTCCTGCACGTGCTAACTTCAAGCAGTTTAACAGCTGCTTTATCTTCTTGACTCCAGTGCTTGCAGATCACCTTTCATAGGGAATGGATTCTGTTGAATTTGCATACTCTTCCAGGAAGGTTCATTATACCAAAAGACATTCCGTGACCTTTCCAGGATTTTGTTTTAACCTCTTAGCAATCAAGACCCTGAATTCTGATAAATTGTTTCAGAAATCGTTACTTCAGTGAAGTAACCTTATTCTCTTCTGATTTGGACAATATCACATTTTCATACTACATCATGTGCACAACTGTGCCCACTTTTAAATTTTATCACCGCACCATGGATTTTAATTTGAAAATATCCTGCAATTGCCTGATGAATGGAAGATAATTAGATACCCAATCAAAACTATTGTGTGTGGGGAATGCTTGCAAGTTAAATCACTGTTTAGAATCATATTTCATCCTTGTATTATCATTTTCTAAAAAACAAGCACGAAAGCATAGCAAAACCCAAAACAGAACTAGGACAATGCTGTGGTACAAGCAATACAATTTCAATGTGCAATGCTAACATCTGTTACAACAAGCATTGTCTTGGAACATTTTTTTCAATATAATCTAAATGGGGATTTTTTTTCTTTCTTGGTTTATGATAAAGTGACAATTTTTATATCGGGTCCATTAGGAAACTCTTAACTATATGGAGTTTCTCAGTCATGAGGTATTAGAGGTATAGAAGTTACTGATCATTCCCCTCCTTTATCTTGTGTTGCAAATACCAATCTACAACACATGCACAATATAAGGTTTAAACATGAAGGAATGGTGAGCAGTTCTCTAAAAAATTCTAAAGTTTGATTTGGTTTTAAGACACCTGAATTTTGACGACGACTTATCCAGTGTATGGGAACCCTGGGGCCTCTTTGGGTGATAGTGGAGCATGAATCTTCAGTGCAACATGACACAACCATATAATACCACTGCATAGTTCTAATTCTCTACCAGATGATGCTCTAACCTTTTTATTTTTTAGGTTTTGGAAGAAAAATAAAATTAAGAAATGTATTTCGAAACAGAAGAAAAGGTGAAAAATATTGGATAAAATACTACTGCCGTAAGGAAAAAACAAAAAAGTTTCCGAGCATGGATGATGTTTGCGCAACAGGCTACAAAGACACTTATGCACACCCTTCAGAAAATTCCAGCAAGTGACCACCTATATTTTATATGACTAAATATCTTCCTTTCAGATTCTGAAATTTCTTACTGAAAGAAATGTCTCAGTCTCTTCTATTTTAAACTACTGCTGTGATTCTTCCCCCTTAAACCACTTATAAAAACCAGCAAAGATAGAGTTTTCCATTTATATGAATAGTATCCTGTGATATTAGTAGAAGTAACTTTCAGAGACTGCCTTGCTGTGAAGATCTTAATGCATCAACTTGAATTACAGGGAAGCATAATTATAAGACAGAACAGGGGAATTCATTCTTCTTCGCAACCTCAAGAGAACTTGAAGTAAGTTGTTTCTAAGATTTTGATGTAGAAATCAAGTAAGAACTGGGAATAGGGCAATATGAAGGAAGATCTCGCACACATCAGCGCCTGTAATTCTGCTTTGCAGGACAATTTAGAAATCACAAGGAGGACAGAATCTCTGTATTTCTGTTTATAGATCTCACTGGAACTATCTTTAGGAAAAGAAGACAGGGGCTTTTTGAGATCAGGAACCTAAAATAGGAAAACGCCAAGCAAACAAACAAAACCTCATTTCTTCATAACATATAAAGTTGGATTAAATACAGCCTTTGTTTCACTAGCATTTTTACAGAAGTAGTTCACAGCTTTCAAGGTATACATCCAAGCTTAGTGAAAATTTGCTTTTTTTTTCTTTTAAACCAGTGAAAGAAAAATAAAAAACTCTTTGTTTCATTCAGTACATATTTCAACAAATGCTTAAAGGATATTTAAGGCCTCTCAAGTGTCCTCCAAACACAGGAAGAATTGACTATGTCAATAACTGTCCAGTAACAATGAAAAAAATGACTTTTCCCTCAAAAACTTCATATTAGTATTCCAACAAAGGCCTAATAACTTATTTATTTCCAGTCAGCTTTATAAATATTATTGAATACTAGGCAGAAGTTACCTGTTTATTTTGTCCTGACCACAGCAACCTATGTTAGGAGAAGATTGCTCCTTCCCCAAAAGCAGCTAAGCACATGGAGATGGGGAAATTCCTGGGTGGACCCAGGAAAGGAAAGACATAGCAGACAGAGATCTTTTAATCTCCTTTAGGGACAAAAATATGAATCAGTAAAAGAAATCTGAAAGGTTTTGTGGAAAGAATGAAATGATGCAGAAAGCAAACAAAAAGATGGATACAATACAGGAGGAAGACATGACACCTTCAAAAAATAATAAACATTAGCAAGAGATAGTTTGAAAAAGTTCTACAGTTTAACAATGACATTTTGTATTGGGTTTGCATGGCAAGGTTTTGGTAGCGGGGGTGGGGGCTATAGGGGTTGCTTCTGTCAGAAGCTGCCAGAAGTTTCCCCCATGTCTGACAGAGCCAATGCCAGCCAGCTCCAAGATGGACCCACCACTAGCCAAGGCTGAGCCCATCAGCAACAGTGGTAGCACCTCTGTGATAACATATCTAAGAAAGGGAAAAAGCTGCTGCAGAACAGCAGCCAGAGAGAGGAGTGAGAATATGTGAAACAACTCTGCAGACACCAGGGTCAGTGAAGAAGGAGGGGGAGGAGGTGCTCCAGGCGTTGGAGCAGAGATTCCCCTGCAGCCCATGGTGAAGACCATGGTCAGGCAGGCTGTCCCCCTGGGGCCTATGGAGGTCCATGGTGGAGCAGATATCCACCTGCAGCCCATGGAGGACCGTGCTGGAGCAGGTGGATACACCTGAAGGAGGCTGTAACCCCATGGGAAGCTCTTGCTGGAGCAGGCTCCTGGCAGGACCTGTGGACCCATGGAGAGAGAGGAGCCCGCACTGGAGCAGGTTGGCCAGTAGGACTTGTGACCCTGTGAAAGGGATCCACACTGGAGCAGTTCATGAAGAACTGACACCCTTGGGACGGACTCATATTGGAGAAGTTCATGGAGGACCGTCTCCTGTGGGAGGGAACCCATGATGGAGCAGGGGAAGAGTGTGAGGAGGAAGAAGGAGCAGCAGAAACAACGTGTGATGAACTAACCATAACCCCCACTCCCCATCCCCCTGCACCACTTGCAGGGAGGAGGTAGAGAAATCGGGAGTGAAGTTGAGCCCGGGAAGAAGGGAGGGGTGAGGGGACGGTGTTTTAAGACTTAGTTTTATATCTTATTATCCTACTGTGATTTGATTGGTAATAAATTAAATTAATTTCCCCGAGTCAAGTCTGTTTTGCCCGTGATGGTAATTGCTGAATGACCTCCCTGTCCTTATCTCGACCCACGGGCCTTTCATTGTATTTTCTGTCCCCTGTCCAGCTGAGGAGGGGAGTGATAGATCGGCTTTGGTGGGCACCTGGCATCCAGCCAGGGTCAACCCACCACACATTTATAATGTCTCGGTTTTCCTGCTCTCATTCTCTTCTCTCTATGCCTTTTCCCATATTTTTCTTTGACTGCCTTCTGTGTCTCACATCTCTTATCTTCTGCCTCTCTTTTCTACTTTTCTACTCTCAAAATTGAAGGTACAGGGCTCCTTCTAGGATGAAATCACTGGGTACTATTCAGAGCTTCCAACTTAAACATTGCTGTTATCTGGAAAATTTGATGCTTCCAAGCTCATTCTTAGAGGAAAAGTAGTATTTTTCTTGCTGCCCTAAAACCTCTTGGCAACTGCGATGGAGAGTGGCAATCTCTGCTCTTCTGTCTTCCCTCAGAAGCCAAGCCTGAGAAGTCAAAGAGTGTAATGACACCTTGAAGTCTGCACAATGTATAACTATAGCCATCAAAACCTGGTGTTTCAAGCCTGTTTTCTGGCTGAAATTTGAAAGGTCACCAGATATCTCATTTCTTTTCCCTGCCTAATCCCTCTCAGCCACTCAGTAACTCTCTCATTACATCTGCTTATCCATTGAATTCTTATCAGAACTGACCACTAACTCAAATCCTAGTTTGCAGACTCCACAGTGACAGAGCAAGGCTACAATAAGTAAACTTCTAGATTAGTAAGACTTCCATTCTGCTTTCTTTACAGTAATAGAAAAATACTGCTTTGAGAAGGTTTGTTTACTAGTTGCTTTTCTTTGGGACCATTTTCTTTTTTCCAGTATTACATTTAATCTGGGACAAGAACTGGAATTTATAGATGCTAAATACCTTCAATTTAGGTAAAATGGACCCTGGCGACCTGCTGATTTTTGAAGTAGATGTCACTGTACAAAATGCAGTACAACCTTAAGAAATCCTAAGACTTTTAATCATGTCAGCCAAAATAGTGTTATTCTGTCTACTTGAAACTGTTGTTTTTCTTTAGTTTTTGCCACCAAGGTATTTTTAGGTTATTAAACTCAATGAAGATTGTGACAGAGTCACAAGAGAAATATTTTATCTTTTTTTTAATATTGTTAATCTATTTCATTAGCTTACTGCACACTTCTCATTTCTTCTGTCTTTTTGAAATGCCACCTACACTGATAAAATTACATTAGGAGTTCTAAATATTTCCAGGAAGAAGCAGAGAAATCACATAAAGAGATGACTGTTAAGTACAGAAAAACAAAGAGTCACTTGAGACGATCAGAATTTAACTTGTTTTAAAAACAATCCCAGACATGATACTCAGTGGGAGGGAAATATATATTTTTTTAAAAATCTAGAAATATCATGAATATGCCACCCAATGTGAAGTTAAAATGCAGTTTCACTGAATTTTAACATGACAGAGGAGCAAAAAGAAACAACTGAAGCCAGTCTAGAGGAAGTGTCCTATCACAAAACAAGGAAGCCAGAATCCCTCTTATAGTGTATCAGTGCAATCAAGTGCCATCTTTCAGTTTGAACCAAAAACGTCTATAAATAAAATAAGCAATATGCAGGAAAGAACAGTAAAATACTGAAGGTAAACTAGAATTACCGGTCAGCAAATACAGCATTCCCTGAAAACCAGTACATGATTACACATTTTTTCTGTTTCACAGTCATATTCTGAATCCTTTACATCTTCTACAATGCTGGTGGCTCCCAACAGCTTTGAGTTACTGATAGTTAAGTATGACTTCATCCTCATGACTCTTCCCACCAATACATGCAACAGAGCAAACACGGACCACAGGAATATCGCTTGGTTTGCCTAATTCAAAATACAATCCCAAACAGGTAGTGCTAGACAGCAGCAAAATTGGAGGCACCAATTGCTGCATAGTCTCCAATCAGCTGAAATCTCACATGGGAATTGGAAAGAGGGCATGGTCAGCACTTTTCTGAGAATTGTGTGTGCAACAGCTGTAACTCTTCAGGGATGATAAACATTAAAGCTAGCCTTGCTTTGAGCAGCAGGTTGGACCAGACAACCTACCGAGGTCCCTTCCAACCTAAATTATCCTTTGATTATATGCCATAGCAAACACTTGAAGCTGAAAATCCTGAAAATATTTTTTAACCTCATTTATAAACCTTTGCCACAGAATTATTAACTTTTGAAACAGAATCTTTCCCAGAGGATGAGAACAGAGCAGCAGTCCACAAAATCTAGGACACAGAAGCACAGTGGGTATGAACTTGTCCTAGTTAAGTAACAGAACTGATGAAGTTTGTATATTACCCTTATACCAAGACGACTTACACAATTTAATCATTAATCCAACAGAAGAGACATTTCTGGTTGTATAAACAGACCTGACTAACTTACAAAGAATACTAATAGTAAGCTGTGCTATTGGCAACCATAGAATTCAGGTCACTTGAAAATCTTAATACTTGGGATCCAAGCAACGCCAAGAAAGGGAGCCTCAAGCCACGCTGGCAGTATCAGACATACAGATATTGCCCACGTGCTTCAAGAACTGAAAGCATGCTGGCATAAACTTCTCCCTTCTCTCTACCTACCTTTTGTCTCTCCATGTGATCTGGAGAATAAGGAAGATGTGATATTTGTTTATAAGAAAGAGAAGTTTTTCCACCAAGTAAAAGGAAATGGGTGATAATGCAAAGTCTCTGCTGGAAGGGTTCCCAAGGGAAACAGCTGAAATAGAAGCAAGAGACCCTCTGTAATTTTGGCCTCCAGAGATAAATTGGAGTAAGACTGATAATCTAAGCAATCGAGACAACTGCCTCATTACAAGGCAAGGTAAACCAACAAACAGGTTTACGACCTTCATGGGCAGCTAACTTGTGGACAAGTTAGGTCAGCTTTAATTATCAGGATATAAGATCATAGTACTGTGCTGGTTTGAGCGACACAGGACTAATTTCTGTTTCAGTAATTTTACTTTTCAGTAAAGTCTCTTCTAATGCTTGGGAAAACAGTACTTTTAGAAGACTCTAGTGTCTGAATTTGTGAAAATATTTACTTTATAGCCAGCTATGGTGTGTGGGTTTCAAGGTCTCAGTGATTTCGAGCTTGCCAGGTGCAGGGATGAGAAGGAGCAAGTCCTGAGCACTTGACCCAAGCTGCCCAAACAGGATTATTTCATACCATGAGCGTCACATTCAATGTAAGTTAGAAAGTTTGCTGAGGAATTCTCTGTCTTCCTTGACAGCTGCCATCCTGAGAACTTCTTGCCCCAGTGCCGGATCCCTGATGCCTTCCCTTCCTGCTGAAGCTGTACCACACCTTTAGTCCTGTGTCTTCAGTCTCTGCCATGGACCCGCCCAGCAATCAGTACACCTGACCCTGACCCATGGATTGACTTCCTAGCTTGGCCTTGGACCTGCCTCATCACCATGGACTTACTTGCCTGATGGTCTGCACCCTTGGCTGAGCCTGGCTTCGACCTTTAGGCCTGCCCTCCTCTCTTGCAATGGGGCTGGGCTCTGCCTGGCCACCACATGTTCTCCCTCTCTGCTACTGGTGGCTCCCATCCCTCACTGCTCCTGGACAGCCTATCAGTTATCTCCTGCTATTTTTCCTGTGCTTTCACTGTCTGCACAGGAACATGATGGGAAGGGAGAAACTCCACACAGACCTAAAAAAGGAAGGATGGAGCTCTAAAAATTTCAAAGACTCAGGACTCAACATGCTCTACAAAAATCACCCAAATTCAAGGAAGTTTTGACTGGATCTTTCATTATCTGAATGCTTTAATGAATCACACCAAACTGAGTTTGCAGTTCGACACAGAAGGAAGTGGCTTACCATTCAAGAGGAACAAAAAGACCTTGAATGCGGGTGCAGCATTCTAGCAAACCCTAGAAAGCTGCAATTCTAACATTTCTTAAGTGACCAGGACAGCCACAAAATCCATCCTTCTGTCCCAAAGTAAGATCAAGAATCCCTATGTTGTGTGTGTTTTGTCTTATCTTAAAAAAAACACGATGAAGGTTCAACAACTTACCCAGTCTATTCCACTGTTTTCCACTTTCTATCTTTCTCATAAAACATGTTTGTAGATTACTTAAACTTTTTATAGACTTCTCTGATTTACTTCTTGAAGGTGATAATAGACCTGATGTTCCAACTTACATCTAATTATCACTAAGCAGAGTTGAAGTTTACTCTGTGTTATCTTAAGTGTCAATATCGCGGTACATAGGGGTTGGTGAAATGGGAGCCATTTGCTTCCTTTCTGCTTTTTACAGTAGGTCAAGCAGCCTGACATTCTTGACCCTTACCCAGTTTGCGGTTCATTGTAGTGCTTCCTGTATCTTCCTCTGGAGAACTGCTGCCTAGATAGCCATTCTTCATTAATACAGTTGAATACTGTAGTCTAGCATTTTGAACTTTTTCACTTACATACTATTTATATTAAAACCGTTCTCTACTTGCCAAGATAACTCTGAAACCTAAGCCTGTCCTCTGCAAAGTGCTTGCAGCTTTTCCCAAGTAGGTATCAACAGCAGATTTAATAAACATTTTCTCTATCCCACTATCTAGAGAAAACCTTATCTCTTTCTAGAGAAAACCACTTGACAGAATCCCATCCTTCTTGTTTGACAATGAACCACTGATAACTACTCTTTGAAATTATAATTCCAAGCCAGAGAAGGATAAAGCATATGGTACTTTTTGGTTACTTTTTGCTTCAGCACTCATTTAAAGACAAACATTCAACTCAACTGATGTCAATTAACCTTGGTGGCATGAATATTGGTTAGAGACTGCTTTTACATTATCTTCCTCAAGAACAAGTTTCCCTACTTTTCTTTAGGAACATATTTAACATTTTTGTAAGTCATAAAAAAAAAAAAATCACACTTATCACCTACCCCATCTCCTCAAGTCCTGTTATCATATCATAGAAGGAAATTAGATTGCTTTACATGATTTATTCTTGACAAATCCATTTTGGCCATTGTTTAGCATCTTTTTATCTTCTGGGTGATGCCAAACAGGTTATCTGCTCAAGTGTCTTTCCAGGAATTAAATTTAGGCTGACTGGTCTATAATTCCCAGGGTCTTTATGTATTTTTTGGAGACAGACACAAAGGTTTCTTCCCTCCCCCTAAAATTCACTTACTTTTTATCCTTTAATTCTAAAGCTTGTAAGGGAAGAGTCTAAGATTTCTTAAGCACTCCATAGTGAATTAACCGTGCCAGACAATTTGAAAATACCTGACTCATCTAAGCAGACTCTAGCTTGTTCTTACCCCTCTTAAGTAGTTTTAATTATGCTATTCTTCAGAACACAATCAGACTGGTTTTTTTAAATGAATGCTGAGAAAGGGGAAAAAAAAAAACCCAACAAACCAACCACAAAACTGGCATGCCTCTATTAGTTTTCCCCCTCTGTCAATTAATGGGCCAACTCTTTCCCTTGTCTTGCTCTGATTAATTACTTATAGCATGTTTACTTTTAACTATTCTGTTATTAAACCATGCTTAAGGCACTTGTTCCATGCTTTATTTCAATTTCTATGACCAAAGTGTTGCTCAGGGTGAAACTCAGAATATTTGGAGGGTGCACGGTATGTGATCTTATCAGTTCTGGAGCTTCAGTCATTTCTGTCTCAGGAAGCTCCTCCAATACTTTCAGCCATAGACTTAACAGATTTTGTCCCTCCGTGTTCAGCCCGATCAGACTGATGCTTATAATAAATCAGAGCACAAAAGGAACACAATGAAATTAGATTTATTCTCTCGTTTAAGTGAACCAATGTTAGGACACAAGCCTCCTTCAAAATCATACATTTTGGCAAGTCAAAGAGTATAAAGGAACCTTTGCAACCACAACAAGAAGTTATTTTTTTGCACTTGGGTGCAATGATCTTGGTACAAAAAAAACAGTCAAGGGAAAGCATGGGTAGACAAAGCCAAACAAGACTGACACAGTGGGTCTGATTCTTTTTACTTAATTGCTGTTAATGGAGGAACTAGCTCCTTGGAAGTCTGACATTAGCAGCTCTCTTAGTGTACTGGAAATTATGCAAATCTTACCTCAGAGAACCTTTGTACATCCTGGGTTAAAGTTCCTACTCTCTTCCACTGATAATATTTGAGTAACTTCAAAATTGCTGGATTCACTGCATTATCAGATGGCACTGTCCGGAAGAAATAAGGATATTTTTTCTTATCAGCCAACTCTGGGGTTGTTGCTGCAAATGAAAGCTGAAAAAAAATCAAACAACAAAAAAATGAATGTCACTATAAGTCATCTAGCAGCCAGAAGAAAAACTTTGCTCTTCTCAGTGCAACAAGACATAATCCACGCATTGAGGTCCTATATACAATTTTCATCATCATACAGCTTGGAAGTTCTACCAGCACCATTTAACAATTAAATTAATTAAAATTCCTGAAATCCAAACAACTTGAAGTGCATATAACTGTACACTTTACACTCTACTATTCAAAAAGAGACTATTTCTCTTCACTGCTCATTAGCTAGAGGGGATTTTTAAGACCTTCTACTGCCACTTAAGTCTAAGGTAAAATATTTTTAATATAGCGACTGCTTTTATTAGATTTTATTAAAAAAAATATACTATGAATTACTGTGATACTGTGGTCTTGATTTTCCAAAACAATATTCTATGGGTCACATAGAACTCCAAAACATTTAGTAATCAGCAGTGAGTTTGCGAAGTGCTGTTTTCAAGGGAAAAAAGAATGAAGGTCTGCCAGGTAGACCTAGCCAGCTTTTCTGTCTAGCCTTGTAACGCTGAACATCATGCATCCACTGCACAACAGAAGTGGAAATAAGGACCTCTATCAATGACTGAAAAAGAGAGAAAATTTGAATTTAGAACTCCAGTATGAAGAGGAATGCCTCTCAGCAGCCTGGCTGGTTGCAGCCTGGTGACTGCAAAGGACTTGCTTTTCAAGTTATTATGGTTTTGGATCGAATGTAATTTGATTGATCCTTAAGAAAAATAAGTAAAGAGCATCACTGAAGTAAAAGTAGCAACAAGCAACATTGGCAAGGTTCACCGATTGAATGGTAAATGTTTCTGATCAAAAGTACAAAAAGCCTTAGTAATGAGGAGCATCTCTGTAGCTGTGAGCTTGCTGTAGGGCGAATATCTGTAATATAAGCAAGGCAATTCAGATCCATCCTTTGACATTTTAGTGACTGAAACAAAGTGCCCAAATTACTATACTAATTGCCCAAATTTCCTTGGGAAACAATGAAGCAAAACCTCTCTTCATTCATTAAAGAAAGATGAAGACTCATAACTTAGATTTCTCAGCCATGTAAAGTAAGATGAGATGAATCCAGGTTTATGTGTAATCCTAATGACACCTGAATTACAAAAGAATATTTCTCTTCATTTTCTTTTTGAAAAAAGGTTCTATTGAAACACAAAATGGGAAAATTTCATGCTCAAACAATTCTTGGAAAGTAGGATAAGTTCAGAGGCCTTTGTTTCAAGCATCGTATATACCATGGTTGGTCTCATTCTGCATCACTTTGCCATTTTAAGCAGACACTCATGAGATCATGAGAGATGGAAAAATAACCTGAAATACTTATGTCAGTCCCCCCCCCCACCCCCCCGCCTTCTTTCTCACAAAAGTTAAGTCGTTGAAAATATTTAACTTTTCACAAAATCATCACTATGAGAGTTTGGGGACATGTAATGAACTTAACCCAACGATCACCAGCACTCAGTATTCTGCTTTGAGAGGGAAAAGGAGGGCCAAGGAAGAAAAAAAAACCAAACTCATTGAGTTTTAAAAAGCCATAATGAAAAGTTCATGTTAATAAATTGACACAATGGAAGCTTACTGAAAAAGTATGTGATATAGCACGACTATATAGAACTATCAGTAAAATATTCATAGCAAAATCTTTAACCTATGTGATAAAACAAATAAGATCACAACACAGTCCACCCACATATGCATTGACATGGTACAGCCCCTGATAATTGAACATAAATCCTCTGTATTTTAGGGGTAAGGTTGTTTAGTCATGGCTGATTTGAAACTTGAACCTACTGAAAGGCAGACTTTTCATAGTTTCTTCGCTTCATTCTACAGGAATGAAAGCCATAGAAAGCTGATTCTGCTTTTTGTTATGAGAATTTCTTTTTATAACTTTTGGTTTTTTAGTCAAAAATCTGGAGGAATGGCAATCCTAGTGCTCATATAACTCTTTGCAAACTACAAAAGTACTATTTTTCACACTACTGTTTTTTCAGAACCTACATATTCATGCATTGTTAAAAAAAAAATTGTAACAGGTGTTGCATAGCTGCCTTTCTGCGTAAAGGATGAGTGAGAGATAAAAGAGTTATAAGCAGGATTATAACTCGGCAATAAATGCCTGTGGGGTCTATGACATCATTCTTTAACAGAAAATTATTTTACATAACTGCTAAAGGTGATGGCCAAAAGCCAAACTTCAAGAAGGGATGAAAGACAGGAAGAAAGTTTTTTCAAATTGCTACAAAATGGAGGACACAGAGTAAATATACCAGGTGATATATCATAAATGTGTGTGTGGTGTTTGTTTGTCTGCATATGCAAACAGACTCTGTGTGTATGTGTATGTAGATCTAAAGAAAAAAAAATTCATATATATATATAAAATACATATATCAGTTTGAATACTGTCAGAAAAACTGAACCTACTTCTCAGGCCATCCCTGAGAAATCTCTCTTTAGAATACCTGTGTACAATTTGATACAATCTGTAAGCAACGGCTTTTGAAATTAAAATGAGCATATGTAGGGAAACATATATAAGATATGACTCAGATGGAGATTTCACAGATGAAATAGAATTTAAACCTTTTAAATGGTAAAGAAGATAACATTTACCATTCAAGTAAGAATATTAACTATAGTACAAAATGAGAACCAAATAGACCAAGATATTGAAAAACAAATGTTTATTTCTTCATAAAGTCATAATTTAGTAAAAGTTCTGCTGCCTTAATATCACAATTAAGTCTGTTCAAATTCTAAAATGAAAGGCTTTATTTCACAGCTAAAATGCACCGTTTCTGACTTTTAAGATTATTCCTATTGCTTGTGCGATCACTATATAAAAGGATTATAGTTAGCAGAGTTTCATCAGAATGCTTTTTGTTTGCACACATTAAGGAAAAACAATAATGTTAATGCCCTAGAAATCATTCAGATTGGGAGTCAGTATAAAAGGAATCTGCAAAAGGATTTTCAAGTATGTCACCTGAAGTTCATTTACTTATATGTTTAGCTTACGGTGGCATTTTCCCCTGTAATGTACCCCACAGACCATGTGGGAGCAAAAGCACCGCTAACCAGAGAGGTCCACACAGGGTGACTGCGACCCAGTGTTTCAGGCAAAGTCCCAACCCCACTGAAGTCAGTGCCAAAACTTCCACCGACTTCCTCAGAGCCCAGATTTCAAGCCTGCAATCTAAGTACCTGGCAATCAGATTTAGTTAGTGAGACTGAACCACGCCGATGTAATCGTAACTGCATAGGTCATCCCGACATTTTTGCCCTATGCCTAAGCTCAGACCTGTACTCGTGCAGATTCTTCTGTTTGAGAGATAAATACAGGGTGGGCTCGAGAGTGAGCTGAGCAGTTGGGCTTCGTTGCTAGCAATGGGGAAGCAGAGCAGAAGCACAGCTAATGGCTTTACCTTACCCTGTAAACAGACAGGAAGCAAACGAATAACAGTTCTGGAATGGGTCCAAAGCAAAATAATTCAGGAAACGGTGTGAAATAGAAAAAGAATAAAACATTAAAGATGAGGCAGAAAGGACCTGAGAGCACTGTGTGTGTAAAAGAGTGTCTTACATTAGCGAGTTTTGAGGCCATAAAATGTAGGACATTTTAATATTAAAAAAAAAAAAGCTTGGAAATTATCCAAAATTGAAAAAGCCAGTGAGACAAATTTTACTTTCAGATTTAAAGAAACCCAACCAAACGTTATTCCACAGAACTCAAGGAAATGTCTTTAGCTTCACACTGAGAGTGAAAGTAGAATTTGATAATGGTGAGGACAGGAGAGGAGACAATGTTATACAACTATTATGAGAAACACTTCAGCCTAATATGACAGATGGCCAGGTTAAGGAATTTGAACTGGTGGACTTTGCTGAAAAACTGAAAAATATACAGAAGACTTTTACTACGGAGGCGTTGGGGTCAGGCATAGCTTTTAATAAATTAAATTTTATCTGATAAGATCATACTTTTTGAAACAAGAAAACATTAATCTTGCTGAAAATCCATACAGTTTCATGGAAGGATGGCAATCAACAATAGATATAGTGAGGTGAAAAAAAAAAATAACACGTTAAAATAAAGTATAGAAAGGAATAATTCTGCACAAGGGGAGTAGAAGCTAGCCCTACATGAAGCTGAAATGAGGCGTGGTAGATTAAACCAAGAACATCAATCTAAACTGTTTTCAAGTTAAAGCAAGCATGTTCCTGTTTTAGGGAAGTAACAGTGTGTTCCCTTAAAAAAAATCAGTACAGAAGCAGAAATGGTAAGATGATAAGCTCTAGCACTCATTTAAGAAAATGGGATGAAACACTAATAAAATAAATGGGAAAGACTAGGAGTTATGTAAGACAGGATGGATACTAGAGAGCTGAAACAAAATTAGCAGAGGAAACAACACTATATATAGAGTGTGTATGTCCCATATAGAAGTCCAGAGGTTGGAAGCTGGAAGGCTGAAGCCACTCTGCAGTCCCAAGAACTCCAGAGGTAATGGAAACCACCAGAAAAGGCAAGCGGTGTTCAGGTGTTTTATTATCTCTAAGGAGCATATATGTTTAAGTTTTGTCACTGTAATAATGTACAGAAGACCGGGAAAAAGAAAAGTGCAGAACTATCCCCGGGGTAAGCAATCACCCTAATCTAAGCCAACAGGTCTGTTTAAGTGTCACGTGTATTTAAGAGGACTGTATTAGTGAAAGCAAATCAATAATAGAAACCCTCAGCAAAGTTATTGTAGGCGCATAAAGCCAGTAGGGCAGGAAACCACACTCCCCTCCTGAGGCAAAGAGTGGTCCGTGGAGCGGAGCAGCTAGAGGATCGGAAGCATCTCCCACCGCAAACTCCCCAGCAGCTCAAAGGAGGCCCCGAACATCTGGCAGGAGGTGCCAGAGCATCCAGATTTGTCAATCCCTAATTGAGAATGAGGAATCATTCTCAGCACTTGCCTCTCCAAAGGAGAAGGTTGTGAAACAAAGCTACACACTGTGTGCATGGAGTATTATACATTGGAAGTGGGAGGAAGGCACCTTTAGGGTAATTTCCCTTTAATAAAATGTCATCTGCTAAGACAACTGATTCATGTTTGCAAATGGGGAAAATTAGCTTATTGAGCACCAGAGAGATTAGCTTAATTTTCCTAAGCTTGTGCACTGTGGCTTGTACAAGTATTTTATTAATGATCCCTACAAATTTAAATCTGCAAAAGCAGTCTTGATGGAGAGTTTTTTATATATGGCAGATATCACCTGTATTTCTTGTACCTTTTCTAGAAAGGTAAATTATGCTGATAAATCAACATTGCTAATCAGGATATCAAGTGCTGATTCAATCGATCGGTGATATCATTTATTACCACCATAACTAAAGATTGCATGTCAGGTATGCTTAGATAGCAAGCAATATTTTCAGAGAAAAAGGATAAAGGCAAATAATTATTTCCAAAAAGAAGGCAGAATGTCAGAAATCTCCATAGAAAATACTGTTACAATGGTACAGGACTGCACACACAGAATCTTGTCATAGGAAAATAACAAGGATGAAACGCAGGAAGATGATAATTTGCAGCAATGTGTACTCGTGATACCACACACCATTCCTTTGTGTGCCTTGCCAGAAGCTCTAAAGCTTTGACAAGCCTCTGCCAACAATAATAACACTTGAGTGTGGGCATGTGATGGCTTGATGGTCCCAGGAGCTAGAAGGACCAGAATGGAAACTAATGAATAATGAAGAGTTAAAGGATTTGCCTGCTGAAACTCCTGAGACAGCATTAGGTCATGTCATGTACCAAGTGAAACAATATACTCTTAATCCAAAGACAGAGAATAGATTGAAGTGTAATGAGTAAATTGCATTTTTAATTGAATGCTAATTGATGTTTTTCAATAAATATTAAAAGACACAATATATAAAGAGCTAGGTTAAATGTTAATTCACTGTTTAACGAATAACAGTAAACTTACTATACAAGACAGCTTGCCCAGATGTACAGTCAAACTACCACGGAACTTCATACTACCACTAGTGAAGTTATGATTAAATTTTAATATAGTTACAGCACTGGGAATAAGAAAACAGTGATACATAATCAAGAACATTAAAGAGAACCTTAAGAAATACACGATAGCATGTAAAGTTAAAAAGTCATATATTAGACTGCTCCTTCCAACCCTAATACACAAAATGTATCATCTAATTAACTTTGATGGATGATTTAGAGAAAAGGTATGTGGAAATAACATTGCAAAGATGGTCGCAAACACCTATATATTTGGAAAATATTTCAACATGAGAAGCTAAATGCAGCAATTTCATTGACAGAGACATTGCATAGATCTTCAAAGCAGGTGAAAGCAACACACAGTAATAAAGATCAAGAAACAAAGATAATGTTTCTTGACAATTTGCCTGCACAGCTGCTGGTGATAAGAGTGTCTATGTACAGACAGTAAAGGAGCTGGTTCTGAACCGGACCTAGGAATCAAAGTGGCAATCTTCCCCACTAGCTATACTCTAATCCTGATCCCCAAATAGCACAGGTGACGCACTAACATAATTTGAAAGAAGAAAGAAGGGTGATTAAAGAAGAAAATATTAACAAGAAATTACACTTTTCCAGCAAATGTAAATCAGCTACATTTTTACCTGCCATAAATACTCTTGAATATTTACTTGAATGAAAGCTCTGGTGAGTCCATCATACTTACATTCAGAAGATTTTATGGGGTTGGACAAACTTCAGTGCTATAACAAATAAAACTAACGAACATTAAAAAAATGTTCTGTATGGGCTTTCATTATGACAGTTGCAAGGACAAAATAAAAGTCTGGGAGAATATCTATGATGGCTCACTAGCTGGTAAATGGGCAGGATGCCTCATCCAAATGGGAATGTAAAAATACACATTGTATTAAACACACTGGACAAGAATGGATCTCATGGACGAACATCCCTTTCATCATCCATAACACATTACCCATCTGATTAGAGCTAGTGTTCCTTTTAAAATCAGATGTTTTGCCAAATACTCCTGCCCAATATCATCTGCCATTACCTTCATTAATTCTGTGTCTGAAATTGCTTCCACTGACTGCCTTTTGGCACCTGGAAGTTTCCAGATAAAGCACTTCCAGCTGGTCTCAAGGTTGGAAGGCACCCGCCTCCACGCTGATGGCATTTCAGTGAATTAATCCAATCACAATAAGATTGATATTCAGCTGCATGCTGCTCTGGAGACATTTCAGGAAGCAATTCTGGCTACTGAATAAATCAATATTTTTGAGGATAGAAACTGGTTTAGATAAAATAAAATCCATATGAGAAGTACGAAAGATGTGTTCCATATGCAAGACGTGTGCCTATAGGCTAATGCGCAAGGAGCATTGAGTCCTGTTTGCTTCCCGCTTGCGTAGCCTGACCTACTCCCAACAAAACTCAGGAGAAACTGCAGACGTCTGAATGTAAGAAGTCAAACTAGATAATAAAGTTTGGTCTTTTGGTGTTAAAATTTTCTTCTCCCATAACATCTGTAGGTTATGTTGAAGAACAGTGATTGAACTGATCCTCTGCTGAGCAGCTTTTTTTGTCTTCAAGTAATGGAGAAAATAAACACTAGCTGTAAATTGTAGCAGATCTGGAAAAAAAAAATGAAGAAAACAATCTACACATGAGTGTAACTGCTTCACCGGCCACTGCCATCCACCTGTTCACACCAGCCAGAGTCTATGTTTAAGAGCTTTGTACAAAAAAAAACTAAGTTAAAGGAATTTCTAGAACACTTCAGGTGAACAAAAAATAGAAGAGTTACTAGTGTTCAGGGCAGAATGAAGTTACAGACAAAATCCAAGTCCAAGTAACATGATCCATTGTAAGTTCTAATAAATACTGCCGAACAAACCTAATACGTTCCCCTTACTTCTGAGACGTGCCAAGGAGGTATATCGTGGAGTTATTGACGGTGTCCTTCAATTCAATGGTTAACAGTGCAACCAGTAAAGTTGATAGAGACTTTGTGACTCATAGTTTCAGTAAGCAGCCAGCTGAACGCGTGGCAGAATCACCTCAAACTGATTACCCTATTCAAGAGTCAAAATTGAGCATTAGGGTTAACTTAATTCTTTCCCTATTAATGGAAAATAAAAAACTACTATCCCATTTTCATTGCATATTTCTTCTGACCATTCATTTGAAAAGGTCTATCACATTTTGAAGCAGATCTCAAAAAAAAAAAAAAAAAAAAAAGAAAAGGCATTAAGGAAATAAATCTGGCAATCATTAATTGCTTTTTCAACTCTCCAGAAAATATTTTCAGATCTGTATTAGGCACGAATCATTTACATCTAATACAGGTGTTCTGCTTACTGCTAGAGCATTACCACAGCATTGACATTAAATGGCAGATCTACAGAAGTTGCTACAAAATTTGTTTTCATTTCCAAACAGAATAAAAGACAAAATCTTTTGAGCATTTTCACAAATGGAACTGCATTGCAAAAAAGGGTTGTATATCTTTGTCTGTCACAGTCAGTTGCTTAGCATTTGCCTACTGGCTTGGATTATGCCAGAATTCAGCTTCAAATCCCTTCTCTGCTTCAGTCACAGCATTATTGTTTATCCCAAATCAAGCAGAGTCTCCTACACTCATACTCTTGTTACCCAGCTTGCTTGTCTCTTTTCTATAACAGATTATCCTCAAAATTTAGTGAAAAGCAACAACTTTGTAAAATATTTCACCTTTGATAAAACAGGCTATATTGCCATAATTCATTTAAAAAAAAAAAATAAATGTTTCCAGACCTATTCACAGCAGCGTGTTCCTGGCTGGCTGCCCAAAACTATTACCATTCTATCAGTATTGTTTGTTTTTCAGACTTCATCCAGCTAACACGTTAAAATTACAGCTGTTCTGTCTACATTTGGATCTTAAATATCTGTTTTATTATTTTTCCCCCCTCTCTAAATGATGAAAAGGAGGGAAAAACTTCCCCAATACAAAGATACCTTAATTGTGCAATATGGGTGTGTCTTGTTCTTGTGAGCAAATGAATTGTGTACTCTATTGGGAATGGGGAGAAGGACCATTGGTGAGATTTAAGATGAGAATTCCCCAGCTGTTCTGTGGAGTGGACACCCTAATACAGTCCCAATTCTGTCCTTTCGATGTTTTATTTCTTTTACTGGATATATAGCATCTGAAGAAATAAATGTTAACACCATGTTAACCCACAATTTACTGAAATCCTTACAAAAATACTTTTTGCACTGCTCTAAGTCATGAATTTGCGGTCTGTGTATTTTTTCATTCTCTGGTTTCAAACCTAAGCAAGAAATCCCAGATTTTCAAGCCAAAACAAGTGAAATCCTCACTATGCAATGTAGTGACACTCAAAGAAGATGTCTATATGGAACAGCACAGCTCAGAGATGCCTCATCAGGTCCTGGGAGCAATACCCCAGCACTAATTCTGCAGTCTGCCTGGGCTAATTTGCCTTTTCCTTCAGCTCCGTAACTTTTCTGATATCTCAGCTCTGCATGCTGCAGGCACAGCCCACCAGAAGCGTTTAGAGAGTAGTCCGACATCAGTCGCTTAGAACTGCACCTTCTCTAATAATGGATAAAGAGGGGTTATGCTACAGAAATCAAGGGCTTGCTGGAGGGGAGGCGATGAAATAAAAACTGATTAAAAAAACAGGGAACTTCCTTTGCCAACAGACATTGTCAGCAAAATAAGTACTGCTTGCCCAGCAGCAAGGGCAACTTGGGTTACATTGCCACTAAAAACCTTCAGCAGAAATGCCAATCACAATTATGATTATAATATATTTGGCATTAAAATGTCAACTATGTTGTTGATCCTCCTCTAAGAAATAACCAAGATCACATATTTTATGGTTTTCTTTAGCTGCAGTCAATGCAGATTTTAACAAGGTGCTCTGGATAGAAAGCTACATGTACAAAACCTTTTAGAAATGTATGCAACTAGAAAATGTTAATGCAGATCTCTTCAGACAATCCAAATCACAAAACTTTTTGTCAACTTAGAGCTGTATTCTGTGGTTTCTAATCTATAACTGTAAGTGGCTGTAAAAAAAAAAAATCTTACAAGGCATTATAATCTATTTTTTAAAAAATAAAAAATGGCAAACAGTCTTGGTCCAAGTACAGTTACAGAACAAAAATCCTTCCTCGAATGTGACTGAGGAAGTGGAAGAAACCACGAGAGTTTCCTCCCGGTGGGGCTGGTGCCTCCAGGACATCAGCTAATTGTTGCCTGAGTAACCCTCAATGTGTTTCTCTCAATACCTTTGCCTTGCAGGTCACTTCAGCAGTTACGATTAATTTAATAAGTGTTTCTTTATGTCTGCATTTGATTTTAAGTACAGTACTTGCCCCTGGTCTTAGAATGCATGCTGGGTAGAAAGCATTAACATTATCTACATCATTTAATATTACACACACTTCAATAAGATCTCTCAACCATTTTTCGTTAGTTGCTGTCATCATCCTAGTTCCTCCAGGCTGAAAGCGGAATGTTTTCTCTAGACCTTGTTATCTTTTTTGTCACTTACTCCATAAAACTGTTCACTACAATCCTGTCTATTCCTGAATATAGTCCTTATCAATCGTCTCTTTTCACAATATTTTTGTATCAATTTTCCATCACTTAAATCCATCCAGGTGAGATAAAAACTGAACTAAATCACTCCACATCCATACGTAGTACTAAACCCAATGTAGCCTTAATTTTTCACATGCAAGGAATATCTTTGTGCTTGATCTTTGTCATGGAGCCAGGAAAGTGCTTAAGAATATACTTTAATTTTAAATATTTCAAGAGTTATACTGATTTGAAAGAAGGAACTCATATATGAAAACTCAGTACATGCATTTGAGTTCGGTAGTGCCTATTAGATTTGGAAAGGTGGTTTAAATATCGTCTTTCCTAATTCAATCTCATGTAATTCATTATTTATTACTCACTTCTCATGTGCAGTGATTAAGTTGTAATTTTTAAAGTCACTTGCCTCTTCTCAACCCTCTCATTTGTGATCCAATGTTTTTTTGAATTGCCATTTATTTTTATACAACATTTCTGACCAAATTGTTGTCATATTTGTGCTGTCTTTTTTTTTTTTCCCTTTTCTTCTTTTTTTTAAAGCCATATGTCTTATGACTGTGTCTACTTGGCCTTAACAGTTTACCAACTTCGGCTTCTGTTATTTTGGGTACTGCTGAGTTCTTTTGGTCTTTTTCAAACGCCGCTCTTGGACATATTCCTGCCAAGTGTGAACACATGTACAATTTTTACTGCCTCTACACAGGACAAACTCACGAGGGGACAAACACTTGAAGGGACAAACAGCAGGGCAAATGGAAAGCATCTTTGACAAAGGTGACCAGTGCAATTCCGGAGCAGAATATATAAACCATTAATATTCAGCCAAAGATTTCAGAAATTAAATTGGTGATCTGGATGGCTTTGCCTGAGGAATTATACTTTACTGCATGCTAACTCACATTCACTATGAATTTTGAAGTACCTCGCACAGTTAAAATAACGTCTGCTTTACCAAGAATAAATATCAAGAGATGCACTAGGAACCTATGCTAATGTACTGTGCATCTGGGTGAAAACCAAAATAAGATTAACTATATTCACTGCCATTTTTACAACTAGGTTATTCAGAAATTATCTGAGGTTAAATAGTGAAATGTGTTACATGGACAGCAAATGAGTTTGGGTGGGATTTTTTTTTTACCCTTACACCTACCTACTAAAGAGAATTATGTCTTTGGGAGTTGAGACTCCTGTATATTTGATCAGTTACGCAGTAACAAAAGAGGAAGTACCCACAAGTCACTCTGTTTAAGCAGCGGTAAACATGAAGGTACTTTTCCTAATGTGCGTATGGTATCTTTGCAGCAAGTTCACAGAAATTCCTCAAAATTAATAGGGCATTCTTTTCTTTTTTTCTTTTTCTTTTCCTAATTTAATTATAAGATTCATTCAGCTTAGTAAGCTACTGGAATTGCCAGCTTTTGTTTCTACCACAGTAATAGTTTATTTATTCTCGAGCTTCCTGGGGTCCCGATTTTCTCCTTCTAGAGAGATTCAGATTACTTGGAGTAAGTAATTACCTCCCAGAGTACAAATAAGGAGTGACCAGAAGGTGGCCAACTTGAATACAATGTCTTGACCCCTTCCAAAACAAGGCTCTGAAGATAAAAAACAGGGAGGAAACCCTGGCAGGAAATAAGCAGCAGCGCAAAAACTGGATAAGAGACTGTGAGACAGAAAGACAAATGACAAGAGAGAAGAGAAGAGGTGCTGTTCAGAGCACAGAAAGACATACTGCAGGAAAAAAAAAAAAAAAAAAAAAAAAAAAAAAAAGGAGGTGACAGACCAAAACAAAACATGGACAGACACCGTGGACAGATGCAGTGAACAGGCAGAATCTTGGCCTTACTTGTAACCTGCTGAAAGCCTGGCTTTGTGAGTACTTGGGCTGATACATGCAAACACAGGCATCTAAACAGCTCCACCATTACATGACCACATGTTCAATGAAGGAACTTCAGAGGTCTACAGCCACTGAAAAACCTGGGTCACTTGGACCTCAGAGAAGAGTAAGTAGAGGACAGCATATGCTTTCTAAGACTTTCATTAAGTCTACGTGAGAAATTTTACCTCCCAGTATATTTACAGCAGTGTAAAGCTTCAAGTTTGATGTGATTTATATTGGCACATCATAACTTGTATTGACTTGCCTGGGATAAACCTTAAGGTGAGATGAATCACTCCCTAGAAGCATCTGCTTCTCACTGCTGTAGTCACTTATGGGAGACTACGGTGACTGTATCAGATGCAGCCACCTACACTGCACTTGGTCGAATGAATTCCATACAAATTATCAGATCTATATAGATAGTTAAGCATGTGAAGAAGCAGTGAGGCATCCAGAAGACACTTCGGCCTCTTAACCCCTGAGGATTTTTAGGTATTTGATCTCTTTAAAAGTTTAAACTAAATGGTTAGTAAAACCGATGATGCCTTAATTCTTCAAAAATCATAATAAAAGATAAATACAGTTGTCACAAAACATTCAGGTGGATTCGTCACTGTCTGGAAAAATTCTTACCATAGTGCTACGGTTTAAGGTAACTGAAGTTTCACTGTAATTTCTCTCAATCTTAAAAATAGTCGGAGATTCAGGTCAGGTGCCTCAAAAGAGTCTTAACCCTATCCTTACCACATATTTCATCATAACATAATACTTCCACTTCTACATAAACAGACCAAAGCAACTTATGGGGCAGCTGTTTACTTGGTTGAATAAGAGTTGCCATTTGATCTTTTGTAGTGTCATTACGCAAGTTATATGTCATCCCCATATAACATCCCTCTGTGACCAGCAAGCTCATTTACCTTAAACCTCACGCAATAGCCATACAAAACAATGCACAAATACTTGCATCTGCTCCTTTTAAGCTTTTGTACGTATATTCACACAGGCATATCTGTGGTACGTAAAAGCCCAACATTTGCTGCTAACCCTAAATCAAAGCCAGGGGACTACAATTTTAACCCACCCCTTCCTACACTAAGCTGCATGGCTTTGCAGAAGCAATGTGGCACAATGGAGGGAAAGAGGATACTGGAGAGATACTACAGCCAAACCCAATCCATTTTTGATTTGGAGAGTTAGGCACAATTAGGCCCCTATGACAGCCAGCTAAAGATGGAAGAGAGGCAGATGGGTAGAAAGCTTTCTCACTGTTCTTTACACAAAATGGTGCACCACAGACATGAGTTTTCCCTGGAGATAGGAGGAGCCACAACCAAAAAAGCAAAACCGTAAAAGCTCAAAAACATATGGTCTGGAAATGTTTTGAATTAGCAGATCCAGAAAAAAAAGAAAAATATATAAAAGTATTATACTCTCCTTCCCTACGCTGGCTATAAAATATGTTGATGGTGTCAGGATGGCATTCAAATTGTAGTTGTTTCAAGTCCTTTTGTGTTAAAGTGATGTCTACTTTCAAGTTATTGATCAAATAATGGCCCCATTACTGATGGAAAGGCTTTTTTCTGTATTCGCATAGAGTATGTAATAATTCAGAAATTTTGATGCTGTTACTTATTGATGTTATTGAGAACTCATAAGCTACACATAAAGATCAATATACATAATTTTCCTATGTTGACAGCCTCTCTTTCTCACTGCCAGTAAAACCATGCAATTATTCAAGCTCTGAGCCTGCAGGACTCAACTCAGTGTGGTGACTGGAAGGCAGCTGCTTGGGAGGCAGCAGGGAAGGGCAATGACTCCAAAAGAAATATTACAGTTTCCAGGTATTTCTGGGTGCACGTTTCGGGAAGGTACAGCACTGTTTCACAACAGCTTTCAAAGAGTGAAAAAGCCACTGCAATTTTGGTGGGCATGAGGTTGGGAATAGACATACACCCCCATGTGTCTTCCTACTTCTCCCCTTCCTCATGCAATACATGACGTTTGCCTCTTTCTTGAGACCCACAATACAAAGGCACAAAACATCCATCCTTCTCTCCCTGATGTAACCTCAACTCGTCTCCTCTTGAGCTGCTCGGAAGAGGCGAGAATCAGAAGCTGTTCCCAGAGAAGCTGAGGTAGAAAGGTGAGGCTAGAACAAGCATCCCATCAACTCAAAGGGCTGGAGAAAAGTGGTGCCTGCCCCGGCTGATCTGCCCCTCACTTCCCTCCTGCAGTGATCCCTCTCCCTAGCCCCTGCCCTACAGCTGCCAAAGGCCACCAGGTCAGGGAAGGAGCAGATAAGAGAGAGGAGCCTGCCCCGTGTCCTGGCACAGAGGCGAGGTAGGCAGCCCCCACAGCACCTCTGCCCCTCACAGCTTCCATCCAAACCTAGCGCTAGCAGCACGCACAGGCTGCTGCTGTTGAGCGCGACTGGGACTCGTAACTACAGCCTGTTGGGAGTCTGCAAGCTATGCCTATGTTTGATTCGTGGAAATGACGTTGCTCATAATGCCAAACATTGTCTTCATTCTTATAAAATCGAAGTATTAAAAAAAAATCCTAAGGACTTTATACAATATAAGATCTATACACACCTATTTATACACATACAAGATCTCCCCTGAGCCTTCTCCAGGCTAAATGACCCTAACTCTCTCAGGCTCTCCTTACATGACAGATGCTGCAATCCCTTCATCGTTACAGTGGCCCTTTGCCAGACTTGCTCCAGTAAGTCCGTGTCTCTCTTGTTGTGGGGAGGCCTGTCCTGGACACACCACTCCAGATGTGTTCCAGCCAAGGCTGAGGAGAGGAGAAGACTCGCCCACCTCCCTTGACCTCGTGGCAACACTCTGCCTAGTGCAACCTGGGTGTTGCTGGCCACCTATGCTGCAAGGGCACATAGCTGGCTCATGTTCCACTTGGTGTCCACCAGGAGCCCCAGGGCCTTTACTTCAAAGCTGCTTTTCAGCCAAACACCCTCCCAGCCTGTACAGGTGGGTGCCTGGGGTTTCCTCCTCCCCAAGGGCAGGACTTGGCATTTCCCTTTGCTCTGCTTCAGAAGATTCCTGCTGGCCAAGCTCTCCAGCCTATCAACATGCCACTAAATGGCAGCACAACCATCTGGTGCATCAATCAATCCTCCTATTTTTGTCAAACCTGCAAATCTGCTGAGGGTGTGCCCTGCCCCATCATCCAAGTCATTAATGAAGATGGTAAGCAGTATTGGCCCCAGTATCAATCTCTGCAGTCAAAATACTAAATAATATATTTTTAAATGCCTACATGCAGACTTGAATTCCATGCTTGTCATCTCCTGAAAATATTTTTGACAAAAATAAATTAAAACAGAAAAATAAAACCAATGAAATAAAACAGATATAAAGATGACTTTGAAAAACCACTAAGGTGCAGTTGTGAGTTAAAGCTGTAAAGTAGCTTTATGTATGGCATATCCCTCTATTGTTCTCTTTGTCAACAAATGGATAGTAGAGCAAACACATTACTTTGTACGAATGATGCCCCCTAGCCCTATTATTCATACACTTATACAGAAAATATCTTCACTAAATCCAAACTAACAGTGTTCAACCTCAGTCCTTTGTATTGTTTCTGTATATGCAGTTACTGTGCAGTATTTCAGGCTCAGGAAGCCAGCTTACTATCTTATTATTTACATGGCTGTCATTGAAAAAACAGTGTTATTTGAGTCACATAATTCCAATACATGATTTCACAAATGCAAATTCACAAATCCCACAAATGCAGTTATCGCATTGCTTCTGCACTCAGAAACTGCCATCCATCTAAGAACTGCAGATAAGAGAGTAGCTTTAGATTCCACCTAAGATAATCATCCATAAATTTGTTATCACTTCACTCCTCTTCACGAAGCCTGAGAGCTGACAGACTGAGGAGATGAATGGGAAAAATCCACACAGCGTTCAAATTTATTCATTCAAATTTATTCGATCAGGTTGTCCACAAAGGAAGGCAAACACCTATGCTGGGGTCCACTGTGCCCCACGCTCCGATTCAAAAAAGCTGAAGAACCTATCAGAAGGATGGCCACACCAGATCAAAGCAAAGATATACACCGCTGTCTCCTTCACCTCTGTGCCTGCTCCTTCCTAGACATCTGCTCTCAGCCACTGCTAGAGACATTCCCAAAGGAAACTCCCAACCTCCAGAAATTTGTGGCTCACAGATTTCTTTGGATCTTTCTGATGTCTTTGCATTTAATATTCCTCATGCTTTTTTTTTTCCTTCCATGAATTTATCTAGCTCAGCTAGTTTTTGAAGTTGTAATTTTTGGCCTGTATAACAATCCACAGCCGAGAGATCCACAGCTTAACCATACTTTACTTGAGGAACCATCTTTTCTACTTTGTTCTGAACCTGTTTCTTTCACAGTTCATTTTATACCACATAGTTCTTGCTTAGAAAAGAGAGTGAATAAACTACTGGCTTGGTAAAAGTTCACAAGAATTCATAATCAACATTGTTTTAATCCCCGAACAGGTAAGAGAACTGCCTGCCTGAGCAATACGGTGTGCTCATTATCATACTAAAAAATATTTGTATTTAATGAGGAAGTTAGGATTTCAAGATCTGAGTACAACTGCTTAGCAGTCCAAGGACTAGTAAACACAATTTTGGCAGAGACGGCAGAAAGATTCTTTCTACTAACAAAAAAGTAGATCTTCATGGGTAAATACTGGGTTTTGGCCTGTTACAATCCTAGATTAATCAGTAATTTTGTGTATCCCATTGGTAATACTAGAAATGTTATGATTATTTTCATGCTTTAGAACTTAACTCCTTTATAGGAACATGGCATATTAAATACTGTAGGACAACTGGCCTACGCACTGAGCTTTTATACGCATACAGATTGACGTCTTTAAAGTTTTATATTTTATTACTAAGTCTTCCTAATCTCACTGCAGCTCCCCAAACAGACAACAAGCAGAGGGTGGAAGCTACTGGCACAATGCTGCAACTTTGGCAATTCTTAGTTGGAAGCTAAACCTCTAATCCTCAGGATGCTTTCAATTATACCCAGATAGGAAATAGCGTGGAACTGCTCCCAAGATAAGAATTTTATAAGTGGTTCCATAAAAGCCCGTCCCCATCCCCTGGCAATAAACAGAGAGTAGAGCCACACTGAGAATCCATCCCCCTTCTTTCTTGAAAACATAAGGACAGCTGTAAATTACAAAATCCAAATGTAGTATTTTCACGTAATGGAGCTTATCAGCTGATTTACCAGCAAAAATAACTGTAGGGACATTCTGAAATTCCTCAGGTTTTATCTTAGCAATTAAATCTCATCAAAGCCAAGCAAAGATGGACAAAAGAGAAGATGCTGTGAATCCTGTATTTCAGGGTTTGCGGCTGTTTCATACACTGCTTGGAAGTCAGCAACACTTGCAGCCGTCGGGAGTCCTGCGGTTCAGGGTTCCTGGGTGTCACAAGCTCCATCAGGCAGCCAGCAACGCTTCGAGCTGACGTTAATCACCTACTTTGGGGTTCACAGCTGTTACAAGCAGTTCCAGCAACTTGGCGGTGCTAGTAACAATTTATTTCACTTAGCAACAAACGCTGGCATATGGGTGTTGCTTATAATTTCCAAGGAGCTTTTTGCCAATGCTATTAGCTTCCACAGTCAGCTGGGGCTACAGTAATGGGAGATTTAAGACATTTTAAGAACATTTCTAACAGTGGTGCCTCACAACAAAGAGTACCTTTGGCTACAGTAACTGTGCATACAAACATTGCTAATGTGTTGGCAACTTTCCTAATAATAACCAAGTGCCTGATACTACCTACAGCTGTGGAAGCATTAGTCAGTGCTTCGAAACACTGCTGCTATGTCAACAACATGTATAGAGTTTAACAAGTAATTCTTACAACATCAGGAGATATTCTGCCAGAGCTCTGTGTCGCAGCTAAGTCCCTCAGCAGGGTATATTAGCTCAGGCTCAGCACTGCGCTAATAAAGTCACACAGATTTCGAGCAACGTGAAAATATTGAAAGCTACACTGCCGAGAACACAGGATGCTTAGAACACAGAAAGAGGCTCTGCTTCTGACTACCAAAAAAAGTGTTTAACGCAGCCGAGAGTCTGAGTAGAACGTTTTAATTCAGACATCGCTGTCATCATCTGTGAAGATGTCTGTAGATTTTTATTTTTTTTAAATCTGAATTAAAAATAAAACAGAAAATGCTCGATGACTTATAAAAAAGTTGTGGATTTCCTCCGTCATGTCTTAATTAAGAGTTGTTCAAGGAAATTAGAGTGAAATTATTCTGAAAAGCAACATAATATGAAATCTGTATTGTAATTCAGCCCCTGAATCCTGCAACACAGAAGTGTATTTTAACGTTATTCTGCTACAGAGTGGGAAAAAACCTGCCAAATCCTACCTTAAGTTTCACCATATCTGCAAATTCCACAGGAGAGTTTTTGAATTTTTTTTTTCATTGGCAGAAGACAAACCTCTCAAAATTAAACAATACCTGTGAAATGATTCATTTCAACTCTTTTTAATAGAAAAAGTGTATTACCTTTGATTTCCTCATTTCATTTTGAAAACGTTTAAACATTTTCTTCTAGAATTCTTTGATTCAGCATGGTTTGCATTTTATATACTATACATCTAAATATGCGATATTAACATTAATCCTTTGAGATGCATTAAGATATCTTATGAAAAACAAGTCTAAAGGTAATTTTGATTTTTAAAGTTTTGGAGAGATGTTGAAGTACACAATTCTACTGCATAATTGACTCCGTTTTCAAGTTTCTTTCTTTTTCACTGCTGACTCCTTCATAAACATAAGGCGCAAATCATGCTAAACCAGTCAGATCATCTTTTTTTGATAGAGAAGAAGCTTTGTACCTGAAGGAGAAACGAGGGAAGCCACAGACCTTGTTTTTAACAAGGCTTTTGACACTATCATATGATATTTTCTAAGGAGGCTAACAACTATCCTAACCAGTGTGAACTTCTATTCAGTTGGTATATAACTAGCTAGAAAACTACAAAAGAAAATTCATTGCAAAAATTTCATAGGATGTCATAAGGTTTACTCCAGTTTCATACAGTCTACTGCAGTTCTGCTATCTTAAGGGACCAAATGATGAAATAACATGTAAGCTATTGCATTTGAAGATAACAGTTCAGAGGGGATCCAAGATACAGAAATGCTGTTGTAGAATTCAGAACAATGGTAAATAAGAAAAACGCTCTAGAAAAAATAAGATGAAATTCATTAACCTTTACACATTTAGGAACACCAAATTAAAAAAAAAAAACAAAACAAAAAAAAGGCTAAAACCCAACTTGTTAGTCTTGCACAGGGAAAAAAAGATCTGAGCATATAATAGTTCACAAGGTTGAATGTGAATTGACAACGGCATTCTGCAGGGAAAAGGCCATGCTGTTGTGTACGAACAGGAGTGTTAGCTGTACTCCAGTGGGAGTGGGGCTTGTCATCTACTGCTGGTATATGTCAATACAGCAGCTGAGTCTAAGAACATATTGTTACAAGTACCAAAAGGAGGAGAGGTCAACCATTTCTTTTGTGCTTCTTTCCAGAGTTTATGCTTAAGATCAACCCAGAAGCTCCAAGTTACAACTGCTGACTTAAAAAGCAACCATTTTCAGTTGGTGGCATACAGTCGGTACAATCTGCGTACTGCAATAAAAAAACTAGACCTCCATCATTACATTCCTTTTCAGCAATTGCAGGACACCATGCAGTAAGAAGAATCAAGAGAACATGTGCTCCAGTAACCCAAACCCAGAAAATATTCCCTACACTCTTTATTAAACTGAAAACTTGTAGTAAACCCCCTACTGAGACAGCAACGATGTGCCACAAAACGAGAGCATAGAAAGATGAGAAATACTGCCAATGTCCTCGACCTACACAGAAGCAGGGAATTTATTCTGTGAAACTCCTAATGACCTTTGTTAGAGTTGCTGAATCCAGTAGCCTGACAGAGGCAAGGCTGCGCCCAGGCCCCACAGTCTCTCCCACAGCTGGTTTTGGCTTCCTAGTCCCTTCAGCAGCCAGCCCTTTGGTCTTTCCGCTATCCGGCCCAGGCTTCTGACTGCTTACCATGCTCACTGGCTACTCCAGCTTGATGTTTGCTAGTGATCACACGCTACACACGTACCCACACTTGCTCCAGTGTCTGGCATCACAGACACATGGGCCCTGTGAATCACGGTCCCCGCTCCAGCTGCTGCCACTTAGGTCTCCTTATGCACACATACGCACAGAATAGAGAGCCCTCAGCCATAAAAATAGTTAAAAATGGAGTTTAATGATAAGACAGGACAAATGGTGCTGGTCAGGCGCAGGGCATGATCAGACAAGTGTACTGACCAGCAACCTATTTACACACAACTGGCCTCTTTTAACCCCTTTCCCCTCTATTTTCCCATGCTTGTTCCTCCCCAATTCACCTTGATCCCTCTCCCTTTTTCCCGGTTGTGGTTCTTCCTCTAAACATCCCATAATAAGTCCTGCACAATCCCAAGACACTCTTCCCCTGCATCCCATAATGATTCCCACACCCTGTAGGCAGTAACCTCCCTCTTTTCAAAGGCAGTCTCAAGACCCTCTCCCACTGATTGATCTTGATGTGCCTCACGCTTGGACAACAGAGTCCATCACCCTCCTGTGGTGGACCTGTGAGTATCTGGGTGAGGGTGCTCTGTTTGCCTGATAAGCTTCTGGGGTTCCTCCACCTGCCACTGTCCCTCTGCTCCTCTGTGCTCGTGTAGATGAACTTTTTATCTCAGACCATAACAACCTGAAGGAGCGGGCTATGTCTTGCACAGCAGAGGAGGAGAGAAAGGGGAGGGATCCACTGCTAGCCTGAGGTGGCAGACATGCAGTCCTGATCCCAACCAAAGCAGCCACCTGCACTCATAAGCAGGAGACACCAAGTGAAAGAACTGCCTACGAATAGGAATATCAGCATGCCTTGCCCTACCCTCTGCCTCTGTCTGTAGCCAGTTTCCAATGCTTCAAAGTGGAAAAGTAAAAGAAAAAAAAGCCTAACCCAAACCCAATTTGTTATCTTAGAGGTTGAAACCCTTCCTGGTCCTTGAGGGCACCTAGCAGAAAACCTTAAGTAATATGATTGTATTCATAAAATAATTGTCCAAATCACCACAACCGGCAAAGTTCAAAACCTCTTTTAACCCCTCCTGGGTTTACCAGCCTGTCAGACATTCAATGACTTGTCCTAAACCTGTTTCACCGCAACCTCTCTACAGTTTTTCATATTTTCCCTACAAAAACACAGTAACACAGTCTACATGCAGCCATTAAATATTCCGTTTCTCTGCCCCCACCACCCCATTTGATGTAGGCTGTCCCAGAGCTTCACTCTTTGGATGTTTAAAAATTTAAAAAAAAACCCAAACTTCTAATCTAAATACTTTGTAACCACTGTACACGCATTTGCTTTTTTAACTGAAAGAATTCTTCTTCCTCCTTGATAACTAGCCTCAAAGCTAGTTGGAAAATATTCAGGTACTCTCTCATCATCATTTCGTGTCATCATCATCATGAGATTTTTAATCTCATTCCCCAAGATACATCTTTCATTCTCTTATTCACCTCTTTTGGGCTGTCCCAGTTTAAATTCTGTGAACAATTCCGCCATATTTTTGCAGAACATTCTAATGATTTAATGAGGTATTACCAATGTCTTCTACTATGGTGCTAGTTGCTCGCTGTTCCTATCAATAACCCCTTGCAACGACAAAACTGAATTACCTCTTGTGTACACATCACACTGGTGGTCTACACTCATAAGTGGCTCAAGCCCCAAGTCTGCAGTGGGAATTTTTGGTTTTAGTTTCACAAATGCACGATTTTGCGCAATGAATCCTTCCTTATAATTTCTATTGCTCCTTTCAAAAATGCATATCTTTCCTCTGGAATTCAGCCAGAAAGTTCTCTTCAGAAATACAAAATGTCACAGCTTTGACAAGAGGATATGTAACTTCCCCCAAACTATTGAACAGCCAACACACTGATGGTTTAGGGGTTCTTTGTGAGAAGGTATGCAAAAACCTTCAGAAGAAGGAGGGCAGTATATCTGCATATAGCATGCTTATGATTCCCAACAGTTTTAAAGGAGGTGTGTGTCTGTGTGTGAGCAGAGGGGAGAAGGAATAACAGGAAATGTTGAGGTATGTTGGACAAACTTATTAATATGCATTGCTGTTGTGAAGAAAGCTTAATTTAGCAGGATGTCCTAAGTAATGTTCTATTTTGTGGGATATTCTGATTTATTAATTTTTGTTATTTATAACAGGGCATAAATACAGCAACGGATTGGTGTGATTGGCGTGCCCTTTTATCCTATATTTAACTTTTATAAGGAAATTTACAGAATATTGAGCTTTTTTAACATGCCCTAAATCATGGTGCTAGGTAAGATTCATTGACTACCTGATAAAAAAAATAGCTATTTTCTCCCTCAATTTAGTTGAAACAGTAAGATTTTACAGAAATACTGAAAATTTATACTGTTGGAGGTATTTTGGTGTTTTTTAAATCTTTTTCTTTTACTTTTTATGTCTTTCTAATTTGAGTGCTGATAATTTCCTTCAGCAGTATCATCACGAGCAGTAGTCACTGAAGACAACAGAAGGTACAACAGAGACAAAGATGAATAATTTTTGATACTAATTAATTACAAATGACCAATTAGAGGATCCATTAATTTCATTTTGTGGCACCAAATCAAATGGCCCGTGTGTAAAACGAGAAGAGTGCTTCTTGCAGGGGCAGGAGAAGAACCAGGCCATTAGCATATAATCCCTTAGCTTTCTCATGCACAAGTCCTAGCGAGGATAAAGAGAAATCTGCCTAGCATTCAGTGGCAAGATCTGTCCCAAATTTGTCTAATTGCTTCATAAGTGCAATTGAGACAGGAAATGTAGCTGCTACTGCAGTTGTAAAATGAAAGGAAGAGAAGGAAGATGGTTATTGAGTCTATTTTTAAGTATGAAAAATGCATTCACGTAGTACAATGATGCAGACATTCAGACATACCAGAATGGAAATATGAATAGTACAGTGAAAGAACTGGCTTGTGTTACGTTTCAATATAATGACAACCACCCTAGACTTACACATTATACAAACACAATAGCTGAATGGCTTATAAGGTTTAAAAGTTAGTAGAAGTATCCCGCAGATAATATTTCATGTGTAAAATAAGCTTTTGAAAATTTTATATTGCATCACAGTTGAAGAACCAGAGGGCTCCTGTCCTCTGGTTCACATAACTTAAAGGCTGTCAATACTTTCCTAAGGTCCCTTTATTTGGAGAAACAATTGACCATACTGATCGTGGCCCTTCTAAACAAAAAGCGTGCATTGCAACTTTTATTTTAGGTCCTATGACCGTGACAGAAATTTAAAAAAAGTACTCCTTCAAGAGCCTCAGAAGAGACAACATATCTTTTTTCATTACAACAGGAGAAAAATCACTGTAAGGTACACCAGGTCTGGCACACCAGTTGTATATGGGTAGTCCTGAAATGTCAAGCTATGATGACAGAAGTGACCAATGAACTTTATCGCAGAGCTAATGCCCTCCTGGATGGACGGGTGGGTCATGCCACTGACGCAGCGTAATGCCACTGAAGCGTTTCGAACCACAAGTCAGAAAGGCTTTTAAACAAAGAGAAATTGTCTACTGAAGATAGCTCACAATCTCCACATGGCTATAGCAAAATGCTTCTTCCAAGTGGCTTACCTGGGATGAATCTTGACTGGCATTGAAGAAACGGGTATTTATTGTTAACACAAGTATTAACTAAAAGAAGCCATTTTAGCAGTTAACCTATTACAATTTGTCTACCACTGCTGATGGAGATAAGCAGATCAAGAAAACAAACCCTCAGTAATTTTTTACAGTACTACCAACATCATTCATCAAAAAACTCACTTGTTCCCTTCCTCAATTAAAATAAGTTTAAAAAGAAATCACAGTGACGTTCTCTTCCTTCTGTTCTATGAGGTTCACCTCATAGAGTTCAAGGTTGACCTACCCATTTGGGGGGGGGTGAGGGGGCAGGGGGAGGGAAGAATTTATTTTTGTAGGGAGTACGGAGATTCTTGAATAACAACAACAATGCAGGAACAGAGACGTTAAGTAAAACACCAAATACTGCAAGTGTTGCAACTGAATCTTGAGGGCTGACAGCTCTGTTTAGTCCGTGCCTCCAGGCCCAATGGCAGCTGACAAGCTGGGGCTGAAAATGAGGGAGTTTGTGTACTAATGAGGATCTGATGATACGTACCCACTGACTAGCTTGTGGGTGATGACTCAACTAAGTTTGTTAACCACTTACTAAGAATAAGGTCCTAATTAACAAGTTAGTGTGAATGTGGATTTATGGCTTTCCAGCAGTCACCAAATTACAAACCTAATGTCTATGTTTGAATAAAAAACTATCTTTAAAAAAGCACAGTTCTTTTCCACTGGCTAAATAATGAAATTCCATTGCAAGTTAACCCTCATCTTCCTAAATCACTTACCTAAATTTCAGAGAGGTATCTTAAAATTAAAAGAAAATCCCTGCATGGACGGTTATCCTATTTGTGAGCTCACCAAACCAGCAGGTTGATTCCTGCAGGGCTGGCAGATGAGAGAGTCTGCTTTCTTCACACCTCCCCCAGATCCTGCATCCATCAGTAGCTCTTTCAGATTCAGCCATAAATTACTGTCATTTCAAAGCAATTCTAACAGTCCTCAAGACTTTGCTGGGGTAGCTGGAAATCACAGCAAAGTGGAAAACCCTCAGTCAGGAACCATTCGCTGCTTCTCCTCGTTTGCAGTGTCCTCAGAAGTGTTACCATGAGTTGGGAGAGCCTGGAATAACAGACACGGATGCCTTCAGATTAGGAGTTCCTCTTCCTGTTGTGCAGGTATAGGGCCCTTGGCTTTCAGTAGGCAGCACATGAGAAGAGTCAGGCGCCTCAGAGCCTTAATTTGTGTAACTGTCAGTAGCTCGAGGGAAACGGCAAGCAGGAAAGCAGGTACAAAACTCTGCCTTTCTGCCAAGATTATGTCTATCCTCTGTGTAAAACCCTAGCGGCCAGGATTTCCAGGATGTATGCCTCTCCTTAATTCCAGGTGTTCACATCTTCCTCTCCCACCATCTGGAATATCACTGTAATCACAAGACCACAACCACACCGAGGAAGGGTGCACTACTTGCACCATGCAGCAAAAGTTCATCACAAGCCATGCAAGGCATTCAGACCTCCCTTTCTTGGCCTAATCCCCTCCTCTTGTTACATCTTGGAACAAACTGTGGAAGCCACTGCATTTCATAATAGGTCTGACCACACAGATGTGGCACAGACACTTTCACAACATGGCTTCTGGTCACTGCTGTCGGGAGATTTATGCCAAAAATTGGGTTTTAGCAGGAGCCAGGTGTTACACCGCTCAGATGACAGCAGTTCAGGCATGCGTACAACCAGAAGTGTCAGTGCTGGTGGAACTTTAAGTTAAGTAGGGACGTGCCAACTAATGGTAGGCAGAGCCCCCATGAAAATTCAGCTTCTACAGCTTTTCTTTTAGGTGCTTAAATCCTTCCTACATCCAACATTAGATGCACACGCTGTCCCGTATTTGAATCATCCCACAAAATCGTTATAACAACTTGTTTCGTATCGTAAGTGGGTTTGCTGTTGCCTTGGGAGAGTTTATCAGTTAACTAGTTATGCCGAGGGCAGAGAGAGAGGTTTGGCCGCTAACCCTACGTTTGGTTTGTGACAAGCATGTCCACAGTAGCTGGCTGTGATCTTAAAACTAGAACCATGAATTCATGCGGTGATTAAACAGACTGAGGAAAACGGTAGCTTTATACTCAGCAGAACATACACTAATACATCTTCCACTGGAGGATTTCAGTCTTTGCCACTGCAATGCTCTTCTGTGCGTAAGAGAAGTTTGGGATAAAAGCAGAATAAAACACTTGCTTGAAAAAAGTTAGCAGGTATTTCCAATATCACTAAAATGAAGTTGAAGCTTATCTTTGTCCATTTTATGTCTCAGGTACTGCTGGAAAGATCCATAGAGATTCTAACTTAATAGACTGAAGAGAGATCCATATAGAGATGTATGTATGCTGACTGTCAGTATAAAAGCTACAAATAACATCACCTGAAAAATATGTCTAGGAGGCAGCAGATGATTTCCATGAACTGTTGGATGAGGACTATACCCACTAAATGAGACACAGGAGGAAGAAATGATAACCCAAGAATGAAGATAGTGTAAGGAGAATACTAGCTGGTTTTATAAATGTTATAAAAAGGGTAAAGGTGGAATAAAGAACCTGCTGTTTTGCCAAGAGGGATTTGTTTGTATTTCCTTGCTGTGAATGGGAGCTTGGTACAGCACACAAAGCAGAAATTGCTTGGGAGACAATCAGAAAAGTTAATCTCTGAAGAATGTTAGTCAGTGGTCACAGACTTCCTGTTAAATGAGGCTAGAGGTTTAAAAAGTATTTTTCCATGATGAAAAAAAACCAAATCATTACACATACACACATCTACAGAAGAAAAAGAAGATGAGGAAGAGCCTTTAAACATGCAACAACAGGATGGCGTGACAGGAGCCAAGTCAGAGAATCCTACAGTGGGCTGGAAGGGACCTAAGTTCTCCTGGCAGCCAGACTGCTCCATTTCCTTAGATAATCTGACAAACACTGAATAAAATTGGAAAGGTGTTCCTGAAGTCTGAGCTGAGTCTTTTTCACTGCAGTGGAGGAAAGAGCCTGCCTCTGCTCTCTTCCCTCCTGGCAGCCACCTCCTCCGTGCTTGAAGCTTGTCTCCATTCTTCCTTCCCACCCCTCCTTGAATAACTTCAGTTCTTCTGCCCTTTCTTTGCAGGTCAAGTTTTCTGGACTAATAGTTATTCTCATGGCTTACCTCCAAGCAAGTAACCTTCAAGTGTCATGCTCAGACGTGGACACAGGCTTTAATGGGGTTGAGTGCTTATCCCATTAACACATTTCCCCTTGCACTTCTCCCATCGGTCAGAGAGCTGAGCTAATTCTCTGGGCTTTATTATGTTGTTTCCTTTAGGAAGGTAATGACAGGGTCAAAATTCAGACAGCCCTTGGTGGTTCAAGCTGTAGTAACGAGCTGAACACAGAGCAACAGAGCTGAAAAAGCCCACAAACTTGTTAGTTTCTGGACTCCTCAAGGACATTCTTCCAGGTTTCTTCAAAAGCCAGCATGTTTCTTGCTGTTTGTTGGCATTTTCGTTCCCATTTTTAAATGCTTCAAATTCCAGACTTGCCTTTCCTGTTGGAGAAATCAGCAAATGAAGGAAAACTACCCAGTGGCCACTCATCAGAAAGCAAAGTTAACTCAGAGGGACAGTGAGGCTGCGCTGTATTCCTGAGTGCAGCTATGAGACATCAGGAGATGGAGATTCTGCTGGAGATTTCTGTTTCTTCCTATGCCACTGCTACTCCACTGCTGGTTTTGTCTCAGTATGGGATTATTGCTTTAGCCATTCCACAGCCTTCAAACACAGCATACTTAACGAACGAGCAGATAGGACAAGGTAAAGATGGGCTGTGAGCAAATTAAAGGTCAAAAGTAGAACTAATAAACAAAATCTCAACAATTTGAAAAAACAGCTTGAAAATAAATCAGGAATTCAATAGAAATATGGGCAAGATATCACATTTGCAGGCAGAAGTAATCACCTGCACAAACATAAAATGGGAAATGAGTGGATTTTTTTCAGAGAAGAACATTGGTCCTGTTTTGGGAATGACACTTCAAGTAGGCTGTGGACCAAAGAGAGGGTGTGCAGAGATGAGCATGAGGAATGACCAGGGTCCAGAAAACAACACCTTTAGGGAAAAATTGGGGTTTTAACCTTGCTGAAAAGAGACAGTGTATCTGATAGGAGTGTTTAAGGATATCAAAGGTTTCTTTCATAAAGAAAGTGAGCATAATCTTTACTCTTTTTCAAAAAGAAAGATACTAGGAGTTTAGATCGCAGCAAGAAAGATTCGGGTTAGATTTGATGAAAAAAAAATATCTGCTAGCCAAAAACTGGAGAAGGCAGGTTGCACAGTCACCATTTTGAAAAGGTTTAAAACCAGATTAATAAAAACACTTTGCTGGTAACGATACAGATAGAACATCTTTAACTCAAAGTCCTTTCCAACTAGTATTGCCACGGTGACAAGATAATTTCAGATTTTTTTTTCTCTGTTGTGATTATTAATTTCAATTTGGAAATGAAATTAAATTTTAATAAAGACTCAATATTGCACTGTTCATATAGACCAAAGGCTTGCAAAATTAATCAGAAACTGAAGTGCCCAAACACCAGAAAAACCTTGGGGTTTTATGACCAAGTGAATCCTGTGACCAGCTCTATCTTTCAGGTTTATACCTGAAAGTTCAGGATGATCACTAGCTCAGCCTGAAAAATTTGTTTCATCCCTATGGCCTAACTCATGCTCCATACAGACTCTCATCAGCCTATTCTTTGAGCTGGGAAGCAATCTTTGTGCTATCTTTAGGAACTAAAAGGTTTAAAATTAGAAACTGTTAAATGAATAGAAACAAACATACTAAATATGAATATAAAGTTGAATAAGGAATCATTTCAACTGATTCCACTCTACACCTGACGTAATGTAGAAAGAGTACCAAAAAACCCTCATTCTCCTACATTTTCAACTTCATATATTGTGTTAACCTATATTTTTGCAATTTTTTCTGTTATATAAATTTTAAGCAGAGAGCCAGTCAAATATTATCTTAAAATTTAAATGACAGATGTATGAAGATTTATATTTTTATCACTTCTATTTCTAAGCATGTTTTGAAAGTATATGAAGCAAGATTTATAAGCCTGTTTATTTTCTATTAAAAATTATATTTTGTTTTCCCCACCAGTGGAAGCCCACACTGAATAAACAGTTTACAATCTTTGGGCGGCAGTTTTAATTATCTACACCCTTCAACTTTTGGTAGCATTCAACAGATTTTCCGTTATCTAGGTTTTCTTTCTGTATCACTGGATAAGTCAAATTATTTCTAAAAGAACTGAATGTTTACCCATACTCAGAAAATCTATAAAATAAGCAGGTTTATGTTGAACAACAACACAAAAATCTGAAAATTTGTTTTAACATACAAATCCCCAAATGATGGGAATGGCAGGCTACAGTCACCTGATTTGATATAGGGCACTTCTGCATTTCGGCAAAGCAAGGGCACATTCCCCTTGGTCAGAAGCAGAACAGCAGGTTTGGGGTTTGTTTTTTTTTTTTTTTTTGCTTGTTTTGTTTTCAAGATACTGAAAAAGTCAGCCTATGCTAACATAAACATGACACAAGGACAATACTAAGAATAGATGCTAATCACTGCTTTCTGTTTTAAAGTACCGAGTGAGCGATAACTGGTTACTCTTTAACTGAATATATATATAATAGGTTAAAAAAAAGGAGGATTGTGTCAAATATTTACTTCAGCTTCCATTTTTTCACATCTGAACTTCTCTTTAAGCAAGAAAAAGAATAAAGAAGATTGCTACCAACATGGCTTTAAGAAGATTGGTAGTCACAGCAGATACACTCAACAAAATATCCTAATTGCTGCATATTTGTTCAAATACATTACCCAATGTAATTGGTCTTACAGAACATATTTATCTAAATGTGCAAAAAGACAGATTTTCTTTAATATGTTTTTATCTGATGGTGGAAGAGAAGTGGGGGTTTTTTTAAGTGGTTTGGAATTAACATGCATGTTTTACTTTCCCATCTGCCTGCAGGCGTGAGTTGGCATTTGCGCTACCGCAGTGTCTGTGGAAGCCTACTGAGTTGCCATCAGGACTGCATAGGATGTTATGTCACGTCAGGCCAACAGTAAACGCAACCAGATTTTTAATTAAAAATAGCAAAACCAAAGATGATACTTGTCTAAATGTATACAAAATTAATAAACACATACACAAAGAAATAATCCATTGAAGTAGAGTCAGGGGCTTTTTTGGTGTTTCTGTCGGGGGTAGCATAGGTCTTTCCATTTTCCCTGTGTTCATGTTTGCTTTTTAAATAAATTCTCGCTAAAACTAGTGGACAAGAGTAATTTTGTCTGTCAATTAAGGCTGAGTAAGGACACTGTCCATAGACCCCACACTCCATTTTCCTTAAGAGGAAGCCTTTTATGTTTCTATTTCCTTAATGCCTGCAATGTACTTGATATTTTCAACAAGCAACAGCAAAATATACGTTACTTCACAACATGCCACATTTCCCAGGACCTCATATTCTTTTGCAAAAAAACCTCTCTAACAGTATCAATATATTTAACTTTCAGGCGTCTTATGATTTGGGAAATTTTTCTGCCAAAATGACTGCCAAAGTCACGCTAAAGGCTTTGCTTTAGCCTGCAATTTTGATGCATATGGGGCACATATTGCTTTTGATATTTGTCAAAGACAGATCCTTCTGTGTGTTGTCATTAGCTACTGGTGAACCAAAATAACTGTCTGCAGAAATTATGTATAGATATATACACAGAACACACGCAGAGAGTCCAACGTTGCAAACACTTTGCAATCACCAATCCCTGATCATGAAAGTACGATAAAACTAAGCACTGAAAGTCACCATATGCCTGCACTTTGTGCTACATCATGACTAAACACTCAGTGCGCTGATGGAGCCTGTGCTGCTGTGACACTACCCCTGAATAGACTGCAGAAAAAAATGAGTGTGCACTTGTTTTCCTGTAAATCTGTAGTCAGATCGTGCATCCTTCATGACGTAAGCAAGGGTGTTACTGATGACTTAGAGAACAAAGTGGACAAAATGTGATCTTGTAAATTTGATTTCATAATAAAATAATGAAATATTCACTTATGTCTACAGGATTAAAGTACTAATGGATTTCTATTGAAATTACATTTACAAACAATCAATCATGGAGGACAAACAACTTCACACAAGACTGCAAAATTTTAATACGTAATGTATGGACTTAGGCAGAGTATCTGTCTCCAGGAGCCTTGCCTTTTTGCTGCAATGGATTTCAAGACAATTTCAGAAAGTCTGAGAGACCTTGACTGAAGATTAATGATAAGTCACAACTAACAGCAGCAGCTTCTGCTGCCTTCTGCTTCCATGGTGAGAACAAAACAGATCAGAAAACCATTAAGACGTGACTTCCCTGAGAAATGCACCCCTGTACCTGTATATATTGCCACCTTTGATAAAGAAACAATTAATTCATCGGAGCCAGCCAGAACCACCTCCTCCTCCTCCTCTCCAGCCAAGCAAGGACTTGCTGGATGTGGTATCTGGAAAACAGCTCTTCCCCCAGGTAGCACAAGCAGAAGGTAGAGCTTCTCCCACAGCATGAGGAGCATAGGGTATACAGATCTGCATCCTCTCCTTGGAGTAAATGCTTTTAATAAAGAACTTCAAAGAAGGAGCAACAAAAACTACACGTTATCCTCCTCAGGGGTTGGGAAGGTGCAGGAAAATGGTGAGCTGCTACTGGCAACAGCTCAGGCCCTCAAATAATATTCTGTTCACTGTTTAATTACTGTCTTATTCACTGAGTGTACAGCAGTAATTTTATAGGCATCTAATGTAAACTTAAACTAACATATATCAAACAGCATGAAATAGTAAAATGCTTGGTATGATAATCATTGCTGTCTTTACATCTTTACCTTACCAAAACTATGGTTGTGGCTACTGTTTTACCCGTTTTCTGTGAGAATGCATGTCATTCAACCTTTTCAAAAAGACAAAGATTTTATCCACACTTTAATATTCAAACCACTTTTTAGTGCTTAGTAGAAGTGCTATGTTAAGAGTTTTTTTAAAAAAAAAATAAATAAAAATCACACTTTAATGTAGGATTTAGATGTCCCTGAAAAGGTTAATGCACAAGGCCGCAATGCATTTTAGTAGCGTAATGAACCAGCCAGATTTCACTTGCACATGTGAAATGATGTACTAGTGTGGATGCCCTCTGTATTGTTAACGTCTGATAAGGGGAAAATTATGGACCAAGTCTTTTCTTTTTATGCAGAAGAGAGGAGCAGACATGCTAAGCAGTTTTGGGTGCCCAGGCTACGTGGAAATTAAGGACCTGTATAAATAAGTAACTAACAGTTGCATTAGGCAGGCTGCTGGCATGCACCTCATCTCTCTTAGTGCACATTATGGCACAGCCAGTTGCTAGTCACCTACGGTGCAGTAAATTCAAACTATACTTTAAAATGTCATTAGGAGTTGTGAAATTTAGACTCATTAAAAGAAAAAAAAAAAAAAAAACCAAAAAAAGACCAAAAAAGAGCATTGGGGGCTTTATTTATTCCTTTTTGGAATAATTTTTTTCCCCCAAGATTATCCTACCTCAATATGTACATTTTCTTCATTCCTAGAAGACTTCTGAATACTGGTTAATTATGCAACAATGATTTTTAACTCCTTTTTAATCATGGCAAAAGATATTTCTTATTGTTATAGCTTTCACTCTGAGCTCACTTTTGCAATTTGCATCACAGGAATGGTGTTTTATACCCACAAAAAAAAAAAAAAAAAACAAAACCAACTTGACATTCTTTTCTGGACACAAGAGCAGTAGAATTCATTATGTCTTTAATTTGTAACAGTAGCTGATAGGTTGAAAAATATCTGGAAGCTAATAAATAGAAATGGAAAGAGGTCCTTATGCTTGTCATTTAATGACAACCTGTTTGTCACTTGTAAAGAGCTGGTTTGAAAGAGTTTATTTTCCCCTTTTCCTTCCCCCACCCAAGCTGTTTCTTTACAATACCCCCTCCTTGTTTTCCAAGGCCATCCATGATCAGGTTTTGCTCACTGTAACAGATTTTGATATGTCAACAGAAAAACGATGAGGGCATTTCTGTGCACTGTTGCTATACAAGTGTTATTTTTGAAATACCCAAGCTTATCTATCACGATAAGGACTTTAAAAATCACTATTCCTAAACTGATCTTACTGCTTAATTCCAAATCTTTATTTCAATGAAACCAAGACAGCATAGCTAGAAAACAAAATAAAGATAAAACATATACACTTATCTGAATTTCCTTCTGTGCAGATATTGTATTTCAGCAGACGCTGTCAAATAGCTACCTGCTCAAACAATATTTAACCATTACGTCATCGTAAATTTTTCCTACAAACTTAACTACTCACGGTGCAACTTGCAGCCTTTCCATCTTAGTGGCACCTATACTTCAGTCTCAGCAGAAAATACCTAGATTTTTAGGAATAAATAACTAGAGATTTCAAACCAGCTATGCAGTAGTTGCCTGGTTTTTGAAGACAAACATAACATGAACCAGCAATGTGCCCTTGCGGCAAAGGCGGCTGATGGTATCCTGGGTTGCATGAAGAGTGTTGCCAGCAGGTCAAGGGAGGTAATCCTTCCCCTCTACTCAGCACTGGTGAGCCCAACCTGGAGTGCTGGGTCCAGTTCTGGGCAAGACAGTACACAGACAGACTGCCACAGGCAATGGGCACAAACTGAAATTAGGGCGTTTGTGTCTGAACATCAGGCAATACTTTCTACTTTCAGGGTGACTAAGCACCGACACAGGCTACCCAGGCAGGTTGTGGAGTCTCCACCCTTGGAGATATTCAGAAGCTGTCTGGACGGGGTCCTGTGCAACTTGCTCTAGGTGGCCCTGCTTGAGCAGGGGGGTTTGAACCTGATGACCTCCAGAGGTCCCTTCCAACCTCAACCGTTCCATGACTCTGTGCCTATGTATCTTTTCTATTTGTTATGTATTTCAATAATGTTGAAGTATATAGCTTCATGAGATCTATTGTAAAAAAAAATGGGACTCTCTTTTCAGGTAACTTTCATTTAGGACACGCTTTCAAGAAGAACAATATTTTTGTTAATTATCTCAAACTGTTTGATTACATTGTGTTCTGTTGCATCAAAAAGAGGCACAATTAATTGATGTTAGCAGTCTATTACAACTTTACTGAATTGTATCTAGTTTACTTTCATATTTTTTGAACAACTTTCCTCCACCTCCTAATGTATTTGTCAATTTTTCACTGCTACCAAGCTTTCCAAGCAAAATAAGAGCTAAGAGCAAAAGAGGACATTGTAGAAAGCTGTCTTTGATTTCTGCATAATTGCATGACTATACTTTTTTTGTAACATAGAACAATGTGCATGACATTATAAACTGACTGATGGACTACTGGATTTTTAAAGTAAAAGAATAACATGAATTTGTCAGATAATCTGCATAACATCTGGCTTCACCCAAATACTCATGGAGCTGGAGAAGTCTTGACTAAATAATCCAAGTGACACTGAGTTTAAAATGTCACTGTTCCAGTGCCTACTTATGGTTTCTGTTAAGCACTTGTATCTAATTCTTAATTTACTAATTTTACTTTCTAGACACTGGGTACTTATTTTTTTTCCTGATAGTTTAAAGGGCCTTACTTAACATCTTTCTTTGTATGCACTTATAAGGCCACATCAATTAAGCAATATTATATTGTACTTTACACTACTATACTCATACCTAAGATCACAAGAAAAATGCAGAGGATTTTTAAACTGATTTAGAGAAGTCATGGCATTCTTGATCATAATGACACTGAGTAGAGGACCAGGTGAACTCTTCAGCTTCAGAAATCAAATTATTTTCAGTTTCATTTGAATCATTTTCTGAAACAGCTCCAAGAATTGCAATTCTTAAAAATACTTCATTCAGCATGAAAGGAAATTTCTGACTTCACATTCTCTTTCTGAAGAATTAGACATCATTGTAAAGTGTATAATCTGAAGAATAAAATCAGCTCATAAGTTTAGAGAAGAATACTAGGAATAGACACTTAAACAGGTATCTACCATCCTGATTCTGACTTTAAATTATTTTAGGGTTGGGGTTTTTTTAGGGGAAAAATACTGTACATGTACTGCAAAAACAACGGTTCTGGTGAACTCGAGATTCTCTAGAATGTGACGAAACTCAATGTTTACGAATCACAAGGACTTAGAAATTCTTGTTACCACTGACTGCAATGACAAGAGCTTTCTAAAAACCGCTTAGGAAATTTTCTGAAAACCACCTCAAAAAATTGTGAATTTCAAAGAACATACTTTCCCATAAGCATACCTTGTACTTTCTTCAAATCAAATGGCACGTGATACAGAGAGAGAGAATCTTTGAGTTTCAAGGCAAGACTAGCCAAGACAAAACCGCTACTTGCTTTTCTTTCACTGCAATGAAAATGTTATTTATAAGAAACAACTGCTCCGAGAAGATCGGCAGATTCCTTATTAGAAGATTCAGGGAGATGAGGTGAGGGAGGGGAACGATTCCTTCCGGCTCATGTAAAGATACTTTCTACCAAAATAAGAGGAAAGGCAAAATATTGCATTAGCTATCTTTATGCAACTGAAAGGACTCATATTTGCCCAGCATTTGTTTTTCAGTTATTTTTATTTCTATGTATATAGCATGGTAGGATTATCAGCTAAAGATGCAAATGCTATACACATAGCAGAAATAAATGGTAGAAATTTCTTATTCTATGTCGCACTGCAGATACTCAAAAGTCTCCTAAAACTGATATATTGCAAAGGTTGTCAACCCTCTTTTCTGTCTAAACAGTCTGTTTTTAAGCTTCTATTGAAAAATCTAGTTTCCATGAAATTCCTTCCTTGATGTCAGAGCAATTAAAAGACTATAAAAAAAATATAAAAGCTTTACTATAATTTTTGCACTTTGGTATTATTTTAGTGACTTTGAAACATGTGTATTTCAGTTTTACGACAGACACCAATATGGAATTGCTGTGACGCTAGAAGAAACATTAACTGTGAAAAGCAATAGTGGAATATGATGTGGTTGGATTAAAAAAGAAAAAAAAACAAACAAAGTAGGCCTGAGCAAGGACTCAGATTTATACTACATGCCACGAAACTGTTGTTAACACAGATTTAAATTTGCTTCATGTGCGTGTTTGTGTGGAAAATAGCCACTCTCAGGTGCATAAAACCAGGAGGTATAACCTAATTAATACACCTCATTACCCTAAGCGTGGGCAACATGCACGAGAGCACAGAACTAAGAACTGCGAACTCATTTTGAACAGGCAAAGTGCAGTGCCAGGCAGCGGTTCTAGCTCAGGTCCCCAGCACACTCAAACCATCCCGGTGCAACACTGAGCTAATTTAGCCTGCCTCTCAATAGCAAATAATTTGTGGGGAAAGCTGCGTGCTGACAGTCACAGCCACCAAGTAGCTATGCCATCCCCTGCTCCAGAATTAGCTTAGTCACAGTATTCCTACGACTTTGGGACCTCCAAGATGCAGAGGGAAGTGTGAAGTTTTGTATCTTCTCTTTGTCCTCATCAAGAAGGAGGAACAGTACAGTCAAGCTTACAAAACACACACACAAAAAAAAAACCAACAAACCAAAACCACACAACAAAACAAAAACAAAACAAAACAAAACAACAAGCAAAAAAAAAAAAAAAAACAACCCAAGAAAACCCCACACAACAACCCAGAGAGAGCAGAGACTGTGGCTCATTGGAATCCATGACTGGGGAAATGTCATTGACCAGAAAGACAAGCTGCCAGGACACAGCTGCTGTGGAGAGAGGACAGCATTGGAAGAAAAAGTGGCAGGCAGGTCTCCAGGGGAACATCCACAGGAAACTTTATGCAACGTGGAGTTACAGTCTTCTAAGATAGATTGTCTCTCACCTCTCAGGGGACAAAAACAGTGGTCATAAAATATTTCACAGCTCTACTGGTGAATTTACTATTATGCTATTTGTTATTCATCAATTTTGCTTCTGTCTTTAATAGTTCATTTAGGTAAATCCAGATATTTTTCTTTTTGTTTAGCCATCTCTGCTTAAGGGTAGCCAATTTTGAAAGCACTACTGTGCTCTCTCCCTCTGGTTGCAGTCATGCTGCAATTACCTTTGTCTTTCTTTCCCCGAGCTAAAACATTTTTGTAAAACACAGACGCATCAAAACTGGCTATTGATGTAGAATGAAGTTGCTTAGTTATTAAGGAGACTTTTAAACAATTCAGCACCTATTATCTGTATTATAGGTTGCAGGGATGCTCAGAAAAATTACGGCATTTTCTAGGAAGATAATTTTGTTGTAGATTTCTGAGTCCAAGCCCTCTGAGTGGTTTCCATTCTTCTGGAAGGACCAGGCTGAATAGTTTGGGCTGGATGACTGTAAGACTTGCAGCAGTTACAAGACCAGTAACTACTTTGCAGAAACAGAAGAGAATACTGTGCACCTATTTTTTAAGCTAACACAGCATCTGAGATAGCACAGCTTTTTATTTTACGTCACTACTTACAGTATCACCCTGTTGACAGCCGATCAGAATAAATCACTCACTAGGACACTGTCACCAAGGTTGTAAATAAAAAGCAAATACTAGACATATTAATAAAGTGACAGCCTAACTCTATTAACTGAAAGATGGAAGTTTCAGAAAGTGACAATAACAAACTAGTGTTTCAAGAGAGCATCTTTCAATTTTTCCATACTGATAAGAGGAAATTCACTGTGAATTGTACTTCAAAGTTCCATCTGCTACACCTGGAGTATTCTGTCCTGAAGGTCAAAATTAAGGTTGTATTTAATTTCTAAAGTGAGGGTATGGCACAAGATAATATTGATGCATTTTAAATCTCTATCACTACTCTGTGTTCAAAAATTATCCCCTAATTAATAACATTTCTATATTCAATGTGTTAGATTTTATTCAATATTACACCTGAGCAGACATAAGTTTCCTAAATATGATTTTCCTTCCAGCATTCACTTTATGTTCATCAACTAGAACAGTATGTAAGACAAGTAAGTTAAAAAAAGCAAAATAGATTTTTAAAAAATCCAAGAAATTATATCTGCTGCCTGAAAAAGGCCAGTATTTGACCATCAGAAGACAATGGAAGAAGCTCAAAGACAGGACACACATGAAGCTCATATTATTTTTTTTTTTTTTATTCACCCCAGCTAGTGACATACTATGGCCTGAAATTTAGGGGTTTGCACCCTTTATATTTAGGGTTTACCTTTATTCTTCTCTGAAACATGTAAAATCGTACTCATGGTTCAAATAAACAATATTGGAAAAAAAATAAGATTCTAAAAGTGATTGCTTTTATTCATATTTTGAATCACTAAGTTTTATTGAGTGTTAAACACAAAAGGAAAACTTAAAGCTGAAGGAGGGTGCATTGGACCTAGGCAGCAATACCCAGCTATGTAATATAAATAAGCACTTAAAGTGGGAATCAGAAGGGATTGTCAGTGGGGGGTATGAGTGCTGTTTTCTAGGTCATAGTTTAAAGAGTGGGAAGGATTCAGAAAGAATTTATTTACGTAAAGGAAGCTGGTGTTCTCTGATAAAATAAAGCACTGCTGCCTAGTCTTATATAGGACAGCCTTGTTTTCTTTCAGTTGACATTAATTGGGAGGAGTTGTCCAATTTCTTTGTTTACACCAAATAAAAGACACTGAGTTTCATGTCTGGATTGCTGTGGCTTGGTTGACATGAAGCCCCAGTTTTAAGACCAGTTCTTTTCCATTTCACTTGACGTGCATTTGCAGGATTATAGGAAGAAGACTCCAACTTTATGCATCAGTCAGTATCAGAGTAAAACTAGTACAGATCCTAGAACTGTGTTTGTAATAAGGAAATGGCAATCTGAAAGAGATCTCATTAGAATATGTCACTTAAATGTCAAATAAGAAAGTGAAAATAAATTAACTTTTCTGAAGAAAGTGGGCTGCAAGAAAGATACGGACTGTGGGGAATGAGTGCAGCAAAGGGCAACAAAGACAATTAGGGGACTGGAGCATCCCTCCTGTGAGGAAAGGCTGAGAGAGCTGTGACTGTTCAACCTGCAAAAGAGAAGGCTTAGGGGGGAACTTATCAATGTGTATAAATACCTGGTGGAAAGGAAAGAAGAAGAGGGAGCAAGACCATTCTTCAGTGGTGCCCAGGACAAGGGGCAATCTGCATAAACAGAAACACGGGACATGCTCTCTGAACATCAGTAGACACTTTTTTTTTTTTTTTTTTTTTTTAATTTGAGGGTGACAGAGCACTGACACAGGCTACCCAGAGAGGTTGTGGATTCTCCCTCCTTGAAGATATTCAAAAGCCGTCTGGACATGGTGCTGGGCAACCAGCTCTATGTGACCCTGCTTGAGCAGACAGGTTGGACTAGACAATCTAAAGATGTGCCTTCCACCTTCAACTAGTCTACGAACCCCACAAAAGTGACTAGAGTTGTTGGATGCTAATGCTACAGCAACATGTCAGAAACCTACCAGCTTGTACCAAAGAGAAGGCTAAGTAGCCAATTGGTCCCAATTTATAAATAAGTAGGTGGGAAGTACGTACATTCTTAGAACAGAAGCTATAGATGGGTTATGAGGATTCCTGGGTTAAACAGCTTGTGTTACACAGGAGGCAAGTCTAAGTGATGATAATAGAAATGCACAGATTTCTTTGCCCGTAAAGACCTTCTAGGCAGTGTTTTAAATTCATTTACTCCAACTGAACCTTTATTTTATCAAAAAACAGAATAATAAGATAGGAATACAGAAAATGTCATCTGACATGTGGCTAAAATTTTGGAGTTCTAAGCAACTTTTAAATTCTCACTTTTGAGCGTTCAAACCTCATCATATCCTGTGACCATCTCCAGTGGTTGCTTGATCACTGAAACACAATCATAGGACTAGTGGGTACCTTTACAAGGAAAAGGTGAAAGTCTTAACATTGGTATAAAATAAGTTCTTACCAAAATGGAAATCAACCACCACTGTAACTGATTGCTTTTCTAGAACGGAAGTCAACTGACCATGTCACAGTTCTATGGCTTATTTCTTAAAACAGAAGGTGCTGCAGCCCTGCAGGAACCACTTGCAATCAAAAATGCATCAAACTTAGTAGGTAGATGCAGTTTCCCATGCTGGTTAGTGTATTGGTTAAAGACGGGATAAGAGAATTAAGAGTACAGCAAGCACCAAGACGAATGCAAAGGGACAGTGTGGGTAACATGGTGGGAAGACAGTTTTCTTCTGCTCCATGTGCCAGGACAATGCATTTCCTGTGACTACCACTTCCCAAGGATCATTAAGGAATCACACACATGCCTGCCAGACCAAACACTCTCTTAAGATATCATCCCAACTACCAGCTTTGGTGACCTAAGTCCAGAAAAGTCACGCTTTGCTAGTCTTGAAACATGCCTTGTTGGGTAGGATGTGGGATGGTTTTACAATTGCTACTTCAGTTGCAGTGATTTAAATTCTCATTTAACTGACTCGGTTCTGCAGTGCTACTTTTATCTTCTTCTAATTGAACATGGTGAAATGTTCAGTCTATGCCTTGCAGCTGCACAGGTGATAGTATAATAACATGCAATAATTACATTTTACTGTCTCAGTTGTTATTAACACTTGTATTCTAAGTTACACACAGTTTTCAGCTGTCACCTTCAGAGTTAAGACTGCAACATGTGAGAACATCTGCGCTAGTAACTGCCTTTTAGCTGCAGAGATCTTCTATATCAGATTTGGGGGTTTTTGCTACCTTATTTTCCCACAAATTAAAATACAGCATTTCATATAACATCATAAACTACACTGAAAACGCTTTCATGTCAGTGTTTTCAGGTCTCTCAAGAATTTGTGAAAATGATAAATAATCCCTGCAGATTTCTCCGTCCACCTAACACATCATGTTGCACCACAAGGATTATTGTGTTCTACAGGCAGATGAACAACCTTAAGGTAGACATATTAAGTGCAGTATATCCATACATCAACAGTGTTTGTGCATGGGAAGCCGTATCCATGTAGTAAACCCAAACAAAACCCTGCAGCTCTATTTAGGTGCATATAAAGTTGCGCTCTACAACACATCATATAGTTATGACAGGCAGGCATCATGTGAACATTCAATGGTAGCCAAACATTTCAACAGAATACTAATTTCCAGAAGACCACAGCACAAAACAGAGGACAGCCCTATGACTGCGTATTTCCATCCACGATGTCACCTTGCCTAGAACACTCACTGTTTTCAGTTCTCTTTTGCATACTCCAAAAATGAGACAGTAGAAACAAAGTAGGTACAGGCAAAAGGGTGCCAAAAATTATCAAAATCAAAATCATGGAATGATTCCCACAATGTGACACTAAAGAAACCAGCAAGAGACACAAACGAATTTGCAGAGGAGTTACGAAAACATAAATGATAGTGGAGAAGATGGTAAGAAAGAAAGTGAGAAAAGAACCCAAACCAGGTAAAGCGAGAAAATGACAACAGTTCTCCAGGTGAACCCTTCCAGCACGTGTTTAGAGACCTGATCTTCCAAGTGTGCAAGTTAAAGGGGGGGGAGAAAAAAGGTCAAACAAAAAAGGCCATAGCTTATGTGCCCCTTCTCCCATGCTTTTACACTTCCACAGGGTGGGGGGGAAAGATAAACCATGCAATCCAGTATCAAACAGTTGAAGCAAAATCTTGGCAGATGTTGTGGTATTCCACTGTACTTTGTTTTTGTTTTTTTCCAGTACATCATCTTATAGCATAAGATATGATTATAGCTGTGAGATACTGCCCCTCAACACAGAGCAAAGAAAACTGGAGAGAGAAGTTTCCAGAAGACAACAGCACTCTTATCTTTCAGCCACATTCTTGTGGTTCATTTCAGAAGCACTCCATAACCTGGGCCTCCCACTCCCAGTTCCTGTGCAAAGGCCTAATCCAAAGCCAAGTGGAGCCTTTCCATTGCTCTAAGTAGATCAGATCCTTTGGACCCAGAAGTAAGTGACAGTAGTCACTTATTACAGCCTTTTCTGTAGGATAAAAGTTGTTGCATTAATACTTTACAGAATTTCAAATGAAGGGCAAGTTCTCATCAAACATGTGAGTAAAATAAACACAGTTCACATAACAATTTACTTCCTCTGCTGTGAAAAACACTCTCATACCATTCAAATTAAGGTTTTTCCATTGGAGTTTGCTCATCTCTTCTCTTTCAATTCTATAAAAAGAAAAATCACTAAGGAGCAGCTGCCTGTTCAAGAGCAAAAACCTGCAACCTAATCTAAATTCTGTTTTTCTTGCTAAGTAAGCATTTTTGTTTCTTGACTTGCATCTTAAACTCATTTAGCACTAAACACAGATTTGAAGAAGAAACCAAACATGTTCAATTTTCCACACAAACAATCATAAGTGGTTTAACAATGGAAAAAGACAAAATGCTTTTGATACCTAAAAGCCAACTGACCTCAAACTAAACTTTAAGTATTGTCACACTCTGAAGTGATTTGGTAGATATCCAGCTGTTGCTGTCCTTATCTACTTATTTTTGTCAAGTAATTTTAAGGCAATCCCTGCTAAAACATACTAGAGCAAATTGTTAAGACTCATGCAATTCTTGCACAGTTTCAATACAAAGCCCCGGTTGTGCAGCAAACCTGTCTAACAAAACAAGGCAAAAGATGTGTCATATTTGTTATGGAGCTTTTCAAGGCCCAAAAGGGTTTCTTGAATGTCAGAAATGTTTCATATAAATGAGATCTTTTTTACTTCAACTGCTCAGCCTGATTCAAATTAGGAAAGATCACAGATCTATTGTTCCTAATACAAACTCTTTTCTTTGTAGCCACTTTTTTTTTTTTCTTTTTAAATGAAGATGCATGCACTACCATATTCCCTGTGTTTTTCTGCCTTCGCTAGTTCTGCAGAAATATTTGTGCAGCACAACAGGCTTACTTGCAGCAACGAATTTTCTTCTGGTTGACATTTTCCCTAACTAAGCTAACCTAAGAGCTCAGTAACTCTTACACAGCACACATCTTGAAGCTAGTTATAAACACAAATTAATTTTCTCCTAAATGAAGGTCACTTAAGGATTTGTAAGACAGTTCTTGTTTTCCTTAGTTCCCTATAGTGTTTAACATTATCATATATTATCCTTTTTTCCTTTCCTCTAAGTTGAAAAATACTAGTTCTTTTAATTGCTCATGTTTTTAGCTAATAATCCTTCTTCCTTCTTGGAGACCCTCTCCAATTTAACTACTCCTGCTTTGTAGGTATGTATCTAATATTGCAGAAACATTGATACATTTAGTACAAAAAAGTAATTAAGAAGTTATTCCTTTAAGATAAGCAAGCGAACACTACCAAAAGATTAAAAGCCTGAAGACTGTAAAATTAGGGTCCATGATTTATGCATTTAAAAAAGCTAATGATCTGCATCAACTCAAATGCATCAAATCACTGAAATCAAAAAGCTCTATTTCTATTTTTACCAAAGTCATTGACAGAATAAAGAGACTAAAAGTAGTGCAACATTCATGAATGATTTAGTAAGAGAAGATGCCGATTGAATCAAGATTCAGACGTCAGTATTTGTCAGCCAAATGGGACAGAAAGCTCCTTATAAATGAACCCTTAAAAACAGCTGAAACAGAAAATGGAAGTGCTGTCAACAGCTTTTATTCATTATCTATAGATAACGCAAGTGTCTGGTATGTTGTTCTTGTATCTCATAATACATTTTCTCCTGTTTGCTGCATCTTATCATGTGAGACATAAAAAGTTATCTCTAACACGGAAGGAGTAATCTTCATCTGACCAAATGTATAGCCTAAACATCCTCTACCTCCCCATCCCTACTCACTACAAGATTAAATCATTTGAAAAAATAACCACAATGAAAGTGCTAGATTGCTCATCTATAGAAGTCTGAGCATGTCTCCCCACCATGTACTTGAATAGAAGTGCCTGGACCATGCAGAAGGTTACAATTTAGTAGCACCTTTAGTAACTTCATAACTTCAGTGATGAATTTCTAGATACAGTAACCCAGCCCAGGTAATCTTAAGTAGTTCTCTTAGGGGTTTTTTGGTGCCTTTTTGTTCTGTTTGCATTTCATTCAAAAATGGAAATTAGAATTACATATTATATTCTAAAGGAGATTGTAAGATTAATTACTCGGCAGCTATAAAGTATAAAAATTAAACTGCTGATGAAAGTAGTATATATTACACAGTACGTACTGACTGAAATTATTCTTATCACATGGGACTTAATTATGTTCCACTGAGGTGCACTCTCAAAAAAAAAAAAAAGGCTGAACTGATCTGGATGTAGCAGACTAACTCAGAACTAAAAATATGCAAAAACCCAACAAAATCTGCTGCCAAAAGATTTGCGAAGGGAAAAAGATCAGCGTAGCCATCCAAGCAAAAGCAGGTCAAAGTGTAGTATCAATGATACTAGGATAAAGCGAATTCCATGCTCAGAGAAGGGGAAAGGCAGACATCTAAAAATTCTTGAGGGAGCAAGGGGAATTTCAACAAATTCCTAAGAAAATAAAGTGGCATGATGTACAATGGATAACCTGAGGAACTGGAGCCATTAATTCATAAGAAAATAGATCCTAAAAAACAGACAATAAAAAAACCACTGAAGCATACCTTAATTTTCTTTAGGGAAAAGCTAAAAGCAGAGAAAAGGATTCCATCACACCAACACTATGAAACTCAGGAATGGAAGTAGATTTTCCCAGTACTATGATCCACATCAAGACTTTAGAGATTAAAATGGAAAGACCTAAAGAGAGTTTGTAAGGTAACACACATAAGTAGCTGAAAACATGCAGCACAACGTTCTGTAGGTCCTTTAGTAAAGTAATGGTAAACTGGAGAAACATGCAGCTACTTTTGGATACATCTAAATGAAATATCAAATCTTGTCTCAACTCCTGCAATGCAACACTGGGCAATAATCTTCAGACTCAGTGAGTTTTATGAATTACTTGAATCTAACAAGGTGTTTCTGCAGGTTCATGAAGTACATCAGAGGAACTAATAGTTCCATCTAACCATGACAGTTCCCAATTCTGAGTTATCTCCTAAAATGAAAGAAACCTCCAAAGACAATACCTATAACTCAATATGCTTTAGTGAACCAACAGTTTGAAGATAAAATTATTTCACTTTCATAAGATACAGTATAGGTTTTAGAATAGAATCACTTTTGCTCATTGCAGTCATCAAGGTCAGTGAATAACTGCCCAGCAGGTGACCAAAGTGATGTTACTTGTCAGTCTGACTGCACTGTGATTAGCACCAAGACACAAGAGTCCATTTTTTAACCATATTCATGTGTTGCATGCTAATTACATGGTGACAGAAATAGAGCACTTCAAAATAGAATACTTCCATTTGTGTCTTTTAACCCAAAAGGCACTATTTTCCTACCTTCCAATTCTTTTCCAGCATAGCTGAGGTGACATCCTCTTACCCCTTCCCAAGAAACATGACAGGTCTCCATTTAGTACCAGTGGGAACAGTAAATTGACAGAAAACAACAACTATATCAAGTGACAGAATTTGGAGGACGAATTATAAAAGATTACCTTATTCTGGATAACTGCAAAGTAACAAAGTTTTTAACTCTGTACAAAATCTTATTTTGGGCTAGCTAAAAAAGTCTTATTTTAATTTCCACTTTTATATTTCATTGCTATACAACAAAATAATGAAAACAAAAATAGTTTAAATGACAGTGAACTTTCTTATTTATAAAATGTTTAAATTACTAATTTTGGTCCATCCATTCTGATCTCTCTGAAATTATATTGCCAGTCTTTCTAAAAAAATACCCCATATCAGAAAAACCTCACACAAGAAGTCCTGTAATATTCCTCCAGTTTCGTAAACCATTTAATTTCAGCACAACTTCTTGCTCCAACAATGAAAGTTTCTTTGATCTGCTCTCCAAAAACGGATGGCCTATTTGAAATTTCTGAGTGACTCACTCAATGATGTTTGGAAGTTCATAGTCAGGAAACAACCCACTTTTATTTATGTGAAATCAGCTGCACCATAAGGCCTCCGAGTTATGGTAAGCAACTAAGTAATGCAGCTAAATCACATCAATGTGGATTAACTGGAAATGAAATTTATTTATGACAAAATTGAATCTGAATATAGTGAGGTTACTTTCAGAAATAAACTTAACTTGGCAGAAAAAGCATGGGCTTAAAAACTACAGGAAAAAAAAAAAAAAAACAACCACCTGTTAAATGCAGGAGAAGAATGGAAACTTCCATAGGTAAAAGTGCAGTATGCCAGAGAATAAAAGAAGAGTACAATCATAAGCAAAGAAAACCTACCAATCATAGATAAACAAAACAAACAGCAGTTCTGCAAAATCACACTTTCAACCAGAAATTCCAGCCTTTTTCAACTATAAACTAGAAACAAATATTAAAGTGTCAGCATAAAGATGACAAAACACACCGTTATGCTGAAAGTACGGAAAGTATTTCCTTGGGTTCTTCAACAAAAAAAATATAAAATAAATACGTTTTTAAAGAGTAAGTTCTGATATGGGAAATAAACAGAGCAGCAACTGAAAATATATATCGTAGCATGCTCATTTCGGTACGGGAAAACTTTTAACAAAACTTCATGGTACAAAGAATAAAACTGTAGCTTGTATTTAAAAGACCTATCATTTTAAGTGAATCAGGAGAACAAAGCACTCCGCGATCAAAAGTTAAAACTTGAAACGTAAACAGCTACGCAGATACATATTTCTACAGAACACATGAAAGCAAGTATGTGAAATCCAGTTAGTTGTATTAAGAATACATCATACCTAGCTTATCGTAGAAAAATTAGGTTTTATGTGCAAGTGATGGCTGATCTTTATCAAATAATACTGAACATGGGTCTACAAGGTAGGTGTTCTGCATGCGTGTTGAACAGCTTTCATTTTAAGTGGTAGTTTTTACTTTAAACCAAATGCTATCTATTGGGTGTGCAAGCTAGAAAGAGCGCCAAGGTCCTTGCAAATTCCTTTTAAAATGAACAACATGCAGTAAGAGGCTGTGTAGTGTTTTACTGCCTCCCATGCAAATGATCTCTCCCTTTTTCTGAAAAACAAATTCGGAAACAGTTTTCAGTGACATTCCCATATTAATTGAGACACTCATCGAGAAGATGTTTTGACTAGAAGCTAGAAAGCTAAAAAATAAGGATGAAAAGGTTGTGCAGATGGAAGGTGAATTTATATCACAGAAAAATCTCCAACATGTTGATATAATTAAGCCTCCCTAATGAGTTAGAAATCCAAGCTAGTCACACAAGCTATTTTAGTTTCTCTAGGCTTCTTCTGCAGTCGATGGAGAAAGACTCTTCTTGAAGGCAACACCTAACCTGAGAGCTGATCTTGTTCTCTAGAGGGCAGTCTCTTGCTCTCTCTTTCTGCACTGACTACAGAAAGAAATCAGAATGATGAGAAATTAGCAGCATCCCTTTGTTAATAACCTCATTCCACGCTAAACCAGTGCGTGGAAAGATTGGCAAGAGCAATTACTTTGAGAAATTAAATAATGTCTCAGGTATAAAGCTCTACTGAAATGTTTTGAGTTTAACAAAGAACCCAGGATATCTGTTAATGCAACATCATCAGCAGGTTGGAAGGCTTCTTCCACGATGATTAACCAGTGACATGTTTTGTTAAACAGTGACTAAAGCAAAGTGAAACTATTTTCTTACTGAGAAATCTAACACTAAAAATTTGTCTTTACGTTTGACAAATATTTATCATTGGAAATATATCGACGGTAAAACAAACAAACCATTAGAAATCACTTTAAAGGAATTCTAGTGAGGAGGTCTGTTAAGGTCTGCTCAGGTTTCGTAAAGCGATGCAAACTTGCAGAAGTACTCCAGGAATGAAATACTATGCCAGTAAGAAATCATTATTGCAGATAATTTTCAACAGTACCTTTTGAAAATGAAATTATGAAGGTGTAGGAAGGGAAATTTTAAATGACTCACATACCATCCTGTCTTGTAAAAAAAAGAAAAAAAATAACATATATATAAAAATTCTGAAAAACTCCAATGGTAAACACTTTTGCAGGATGACTGATTCTGAAATTTGTGCAGATTAAAGTGAGAGAGAATGCATTTAAGTCAAAATCTAACTAGCTTCCTGACTCAAAATCAGAGTTAAACCTAGAGGAGATTATTTACAAACTGGTCTGAGCAAATGAAAGACAATGGTAGATATCAAATACTGTTTGGCAACCTGCTGAGACTGCAGCCTGCGCTAGGGTTGTATATCCTCACTACCTCTGAACTTCTGCCTTGCTGCAAAAATAAAGGACACCTAAATAAAAAACATGCAACAAACTGGCTTTGCATTTCTGGGGGACTGCTGTAGGCAGTAATAACTCGTGCCATCTCCTTTACTGAGGAAGGGACTAAAGGAAGACGGCGAAAGACAAGAATAAGATTCAGAGAACAGTAAACAGTCAAATGTAAGAATTCATCTCAGAAGTTCAACACAGCAACTTATCTCTATTCTGCCAACGACAAGTAACAGAACGAGCAAATCACATTCAGTGTGATACCTCTGGAAGACTAGTCCATGCCCATGTGCTGGCCCGCACTGAAAATTAACATCACTTGGCAGGAGAAGGAGGGGAACTGAAACCAAGGTATCAACATGCCAACCGGTAAAGGTAATGCTGTTGACCTCTGTTCTGTAGCAGTCGGACTCATCTCTGAAACACACACTTTTTATATCCTGGTCCTGACGACATTTTTTCTGAGGAGGAGGGGTATACTTGTGTGTGTATATATCCGCACACACATTTTTTTTTTTTTTTAATATATAAATATATCTGTAAATGTATTTTACCAACACTTTAATAACAACTTTGTCTTAGGGCTTTAAAAAAAAAAACTTTAAGTACAAGGCAGTACAGCTGCAAAACCCTTCAGAAATATAGGAAGCTTGAGCAGAGAGGCTAGGAAAAAAAAAGAAAAGAAAAAGAAAACCCACACTTCTTGGCTGGTAAAGTCACCTTCCTTCTGTATCAGCCACATTGGCTAAATAATGGAAAAGTCATTTTAGTTAAGTTGTTTTATCTTTTGAGATCAAGCACCATGAATCTGCTCTCTCTTCAGTGCCACGTGTTACGCAGGAGCAAAACCGCAAATTCTTGATCCACAGGAAGCTAGCCATAGGTATGGATGAATCAGCGAACATCCGCAAAGCAGATCAGAAGGGCTGGCTACTGTCTTTTACTCCCAGGAAGGCTTAAATAGTTACCTTTATTTGTTCACACCCAAAATCTAAAAGGTCGAACCTGTGAAATTCTCTCATTTCTTCTATTTAATTCTACCCCAGCAAACGTCCTTATCCTCTAAAGGCAGAAAGCAGCGACATCATCACCAGCACAGACATTACGGTCCCAATTATACGTCGCACTGCTATGCCTGGCAGAACTTGGGAGCTGTTTGATGTTCTTTTGTCTTCCTGAGCTGGCAGAGAGTAAAAGTCTGAGAAGTGATTTTCCCTACCCTCGGTTAATCTAATTGGGTTGTTCACTCATTTTAAGTGCCAGCATTAACTGTTCAATGATCCTGTTTTGGAAAGCAGTTGTGAGAGGAAGTGGAAACGCCGCACAGGAGGATCAGCTGGGAGTTCTCAAAAGCAATAAAACACAGAGGGAAAAAGTAAATGAGAAACAGAGGATGAACTGGAAAGAAAATGCCATGAATGCCAGGAAAGAAAGAGAAAGACAATAAACAGCAGCTCTAAAACTGGCTTTCCAGCTCCTTGTGACATTCAGTCTCACTGAGATGTTTACTCTGTGTACCAGCAGTACATTTAGATATTATTGTTTATTTAATTTTCTTAAGAACTTTCTGCTCACTTTACTGGGAAATCTACTGTGGAAGTGGACAGTTCACGGGCTGTGTACAAAGGTAGAAGGTGGCCTTCTCATGACGATGTGTTCCATCCCAATTTCTAATGCAGAAGGCCATTTTAATTTTTGTTAAGTGCAAAACAAATTACAAATGTTTACAGTGCTCTGGGCATCTAGTCAAGCAATATGTGCTTTTCTGCACAAAAAAAATACCTTCTTGTCTGGAACCTGCAAGAGCAGAGCAGGCAGAATAAAGTCTTGGCTTTTGAGAGCAAGTTAAGATACCTGCGTAATAAAGAATACTCAGTTATCCGTGATGAGATGACATGCAGGAGAAAGTAGAAAACTTTATTACTTACAATGAAAAATAAAAAAGGGGAGGTGCGAGTTTGCAGCACCTGTTGCAAAATCTTGCATACTGGGCCATGTTATTTGTACAGGAATAAGAGGATTTTATAATATTTGCTAGCAAATTTGTTCTTGACACTGCTGACGGCACCAGTCAGAGAATAATCAACACTCCCTAATAACACAGACAACTGTTCATTAAGCAATAAGAAGAAACTGAGCTAAGTATTTTAACATAAATGAGGAGCAGGCATCTTTCAGATGTATTATGTTATTGTGAGGAAAGCTGTGGGGTTGCAGGCATGTTTCGGTTCTAACATGCTGAGGTTTTGAATGATAGACACATAAAAATAAATTTTTTTACAACTGTGAAATTAAAGGCATTCCAGCAAGCAAACTCTAACCAAGTATTGCAGAGAAACAATGACAAATGAAACGTTCTTCACCTGACATTCAGTTAAAAATATTCTCGACTTCAAAGTTTTACTTATTATTAAAGTGAATGACAGCAAAAGCAGGGCTCATCTTGTTTGTAAAGAAAGTGGTGATTGTCAAGGGGATATCTTTTGGTACCTTTGATATCAGAAATGGAAACCTTCCACCGCGAGTATTAAGCTATGGCACTGAAAACAAACAAGGTATTTGAATTAGAGTGACATAACCTATCACTTGAAAATACAGCTGAGTAAAAGAGACAAATGTACTTTATTGAGGTAAAGATTGGATTACTGTTAGGAAAAGAAAAGAGAAAAATCATTATCAATATTAACATTTTCACACATGGGAAACATATAAACGTATAAGCGTCTCAGTCTATAGACTTTGTTTACCTAAATTTAGTATTCACACCGTACTTTTTAGAAAACAGGTATGATGAAAATCTTTCTAAATTCCTTGGGTTAGACAAAGGCCATCAGAATTAGCTGATGATAAAACATACATTGATTCACATCTAATTATTTAAATCCAAATAATTTTAACATTTTAAAAAAGCAAACGTACATTAAACTCTGTGGGTGTACAGAGAGAGCCAATTTTTCCCTGAGAACTTTTTAAATAGCCATACAGCAAGAACTATAGTATGTTTTGTATTTTACTTTCTTGAACCAGAAGAATGAAAACTAAATACTCAAACCCTCAAACATACACATCAATAAAGATCTCCTCCTTTACCACAATCTTTCCATAAACTGGCCCTATAATTTCAAGATTCACCCCAGCTAAATCCCTAGTTACAAATGGCGAGAATATTTCTGGTAAAATAACTGAAATTAAATTAGATTTCCAGATTCCCATAAAGTAATACTGAAAGTGGGAAGGAAAAAAAAAAAAACCAAAATAAACCACCAAAAGAATTCATATGCAGTCTTTTCGGTCAGTTTCTCAGAGTAGATTCAAATGTCACAACAGGCAAAGTATTTCTCTGGTCAGCACAACAGACACATATTAATAACCCACATGCATTCTTTAGCCTGCTCTGCAAAATTCGACAAAGCAAAAAAATTAAAAAACTTTACTTAAACCTATGCTGCTTTGTTCTCAAGAAAAACAAAATCTAAGCAATCAAAATGAACATGAGAACACAATGCTAAAGGCATAAAGTCACCTGCTCTAAATGAGAAGCTGACAAAGCTTGTTTATCAGAATTTCATTCCATACAAGAGATTTAGTCTACAGTGCCAAAATTTGGTAAGAAATTTGTGTGCATTTTTAAGCATGTATTTATTATTTACAAGTGCAGTAGATTTTTCCACTAGGGAAAACATGTCTTCTAACTGCATTTAATTGAGTAAAAATTAGTTAGAAACTTAGTGGAAAGAAATCATATCACTTTCAGTAGCTTTTCTGTCAGCCTTAAAACTGTTGCTCTGGTTATCCTAAATATACAACCACTAAAGCAAATAAAAGGTAAAAATGATCTATATCAATAAAAGAGCTTAGGTACCTAAGCAGTCAGTAGGAAGCTAGTATTCCTTTTCCAACTTGATTTTATTTGCAGTAAAGGTGTATATCATAATACAACTTACTAAGAAGCACTTGAAAGTCTTTGAAAGTAAATCCATTATCTTTTGTACTGTTTTCCAAGCAAGATGCTTTTCCTTTTTTAGTCTTTTTGCTTGCTAACAAAGCCCTTTTTGTACTCTGTTTTCACTGCAAGAAGGGCAGCAATACCTGCCTAACCCTCTGCAGTAGGTACCACGTGGTTTTTTAATGGCAGATGCTGAAAACTGACAGAGAAAATGAGGTGCTTTCAAGCCTTCTCCTTATAGAGTACATAATTCACTGTTTGTGAAGTCCTCATCTATAAGATAGTCAACAGCCTAAAAAGTTTTCTCCGTGTGTAACCATTAAAAATTAATACAGAGAATAACCACTGTAACTTGCATTTAAACAGCCCCTGACACTGTCAACAGGGAGCACAAGGAGCAATGCACCTTCTCTGCTGTCACAACAGTTGTGAAAGGGAGGCATCAGGAACAGACAAGCGAACAGAAACATCCCTTGCTAATTTCCAACTTTCATCTCCATCCATCAGTGGCATGGTAGCAAACAGTCCCTACAGGGTTAACACAGAGGACACGTAGGGTGTGAGGCCCAGAGGACCACCAACGGTCCCCGTACCTGGCTCCTCATCCAAGGCGGGCAAGTAAAGGTCATTCAACATTTCCCACACCAACCTCCAACCACCCGTGCTTTACTTGGAATATATCGTTCAGAAGACTTCCAGTAGCAGCAAAGCTCCCGCAACTCTTAGGAAACTGCAGCTGGCCCTCGCATAGAAAGAAGATGTCTCTCCATACACACATTTGCATTTTTGTAGCTGAGCAAGGGATCACATTATGTTTTGTCTGCTAAGTCAGAGAAGGTCAGTAACATCATAAATCAGCTCCCTGCATACAAATCAAGTTCTCTCAATCTTTATTCGATCTCAGAGAAACCAGATTGAAGAAAGAACATGACAAAAATTGCCAAAACGTTCCCAGACAGTTACAGCACCATTTTCATAAATTTAAATTTTAAGGTCTCCTAATACATGTCATATTCAAGTCCTCAAACTATTCTTCTGGAGCGGTTTAACCCCAGCTGGAAACTAAACACCACACAGCTGCTCGCTCACTCACTCCCCCCCCACAGCAGGATGAGGGAAAGAGAACTGGAAGGGTAAAACTGAGAAAACTCATGGGTTGAGATAAGAACAGTGTAATAATTGAAAAAATAAAAATAGCAATAAAAATAAATTGCAGGGAAAAGGAAAATAACAAAAAGAGAGAGAAATAAAACCCAAGAAAGATAAGCGCTGCAAACAAAGAAACAGATTGTTCACCACCAACTGACCCTCCCAACTTTTTGTGCCCCCCCAGCCCATTCGCTGACGGGGCGGTGTGAGGAGCAGAAAAGGCCTTGACTCTGTGTAAGCACTGCTCAGCAACAACCAAAACATCCCTGTGTTATCAGCACTGTTTCCAGCACAAATCCAAAACATAGCCCCATAGTAGCTACTATGAAGAAAATTAACTCTACCCCAGCCAAAACCAGCATATCTTCCTACAGTTTCTGCTACATAGGTACAATAGATAATCCCGTAGCTCCACCTGTCCTGGAGTTAGAAGTAAGCTCATCTCTCCTTTCTTCTCTATTTTCTCGCATTTGCTTTATTAAAACCATGGAACCACTTGTTCGGTTCATCTACCAAGACCACTCAAATTACTTCAAATTCACTGATGTTGAGTCTTTACATTTGATATGCAAAGTGTACATAAAACGTGGATCTATTTTATCACATTTATTCCAAAGAAGTAAGTTTTCAACGGCTTTGTATTACATGTCAGTAAAACGCCCTTTCTGTCATATTAAAGAAGAAATTCTAGACCCCATAATTCTAGACCCTGTATATGCGTGTGAAGTTCAAGGGAAATCAGACTTGAAAAACCAACCATAATCCAGAATGGAAAAGGCAGTGACATCAAGAGCTATAGAAAGGCTTGAAAAGATTTGAAAAGACAAAAAATTAACATTATGAAAAAGACTAAAAGCATAAAATGCTCAAGAATGTACTTTTAGCATGGGCTTCAGCATGAAAAAAGGGTATTCTTGTTTTAAAGATCACAAGCATTTCCTTTCACAATTCATCTTCTATCACAGAATGATACACCAGATTTTCTTGTTTCATCAAAAATTAAGTCCTATAACATTGGACTATAGCTCAGCAGGTACCTAATTCCTCTCCTTCTTGTAATCACACACTAAAATCAACAGGCAACAAGGAAGCTAAATAGCAGTGAAGAGACTAAATTTGTATCACGAATTTGATACGTGCGCTCTGCATATATTCGCCAGAATGACAGCTCTGAATGGTGCCTCTTCTCTTCTCTTCTCTTCTCACCTCTTTCCATTTTTATTATGGGGACTTGGTAATTTCTGATTTCACTATTTGGCCAGAACGTAGACTGGACAGGACCTCTCAAGTCAGAATCTAGTCCCTTACTATTATACGTCTGACTACTCTTATTAAGAGATTGGTCCAGAGCATCACTACTCTGCTGATGACAAATCTTCTCATTTTCAACATAAATACGCTAAAAAGTTGGATAAGCTGAAACATAATGTTTTATCTTCCAAGTTCATGTAGAGAAAGCAAATCAGCCATTCCTATTTGCAGCTGACTCTTGAAGATTTGCCCGTTGAGCTCTTCTAACTACAGTACAATGAATAGTTCAAAGAGACGGGAAGCAAACACCAGTGTTAGGTTTGCAGAGGGAATAAGAAGAGCTGGAAACATTGGCCAAAAACTTCAGCCACACAATTTAAGCTCTCTCTTCCATGCAGACTCTAACACTGCACTTTGCACCGCAGACTCAAAACAACCTAATGAACAGAGCAGTAGTACAAACTTGTGGAAATTATAAAGAAAAGCTGCTCTAACAGGCTTCAAGCTTAGTCTTTTCTTTGGCACCTGGGAAAAAGCAGGTTCAGACAGAGACTCTGTGCGATCTCACTTATCAAAGCCATACTGCTTGGAAAGCACGTAAAACTAATTGTTGAAAACACTAATCCAACATAAAATTTGTTGATTATTTTCAGCCATAAGTCATAGTTTGTGTCTTTGCAAGGTGCAGAAGTGAGAAAGTGTATTACTTTGCAATAAAATAAATTGATATTCTCATGGAATTTAATGGCTTCTACTGCAGAATACAGAAGTTGCTATCAGAGAATTTGATGCCGTTGTGCAGCAGAATACAAACAGCTTCAGCTACATTTCGAACTATTTGTATGAAAAACTTCAATTCATAAATCGCTTGCAAGACCTTCAAACCACACATGTGCATTACCATACTCTGACTGGTTTATTTGTGAAAAGACATCATCATTCAAATCAAAATATTTCCTAGTCAAAGAGCTGGAAGATCACTCAGTGTAAAAACAAAACAAAAAGCAACACCATCACTGCCACCCCCCCACACACGTAATTGTGTATAATGAGCATACAAAGTCTTCAGCTTCTCTTTTTCTGATGCTCCAAGGGAATTCATACAAAAGTCAAACTGCAAAAATAGAAAAGAGAACTGCACCCCCCCACTGTATAGAAAACACACTAGAAATTGATAAGCATTGTGATTTTTGAGATCTTTTTCAATTAGGACTGCTACAAAAAAACAGCAACATTTCCTTCAGAAAAAAATAATCACCACTGCTTTGTTCCTACATACAAATAAGCAAATACCGTGTACACGAAAGATGTTAATGATGGTAACAATAATGTAAAAGGGACAAAGATGAGAATTTTGATGAAAATACTGACTTAGCTTTAGTCACAGTAATCTTGAAAAGACTGAGGGAAAACCAGAGGAAGAGAAAAGAGGTGTTTAGCAATAATTAACTGAAACGTGATTCACAATTTTCCACGGACAGAGAGAGCACAAAGAAAAAGAAAGAGGTCATGAAATTAAACCAGTTGAATTGTGCTGGTTTAGTAACCAATATTTGATCAAACACCTTGATTATCTGACCACTGCTGTTACCTAAGTAGTTGAAAATAAATTTACCATAACAACATAACAACCGAAATATTTGCCCTTGTTATAACAAGCAGTCAAACCAACCAACCAATCCACCAGACATATTTTTAATGATCAGTAGAGCCGAAATGCAGTTATGTTCCTAACAATGACTCTTGACATTCAATAATTTTGAATTAAGACATACGTGTACTTACTCAATACTACCAGGTTCACCTACATGCCTAAAAGTTAAGCATGTAGTTAATTTCTTTGCTGAATCAGGACCTTATGTAACAAGTTTATTTTTATCAGATGCATATCAAAGAGTATAATATTAGAGACTTTTTTGAATTTGAATGCTGACAGCCTGGCTTCCCTAATTTAAAAATTTCCAGACTTCATGGTTTATTTATAGAAAAATTACAAAGATGGGCATATCCTTTGTTTGATTAAAAGGAATGAATTAGGTAATAGAATAATACTTGTTTAAATTTTGTGACACAATGCACTGTGCTAGAATGAGAGATTCATTTTCCTTTTAGCTATTAATTTGCATTGCTTGTACATTGGCTTGTCTGATAGAGGCAATATTTTGTAATGGCTACGGAACTGGGAGACAAACTGCAAGCAAATAAAAATGAGTTCTGTTTCCTGATTGTTAGCGCCTTTCTGTGTAATTTTCAATAAATTCAAACGCCATGCTTCAATTTACTCATCACAAAAAAAACAGTGGAATTAATTTTAGGTGTCACCATCTAACCAAATGTGACTGTCTGTCAGAAGATCAAGTTGTGAAATTGAGGTTGAGTAACCAGCATTACAGATCATGGATAGTTCAAATCTTGGACAAAATTATAATATTTTTTTTGTTGCATGTCAACAAAGCTAGCAACTTAGACTTCTAGTGCAATAACGCACTGTTTCATGTGTAGCATGTGCCTAGGTGATATGGTTAAATGGGGACCTGCTGTCTGGTTTGGGCCTGCTTGCCTAAGGAAATGGAGCTTCGTTGTTCCAGCTCCTTCTTTGCGGGATTGTTCTCCCAACCTCAAAGACAGCAGTTTTCAACAAGCTTCACATACATCCTTAACCAGGTGGAGGAGAGCACCCTTGTCAGGTCCCCTCAGTGACAGAAAGGCAGAAACACTCATGTAACCATATTTGTAGTGTTATTTCACAGAACCAAAGAAGAATTCAGGGTGGAAGGGACCTCTGCAGACCATCCAGGTCAACTCCCCACTCTAAACAGGGTCTTCTAGATGAGGTAGCTCAGGGCTGTGTACAGTCAAATTTTGAGTATTGCCATGGACAAAGATTCATAAAACCTCTCTGGGAACCTGTTCCAGTCTCTGATCATTCTTATGGTAAAAAATAAATTAAATTTATTTATATCTACCTGTGCTGCAAATTATGTCCATCACCTCTTCTCCTACCATTGTGTACCTCAGGCTGGAGAGCCTGGCTCCACCTTCTCTACACTTTCCATTAGGTTTCTTTAATCTTATCATTTGGGGAAAAAAAAGAGGTTTAGTTAGTAGCAGCTGCAATAGGAACAACTTTCTGAGACACACTGATTTAAAAAAAAAAACAAAACCAAACAAAAACAACCATGTTATACCTCTCAGAAAATGATGACAATTGGGAGGAAACAAAAAAGAATGCTGTTCCAGGCTTTCTTCATTTCAACTCATGGCCATGATTTGGTAAAAAAAAAAAAAACCACCTCTCTCCATCTCTTGCAAGCTCAGTATAACTGTACTACATAGAACAAAAAAGCTACCTCTCCGTTCCTTATTATTCCCCTGTAATTGGAAAGAATTGAAAACAAAGTGATGTTTTAAATTCTGGTTCATTTTCTTTTAAAGGATTTTGAAAATGCGTGTCACTTTTACTGAGCCATTTTCCCCAAGGGCAGCAAAGTCTCAGTTTGTAGGTACCTATGTATTAAAAGATTTTTCAGTGGCAAGCAGCTCCTTGACAGACAAAGGCACAAAGACGAATGACTGGAGACTGAAGCTAAGCAAAGTCCAACTGGAAATATTTTAAGAGTGAGTGCAATTAATCAATGGAACACCTCACTTAAGGATATGCTGGTTTCTCTGTAGAACATTTTAAAATCAAAAATGGATGTCTTTCGTAGAGATATGGTCTAGCTTAGCCATAAATTACTAGGCTGTACAAAGATGCACACTAGATGAAAAATTTTGGCCTGGGTTTTAATTGGATGTCAAACTAAATATCGTAGTTGTTTCTTCTGACTTGAAGATTTTTGACTCAGGTTGGACTTACTTTTAACTTCTACAAAACAGCAGTTTCAATAAAAGTTTGTAAGGCCCAGAGTAAGAGTGTGGAAGGCCTCAGATACCCAACTGGATAAGTTCTGTGTGATAACTGCACTTATATGGTCTCATGTCCCAGCCCTGTGAATATTCAGGGTTCTGATTGCAAGATGACTTTTCAGGCTTCTGAAGATGCAAGAGCAAAGAAAAAAAAAAAAAAAAACCACAACAGAGAAGCCCAACAGCTGTTCAGGAACAATATTTACCAGGCACAGATGATGGCAGAAGGCATCATCCTTTCCTCCCCAGTAGTTTCTGCTGCTCCTGCCACAAAAAGGGGACAAGGATCTGCTGCATGCTTGCACTTCTGCCAGGCTGTGCGAACATCAACGAGCAGCGCAAAGAAAGAAGAGCTGATGTTCCTAGCACAAGAGTTGGTGCTGAGGACCCACTGTCCACCACATCATACGGATTAGCTCTAAACGGGTCCTGTGGGTGAGAACCAATTTCTGCAGAAATACGGGTTAGTTCCTGGCGCGCATGTGGCTCTTGGTTCTTCCTTGTGGAAGCTAGGTCGCGCACTCAAACACCTCCCCTTGGAAAGAACCAAAGCATGATAAATGGGGATAACAGTAGGATTTATTTCAAAACCATGCTCCAGATCTGAACTAAAATGCTTATGTAGGTATTGCCTTAAAGTCCTAGCAAACTGGGCCCAGATGCCGTTGAAAAGCACAAGGGCAATTTTCCTGAGAGGGTACTTCCATGTCTTCACAGCTACAAAAGAATGTTACATCTCTGATGTCTTGGGGCAAAGTGACAAACTTACCTTCACAATACAAAAGCTAGAAAATGACTAATGATGAAAATGGAGTCTATCTTTTTTTATATGATTTAAAGAACTGGTGTTCAAACATTTAATAAGCTTATTTCTGTTTTAGTTTAAGAGCAAAGTAAAAAATAAATTCTTTGCTCTCCCTACAAACTAATGTGATTTAGAATACTATTTCCTTCCTGTTTTCCCCCAGAAAACAAATTCACATGAACACATTTTCCAGTTGAAAATTAAAAATATAATACTTCCTGAAAAGGCCAAATATTGTCCCTTTACCTAAAGACATTTGTCTGCCTCTAGACTGTCCTCAAAAATCAGGACAGGATTATTCAATTTCTTCATTGTGGATTTCTGACCAAAACAATTCTACTGAATTATTAAAAGATCTGAGCAAAGAACTTAGTCAGTCATGCTTTTTTTTTGTTGCAATTGCTTTATCTTGTGTACAATGGACTGTTAATATCCACTACAATTTTGCTTCATGCAATTTCCAGATGAATAATTTCCTTCTCGTACTTTTTCCTCAATTTAAGACAATAAGTAGCTTTCTCTGTTATCTAAGGAAGGTTTTCTGATTATTTTTTTAAAAGGTCATTTTCCATGCTTTCATACTATAAATGATAATACTTCAATTTTCCTGTAAAAACATTTGTGCTCAGATGACTTGTAGACTGAATAATTTTGAGGATCTAGGATGACCTCATATGCATGACATGCCAAAGGACTGCCCTGAATTACACTGTCTTTAATCTACAGCATAGCTTTAGAAAAAAATTTGATTTTGACTTGCTAGTGAGGTAGAATTGAATGAAAGTTTCAGTAAATTGTTCTATTCAGTAACTCTGCTGTTGAAAGTGTATACCTTACTTCTAGCCTTATTTTGTCTAGCTTCCCCTTTGACTTATTCTTGGTATTTTTCTTTGTAATCTGAAGTGGTTATCAAAAGTTTTACGTAGTTCAGGTGACAAGATTTCACCATCGTCTTTTGGGAGTCTGAGCAGAGTTCTTGGAACCTCTCCTTATAAGGAGATCTTTTTACCGCATTTTAGCTATTTGCATAGCTGTTCTCTGAAAACTTTGTAATTTATGAATATCATCTGGTATGGGCACCAAAACTGGACACAGAATTTCTTCTAAAAGTTCCCCTATTTATCTGCCTATCCATCCAAGAATCCCGTTTTGTTGTGTGCAGCATCACACTGTGATGATAGGTTAATTATCTACTAAGATTATAGTTCTTTTCAGGACCGCTGCTTTCCAGAAAAGATGAGCACGATCCAGAAGAGAGGAGTATGAAATGTATTAAGACATGCTGTTCTCTCACTAATCAGGATCACTCTTAGTGACTTGTTTTCATTACTTATAATTCCCTAACCTTTGCAAGGCAAATGCTTTATGAGAGATTACTTAGAAACTAACCCAAGTTATAAAAATTTATTATCTTTTTCTCAACAAAAATTATAATTCAGAGCAAGACAAGTTTGGTAGGAGGTAATTTTTCATAAATCTATATGGGTCGTTTTTCTCTTCCCTCTGTCTGCTCATTAGTCAAAACTTGCATCATGTGTTCCATTTTGTAGGACGCACTTCAGTCCATACCAACTCAAACTATCCTTTCTAGTCTTTCAACTTACTAGTGCAGTGTTAGCTTCCTTCCAGTTCCTTTGAAGTTCTTCAATGGTCCAAGACATTAAAATTCATGACAAACAGTCACAAGGTTCTTTGACTAATTTTTCAGAAAACTTAAATCCAAAAATAGTTAGAACAAGTTGTTTTTAAAGTATCTAACCATCATTCCCACAAGTTACTGTGGAAAAGCTTACAGTATTTGCTTTGTCATCTGTTCCCCCAAAACAGACACAGGAACTACAAGAATATTAAATCAACAATCCTACTGTTTATACTTGTTACTGACAATACTATTTCCTCCTAACAATGAACTACTATCATTGTTAGATACCCTTTGGTTCCCAATATACTTAAACATGTTTTAGTGGTATTCTCCTTTCTCTTACCATCCTAGAATAATTTAGGTGGGGAGGGACCCCCAGAGCTCACCTGGAACAAATCTCTGCCCACATCAGCGCTAATCACATCAGATTGCTCAGGACCTCGCTACATTCCAAATGTTCCTACCTTCTGATTTCCATCAGCTGTTATCACTTTCTCCTTTTAAATTTCATATTTATTACATGTCAGAGACTAAGCCATAGTTTTTCGTTTGGTTGGTTTTTATTATCAGGGCAGCCTGTAGATGTCTGGATATGGAGTAATATTATTAAACAATTCACAATTATAAACTGTGTTAATTTAAACATAAACCTCTATATTCAATAGTCCTTTTTTTGTTGTTGTTGTTCAAGAAGTTGATGTCTCTAAAATATTTCATCCAGACTGAAGTCTTCTATCATACATCTTCATTTTCCCCTGTATATATCATAACTACATCCCAAGTTAATCATCTTGTTTTTCTACTGTGATCTGATGGTCTTCTGCAAACATCAGGAAATAACTTTATACTGACTACTTGCTTCATATTTCTCTAATTTGACAGTAATCCCTTAAATATTCATTTTCTTTCAAGAGGTCACTGACACAGCAACAAGAAATGCTATTTTCGAGTGCTCCCTCTTGACTTTTGCCCACTTGATCTTTCTTAAAGAGGCTGTGACTGTTGAATTTAACACTCCAATCATGTCAATCTTTCCAGTAGGATTCAGTAATATGTAAGGTTGAATTTATGTTTATAGATGAGCAATTACAGTTATTCTCATTTGAAACTCAAGTAAGTACAACCAAGTAAAGAATGTCTTGACCATTGGTATTTTGACCAACTGTCCAAAACATAGTCATTTTGCATTAAATAGGTACACTTCCTCTCTTCCCTATATTCTTTCTACTTTCAGTGCAGTGATCTTCTGACCATCTTAGTCAACCTACCTCCCCCAGAGTTTCCATTCCTGGTTTTAGACAAGAGGAAACCATGCAAGTATTCAGTCTCTGCTCAGGATAGAAGGCAGCCATTGTTTCATTACACCCTTTCTGTACATTTCTGCCTGCTCTCTTCTTTGGCTTTTGGGCTTGACAAGATTTTTTGAAAGATCTTTTAAATGTTACTGGCTGTCATATTTTTTGATTGTTGGGGTTGTTTGGTAACTAACAAAGAGGCCCAAGAACTTTGCTTCTAGAACAATAGCTTTAACACTTTAGTAACCACCAAGCGTCATTATGGCAAGAGACATTGTAAGTTCTGTTTATCTGAACATAAATGCTATTATTGCAGTTTTTGCAAAAGTGCTTATTATCAACTGGGAAGCAGTATGTTTTCAGTACTGTGCACAGTTTCTGGAAAGCAGTTTTTCCTTGTTTGAGAATAATTTTAAGCCTTCATAAGCCCACATCACACGCTGCATACCTTTTAATATTAATGTCTATCTGCCACAGGGAGCTTTGTGAAATCCATTTACTTTAACAACTTTTCAGTCCTCTTGTCAGTATACTCAGCAAGAAGTTATATGCGCCACATCCAGCCACAGAAGGCCACACATTTGTATACAAAAATGATCATACACAGCTGAGGCAAACAAATACTTTCCATATACCCCAAAAGCAGGTCATAAAATAATCAATTCTAAATACCTATTTTAATTTCACACTTCTTTGTAGCATACATCACTATTTTGAAGACTTGATAGGAGTTGTACTTAACTGCTGGTAAAGCATTATCATTTCCACAGTTCAAGAAAAGTACTAAAAGTGACTTCAAAACAGATACTTTGCTTTCTTGAAAGCCATTGCTGATGCAGAAGTTCTCTGCTGGAACTGCTTCAGGAGTTATCTAGAAAATGGCACTAGATTAAAGGTTTCATGGATCTGATGGCAGCTCAAAGAAAAAGTGATGCCTGATCTACTACAGAAAATAAAATTCATTACTGCAGAAAAGCTCTGCATAAGGATTGACACTATCCCTAGTTTAGAGATTACGCCCCTCTCTCCAATACAGTCACTACAAAAATCTTTACCCCCTACAGAAAAAAAATATAAATTGTAGCACTATGATAAAATCAGTTATTTTTATGTGAAAAACAAGCAAACAGATCACTTTGCAAAGACTCTACTATCATCTAGAAATACATGAACCCAGAATTAAAAGTTTCAATGCCCTGACCACTGCTAATAGTGGAATACTTTCAGAATTATAACGTGTGAAAGACAAACCATTTTTAGTGTTCTAAAAACGTAACAGGAACCACCGTGGCTCAGCAATTTCAGAATCACAGGATCACAGAACAACAGGCAGCTCACGAGATCAAAGAATCTGACCTCCTGCTCAAAGGAGGGTCAAACCAATGTTATTTGTGTTGTTAAGATCTTTGTTTTTCAAAAATACTTATTTGCGCATGGATTCATATTCAATTCAACTCAGAGGTTATAGCTCTCTGTTTCATTGTTATTGCTTTTAAAGCCTGAAGGAGGATTTGGAAAAAAACAGTAACAATAAATGCATACTGAATTAAACAGAATTAAAATCAAATCTGCTCATCCTTTTTAGTTGATAAGGGAATCTGTAGTGATTTCAGCCTAATTTGACTGCTATTGCTTCATTTTTTTTTTTAGTCTATGGTACAAAAATCAAAAAGACGACTGGGGGCTAAATTCAGAGAATCACAGAACAGCAGAGGTAGGAAGGCACCAGGGCACATTGTCTAGTCCAACCTCCCTGCTTAACGCAAGATCTACTCGAGCAGGTTGCTCAAGGCCCTGTCCAAGCACATTTGTGAGTATCTCCAGGGATGGACTTTCCACAATTTCTCTAGGTTTGGTTACCCCTACAACAACATGGAATTTTCTGCATTTCAGTTTGTGCCCATTTCCTTCTGTCCTTTCACTGGACACCACTGAGAAGAGTCCAGCTCTGTCTTCACTCATCCTCATCAGGTATTTATACACATTGACATGATCCCCCCAAGCCTTCTCTTCTCCAGGCTAAACAGTCCCAGCTCTCTCAGCCTCTCTTCGTATGGCAGATGCCCCAATCCATTCGCCGTCTTTGTGGGCCTCCACTGGACTCATACCAACATGCCCATGTCTCTCTTGTACCATGGAGCCCAGATCTGGACACACCAACACACCACTCCAGATGTGCTCTCATCAGGGCTGAGAAGAGGGGAAGGATCACTTCCGTCAACCTGCTGGTTACAGTCTGCCCAGTGTGGTCAGGCCCAGGGTACCAAATATCTCCATGGGTGGAGACTCCATACCAACCCTGGCAAACCTGTTCCAATGTTTGACCACTGCCCATGTTAAAGAAAATTTTCTTGCCTGTCTACTCAGAATTTCCTTTGTTTCAACGTTGAAGTGTCCGGACTAGGAAATGCATTTATGCTAAAACCAGAGAATACGTTTAAAACAGGATCTCATTTGTGAGCTGCAAACATGGCTCCCAGTTTTATGGCTCCAGATATTTCAAGTATATTTCTAAAGAAAAATTAAACCTAGGATCAAATAGACATAAGATATCAGTGCATATTGTTTGTAACCTCCAACCATGATATTAAGGTATTTGTCCCTGAAGAAAGAACCTTTTCAGAACTGTTTTATACAGAAAATTATTAAGAATTTACATCTGCATCCAGGAGAAAGCTATATAGGCTAACAAAAACCACAGAATTTGAAATGCTGCCAGACAGCAGTATTTAATTTTGCTCAATTTCATCAAATCATACCTGTTTTAATAAAAACTTCAATGTTTTTAGCTCTGATCTGCATGTTCTATCATACTTTCACAGTGCAGAATTTTATACTTTTTATGATCAAAGAAAAAGAGATACTGCCACAGAAAAAATTCTGGACATTCATAAATATTAATTTATACATAATTAAAGTAGTGCATAGGATCTTAGAATCAGCACACAGAGATAAGTATCTTCAAAATATGGAGATACTTAGTCTCTGAATTTGCTTGAAGAAAGCTTAGAAAACATTAAAATTAAATTATTTTTTATTAACGTCTAGGTTTTGAAATATTAGAACTTGTATTTCTAGATTGAGTACAGAACCAAGAGAACTAGAAGATTACAATTTTTGGTACATGTAGAGTACTTCCATATATGATGTCACAACTCCCTTAACACAACATTCCTTATTTTACCAAAGTTGTGGCTAAGGTAGTGAAGAACAACTATAGTAACTCTGGAAAACACTTGCTCTGAAGTTCTGAAAACTGAGTGTAATCAATACCTAAATTATATAATATTATTCCCCTTTGAGTAGTTTTTGGAAGTTATCCACTAGATTATAGATAAACTGGATGTTTCCCTTACTTTATAAGAAAATTTCCAGTCACTTCTTCCTTCCAGACAGATAATTTGAATGCCATATCCTGGAATTGACTCCTAAGAATTGGCAATATTCTACATGGATGTAAGTTCAGACATACCGAGTGTCACATCCTACATTTAATAAAAATTAAAGCTGACAAGATCAGTCATATACTCTTTAAGTTACATCTTTGGGACAACAGGAGACAGATTGTTCTATATGCTCTATACATACCTAGAATCTTTGAAAATGAACCCTATGCTATAATCAATAAAACAACTATTTTTTGGTTCTATCCTTACCATGTGTTTATATTGTACAAGGTAACTTCAGGTAGCATACTGAGTACGAATTCAGTTATAGGTGGAATTAAGTATCCCAGGTCCTACAAGTTAAATACTGCAGAACACACCTTGTGGGAACTGGGTCCCAGAAGAGGACCCTGGACTCTGTGCACATTTAGCTTCCTTATAACATGAACTGGAAATGATGCTGGTGCAAAAACACGGCTGAAAACAAGTCATATACCAAAGAGAGCATATCTAGCTGTCAGGAATGCCGAGGGTAATGGCAAGTGCCAAATCCCTCTGCCTGCAAAGACCAGGCGCATCAGTCAAGGTAGCAGATCCCTACATCCATCCACGCAAATCACAGGCTGAAGGAGAGCACTGCCAAAGCAGCTGGCTACAGTTCATTATTTTTATCTAGACACACTCACTGCCAGGGCATAGGAGCACTCATATTTTAGAGACACTACAATGGTGTAAGTCTTGTCCAGGAGAAAGGAAGCATAGATGGGGTGTCACCCTCATCTTGAGGCACTGAAGCCGTCTTTACCATCATCCTAAGCTCAGGGTGCCAACTATCCTGTGCAGTCTTCTCCTAACTCATATTAGTAGTGCCCCACTGCGCAGCAAAGTATTTAAAAGGTTCATGCGACCAGAAAAACAGAGCATGTGAGGGACAACGACTCCATAACCTACTGGTTACGGCAATCAGGTGTGATTTTGACTGTCTTAGGGAAGAACTATAAACCTTCAAACTTCTGGGCAAGTGTTCTGACTGTTTCATTTTAACAGTCATAAGCAGCAGCATCTCCTTTACTATCTTATCCGCTGGAAACATCTTCAAGAAAAACAGTATATTTCACTAAGGCCTATTTCTGCTGCTAAGTGACAGCAACCTGCATCCACTACAGCAGGTCTAGATATGATGCACAAAAGCAAATTCATACCTATCCAGCACATGGAGCCATCTGAGACAAAAAGGGAGCTGCCTTATACATTTAGGCATTCCTAAAATCAGGCAGAATCTCCATGAAGAGGTTTTTATTATTTTTTTTTCCCCAATCAATGTGTTGGTCTTCAATGTATAATACTGGCTCAAAACCTCAGTAGAGGCATATAACTTCCTCTGTACTGAGCCCATAAAGTTTTTATAACAACTTTGAAGAGATTTCTCCAGATAACTATTAGATTGCAGAGCAGGAAAAAGGATTTGGCTAATAACTTTTCATTTTGTTCATTACAGCCACTTCCACAGCAGCCAATTGTGATGTTAAAATTAGAACTGCAATTTTATATATGGTGATTAAACATAGCGAGCAGTTGCAGCAAGATGAAAGACAGACACAATTTCAGAAATACCTGGCAAACACACATGCTCTGAGAACGTCAATGATTTTTCAGAGTAATGGAATACAAAGTTAGGCTCTTCAGCTCGCTGTACAGCACACAGGGAGAGTTAAGCGTCTCAGGATGGGACTCAAACGCATTGGGCATGCTGGGCATGGAGGTGGTTAGAGCTAGAGCAATGAGCCATTCCAAGCAGAGGAATACATCTGAAATCCCACCCTCGGCCGGGCTTAGGCAGCAGACTTTGTAACTCCATGCTCATGGGGACCAAAGCATGCTCTCAAAATGCATACACTTCATTCTTTTTCACGCTTCTGTTTTCAGGTAAACTTGAAAGGTGAGTATGCTTATTATTCCATAAAAATATTGGTTAGAGCACCCAAAAAGAAGCAGAAACCCATCCCTCTCTTCAGTGACACAGGTACTCACACAGAGCATAGTTATATCAGTAATCACCAAAGAAGCTACTTCCGATCCATAAACATTAATTCCACTAGGGTGAGCACTGCGCTAGGACCATTTGAGACAGTTCACTGCACGTTTGATGTTTTGTGGCAAGGCAGAATTGCCTCCCTTAAAGGCCAAAAGCAAAGGAGGTACAAAACCAGAAATCATGATATTGGCCACAGTAATCTTGATGACAATTCAGAAAAGTGACATTTGTTTTGATCTCTCTCCTGATTTTTTTTTAACAATGACTGTAGAAATTGCAGTCTGAAATACTGGCAAACTCACAAGCACTATTAGCTGGTACTGGAGCCCTCCTGACAGAACCAAGCATGCCATGGAGGCCCTTGTGGTTGACTACCAAGACGACAATGCAGAATAAGAGACATTTACAGTCTGAAGCAGCACAGGATCAAGTGCAAAGTCTGACGACAACTTTATGAGATGAATGCTGGGACTGATCCTCAAGGTATCTTCAGACAGTGTGTTACCAAAACTCATTTCATACACAGACAAGTCTGAAACTCTGTAGAATTCATGTGATCTGCATTCATTATTCATCGAGGGAGCTGAGGCAATAATGTTACACTTGAGGGTGAGGTTTGCTTTCTGGGACCATATATCTTACAAATTCAGCTTTTGGGGAACACACTCAAGTTGTAGGATTTATATAGTCTCTGGACAGGCAGCTAAGACTTCCAAAGTAGCACTCTCAATCCACTTATTCTCAGATTTACTGCACAGTGCCCACTCCCCTCTACAACTATGCTATGAACGTCATATTCTGTGTGAATTAAGTTGTGACTGGAGACACAAGCTGTCTTTCCAAGGTGATTATAATACTATAATAATCTGTCTGTAAAACAGTGGAATATTGGGCAACAACATTTAAAGTTTCATTTTCCTGGTTCACATAACCAGTTAGACCATTGAACTAACTATGAAACGACACCCTGTTGGTTCATCTGCAGTAATAAATGTGGACTTCTGGACATAAAAATAAATGCCTACTGTTCAAACAAGCAGACTGCAAGCCATGACTAATTGGCAACATGTTACCTTTAAGTCCTCCTAGCACTGCTTGTGGCAATGGGAAATTGAAAAATTAAGGATGAGGCTAACAGAAAGCGCAAACCATAGAATTATTTGTACAAAGGTTATTACTCACTTTTTTTGTCTTCCCTTCTAATGATTTAAATTGGGGGAAAAAAAAAAGAAAACACCACCGTCTTTTAAGGCAACATAAGCAGCGGAATGACAAATCTCTTACTGTGGTCTAGCCATTAGGCAGCAGGAGACAAGTCAAGCCAGCGCAAGCACATTTGTTATGAGGGAAGATTTGTGTTATAATTAAGGAAATGCCTCTTGAAACCTTGAGTACAGTCTATGTATAAGGTGACTCCATGATAATTACAGTTGCAAAAACAGCAGCCTGAGGTGTTGATCAACAAAGGTGGATGTGTCAGGCCGTGAAATTCAGGGCCTTATAGTTGCACCTTTCTGCCCTTTGCTCTAAAAAAAGGAAACATAAAAGAAGATTTTCTGCATTTTCTCTCTTCTTCCCACACCAAAACCAGCATAAAGACAGGAGTTTATCCCATTATCAGAAAGACTCCCAAAAGCAAGGACAAAATCACATTGGTCACAAGAGTTTTCACACTGACTACTCAAATAACTCATTATCAACATTAATGTTATCATCATTAAGCATTATCAGCTTTGGCAACTGTAACATTACTGAATTTTAGTAGCTAAGACACAAGGATTTGAAAAGATTGCATGAAATGTGCTAGGTAAAAATTGCTTCTTAAACTTCTGTCTCTGTAGACAAATTTTTTCCAAACTGCTCTGATTATAGTCTGTAATCTGTAATTCTGACCTCCTGTATCAATAGCCACAAACAGCAGACAGGATCTTTATATAACAGTAAGCTATTCTGATCTTTTCTTCTCTTTCAGATTTGCAAAACAGGTATTTTTTAACTTCTCATAAGCAAGCAGAATAATGCAAGACAGGTGAAGGGCAAAAACAACTGGAGAGCAAAAAGTCACAGGAAAAAAATTTCAAAGCATGCTGCTTATGAAGCACCCACCTACGCATGTCAGCCACATTTCTGAATGAGAATTAATTCCGATGCAATGTAAGAGTATGCAACTACATGTATCTGAAACATAACAGTGCCCCATCAGCAAGCGAGTAAGTCATAAAAAGGACTGAAGACAGTTTTAGATAATTCTAAATGCATATATATGTCTGTGTATACATATATATGTAGGTGCACACCGGAGAGAATCAGCACCTTAGTGTTCACACCTGTTTTTATTATTTAATTTTCATTTTGTTAACAAGAGCTAAACATAATACTGATCTTCCTTATTGCTTGCTCAGTCACTCTGCTTTTCTCAGTAGCATTCAGAGTCTTCAAAAGACAACCAATAAAAATCTGCTTACCTAAGCAAATCTTTGGACTGATTGTTTAAATTAAACAAGAGACATTAACAAAATAATTTCCTTAGCATGAGTATGTCTTTACAGCAAAAAAAACCCCACATTATTATCAACGCTGCAAGTCTATCCCACTTTCCTAGAAATGATCTTTTCCTTGCATCTACATATGTTCTTAAACAGAATAGTGGATCCAGTTTGGAAATTTGTTGGTTCATCAATCAACATTTCAAGCTACTCAACTCCTAAATATTAATGAAATCAAGGCAAGACAAGAAATCAAAGTAAATCTGGATTTGCAACTGCAGTGAGGAATTACAACACAGAGAGCCAAGAAGAGATTTTGAAAGACTGGAAAGGTGCAATTGTGGAACTTCTTTTCAGTAAAAAAAAAAAAAAAAAAAAAAAAAAAAAAAAAAAAAAAAAAAGAAAAAAAAATGTTTAGACTCAGTTACTTAAGCTTTCTATAGCTGTAATTCTTGAACATGACAAGAAGGAAAAGGAAACGCCTTATTAGAAGTCTATGCTTAAGAAATGTGCAATATGTTCCTGTTCTCAGCGTAATCCTAGGACCAAACCTTCTTACTCCAACTATAGATTTTCAGCAGCAATTTTGTATGCATTTATTAGCGGTCTTCGAACAGAACTTGGAGGCTCTAAAGCTACAGTGATCATATCTGTTTTCCCTGACAGAAAAGTTCACTTCTAGTTCAATTAAAAGACACTGTAATTTCAATTAAAACATAACTATCCCTTCTTTTGTAGGCCTTATTTTTCTCCAGTTGTGTTAACACTTAACTGATGCCTTGAGAAAGCATGCAGCAAGATCTACAAGTCCCCAGTAACTGCTCTAGAGATATGGAGAACTGAGAATGCCAAGAATTAAGACAGATGCTGTATGGGTTGTAATACTAGATGAATCACGTACCAAGAACACCACAGTGCACTTGAAAATCAGGCCCTTAGAAAAGCTTCCATTACATGAGGATTTGTACTTCAGTGCTTACTTTTCTATAAACATATCAGCAATGTATTACTTCTTCAATGGAGCATAATTAAGCTTTTTCTGGTTTAAAAGGCCAATAAATATTTTATTTCCATTTCAGAATTATGTCAAGGTGCTTTCTTTTTGCAACTGCTTGGTTTATGAGTTTGTTCTTCAATCTATGCCCAGGAGCTGCTGTTGCTGAATTTGTATGAATTATGCTGTCCCTCAAAGTAAGTAATTAGGTAACTGCTGCCACAACAGCATCCAGGGGGGAAGCAGGTTAATTTACCATATGAGAAAGCTTTGCTTGTCCTATAATAGGACAGTAACATGAAGAAAAACATCAAAGTAAGAGAGAATGAGAGGAAGAACTGGATTTAAGATTGTGAGAGTAATACTATGAAGCAACAAATTTTATCACAGCAATTTTGCCTTGACTTAGTTGTATTTGCCTCCTTACTGTGGCCACGTGTGTACATTCCAAGGACAGCAACAGCTATGGCAGAGGGTGATTTTAACCTCATATAGGGCCACTCAACCCAGGCTGGTCAAAGGGACTGGAGAGAAAGCAATCCTAGGGCTTTCCAAGGTGGATGCTGAGAAACAGGCCAGCAAGCTGGTCTTGTACAACACACTCAACACTGCTTTTCAGAAACAAATTTAAGCAGTCACTCTGGCAAAGAGCACACCAAAATAACCAACGCCAGCTTTACAGAAATTATAGGTATGGTGAAAATAATCAGAAGGACAACACTTGGGGAACTGGTGGCAAAAGAAGCTTGAAACCAACCTTTTAGAATATTTGAAATGTTTCAATAGTCACAGAAATACAATACTATAATCTAAACATGGAGTAAATTAATAACGATTGCCAAGAACCAACCAAGAAGCAACAAACTTATCATATTTTCAGTGCAGCTTTCGATCAATATCACCTTTAAAGCAGAAAAATCATACACAGATGGGCAACCAATTAGCATCTGATTTCCCTGAGCTAGCTTTCAAACAAGAAACATAAAAACAAGATTTGTGTAAAGTCAGGCACATGCAAAAATGCAAAGAGGAGCTCAAAATTCAGTGCTGCAATTGCCCAGAAACTATAATGATGCTCCCACCTAACAATGGGAGACTTCAAGCCAGGTTTGTGGGTCACAGAGTAGTGAAAGTAATGGGACTAAAGAATCAAAGGATGATTCTTTGGGCTGGCAGAACTGTGGATAGAATCAAAGTTTATTATTAATGGGGTGTTCATTTCACACAGGTGTATCCCCATGGATCATATGACATTACCCAGAGGAAGTCAAGAGGAGACACACTGACCAGCTATGGGCTAGAAAGAAATTTAGCAGCACTACTGTCCAGTGGGTTGGACCATACAGAAAACAGACATCAGACAGGGTACTAGAAAACGTGCCGTGAAAAAAATAACAAACTCAAATCTGAAAGAAAAAAAAAAAAAAAAAAATCAGTGTATATCGCAATCTTCCTCATTCAGCACAGCGAAGATGCCAAACCACAAGTGATTTCCTGAAGAAACAAACCTTAAATTTGTGTGTCATATTGGGACAGGGAGGAGGAGAGAAGGAAGAGATGGCAGCCAAAGCTACTCATCTACTTCTCAAAACCATCTCCAGAAAAAGCAGCAGCAAATAATAGTAAACTAGTCTGAGGGGACATACTACAGCCTTTTGTAGCAGTGAAGGAAGCTGCAGCAATAGCTACAAGGTGCAATACTGAAACATTTTAGTAACCGAGTAAGATTCTACCTGGCAGGTCTATCCTAGCTGAGAGGCTGCAAAAGCCACACAAGAAAAGACTTCAGCCTTCTTTTACAGAAACTACCAAAAGGGTGGGGGGGGTGAGAAGAGAACACAAGCAGTAAGAAAAAAATACTTTGATAAAAATTACACAGGCAAAAAAACCCCCAACACCACACTAAATCAAAAACCTAAATCCCCAAACACAGAGCCATTACTTACTCTGATAATAAATTAAGAGGGATATTGTTGTAAATACCTTACCCTCACCAATAAATTGAGCTAGCATTAAAATGCAAAGCTCTGCGTCTGGAAAAACATCAATGCTTATATGTTATGCTATGAGTTTGAGGGTTTATGGGGGGGGGTTTGTGGGGGTTTTTTTGGGTTGTTTTTTTTTTTTTTTTTTTTGTTTTGGGATCAGGTTTTTATTGCTTGCTCTTTTTTTTTTATGTATTTTATTTTTCTTCAAGAGACCCTTCAGATTCCAGGGAGGCATATAAGGATTTGTTCAGAATTAAATGTGTTTTCCCAAACTCAAAGCATACTGCAAGGGAAAGTGATGCCCTTGCCTTTCCAATTCTGGGTCTGTTCCCTTGACCATCACTCATTCATTCCATGTTATTGATTCAACACTAAACAGAAGTGAATGAATGATTATGGAAAAACATCCAAGAACAACAAAAATAATAAAAAAAGATTATTTTTTTTCTGGCAGAACACACAGATCATCGTTAGAATAAACATACAGGTTCAAACTTCAACAGCTTTGACCTAACTCTAGAGCCGTATTAAAATACCTTTATTCACGCTTTATGTAATGAACTGAACTTGCTGACGTTAGATCAAAGGCAAAAACTAGCATGTATACTGCAGCTTTCTGTTTTCTCGAACAGTAGAATACAAGACAAACAAGATGAAAAAGAACAGCTAATCATATTTAAATAAAGTGAATACTGGATAGAAGCCAATTTCAAACTGATGGAAAGCGGGTTAAGCCAACTCGTCTCACTATAAATCAATTTCATACATTTAAGCAGAAGCCAGAAAGAAAAGAAAAGGAAGGTCCTACTAAATCTTGCAGTGCATTTGGAATACACAATGTGCATTTCTTACCATACCTCAGCCTGGACATTTTCTGAAATTTTCAATTTAAACTTTGTGGACCAAATTTCTGCTGTTAACAGCAATGTCTCCCCTGGGGTACAACTAAAATAATGCACTGGGAATCAGGGTGAGGGTTTTCATCACTATGAAAGAACTTTTGCCACTAAATTCATTCTTCTGCCCTAGACTAGTCTCCCCTGGTGTGTTGCAATATTCATTTCTCTAAGTTTAAGGGTGAATATACAACTAACTTTCTAAGTCTAAGTCTGCTCTACATGGTACATGTATGCATCCGTCCACACGCAGAGAGACACAGCCTAATTAGGAGGTATGGTACTGCTGCTCTGTTTCAACTCCCCATGCATTTTCTTCCCCAGCAGCAGCCACAGAGCTTCAGGAGGGCCACATCAATAACAGCAGAGCTCCTGCTGGCAGCTTGTATCAAGGGGAGGATTTGCAGAACTAAAAGGTCTGTCTCCCTGCAAATTCACCAGAGCTTCCCTCAAATGAGGAGAAACTTCACATGAAATTCTGCCTGAAGGTCAGTCCTGCTGTGTTTTCTTCCTGTTCAGGAGCTCCCAGGCATTCCTACGGTGAAGTGAGCAAAACTTCCTTACGTGCTCAGCTAACTCCCAAAAGCAAGACCAGAATGTCATCAGGTTCGCACCTTAAATAATAAGACCTCAAGAGGTGTTTCCCCTCACACACTTTGCCTATTAAAAGTATAAAACACAAGTACAGAAAGTCTATAAAATCCCTCCAATCCCTGGAGATAAAATAGGAAAGCAAAGGGGAATGAAAAAAAAGAAAAAAAGATTATGATGGTGAATTGTGGGCCAAGAAGCTGAAGACTCTAGTGGCGCAATGGGTCATATTCGAGTGGGAGAAAGGCCTGTTCAAGTGGGACCGCCTGCATCTCATAGATAGAAGTAGCTAATCTTCTTAGCCAAAGACTTCTTTAAATGCCCTTTTCATTGCTCAAACAAATAATACATGGAAATTGTGCAGTGAAGGAAAAAGTAGCACAAACTCACTGTACTGGAACAAACGTGACAAGGAATGTAAAAAAAAAAAATCAACCAAAAACCACAACAAACCAACACGCATTTTTTATCAAATGTTTATGTGCCCATGCCAGAGCTCTGGGTAACAAGCATAAAGACTTAGAAAATTCAGACATTAACAAGAAGAAATTTGACTCAGTGGCCTGTATAGAAATCTCTGTGATGACTTGCATTACTTAAGTGTTAAAAAACATCAGTTATAACCTGCACGTAGTTGTGAAATTCTGTATTAACGTGAATTTTGATGAGTAACAGAGCCAGCTAATAAAGCCTGCTTTCCTATAGATATGTGTATCCAAGGCTTCTACATACACACAAACACACACCCCAGCTCCTACTTCATTGTCTTCTGAGCTTCACCCCTCCTCTGCATTTTCTCAACTTTCTTTCTACTGCTTTTTTAATTCTTTTCTCAATGCAGTCAGTCCCCTTCCCATAAACAGCAGCTGGACAAAGAGCCCCACATGTCACAGCTGGCTCGAAGTTCTCTGTGGTCACGCTGCAGCCTTCCTTCGTTCATTTGGATCTCTCTCCTCAGCAGCTCATTTTCACAGAAATGTATAGAAGCTAATAATCTTTAGCAAATCCTTTGTTAAAATTTGGTTGCAATTGGCCAGTGGTGAGAAATTATTAGGAGGAGCTGACAATGCAATCACATCAGCCTTGTTTCAGAAGGAAATGAAAGGCTAGAAACATCACTGATTTTCCTGAACACCAGCAGCCTTTCTGGTAATTCAGAGATGGGATCTTGAATACCTATGGATCGCTGGGATAATAAAACAAATCTCAGGGTAGACTCTTTAACGCTCAACAACACAAGCTAGAGAACTAAAGGAGATTTCGGTTTCTAAGACATGAACTTGCCCTATATTAATATGCCCACAAAGTGAGTAATAATCATGATTAGGCTACCTATAATTTTCGTAGAAAACTTTCGAACATGAGATGCCAAATGCAAAACAAGGTTTCTCTGTTTTGAATGACATTACGATATAATCATTGGATCACCTCTAGCAGTTGCTTGCCTAGAAGCCTACAGTTATGACTAGATTACATGAAATAAGTAGAAACAGAGGATATTCCAAGGAAGCATTAACATTTATACTTTGTTTCTGGCAGAGGCTTATTTCCAGAGTTAAAGGAAATTGTAAATGAAGCAGGCTGTAAGAGAATGTAAAACCCACAGTGAAAGAAAAAGACAAATCTCCAAAATGGAGAAAGAGTTCCACAAATCAAGAGACACGACCAGTTTGTCAAAATCCTCATCTGGTTAAATTTTTATGTTAATATGGCAATTGGGAAAAGCAAGAGATGGGAACGGAAAATACGAGAAACAGCAATCTATACAAATTAGATGCTTTTGCCACTGTAAGAAATTCAGATGGAGAGGTAAATAGTTGATGGATATCCTGAAATAGAAAGACTGAACTGCAAACGATCACCTCTGTTTTGCACTATCCAGATGCTAGCAGGAATGCTTCCGTGTACGAAATAAAAATATATAACTGGTCTTTTGCAATATATTGTGGATGCTATTAATGATTCTTCTTGAATACACATTGAATGGGAATGGGGATAAGACAAATCTGGAAGAATTTGACATTGAAATATTCCCCCTACAGCACAGCAACTGCCCAGTATTATACCTTCATGCCTTTATGACCCACTGTCAGATGCACAGTATATTATTGACACTTTTTAACCAACATACCAAAGGTTCAAACCAATTCCACACCACAGACTAGAGACCAAAGCCACACGTGCAGCCTCCAGCCCATGCTCAGACTGTCAACTCAACAAAGAAAGGACTGCCAGCACACAGAGATTACTCATGGGCAAGCTTTTCATTTGAGAAGCTAAGGAATGGGTGTCTGCATCTGTCCTACTAAGAATGTGTGTTCAGAAAACAGTTTGCAGGTTGTGTCACCTAGCATACTTCAACAAAAGTCCTTAAGGACGACATGAGTGTTTGCAGACTAAAACAACTTGCTCTTTCCACAGATAAAAAATGCTCCATTAAAAAAAAAAAAAAAAAAAAAATCATTAATTTTGTTACAGTAAGAGATAATTAAATCAGCCAGCAGCTGAAGGCAGCCAGTTGAGAACAGAATCTCCCTTTCTGTTGCCGATAATAAATAAATCAAAATTTGTCAAGACGGGGGAGGAAAAGTACCCTCTGTTTAGATATGGTACAGAAATAAGGCAAGTCACCTTCAGACTGAGACTCTTCTCAACCTCTGATAGTCTTCCTTATTTCACTTTGTTGCAGGCCATCAATGACCTGAATTAAGCAGTTAAGTCAAAAAGACAGTATCATTATCAACTGCATAGGGTAAGGAGAGTAGAGAATGAAGCTGCCTTGCAAAAATTTATTCCCCCCCCCCCCCCCCGCCCCCATCACTACCGTAATGTTGCCTGAGTAGCAAATTAAACATGATAATTTCCAGCACATTTGTACTCTTTTTATTTCGTTGTTTGGTTTTGCAGACTTTTTACTCTAGAGAATAGGAAACAGGTAGAAAAGAAAAATTCCCCCAAACAGAGGAAAAGCAGTCACCCAGAAACTTGGAATTTGGGCCTAAAAGGCTCTTAGAAAAGCTTTGCAGGCAGCCAGACTCATACTGAATTTGCCAAGGAAGCTAATTTTTCAGTGTTATATTCTGTTATTCTTCTTTTCTTCCCTATTCCTTGCAGTACTCTCAGCATCATCCTGCACTTCTCTTGCGTGGAAGACAGTCATCGCTTTGCTCAAACACATGACAACTGTGTAAATCAAATCAAATACTCCTGCTAGGGGTAAGAGCTCTTTTTTTATGACCCCTGTATATGGACAGAGCAATGGAGACAGACATCCAAAAGCGACTCCTCTATTCAATAATACAATATGTCAGGTTAGTTTTTGTCTATATGCTGGTTTTCTTTCTTCTTGACTGCAACATAAAATGACTTCATCGTGATCACAAATTCATATAACTAATAGTTTGCTGTGATTCCTTGAGGTGAAGTTTCAAGTTTTGAGGGAGGAGAGTCTTGTATTTTATCAGGCTGAATATTATTGCTCCACTTCTGAGAACTACAGATTTTTATCTCTTCCTTCTATTCAAGTTACACTTTTAATCAAAGACACTTATGACAGTGGATCCTGAGGAGTGGAAGGATTTGTACTATGTTTCCCCACTATCCTATACATGCTATGTCTGCTGATTTGCAGGTACACATATTGCTGTCACTGTATGACATAACACTTTCACAAACTGTACTTAGATTGTTGCCATTGCTGCTATACCATCCACTAAGCCTCGCCACACTTCCCAGCCACACTGTCATTTGTGTTTTCACCATTCAGTCAAATCAATATCTAAAAACCTGACACGAAGTGGAGTTATGCCATGTGAGGATTTATCTAGTGCCTGCAGGATACTAAGCCCAAGCAGCAGAGAATCCCTTGATGTACTGATATCATTAATAATGTTTAAGGCTTAGTCACAGCTGTAGTGGTTAAATACAAAGAAACGGGTGCTGTCTCGTAGCAATGCTTCATATCATTCTGTAAGTTAACACATATATTAACAAATTCAGGCATTTAAAAGCAAATAGAAGCTTTCTAATTGCCCTTCCTTACTGACTAAGCAATTTCATTAACAAATTGATTTTCAGACCTTAGCAGGTAGAACTGGACTGCAAATGACAAGGATTTAGCACAATGAAATCCAACTCCTTAAAATATCCGACATCGTCTGGAAGTTCCATGTTACAAATTCAAAAAAACAGAGCTCCAGCCACATACTTCATTATAGGCCATGGACTAAGCCATTTTTAAGAGAGAGTATTAAATGATAGTTTCAAGCTTTCTGTTGCTTTCTCTGTTGTCCCCAGAGATACACTATTATTTTGTTTCCATAGTAGAACTGATGTTTTTCACATCAGAAAAAATCCTGAAGCATAAGGAAAAAAAAGATCTGATATGACAAGCATTGCAAACACAGTTAACAAGCTACTTTAATTATCCTCTTAAGATTTTCCCATTTGTACTCTGATCATCATCTTCTTCACAAACTTAATTATGCCTCATTTGTTCATTCTGCAGTAATCTCAGTGAGTATTCCAGGTGGAAAAGAGTCTGTTCGTAATGGAAACTTCAGGTAATTGTTATATATTATTATTATTTTGCTATAGAATGCTTTGTTTATTTTAATAGAAATGATGGGAAATATGAGTATTGAGTAGGAAGCCAGGGCATTTCCACATCTGAAAAGTAAAACTGGCTGGCTACCTTGCATGAACAGCTATCAGTCCAAAGATCATCACTGGACAGATGATTGAAGAAATGAAGAAAATCATGCTGTTATCATCTGCATTTTAAAGATTAGTATTAATAAATTCTGATTCCTCAGCAGAGGGAACCTTTCCACAAACCTGACCTTTGAGAAAGTCAGAAAGAAGAACCGCTGGGAATATGCATGCTTTGTGAGTCAAATACTGAGATACATACCCAGTTACGAGTTACAATTTATGCACTTCCAACACATTTAAAGTCAATAGGAATTATTGCATTATGACTGAGTAGAGACCAAGTAGAGACCCCAGTGTACCATAATTTAAAGCCTGACGAGTTGTTTCCTCTAACTTTGGATAAGTCTTAGATTTGCTCACCTACCATGACTGAACTTAATTTCATTTAGGTTGCTTTTTGAGATACATTAAATTAATTTTATATAATTAATCTACCGAGACACACAACTGCTGCCCCATACTCAGAAGCACTTTGAGCACAATGCCAAGCCTTAAAATCTAGTACTACGTAGAAGTAACTGTTCTTTACACGTAACTTCACTGACCTTCAAAATTGAGATATACTAATTACACAAAATGTTAAGCTTGAAAAGCATCAAATACTAAGTTTCTAAATTTAAAAAAAAAAATTATACAGAGATACATGATAGTCATGATTTGAATATATTCCATTCCATGCCTTACCTGAACCAAATTCCATCCCTTTAGAGATTCAGCAATGATAGAAGTAACCGTTGCACATACGCCACCAAAAACCATCAGATGATTAGGTCCATATTTTATTGCATCATAGAAGGCTTTGAGTCCTTTTGCATTGTCACACTGGAAAAAAAAAAAAGGCAATATTCAACATCACAAATAACATAATTAACTAAGAAATAAACTACTGGCAAGAAAAAAATTCAGGAGTTACACTGATATAAAAATTGTACAATATATAACATCTTAAGACCCAAACATGAGGAATTGGAGCATTCTGTTCCAGACACCTAATGTGCTGCAGTAAAAGAACAGGAAAACCCCTCCTTACATCATTCAAAATCCTTGTGTCTTTCTTCCAAGACAAAGCTGCAACATCTAAATTTTGATATCGCCATTTGAGAAAGAATAAAAAAGCCCCAACAGAAAATGATTCGCTGAAACCTTTTCTACATTCAGAGCTACCATTTCTCAAAGCAAAATTTGGAATGTAACACCAGATGTCAGCAGGACTTCCATAGTTGGAGGAAAGTTTGACGCTACTCATGGTCTCTGTAAAGAAAGTTCTGTCTCTGATGAAGACTTCCAAGTAACCTCTCCTTAAGATGCAACCTCAGTATTCTATGCAAACATATATAGTAGACATCCTGTTCTAAGGAGAACACAAAGTCTTCAAAAAATATCAAAAGAATATTCTTTTAAAGTGCTAAGAATTAATCATTCTGCTTTTATAGCTCACCCTGCTTTGAGCAGAAGACTGAACTAAATGACCTGCTGAGGCCCCTTCCAACCTGACTTGTTCTGGGCTTCCCTAATAATTAGTTTGATCATTTTTACAGTAAAATTCTTTACACCTGAAAACTGAGACCAGGACTGGAAACTAAGAAACAAAGGGTGATGCTAGTGAGTATTGCAAAAGATATATCAATCCTTGAACAGAGCAATATTAATCATTCATAATAACGTATGTAGTCACGGCTTAATTCCTGATCTTGCAGCAGAGTATTAATAAATTATGTACCTGAAGTTAAGAATTTGATTCCAAACCATGCTGGAAGTCAGGAGTGCCAACAGGTTACAATGGTAGCTGCCACTACTACACTAGCAGCCACTTCTTTATTCCTCTTTTTGAAACAAAATTTTCTGCCCTCTTTTGCCTCCTCTACAAAGTCTTCCTCAAATATAATCTTTATAAGAACTATCATACACCAGCCTCCAATATTTCATTATGACAATTCAATAAAACAGTTCATTTACTATCAGCATCCAAGTAGTAATTGTATTGCATTCTATGGAGAGAATAAAGATTTTGACTAAGAAGTTTGCAAGCTTATATTAATCTCCTTACAGAATTAATATGCTAAAAGAAAAATTATTCTATTTGCGTTCTATCTGCAAGAATAGAATTATTGCTCCCACTTATTCAGATGGATACAGATTTTTACTGCATAGACTTTTTAAAAATTGCATAACACAGCACAACACTTTCCTTCTTATTACAGGGGAAAAAAGAAAAAAAACCCCAAACCCAAACATTCAGTATGACAGAGGCTCCCTTGTCAGTTTGATGGATTGATGGCAAACTCACATTGCAAAGGAATTAAGATTGTGATTACTGGAACAAGCAGCATCCTGTGTTCTTACTCCTCCAACCCCTAGTTAAAGACCAGTTTATTCCAAGTGCAACTAGAAGGCTCAGCTACTTCTTTACTTTTATAAGCAGCCAAGGACACAAGAACTTTGAGTATCTGAACTTAATTGACATTTAGCCAAGTCTTTGCCCCCATCCACTTCACCATTTGAAGCTGCAGCAACAGAGATTGTTGAAGTGGTTTTCATACAAACTTAAAACCAGATAATATAATTATTCATTTTTTTGCGTTATGTCACGTGTTTTAAATGTATCATTGAGTAACAGTTTAAGAGGGATACAAGTCATTACGCAATAAGGAAGATGTTGATCATAAAATAACAGTCAGAAGCTGTAGCCCATGAAGGGCTATGTACATAAAAAGTTACAGAGAAATAAAATTCTGCATTCTAAATGATAAAGACCTACGGTCTGTTATCTAAAATAAAATTCATACTAAAATGCACCCTTACGTCACAAAATACTGATGTATTTTTAACTATTATCTGCCTACAAATTATTTCGCACTACAGTAAAGTAACCTTATGCAGTTACAGATCACCGAGAGGTCCAGACTTGCTATTATGATAAGGTTTTTTCTTTCTTACCTATTTTATATTTTTATGTTTATGAAGATACTTGCATGACAACAACCCTTTTTCAATCACACAGCGATTCCCTTGGGAAGGTATTCTGAAAGCTTTATTCATCTCTCCCAAACTAAAAGAGAGATGTATTACTGATCAATCCAAAGTATGTAGAATAACTTGTGGGCATCTTTTCAATGCGATTCAGTTAAAAGCTTGCCATGTTTTCATCTTTGCACTTTCTCCCTAACTAGTCTCAGCTCATTGTCTTTTAGGCCACCACAAATAATTACAGGACTCAGTCTGCTCCTGGAGTAAAACTGCCAAAATAGTCCAAATGTCTCAGAGATAAAGAAAAAAAAAACCAACTTAATACCGTGGCTGGACACAACTGGACAGAAACAAAAGGAAAAATGAGAAAGATGGGAGAAAGCAGACTTTCACATCTGTTTAATGTCACATTTCACAGCATACACTGTGTATAACATTCTTCCCTGCAAGCAACAGAACGGTCTGTCACAAGCATTAAAAAATAAACATTCAGATAAAAATAATAGCCCTACCAAACCAGACAGACAAGCAGTTAGAAAAGGTTTCTTCCTGCCTCTAGTCTGAGGAATGTATCCTTAGCGAGCTCCTGAAGCCCTTTTAACAACTTGACTTTTTCAGAGATGCTAGGAGGCCACCATTGCTGCTCATGATCTTCTGTTGCAAAACCCTACATGTATAACTCTAAAAGTGGGCGACATTGTCGAAAGACAACAAGCACAGACACCACTGAAACTCCCCCCATGTAACCAACAAATGAGTTCTTGAATTGTTGTCACCAAGTGACTACAACTAGGTCCAGGAGAAACACCATGCAGCAATCTAATTACAGTACAACACGAGACTACATAAGAACCAAAATCACCATTAAAAAGCAGCGGCTAGAAAGTCCTGGCCACATGTGAATGACAAGAAGCTGACTGGCTTATTAACTGGAGCATGACTAACAGCAATGAAGGGGAAAGAATCCCTCATAAAAAGTCACAAACTTAAATGATGAAAAATATCACCCAAAGGAGCCAACACTGGTTTTGCTAGCTAGCTTTGCTCTTTCACCTAAATTGTCATCAACATCTCTGTTCTGCTGAGCTGAACTGCAGCCAGCTCACTTTTCACTCATATATATAAAAGCAGACAGCCATGCTGTACTGCTGATCTTGACTGCACATTGAAACACTGAGGATGGTTGCAATACCTTTCATTGGAGAAACGTAGTTTTACCATAACTGGAATTTCAAATACACGTGATTTGGTACATGCTACAATTTTCTTCAGAGGAAGGGGCTGAGAACTGCTCACCCCAAACACATTTATTGCAGTGCTTAGTCTCAGCCAAAGGCCAGTAATAAGCCACATATAAATAGCAAACAGATATTAATGGAATAATTACATTAAATGTATCTCTTCACACATTGACTTGATACAGATTATATGGACAATTCTCAAAGAGAAATACCAGCAAGCCACCAAGCAAAGGTCTGTGAAGGGTCCTACCTCTCACTGTGACAAAGATGGATTAATATCGTGGGTGGCACCTGACAAAGGCATAGTTTCCATTTCCAAGGAAACAGAAGCACTTATTTTAATTAAGAAAAATAGCCAGATGAACTGCTGCATAGGAGAGAAGTCGAATGAGTTTGCGGATTGAAGTATTAACCTTCCTGAATCCTCTTCAGAGGAGAGGCTGGCAAATAAAAACTATCATCCTCCACCAAGAATGGGATCTGAACGCACGGGGAGGGAGTACTGCCTGAACCATAAGCAGTGCACAAGGGCAAAAAACCTTTCTGCAGAGAACAGCGCAGCAGCCAAATACACGAGTGAGACCTTCTCCCCTGTATCCAAAGGTCCTCTGCAGCTGAGAGAAAGGATGTCCCATGTGAAGGGCACACGTCACTGAAGTCAGGAGAAGCCGCAGAACTGACTCCTGAGGGTTGCTGGCTGCCAGGAAGGCTGACTGGCAGACAGAGAGAGAGATGCCGGGGTGTCGACTCAAACCCTCAGGGCTGTAAGTGTAACACGGTGCAAATCTTTAGTGCACAGAATGGAAATTCGTATGGGACTGATACAGGAGTCAGCAAAGCTTTATGTAACATTGACAGGTTTGAGTAATTACAGGACTAGCAGAAGAGCAGACACTTGTAATTTAAGAGATCTCATTAGATTCACATAGCAATGAGAACTATTGGGAAGCGATGCACCGCTCAGATGCACGATTATATTTAGATTTCTAGCTGCTGGACAGCTATGCCCAGCTGTTTCTCAGTTAGCTATATTCTACTTTTACTTGGACGAGTAAAGTTGTGCCAATCCTGAGGAACAATTTTGATATCTATTGAGCTACTGACTACTGAGGTTAGAGACCCTTTATGATGACAGAGAATAACCAACAGCTGTCATCTGCATAATGAAATATCAAACTTTTTGAAGTGATATGAGAGCTTTCAGCAGCACTCTGCACTCAATATCATGGGAAAGAGAAGCAAGTGCTCAGGGAAGGATCATCATATATTTATGAACAGAGAGAACAGAGATGCAAAGCCTTATTCTTATCCTCTGCAAAATCTTGGTCAGGAACTAACTCTACATTAGACTATCAGCTTGAAAGGAGCAAAGAGATGAGGAACACCAGCAATGATTTTTCATTTGATTTTCATTCACTTCTCTAAAGTCATCAAGCAATACAGACAATTCAGTGAATAACATATGGACAACTGCTCTGAGCTACAACAAAGGTCAATCAAGTTAACATCCTCTGCCTGAGTTTATGGGCAGGGCATGCTTTTCCTGAGGTATCCCTTCTGTTTTCAAGTACCTGCAACTTAGGTACTTTCAAAGCCAACAATTATATTTTTGCATTTAATCGCTGTAACTAGATTTTTCTTCCCATAAGTTTGTACAACAGCTCTTGGAACCACTACTTTGTCACCAGAAGTTGTGGTTGTCAATGTAATTATTCATTGAAAGAAAAAGCACTTCCTTTCATTTGTTCTAAACTTCTTCATGCCGTGCAAAGTAGGTGTGAAATGTCTTGCCAGAGGATGTCATGAATGTTAAAAGTTCACAAATTCGAGAAAAGAAATTGGACTAGTTCATAGATCAAAAACCAATCCAAAATCCAAAACTTCTTAATAGAGAGTGATTTTCTGAGGGAACTCCTGAATCACAGATCATTGGTGGCTAAGACAGTGTTCTGGGGAAGCAGGGTTAAAAGCTCGCCCTGTCCTGACAATCAGTTCTTCCAGGACAACACTGAGTACTTGCACCAAGTCTGGTCTGAACCACTGTAGCCATTCCTGTGTTCGGCATTTGAAAAACAAAAACAAAAGCAACACCCCCTCCAACAACTACACCACACCTCTGTATCTTAAAACTGAAGATAACTCTTCCCAAACTGTGGGCTCTTCTGTACATGATTTCTCTATCATTTTGTAATTTTAACTACTAGCAATCAGATTTCATTTTGGTTTAGAAGTAGAGGACGCAGCCGAGGAGGACTTAATCTATTCAGTGAAATATTTCCCAGAAAATTAACCTTCAGACCTTGACACACTGAGATCTTACCTAGCTACTGACCCTGCCTGCTGTACAGGGAATAGTTCACAGAGTGCTACCGCTAAGGTATTGGTGTTTGATATCCCATTTAACAGCTTATATTCTGCCTCAGGTGCCACCTGCCTCTTAAGACACTAACTCCACAGCACGGGTGACACTCACTCTTCTGTCACTTCATTGCCAAAGATACTCTCCAAACACCTCATGAAGGCTCAGCTTCTTGCTCAATGTCATTTTCCTTTTTCGTGGTTCACTATTTGGGAACTGAGTCCACCCAGCAAGATAAACAAAAATGTCCTGTATGTCCTTATAAGAGAAGTATACATACTTTCTCCATATTTTTTTCATTTATATGACATATTTTCCATTTCATTACTATTTCTTCGAGTATATAACATTTACACTGAATGATTCCAATTTAAGAACTCCAATATGAAATGGAGCTGGAGTGCAGCAAATAGATAAATCCTGTGTAATCAAAACTGACTCTGCCTAAGTTTCCACCATGATTAAATATGCAGTAACAGTGGAGATCAAATTGACTTCCCCCATTCACAGTAAACTTGGATTCAGCTTGGAAGTTGTCTTTCCTGGATCTGTAACTGTTACACAGACAGAAGCTCAAAAGATCATCAAGAAACATTTTGTGTATTTGTGATATGAAGATCACTCCCTTTCAATAATGGAACCATATTGGGTTTACGTGGCAAGGTTTTGGTAGGAGGGGAGCTGCAGGGATGGCTCCTGCGAGAGGGCACCAGGAGCTGCCCTGATGTCTGACAGAGCCAGTTCAGGCCAGCTCCAAAACTGACCCACCACTGCTCAAAGCTGAGCCCACCTGTGATGCTGGTGGAGCCTCTGTGATAACACATTTAAGAAAAGTTAAAAGGTACTGCACAGCCACTGTGAAAGAGGAATGAGAAAAAAACGTAAGAGAAACAGCCCTGCAGACACCAATGTCAGTGAAGGAGGAGGAGGAGGTGCTCCATGCACCAGAGCAAAGATTCCCCTGCAGCCCCTGGTGAAGACCATGGTGAAGCAGGCTGTCCCACTACAGCCCATGGAGGACTGCAGTGGAGCAGATACCTACCATGGAGCCTATGGAGGACCCCACACCTGAGTAATTTTAGACAGGGTCCACTGTATCCTTTTTTCTGGCTGTACCACTGATCAAGTGCAAGAGTTGTTCTGGGGCTGCACAGTGATGAAATTTGTAATTCAGGTAATGCTGGCCAGGACATCTGTAAGATGGTGAACATGAATTCAAAACATTAACATCACACTCTGAATCGCTAATGGAAAGCTAATATTTGGGCCTTAGAGAGCTCCTATTGTGCAATATGAGCAATTAGACAGATCCCACAGTATAAGTTATTGAGTTCTGCTGGATTATTCTGCAGCTGGACCCATCATCTAACCAGAATCAAATTGGTGTTGATTCAAATATTCCTGGGCCAGAGGGGATTTTATAACATCCACACTGTACTTCCTCACCCACAACATACAGTCCATTTTATTTAACTCATTCACTTCTGCATCAATCCAATAATATTACACAAGACAGTTTTACAGATGCTTTCTAATTAGCAGCATTGATTAAAATGGATGAATGTTCACACACATAATGTCATCTTGAATTAGAAATTTTTCCAAGTATCCTTAAATCTGCATGTGGACATTCACAGTTTTATAGCACAAATATGCAAAAAGCTAAACTAAGTCTTAGTACTGTATTGTTTTCTCTGACATCCCAGTGCTCAAACACTTATCAGATATTTTGGTACAGTCAGTATTAAGAGGGATACCAATGCCTTGCTCAATTCTGCTTCTTCCTCCTTACATAATCTATATTGCTCCATTGCTATTATGTTTTATGGAAATAAGTGGAATTATAGACAAGCATAAGAGTCCAGAGGACTAGTGTATGAAAAATAATATACTCAAAGATGTTTAGAAAACATATAAGATGTCCTATTGTTGAGGATAAGCTGGCTCAGTTTTATCTAGCTTTTCCAATTTTTAACAAAGATGTTCAACATTACAATGATTTCTAACAAAACAAAGAATTAATTTTAATTATTCAACAAATGAGGAAAATATCTTTGTTCTTTATTTGCATCAAAAGGCTTTTTAAAATTCCCCTGGGAAATCAGTCATGTTTTTGCATTTAAGTAACCTCAAAAGGTGCTAATTGTTTCAGACACTTGAGCCCCAAGATCATTATCACTTTAAATTTATTGTTGCAAACTACTTACTATTTTGTTGCCTCTCATTTTGAGAGAGACATGTGCTGCAGTAGATTTACAAGGCATTTGCTGTCACAGCTCAAGTACAAAATGAAGAGCTAAGGGAGATTTTTTTGGCAGGCTCACCACAGTCACTAATGTCAATTGTTCAATTTTGTACTTGCCTCGTCTTTCATATTCTTCCCTTCATTCATTACCATTTATTATTACACTACCATAAATAGCCTGTATTTTCACAGTCACACTCTGTTGGACTGTTTTGGTTAGATTTCCTTTCATTCCATTCCCTGTGCTTTTTACAACATAGGGAAGAAGTCACAAAAGGGAAAAGATGTGTCATTTAAATATGGTATTTGGTTTTCTTTTCTTTTCCAGAGTATAAGCACTGCAAAAGATAAGCTTTGATTTATTATTTTTGATTGTTCATGCTGAAAGTCTTATCACAGAAGTAGTTCATCCTGTGTTTAGTAAAATAAATTTTCTGAAACTGCCTTTAAAAAGTCAAGTGTTACCAATGTTCTCCTTTTCTTACGTCTACTATTGACTATGTACTTGGTTTTAATAGGATTTTTTTTTTTTTCCCTAGGTCATTTTGGGAGAAGGAAAAATCACCTAATGCAGGGAAGGGTCACCATCTCTGAACTGTTGACTTGCTTCTTTTCAGTACACTGAAAATTGTTGTGTACTGAAAATGTGAAACTCCTTTTAACTGCAGCTGTGCTCTTTGCAGCGAATAAAAGGAGGGACTGAAATAAGAGAGGAGAATATAGAAGGAGAAAATCCAAATTTATCAATAACCGCCAGGAAGCTCTTGCAGATGGAAGAAAATGGATGTGTACTAGTGCAAAACATTTGAAGTAACAGCAATATACATCACAGTATGCCTGGCATCCCACTCGAGTAATAAACTGCAACTGAAACCTAGATAGAAGCACAATGATATTTTGAAAAATCAGCAATCAGCAAGAATCAGCTGCAGGGGAAGTCTGCTATATGAATTCTTTCTCTCCCCATGACCTACTCACTCCTGAAAGGGACTCTAGTTTTATAAGGGTTTTAAAAAAAAAAAAAAAAAAAGAAAAAATCTTTCTTGACACTTTTCTGACATGAAATTAAAATAAGATGTTACTCTGAGTGTGAGAGGATATGGAAAAAAGAGCTCTTCAGTATCTTTCTGGTTAAGAGTGTCATGTTGAAATAAAGACTCTAGTATGTGCCTTGGTCACATGGCAACAGGGCCTGTCTCTCAATGGGCATAACCACAGAACTTTCTAAATAAACATTCACTGGGGATGACAAGAAGCACAGGTGACTCTGAGGCCCTTCAGAATTGTTCTTACAGCTTCTGAAAGTTGCTTACCTGGAAAACACGAGAAGATCTCTTAAGCTAGCACAAGGATGTCTGAGGTGTTCTTGAGAATATATTTAAATTTTAATAAAAGGTCAGAAGCATCTGGTATTTTTTGAAAATAGGATTAAACTCTTTTCCTTTAGAGGATGACGTTCGTCATGAAGAGTGCTAAGTGGTACAAGTAGCTCCCAGCATGGCTTTTTCTGAAGTAGTATTGCTTGAATTTCTTTTTTTTTTTTAATTTTAATTCCCCAACAAGAACTTTGGAAACACAGACACAGGTCAGAAGAAAAATACAACTGACAAAGTAAGCGTTTAAAAAGGGCTTAATGAATTACGAATAGCAAAAATAAATTTCTTGACCCAAGGGTCAAGAAAATCTGTTCTAACAGTCTTCATCACATATCTAGGATTTTTAATTAAAATCTTTCTGTGATGTAAAACAGTTGAACTTTTTATATAGTGAATAAAACTCTGCTAAGCTAATTTATTTAAGGAGGAATAATGTGTGATCATTTGGATAAGCTACCATTTAAGTTAGCCAATAAAAGCCAAATGAAATTCATGGTATGTTTTAATTTGGCTTAAATTAACATAGCACCAGACTACAATAATTCACCATTTTATAGACGTCTCAGGCTGGAAATAGATAGAGCATATATCAGCACAGGTAAACACCATACATTTTTTTCCTCTTAATATCTGGCAAAAGGGACAGTACGGAGAGAACACAATTTTATTGTAACAACTACCCAGATAGCATGACATTCAGTGTGCGTGTAGGCACAGGGCTTCACAGTCAGCAAGAACCAAAACCCCTCAAAATCTAAATATCGGTTAGGACCCTTGCTCCTTTTCCCCTCAAAGGCCACAGTATCTTTTTCCTCCCCCAGGCTGAAAAACAAATTTTGAACCGTGACTTGGGCTTGCCTTAGTTATGTCCAACAGTGGGTTTCTCCAGTAGGTGGAATATTCCTGCAATGGCTACAGCACTTAAAATTTCTCCTGACCCCATTGGCTGCTATATTTCACACAGTGCAAATTGTCACAATAAACTCTGTTATTCACAGGAGAACTACATGGTCCAAACTTACCATTTCTGGGAATTTTTGGAAAAGAGGAACTTTTTAAATAATTAAAGAAAAACAAACAAAATGCAGCAAAGTGATCTGCAGCACCCAAAAGACTGAATGTGCTCCTGGTTCAAACTCATCGTAACAAACAGTGTCACCATGCGTGACATCATTGTGCCACTGTAGTGCACTACCCATTTCCCCCACACACAAGCACTTCCTGAGTGCAGAACGGGCCAGGGAGGCAGACAGCGACAGAGAGACTCCTAAAGGGAACTGGCAGACTAACACAAACCTGAGGTGTCATGGCCTTAGTTGCAACAAGGAGCAGGCTCAAAGTTGAGCCTCAGAGGCTAAGGAAAGACAAGGAGCAGCCCTGGAAGCACAGGGAGATACCGCAATGGAAATATGTTCAAGGATTCAAACTTCATGAAGTCTACAGGCAAGGTTATCACAGGTATTTCTTCAAACCTTTTACTTAATGACTTGCACAACTTAATTTGGGTTTTCCCTATTTAAAGGCTCACCTTGATCTAGTTGGGTTTCATATTCCAGGAAACTAATTAGTTGAGCTTAGGAACCACTTCAAAAACATGGAATGGTACATCTGTCTGACTTGTGGTCCTGTCACATTCACACGCGGACACTAAAATTTCTCTGGCTTTAAAGATATGCAAGCAAGATGTTGCCTCCATGCTGCAAATTACAACCTGTTTAACAAAGAGCTGTTACTGTGCAAGATCAAGACAGGCTAGCAGACTGCCAAATAAATCCTCAACACTCACATTCAACAGCATGCTATTGGATTTCTGCAAGCAGAATGACCAATACTCTTCCCCCTTGGAGCACCTACAGAGAATCTTAATTAAGCTTGCCAAGAACAGGGTATTACTCACCTTGATGTATCAGCCCTTGGGGGTTCCCTCCTTATGCTCCAGAAAAAATAAGACAGGTAGGACAAAAGTGAAATAGAGCTGGGTTGTATGCAGGTGAAATGCCCACAGAGTGCATAGATCAAACCTGCAGTCAGCCTTAGATCAACCCCCCAGGTACTTAAAAGCAAATACATTTAAGTGCAGGTCTGGAAACTGCAAACAATCCATACTAGAAGCTAAGACTTTCTAGCTTGTCCATCTCAGCCTAATTAGGTCACCCTAATTCTCTTCCTTAGTTACCTAATTTAGTTTGTTAAATGTGGTATATGCTCCTGACACACTCACAACAAACTCATTTGTTCTTCAACTCCTTTCCTCCTTGCCACCCATGGGGAACTATAAGAGTTGTAACCCAAAAAAGAGACTCTTCTGTCGCAGTGCGCACTATCCTCCTCCATAATAAAATCCCATCACGAACTCCCTCAGGCTTCTCTCACTGAACTAGTAATTCCTACTAGTTATATATAAACAAACTCTGCAAAAGTCTCATTGACGTGCCATGAAGAAGTTCCAAACCACCAAATCCTCTGTCATTTGTCCAGTTACCTTCACAGTGGTTATATTTGGCACTTCAATGATTGCTGGTATCAGTTTGGCATGTAATGCTCTGCTAGGAACTGCTATCCTGTGGGCAAAGTTTGTACGCGTGAGTAGCATTCATGGCTGTGTAAATTGTCTTTTTTGACTTGCCTAAACTCTACTTAAAAATGGTTCAACTAAACTCTACTGAATCATCATAGCAGAAAATTCTCAGACTAGTTTAGTACCTGGATAGACAAACAGAGTAGTTTTTTCCAACTGTCTACAAAGAGCTCCCTGACTTAACAATCTCCACGATTTTGCCAGACTCACTCAGTCCTAAGTTGCCCAGAGATTTAAAAAAAAAAAAAAAAAATCATGCAAATATCAAGTTCCTTGAGACAGCCTGCTTTCTGGTACACTCTGTACTCCAATAGAGCTAAATTGCTTTAAGATTGCACAGGGAACTGAGCAGATTCTTGACATCCCTTTGCCAAATAAGTACCGACTGTCACCCAGAAGCCTAACAGGTTGAAATGGTATAAAATGCTAATAGGATGATTTTAATCATTTTGTCAAGTATGGCTGACACTACATTGTCAAGTGAAAAAATGTACTTTGCACAGCTCTGAATCAATTTTGTTTCTTACTATGGCATCATAAATGTAAAAGAAAAAGTGTGAATGAGTTGAAGTTTTCTTGGTGTTTTTTTAGGTAACAAACTGAAGGAAAATACAGTGAGTCCTGACCAAGAGAAACATGAAATAGACAATGACCCTGCCCAAGGAAACCATTCTTAAAATGAATCAGTGCTCTGAATACCTTAATAGATTTCAAATATCTGACTTAAATAAAACACTCAGTGCCTCAAGGGGAGCAAAGACGTTACCGTCATTAACTCTTCTGGTACAAAGTAGTGGTGCAGTAAAAGAGGCCTACCTGAAACAGCATAAAAATTGTCAGCCGTGGAAAGTGTTGATGCAGGAGGAGGCACAACATCTATTTAAAAACCAGTAGCGAGAATGCGTACTAGCAAGCCTGTATTAGGCTTTCAAGGTTTTGAGAAAATACAAGAGGTGACACACTCCAGTGCTGAAGGCCAGATGTTATAGTACTGCCAAGAAAAATATTTTCTACTTAGGCTGTGAAATAGCCTAAGTAGAATAGAAACCATCACCTGGCCACTACCCTTCCACAGCTCACTAAAAAGAGTTCATGTCAGGGGTGCCCACTTCAGGTAAAAGCTGCCCAGCGGAAAAGAACCTGGGGGTGTTGCTTGACAGCCAGCTGAATATGAGCCAGCAGTGTGCCCAGGTGGCCAAGAAGCCCAATGGCATCCTGGCTGGTATCAGGAATAGTGTGGTGAGCCGGACTAGGGAAGTCTTCGTCCCCCTGTACTCAGCACTGGTGAGGCTGCACCTTGAGTACTGTGTTCAGTTTTGGGCCCCTCACTACAAGAAAGACATTGAGGTGCTGGAGCACATCCAGAGGAGGGCAACGAAGCTGGTGAAGGGTCTGGAGCACATGTCTTATGAGGAGCAGCTGAGGGAACTGGGGTTGTTTAGCCTGGAGAAAAGGAGGCTCAGGGGAGACCTTATCACCCTCTACAACTACCTGAAAGGAGGTTGTAGAGAGGTGGGGGGTGACCCTTCTCACTAGTAACAAAAGATACGACAAGAGGGAATGGCCTCAAGTTGCACCAGGAGAGGTTTAGATTGGATATTAGGAAAAAGTTCTTCACAGAAAGGGTTATCAAGCATTGGAACAGGCTGCCCAGGGAAGTGGTAGAATCGCCATCCCTGGAATTATTTAAAAGATGGGTAGATGTGGTGCTTAAGGACATGGTTTAGTGGTGGTTTTGGCAGTGTTATGTTGACGGTTGCACTTGATGATCTTAAAGATCCCTTCCAACCTAGACAATTTGATGATTCTAAAGCAAGGTTGATTGATTGCAGTTGATAGTAATAATTGTTCAAATATAAGTCAGCTGACCTCACACTGAAGCAGATGAGAAGCTTTCACATCATCCTCTCTACTTTGGTAAATCAGGATGTGTATGCATGTCGGTGCATGAATGCAGGAGCAGGGACAGACAGAGGAGAAGGACAACAGCGTTGCTGGGTGCTACAGATCTTCCTGCAGTGGTAATTCAACAGCTATGCATTGAAGGTGAACAACAATACAGTAGTCAAAAGGAGATGCTCTTTTCCACACCCCATATCTTAGCCTCAAGAACATGACAGTTTACCAGGAGGCTTCTATGTACTAACTCACAAGCAAACAAAATAAACCCCACCCCACCGATATCTCCAGCAAATGGAGCTGGAAGCACATGTCAACTTGATGAGCTAAGAAGCACGTGGTGATAAATAACATCTCAGGTGCCAGTTTATGAGACCATGGAACAGCCCCTTCTTCAGGCGCAGTGAAGACTGTATTCCCTAGCAACTGTAAAACAGGCATAGATTCTCCCACTGCCTTCTACTTACACTGCTAGATGAAAACTGACGGGACACTGAGTGAGCACCAGCTTCCAGTGTGCTCACGATGTAGTTTCAGTTACAATAAGAGTTGGAAGATAGGAGATGCGCACCCACACCAAAGAAGAGAGAAAGGCAAAGATAAGTATTAATCATAAAATGCATAATATTAACATGGATTTGGGTGGTGTATGATATGGTAGCATGCAAACATGTGCCTGAATCAGGGGAAAAACCCTGTCATATGTCTCCCCTAACCAAAAAAAGCTTATTCACTTCTTTAAGCTCAGCTTACCAGAGTTTTTCAACAGATATCAGTTAGAAGTAGATATGACAAAACAACTACACCTCCAGATTTCAGAACTCCTCATGCTTTAAATTCACTATGATAACAAAACTCTATTGAGGGAAGGAAAACAGAAAATTTGTCCACTGCTTTCTTCATCATGCTGTAATCACTTCTGTGAATTTACTTTATTAAACTGTGAACAGTGTGTGTTCAACTATAAACATTAGAAACAAATAAGAAAATAATTGAGATCACAATAGAAAAAAATTTAGAAAAATTAGACTATAAGAGTTATTTGCAGCGTTACTCAGAGAAATTATTTCTCAAGTTTGTATTTTAACATTCAAATCATCATACAAAAAGCTTTTCAGTACTTAAGACTTGGTACATAGACTATCGATAATCAACTTCTGAGTTCCGTGTACTTCTGCTCTATACCACAACATATGGAAAACAGAGATTAGCTCACAGCTAACAAACTACTAGTTCTTCTTTTGACTAGCTCCTGACAATTTAAAAGAGAATCTTTAGAGTCTTGTTTTGGTGACTTTTCAACTTGTTTGTGCATTAACTCCATCAGGTGTATTATGAGCAACTTTATACGAGTCACCCCCATATTCCTCACTGAGTACAAATAATTTTTCTTCTAATGCAATTCTTGCTTTATCACTGTCAGCGAATTTGCACATACACCTTGAAATGTACTTTAACAGTCTGGTTTGTCCTGTTCAAAAAACATTTAGCAGCATTAGTTCCTGTACTTTCTCATCTTGGAGAGGTGGGCCCAAGCCAACCTCATGCAGTTCAACAAGGCCAAGTGCAAGGTCCTACATCTGGGTCGGGGCAATCCCAAGCACAAATACAGGCTCAGCAGAGAATGGATCAAGAGCAGCCCTGAGAAGGACCTGGGGCTGCTGATTGATGAGAAGCTCAACATGAGCCGGCAACGCACAATTGCAGCCCAGAAGGCCAACCGTATCCTGGACTGCATCAGAAGAAGTGTGGCCAGCAGGTCAAGGGAGGTGATTCTGCCTCTCTACTCTGCTCTGGTGAGACCCTACCTGGAGTACTGCATCCTGCCTATGGCAGGGGGGTTGGAACTCGATGATCTTCAAGGTCCCTTCCAACCTAAACCATTCTATGATTCTATGATCCAGCTCTGGAGCCCCCAACATCAGAAGGACATGAACCTGTTGGAGTGGGTCCAGAGGAGGGCCACAAAGATAATCAGGGGGCTGAAGCACTTCTCCTATGATAGGCTGAGAGAGCTGGGGCTGTTCAACCTGGAGAAGAGAAGGCTCTGGGGAGACCTTATTGTGGCCTTCCAGTACCTAAAAGGGGCCTACAGGAGAGCTGGGGAAGGACTTTTTACTAGGGCATGTAGTGATAGGACGAGGGGGAATGGCTTTAAGCTGGAAGAGGGCAGGTTTAGATTAAACATTAGGAAGAAGTTTTTCACTTTAAGGGTGGTGAGGCACTGGAACAGGTTGCCCAGAGAGGTTGTTGAAGCCCCGTCCCTGGAGGTGTTCAAGGCCAGGCTGGACGTGGCCTTGGGCAACCTGGTCTGGAGGTGTCCCTGCGTATGGCAGGGGGGTTGGAACTCGATGATCTTCAAGGTCCCTTCCAACCTAAACCATTCTATGATACTATTATCTTCAGTAAATAATGGATAAGTTCTTAATTACAAATTCCTAGGGTCCAGCAAATACGATGCTATGATTCTAAAGGCCATTTAATCAAAAGCATGCAAAACAATACAACTATCTTATTAAAGACCTGTGTAAATTAATCTGATCTGAAGTATTAGTTCTGCATAGAGACAATTTTTTTTTTCCAAGAAAACAGATTTTTATAAGATATCCATGTTAAAAGTGACACACAGATTGTGCTGGATTGCGCAAAAGGATGCAAACAGCACTGCTTGCTATTTAGAAATAATATCACAGAAGTGATACTGGCACAGCTTTAATCTGTTATAAATAATTTAATTGCCTGCCATTTGCAAAAAAAGCTCCATTTTAAAACCACACAGAGTTTCTGTAAGCACTCCTATTAACAGTACTCACTTCGGGACTTCAAACTTTAAGAAAATATTTATGATTGAGTAATGTCTTCAAAAAGATTTATCTTCTGCTTAATGAAAAACATTGCTTTTGCGTGGGATGATTTTGTTTCCTTTTAAAATAAACTACAAAACCAGCCATCAAGAACCTGAGTAGAAGACACCTTTTTTTCTGCCTGAATATCTAGACAGAGTAATGCTTCTAATTTAACTCAAATAATTTCAGGACACATTTAGCAGAAAAGCAGAAGCGTACCTTGTCCAGACCATCTTTGGCCTGGCAGCTAAAAAACTCTTCTGAGTGGCAGGACTAAATTACTTCAAGCTGAGAAGAGACACAAACATGAGGCTCTAAAATACCAGCTAATGCTTTAAACACAAAGGTCAAAGACAGCTAACCCCCCTTTTATGCCGAGTCCGACCCCCTGCCAGCAAGTGCCTGTCAGACTAACCCTTTTTAGACTCAAATCTAAATGCAGTAACTTTTTGGTGCCATTGATCCCCAAAGAAAGAGTTTGGTGATGTACAAACATAAAACCCTCTTTTGATGTCATTGATTAATGCTATAAGAAGCTAGAAAAGCAGAGAATATCAGCTTGGAATTCAGTAAGCTACAGTAATGGCTTAGGAACTGCTCAGAAAGTACAAAAAGGCAAAAGCTGAATGAGCTGAAGGGAACATCAAGGCAACCCCACAAACTGTGGAGCCAAGTGGAAGAGGACAGAAGCCAAGAATTCACCTTGCCAGGTCTCCAAAAGACACAGCTTTCTCCTTCAGGGAAGTTGTTGGAAGAGCAAACTGAAGTGCTTTGCTCATAACTCATTTACCTAAGCTCAGCCAAGTCAAATTGTTATGTTTGTACACTGGAGGGCTGGGCTGCCCTTCAGTGGCACCTTGACAAGCCAAAGGTATGAGTTGACAGCACCCTCATGAATTTCATCAAGGCAAATCCAAAGTCCTGCACGTAGGAGAAAACAATCCCATGCAACAGTTCCGGCTGGAGACTGACAAGCTAAGTAGCACTCTTTGGTCAAGGAAAGTGGGAGTCTGGTGAACAAGGAGTTGAACGTGAGTCAGCAGTGTGCCTGTGCAGCAACGAGTGCTAACTGTAGACGGGTCTGCCTTAGCAAAAGCGTAGCAAGTGGTTCGATGGTAGTGAACCATTCCCTTCTATTCACCATTGTTAAAGCTGCATTTCAAGTTGCATGCTCATTTTTGAGCCTTCAGATACAAAAGAAATCCCGATAAACAGGAGAGAATCCAAGGAGGGCCATCGTGATGGTGAGAGAGCACATGATGTGTGAGGAATGGCTGAGGAAGCTAGGGTCCTTCAGTCTCAGGAAAAGAAGGCTACCAGGGCCTAATTGCAGTCTTCTAGTCTTTAACAGGGGGAATACAGATGGAGCCAGACTCTGCTCATAGGTGCCCAGTGAAGGAAGTCACAGTCTCCAGTTGCAGCAAGGCAAATCCTGATTAAATTTAAGAGGAGAAAGGGCAAAACAGTGATCAAGCACTGGAACAGGTTACCTAGAGAGCCTGGGAAATCTCCATCCTTGGAAATTTTCAACACTGAACATGACAAGGTCCTGAGCAATCTGATATATCTTCAGGATCAGCCCTACTTTGAGCAGGATGTTGGACCAGTTGACTCCCGGAGGCCTTTTTCAATCAAAATTAATTTATGATATTTCAATAGCAAGTAGCCACAAGAGCTGAAGCAAAACAAGAAAGGCAAAATCAGCCTCAAAACACCATGTCCAGTCACAGCAGCCTCCACTGCAGCATTAATTCTAGCTAACCCGGCAGCAATTCCAGCATTGGTGCAAGAAGGTCTGCAAAATTTTGAACAGCACCCATGACTTCTGGGGAAAAAAAAAAAAAAAAAAAAAGAAAAAAAAAAGTAGGGTCTTCACCCCATTTTGGGGATGAAGCCGTGCAGTTGAAGACTGCAAGATTTCTAGGCTAAGGCTTGTATCACACCTTTCCACCACCAAAAGGAATCACTTTGTATTGGGAAAGCTGAAGATAACTTTAGCTAGCATTTACTTAAGACAGCAATAAAAACATATATAAAATGCTTGAGAAAGAATGGAATTGTTAATTTTCACAGAACAACAAAATGATCTCTGGCTCTCATGCGAAATTTTATTTGAAATCTTGGGTTTTGTTTTGCTTTTTTAAATTACATTTCCATCATGATTCGTTCTCTGCTAGCATAAAGAACATTATTTACAAATTGCTATGGATAGTTGGACAATTGGTATCATCTGCTGTTTTCTTTGTACTAACATCAGACTGTTTTGCTGCAATTTTTCTAACTAGATGAATTTCAATTTGTCTAGTTAAGAACTTTTTCTTTTTTTTTTTAAACATCGTTTAGTCAAGCAAGTGATGTCTATGTTTTTTCATTTTTTAACACGTTTATCTCATGTTCACCCAGCAACTTCCAACAGGTGAGGAAAAATACAACATGACAATATTTAGTCCACAAACACAGGATGCATCACCTTTTACTGAGGTCCCAGGATAATTCCTGGCAAGTCAGAGTTTGCAAAAGCTCAGTGAAAGTAATGATAGTAATTTTCCTTGTAATCATTTAAATGAAATATTGAAATACTATAATCATTTAAGGTATTTATAACTTAATGTAATTACAGCTTCCCCTAGAAAACACCAGATTGTCTAGGCTATATTCCTGGAAAGAAGGCATCTGCTAATCTTGGTAAATAGACCGGAAAAGTGGGATCTGATTTAGATAAAACATTCTTAATATCCATTCATTGCTTTTCTCAGGACTATTCCTTGAATTGGGACCAGCCCCAGAAGTTGCCAATGTACGATACACCCTGCAGAACCAAAGCCCAGCTGCCCATCACATCACTCCCCAGCTGTAGGGCACACAGCATTTCACACTGGAGTTACTACTGGTCAGGAGACATACAGAAGACTGCAGTTACAAGAGAACAACACTTAAATGTAATGAATGTGTTTCAGCATCAGGATCTCGTCTTTCAGGCAAGTACTATACTTTACAGACCTAGGAGGTGGAAAAATAGCGTTGGGAAGATTTAGTTTGGGGTAGCAAAATGGGTGGGAACAGAGAGATGGTAAAATTAGAAAAGGTGAGGGGACCTGAAACAATCCTGGCAGACAAAAATGGCACTGAGTGAATCTGCGCTAAAATACTCTTCCTCTAAATCACAATTGGGAGCCCTTGTCATTTAAGGTCAGATCTTATTTGAATTACTTCCTTTAGGTAATCAAATAAAAAATTCTTTTGATTTCCTACCATCTGGTTAAAATAGACAGGGAAACAGCAGATGATAGTTGTGTGTGCAAGAATGTACTATCATGCAAAGTTACCACCCTCTTCCCCACATACTCCATAACCCTAGCACCACTTCTGCCCTGAGACATCCCAATTATTTTTACTCCAATCCTTCTCCTTCACACTCTGTTGAAAAACCTTTCTCCATTCATGCTTTCTGCATTCTCTTACCCCAGAGCTGGGGTTACTTACAGAGCTCAATTAAAAATAAGCACAGTCATAATTATTTCTGCTAAAGAGTGACAGAAATAAGTGTCTGCCTATACAGCTTCTATATACTTCCCTGTGTATCCTACAATCTCCCATGTATCCCAGCTCCACTAATACTTGATCCTGAGCTCAGACCTGTTTCTAACCCAACACTCCTGGTACCTTACCAATATTTCTGTCCTGCATTCCCACCAACTTCTGGCATCCCTCTTCAAAGAGTACAACCTGAGACGTCTAAATAAGTACAAGAGGATGGGCGTGCTACTGCAGCAGCTGTACATACAGCAAACATCCTCTGAGAAACCACTTCTGTGAGAACTATGAGGACTTTTGAGAACTGATGAAATACTTTCATAAGATAGCCTTGCCACACTGCTAATTTGGGTTTCTAACAGACATCCAAAATTTTTTTACTGAGCATTCAGTATCATTTTCACTTGGGAGAACATCATGTATGTTGCCTCATTATTGTATGCTCTGTTATTCAGTGTAGTTTACACAAGGCTTTTTCAGATCTAGCATTCTCAAATGTTGGCATTCAAATAGAAAGGAAATGGTCCAACACATTGCAGTATCAGTATGGAAAATTTGAGAAGTAAGGACATTTGCATTTGAAATTTTTTTAGTATAAGGAGATGAAAACAGGACATGCTATCCCTATGCTTTATATACCACTATCAACATGATCTTTTCCTTTTTTTTTTGTTTTCCAATAAACATGAATGAGATGTCAGTCCCCGATATTCATTACATTAACATACTCTTGAGTGTAACATTGATTTGACTGATAAAATACCCACGGAAGATAATTTAGGAGCTTCAAAAGAAGCATCTCATGCTAGATGCCTCCTCTTGCTTCTTCCTCATCTTTGCCCTAGCCCACTGACCATGAGAAGAGGGGGACACAAGCCCTTGCATCAGCAGACTAGTACACAGCCACTTAATACAGGGACCTTTAGGACTGCCACCAGAGAATTACCCTCAGCATAGAACAGCAGCTGTACCAGCTTCTGTACAATTCTTCCCCATCCCCCATAGTGTTCAGCAAACATGATAAAACCAGAGAGAGAGAGAGAGAGAGAGACTGGCACTTTCTTGGATGTCAGGAAAAACCAGCTTCCTATCACCCACCTCGTGCAGGTAGCGTGAGTTAAAAACTTTAGATCTTTATAAAATTTGATTAAAGGACAAGTAAAGAGTACCCACCTGCTGACAGGCAGTCAGCAGATGGGTAGTAGAAGAGTGCAGTAAGCCCAGCATTAAAAAAAAACAACTTGATAAATTGCTGTGTATGAATTCCTTTGCCTGAATTATTCTCTGCAAGAGAGGAGTGGGTATTGTTGCATTCCCGATTTTCTTATTCACCTGTAGTTTGTCATCAGGCCATGCATTTTATTTCTATATAGACTCTGAAATGGCTAAAATCCAGCCCTTGATTGCTAATATGGTGGATTCAAGTTCCACAAAGTTACATATAGGATCCTAATTCATTGCTAGACCAAATATCATCATCAGCAAACACTAGAATAAACCAGAATGGAAGACTAATTTGTACAACTCCTAACATATTTAGTTAATGGTAGCGATTGAGCACTGGCAAAGTTAATCCCTGTTCACACACGTAAGAAACTAGTTTACTTCTGCTACCAGTTATTCTTAGCTCAGGAGGTAAAGATTTGTACTGTGCATTTTAAGTTTCTCCTTTCTAAAACGATACTGTATCTGGTCAGGAGCCTACACTCTGAATTGCTCAAGGTAAGAAAAAATCCATTTCAACCTATTGCACAACATTGTTTTGAACAGTCAACAAACACTTGGAAGATTAGACACATCCCATCCAATAAATCTACTGCTACTATTCAAAGCCTATGCTAAAATCCTTTCTGGTAAAACAAGAGGGAAAATTACACAAAAACTGATGCTTGAAGTCTAAGTGATGAACAGAGAATGAGAAGGGTGAACTACTGTCACTCATCACTCCATTTAGCTGTCATTAAGAAGGACGCTGTGAGGGCAGATCCAGCAGCCTAAGCAACCCCATAGATTCCAAAGACTGAATTTGTCAGAGCCACCACCCCACCACCTCTGTACGTACTGGAGGGGCACAAGGAGGGAAGCTGGGGCTGGGACAGCCTGACGTGGCTTGGCAAGAACCGGATAGCACCATCATGGGAAACGGACAGTACTGCCACCTTCTCTGCCTTTGGTTAGACCGCGAACACCCAGGAAGAGGCATCTATGCTCCTTCTCTCCCAGGTTTGTTTCCCTCTGCCACTTCAGTGTCTTGTGTCCAGCAATATTCTCCTTACAAGCACAAGACCTGTAATAAAACCACTGTGAGCCTGTCCTCAAAAAGGCAAACTAGAAGCAGTTTGTCAGGTCACTAAGATCTCCTCTGAGGACAGTCTAAATGCCCATACTCAGATATGGGGAGAAATATTCTTTTATAGGGTGAAAATCATCTCATATGAAGGTAGAGCCTTTGCCGCTGTTTTTTGAGCCCTTATTTAGAAATCCTGGCACTTACTGAAACCTATGAAGTCACAGTGAGCAGAAAAAGCCTAAAAGCTAAGTTGTTATAACAATCCGCACGCGCTTTCTCCACCCATGCCCTTCACACAGCTGAAGGTGCGGCTTATCCCAGCGACTGAAGCTGAACTAACACCTTGCTGCTGACAAGAGCAAGAAGCCCTGACCTTCTGCTCCAGCCACCCTCTCAGTAAATGTGGTTTTGACAGTCATCCAATCCCACGGTGCATAGACTGAAACTATAAAAGAGCAGAAAAGTAGAGAGGTGATTTTATTTTTTTTTTTTCCCTACCTGATCAGCGGGTTAAATCAGCTTATCCTGAAATCAGGGGCAAGCAGGAGGGGGGAGGTTGATGCAGGGAAGGCACAAGAAGTCACCCTTTCTATAGCAGCAAACCTGTAGCTGGGCTGGCCACACTGTGAGCGTGCTCTTGAGGATGATCACCAAGCTGCCTCCCCAGTGTGTTTTATAACAAAGGGCACATCTTCCCATCGACTAAGGCCATACTCATATCCCTTCTCTTGTTTGCTGATTTTCCATTCTTTCTGCCCTAGTTTTTTGGTTTGAGCGCTCACACACACGCATAGCCTTTCAACGTATGCCTTCAGCTTACAACTGTAATAAAAAATAAAAATCCCTTTTCAAAGTACAATAATCTGGCTTTAATAGGCATCCGGCTAACTTCCTACCATGTTTAGGTATCACTGTGAAGAGGGACATTTAATTCCACTTACATTTAGCTTGACTAAAAGATGATTAAACACATAACTTTAACCCGACCCATGATTGTGCACGCGTCAAATGGGCAATGGGTGGTAGCCATTAACTCTACCAACAGTAACAGGGATTTCTCTCCCTGGCAGCATTTCCGAAAGTCTTGTCTTGTGGCCTAATTTTTTCAAGTTGGGATTTTAAATAGTTCCCTGTAAAAGCAGTTTCATGAAGAATTCTTTTGATATTACACATAGTCGCCTGATCCTCCCTTTCCTTACAGGAGTTATTTGCTACAGTAATTTCACTATCTTCAGAGGACTTGGTTCTAACTACATTAATTTAACTAAGTTCAAAAGTAGGCCATGGAAACAAAATGAAGTCTGGGCAAAGTGCAAAAACTCTTCAATAGTCTCATTTAATTTGACATATAAAATAAATATGGATTTTATTCAGGGGTGTATTGTCATCTTCAAAAGATTTCTAATCCTAGAAGTCATTTTATTGAGCCTTTGGTTGGTGATTTTTAAGCAATAATTTATTTCAATTAAATGACAGCATCTTTTAATCTCAAGGAAGTGACTTGGCAGACAAGCAATTCTGTCTTTGGAGCTTTCATACATTTATTCATCTGCCTAAATTTCCTAAGACTTTGGAGTTCAGTTGAAGCTTCATCCTGAATTAATGACTTGGAGAAAGCAGTCTGCTTCATTACAACACAGAAGAACCAAAACAAGGTGAATGTTAGGGGCAGCAAGGGTAATGTGATAACTTCAGACCTGAAAAAAAGCAGATGCGAACCCCACTGTAATCATTGGCCAGCACACCTCCGTGCACCAGAGTTAAAATTAGCCCACAATAGCTATGATTTTTATGTCAATAAAACCATAGCTTTCCCCAAAAATGGTACATCTATCATACAAAGCTGTTAGAGTCTTTCAAGCAAGCAAAGGTGCTTAACTGTGTCAGCAGTGTTTAAAAGTACCTCTGTGCCTGGGAGATAGTGTTTAACGTCACTTGGTCGTAAAAATCAGGCAAAATAATTAAACCCAGTAGTAGGCAGCAGACCTTGGCACCCACAGCGATCGGATCATTCCTAACAGGGCTTGAGAACATGCAAAAGGTCCATACACTTACACCAGGCTCCCGTGAATGACTGTGCCCTGCTATAATCCTCCATTTTTGAAATTTTTTTGACTGCACATCACTGGAAAAACAACAACAACGCCTGAAGCTTTCTGATAATACTTTTTTTTTTCCCCCATCGTATTTTTCAATTTGGAAAGAGCCCTAATAGCTCCGTTTTCTATAAATGGCTGTTTTCATTTGGCAGAGGAGCAGCCCTTAGACACCAGGGCACACTTTTTTTCTGTTGTTCTGATGAAAATTGTTCAGCTGGAGTGCATCAGGAACCACTGAAATCTCCTTACAGAGTTTATCACATTTGCTTTCTTCAGCCAGCAGTGAAAATAAGTTATAAGTTAAAAAACTAAGTCAGCCACTTAGAAAGGAGTTTTGTATCATTAGACCACAGTGCTCCAATTATAAAAATTCCACACAAAAAACCCAAATTCCTGGCCTTATTAAAATATTATTTTCGTTTTATACTTACAGATTATTGATCCAAACTAAGTTGTTGCTGTGTTACCTTGCCATCTCCCAAGAACATAGTCAGGAAATACAAATAAATGGATTTCAAGATGTGCAACAGTAATATCCATGAAATTGTTTCATGTGCCATAAGATAAAAGCATTTAACAAGGCTCTCTGAGGTCATCTCTCGTGCTCAATCCACAAATACACCTTCATACTACTTAGCCTAACAGTCCAGTTTCTATTCTGATCCACACATCTGTCACAAAAAAGAAAATAAGCCAATCTACCATGAATTCTTCTCCTCCCTGAATCTAGGATTTATCTCCAAGGTACGCACAAAGCTGAGCACTGTACAGGGCTGAAATCCTGAAAAGTGTCAGGTTCATTACATATAAAATTAGATGAACAAGAAACAGCTACTTAAATTTCTTGATACCTTGATGCTATGATTTACAGAAGAGCTGTTTTAGTCGTGAAAAGAACCTGGTACCATATGACTAGGATCCCTTGCCACACCTAAATTAGCAGTGGGAAATGAGTTTAAAAATACAGAGTTTTCCTCTAGATCAAGGTCCAGCCGTAGACAGTCCTATAAAATTTTACCTTAGAAAAGACATCATGGTGCTCTGACACAAAGGGGGAAAAAAAGAAAGAAAGAAAAGAAAAAAACACAACAAACCCAAACAAAAAGCAGTCATCATCTTGAGAAACTGCTACAGAGTCTGAAACCTAGACAGATCTACAGCTTTTGGTTAGCTCCAAGAAGCCATAGTAAAAGAGGTGCGAGACATCCTGCAAGCAGATAGTTAGAACAGCCATTGGGGTTCTCCCTTTCGTGCATGTATAATCAAGCTGAATTAGAAACTGCAGTACTACATAATAAAAATAAATATTCTTATGGCTTTACCCGTCTTAGTAAAATAACTTTGCTTATTTAGACAGCGTGTTTGTAAAACCCAAGAGCTTTAATCTCTGGAGTAATAGTCCTTTCCAGGTTCAGCTTGTAGCATAGGTCAGAAAGGTAATTCTGTGCAACCCCAAACATTATCCCGATTCTCTCATGCTCACAGCCCTTAGCTGCACTGGCAGCTGGAGTACCTGGAAAACTTACACACTCATTGATCAATGAGAACATTTAAAGGGTGTTTACGAGCACTGCCATCTGAATGGCACTGAAATAAATTAGGCCAAAGTTCAAAATTATTTTCTCAGCAAACTGAGATACACGTTATAATTGGTTGGTTTATATTTTAAAGGGTAACTTATTTGGAAGAGGGAAAAGATAACAGCTGATGGAGGCCGTGTCCATACTTTTTCCCCTCACTAAGTTTCTATTGCCTGTGGACATGCTTTATTTTGCAGGGAAATATCTCTAAATTGTACATGAAAACATTTATAGTAAAATGTATATGGTATTGCAGGCATTAGATCTAAACCTTTCTGCATATTCCAGCATTGTATCATAAAAATATTAATTCTTGGTAATAGGTAGACCTCTTTCTCTTTACAGTATAAAATTGGCCATATTTCAACTTGTTTGATTTCCTAGCAGTTACATAGTTTCAATGGCTATCATATACAATATTCTCTGAATATATAAATACACATAAATAATTACAAACGATGAGGTTACATTTACTCATGTATCTTGACATTTAGAAATTCTTATGCATTCTAATTACTTTTCCCTCTGTACAACATTTAAACATCTCCAGAGATTTCACTCTGATGATTTCCATGTATATCAGAACACATTTAACAAATCTCAGTAACACAGAAAATATCACCATCGCTGTGAGTAGCTCTAAATTCACAATTTCAAACTTACTCAAACTGTAGAAAAACACATCTCCTGATTCTTTCCCCAACAACAAATTAAGTTTGTTTTTACACTCCTTTAGCCTAATACTAAACATGGATGACATCTTAATGAATAATTTCTTGAAGAGCACTCTGTCTCTCACTTCTGTCACTATGTAAGTCAATTTTACTCCCATAGAGAATCAAGCAATCACTTGGTTTCTCATATGCTATTGCATAGCACCCATGGGGCAATCACAGAAAAGGCTTATTTGTACATTAGCAGAATATTAGATTATTTCATCTGTGTTTTGATCAGGAATTTCAATTGGGCCATTCTTTTTGTTTTTCTTACAGCTTTCCTTGCTCCGTAGTTTCTTTCAGCTGGAGAAAAAAAACGCGAATCAAAACCGCAGCACCGTTTTATACAAAACCCATGGGTGGCATGTGTTCCAAAACAGAGGTGTTGCTGCTTACACAAGACACATAAGCGAAGCATCAGTATAAAATGAATTAACTGGAATTAGGCCTGTAGAGACTGATCTTCAACCACTATCAATCTTTTAACGTCCTAGCAAAGTAAGTTCACACCAGTAGTTTGGTCTCCCCTTTAGCCATCCTAAACACGTTTAATTATTTAGTGAAAGATCATGCTTCATAACTGGCACTAATACTTTGCTTTCTGCCATCTTCCTTGAAGTCAATATTTCTCAGCCTATTTTGCAGTTAGATCACAACTGTTCATTATAGATATCTATCAAATATTGTAGCCTAGTATTTTAAAAAAAAAAAGTATCATTTACTTCTCTTGGTCTAGTTAGAAAAACCTCTGTTTCTTGAGTAGCTCAGGAGATACATATTTTTTTTCTTGACTATTAACTTATCTGCAGAATTTAAGTTTTGAATCTCTCCAACCCCCCAATTAAATTTATAGCGTCAGGCTACAATAATGAGACTATGCAATATTTTGCATTGAAACTGCAGTATATATAGGATAGAGTGGTACCCATTAAAAAGTGTTTAAGCCTGCGTGTTTCAAAAATGACTGCTGACTGCTTCCATGACAGTATTGTACGCACATAGCTAATGCAGTAGATTGAGACTGTCTCTCCAGAAGGCAAGAGAATTGTGCAATGGCAGAAATGTAACTGCCTCGTGGCACAGGACTGCATACCACAATGGCTGTTGCTAATAAAACAAGGAAGCAAAGACCTGTCCCTTCCAAACCTTCCACAATCTGTGCCTTTTTAGCCATATTTATGTGGCAAGGTTTTATGAGCACGGCTATTTGCACCTCCACTCTACCCATGCAAGAAATTTCTTCAAAGAAAATTTAGTCTTTTACTGCCATCAAAAATTCTATCTCAAAATATCACACTATTTGTCATTTACTCCTACAAATGTAATGCATTGAGACAGTTAGCTTATTGATGGATGCTGTACAAATGAGGATGCAGTATTACAACCTGCTGAAGTTGATGGTCAGTATTTTACAAAACTAAACCTGAAGTTGTACTGATTAATATGTCATACATATGTCATACATTAATACTACATTAATCTTTTGAGCAGGCCTTAGACATCTATCCCTTAATCCCTTAAAATTAAGGACAGAAATAAGGCAATGTTTAAGTCTGTGTGTGCCTCACTACCAACAGCAGAGTCCTTCCTGGAGCAGTTCTCTGAGTTGTGTTGAGAAATACAGAACATTCTCACTGGAAAACTCCCAGGCTCAGCTCCAGAGTTACCTGTGAGAAGGGCTGTCTCACACACATTCATCACAGCTGTGCCTTGGATCTACTGAGTCAAAGAGAGGATAGGATCGTGTTTTCCTTCTTCCAAATGCCTCCTCACCCCTTCCCAAGGGCTGCATTGGCCTCCCTACCCAACCACTTCCTCTCCCACCCAGGTGACACCTCAGCACTGCCACAGGGCTCTTGGACATATGGCTCAGGCCCTGGAGCTGCCAGGCACACGCGACGAAGCTGAAGTAGGTTAATACTAGGAGACTGCTGAAGTCAAATTATAATCTCAAATAGATTTAAGTGAGCAGAACTGATGAACGCCACTGTTTCTCTTAACAGAATTGCTCTGATCTCATTTAAGCACTGAATAGATGCGCTGACCTCTCTGTGCCTATTCAGCTGACCTGAAGGCAGACACGTGAATAGATCCCTGAATTAATGCTCTAGTCTCTTCTCACACCAGTGCTAACCCTTTTTCTAACAAAAGGAAAAGATATTTTGTCACTGAAATTGACGCCTTTATAAGAATCTTAACTACATTGCCATTATCTCCACTTACTCAAACAAGTTATTTCAATTTATAAACAGCAATGTGAAACTCAGTTCCTCAGAGACAGGTGGTGGTAGACCACTGCATAGGAAAATGGGGTAGAAAACAAACAACAAATCTCTTTTCTTTGCCATGCTCTGCTTTGAAGTTTGTAGCAATGCTTAGATCCATCCAGGCCCCCAGTGCAGGCCAGTAACCAAGAAAGAACAGAAGGTGAACAAGTTTTGAAACACTTCGGCTTTCAACACCCTCGTAAGACTCTGTTATAACAGAAACCACGTTTCACTGTCACAGCTTCCTGGTTCAAGTCCAAATTATACTAAGGTATAGAAGTTCATAGTAAGTACTTTACATAACACCAAGCTCGAGGTTGGAAGTTGGCATAGATCTAGTACTGCCAGTCAGAGGTCAGACAGGGAACCTGGGTGGCAAGGAAACTAGATGCCAAACATTCATCAAATGGAACAAAAACACTACTTGCATCCTCAATCTACAGCTAAACATAGCACCATTTAGCTGAAAAACATGTTCATGTTTGAGTCATGGCTGCTACCTCTGACTTGGGTTTACTGCCTCACTGCAATCTTGCTTCTCCACTATCGGACGTTCACCCCTCTTCTCATTCCAACAGAAGTAATTATGAGCTTATTAATAGCGCATACCAACATTAGTTATTTCACTTAAAAATGCCCAAAACTACTCTTATCATTCTTCTCACAAGAGGATCAATTTTTCTTTTATGTATGGACTGAAGGACATTTCAAGTTTGTTTTGAAGGTGTTGGGGCAGAAGCTTACTTTTGATTTTAACATGAAGTTTACACTTCAAAAAATTTGAGCATACACTTCTGACACTAGTCATCTACCATCATAAATCTGTCCCATAGCTCTAGATTAATATTCCTACCATGAAAAATAAGAATAGCCAGAGAATCTAAGCACTGAAACAACAGATTAAGGACTATATATATTAAAAGAAATAAGTTTATTGAAGCTGAATCACACAGAGTTGCTTCAGAAAGAGAAGCGAAGAAGTTGGCTCCCATTATTGTTGCTTGTGACTAAAAGAATACTCTTCACTAAAAATAGCAATGATTAGATTTTTTTTTTAAGGAAAAATTCATTTAATTAATTTTCCCCTTTTTGTCACCTTGTATTGTGTTATTATACAAGATAACACAACTAAACAGCTTTATTACAGTTGAGGATGTAATTTTTTTTTTTTTTTACATGTCTTCTCAATAAGATTAAGATCACCTCATTGCTTATTTGGATTAAAACATCTTGATTTACAAAACTGAAAAAATTGTCTTCAGTTCACTCACAGAAAGTGGTCCTGAGGTTATACTATGTCAGAAGGCCACAGCCGCGCCAACGAATTGGCGTTAGGTAACAAAATGGAAAAGGGACAGAGTTCTTTTGTACATTAAGACTATAGTGGCCAGTTCAAAACTGACAATTGCACAAAGGGATGAGATAATTAACACCTCTTAGTTCTCTTTTTGGTCTCTAAATTACAACTTTCTTCCTCATGCTGGCACACTATTAAGAGCCATTTTGTTCCTGCAGCAAGTTAGATTGATCTGATGCAGCAGTCCTTACTGGTGCCATTTATAACAACTGGAAACACTATAGTTGTAAAAAAGACCCAGGTCAGTCACTCTCAGTTAATATGCAAGATTACACACTCCTAACACAGAAGTTGTTGCAATCTTAAAAAGAACTGAAATGAGGAATGAACCTAAGGGCTCCCACATAGTGGTAATGAGGAATTTGCAGCTAGGCATTTTTAAAGTCTTAAAGCCAAATTTTCAGAAGTATTAGAGATCATTATTACCTATGCATCTCCAAATTGATGTATATAAGAGGCCCCTGACCTTCAATAAACTAGTGCTTTACAGGTTACGTTAAAAAAATGCCCCACAATCCTTGAAAATTTCTAAAACATCAGAAACCAAACCAAACAATAAATTTTTAGAAATGCAAACTTTACGTTTCTAAGTCATACTCCTTTCCCGGTTCCTACACTTCGCATTTGAAATCAGCAAGTCTCTGGTCCCACACATAACACACCCAATATCACTCTTTCTTTCTGTCTCCATCTGCCTCTTGTTCCAGTTTTCGTGTTCCTCTGTTATATTTCTGTTCCGGATAATGGGAATTCTAGTTTCTTAAAGACACGCTAGCATGAGCAAATACCCTTAGAGCAGGGTTACTGTTTGAGGTAGACACTGAGAGCATTCAACATATTAGATATCAGATATTGGACACATACAAATATTAAATTTAGGACTGGACAGTCTCCTGGTTACAGTTGCACTGACAGATGTGAATTTGTCCCTGTTAATACACTGTTATGCTGCAGAGTTTAAATCTAACCTTAGGATTTTGACTCTTGCGACTAATTTTCCCTATTGGCAAAGCAAAATTAAGCAGAGGACTCTACTGTGCTTCTTGTACAACTAGAAAAAAATCTGATATTTCCTTCTCCTCCCCTTTACCTCCTAAACAAAGGCAAGAAAATGAATACAAGAAAGCTAACATTGCATAAGAAAGATACTAAGAGAGCAATTTGATTCTCCCATCATTCTGAAGGAGGAAAGGAACCATGGGGGGCAGACCACCCAAGGCAAGTAACTCCTTTCACACTGATGGTCAGGATTCCCCTACTTCAAAGGCAAACACATGCCCTGCAGCAAAGGGCTGCACTGCATACGGGCAAGCTACCTTTTATCAATTTAGCTTGCATAACAACATTCCTTTTTTTTTTTTCAGCCTTGCCTTTGTGCTGGGATTACTCACGCTGGCTCAGTAGCCCATGCTTTTTGCCCCAGAGCACCACTGGTTTGCACCCAGGCTAACTACACAAACCTGCTCAGACTGGGATTAGCGGGATGCAGACACACTTGCGACCACAGCAGGCACGGTAATGACATTGCTCTAGCCCAGAGCTGACAACGGGACTACGTAACATACCTGTACATGTTGCAGATGTAGGGGAACAGTACTTTACTTAGTCTGCGGAACCTATAAAGCAACCCAACAGCGTAGACGTGAGCTACTCGCTGTATTTAGGCACACCAAACCCAACATTTTCTTTCTAGGCGACTTCAGGGTTTCCCCTTGTGCCTTGAGGCTTACTGCCAGGGAGCTCTGCGTCATGCACAGATAGGTGGACATTACTTTCTTATTTTAAAAGTGGTTTCTAAAGATGGGATAGCAGTTTTATATATCAGTTATGCTTCCTTCCTTGAGTTACAATATTGTTAACGGGTCCACTTTGCAGAAGGAAATACCATTTTGTTTCAGTAATCACAGTTCATATTCAGCCACATTCCTCCATCTTAGGGTTCCCCTAAACATGAAGGAGCACAGTGAGAGAGGGTGAAAGTTTGTTGGGATTTTGTTTTGTCAGTTTTGAGTTTTCTCCCTTTAATCTTTCAGCCGACACCAGTGAGGTTTCTGCCTGGGCTCCACCACACAGACCAGCACCAGCCCTGCGCTAGGCAAAACAGTGGAGCAAAAGCACCTGCTGGTTTTCTACACACCATGTAATATACAGTACGCGTAAGTTTCTGTAACAAATTGAACTGCCTTTTTTCACCTATTTCAATAGTCTAGATATTCGCTAAAATATTACAACTTTAAGGAATAACATCATGAAAAACTAGAATTTAGCAGAACTTGGACATACACTTATAAATGGGTAAAACAGAACTACACACATTAAGTTTGGAGCTCATTGGTTGGAAACAGAGGGAAAAATATTTGAATTTAACAACTGATCACATTTAGGTATGAAAACATCAGATATAATTTTAAAAATTATCCACCAAAATATTTCCAGACATAGGTGGTAACCCAAGGAGGACTACTATGGTCATCTCGAATCTTAACATTCGAGAATGAATTAATTCACAGTGCAACAGCTGCAGAGAAAAGCTTCTAAAATAATAATGGAAATAGAAAGCCTATCTTAGGGGAAGGCTAAATAAGCTTATTTATCCCAAAAAATAAAAGGTGCAAAGAGTAGTCCTGGTTCTTTGACAGCTACATCAAGGTGGAATTAAATGAGATTAGGAACAAACATTTTATTTCTACATTTTGTTTTAAGCATCTTGAATATTTTGAATATTTCACCTTTGAACAGAATATGTTTAGATCACAGCTAATGATTTTCATTGCACCCCTGAAGATGGGAAATTACTTTCCTTTTTAAACAATCGTTCTAAAATATCTTTCAAGAGTATATCAAGCAGATCAGACCTAGCACAGTATGTGAAGAGCATCACACTTTCACATATGGTAACAGTAATAATTCTGAATCACTTCAAGCTGAAATCTAAAGTCAAGGACATTCAGGGAGACTAATATGCCTGACAGAAGAAGAGGGCATAGAAGAAACGGAGACTGAGAAGACAACATGGGAACATAATTATTTATTTTTTTAAAATATTTACAGAACTAAAATACTATATCAATGCTAGAGTTTAACAGATTCATTTCATTTTAAAGCATCACTTATTAGAACACTGTGTCCATTGTCTGGAAAAGCCATTTGTATACTGAAGTGATTTGTACAATTCAAATACATGAAGACTGAAGTGCAATTCTCTTTCCTCCCAAAGAGAAGTGTAATACACTGCAAACAAGAAAACCATCCAAATTGCACAGCCTTCCCTTCTGTGCAAAATGTCAGTATTATTAATTGAGAGTTTTTAGTGGATTTTTTCCATACAGAGATCATATAGATGAATTACATAGGTACAATATTAGCATTTATTTTACACTTACTACAGTTGTCATATAAATGTTTCTATGAGATGTGTTCTTATGGACACTGAAATCTCATTGAGGGAGGAAATATTTCTTTTATCTTGTCTTCTGGTAATAATCTACTTCTAGAAAAATCTCATTTATAATACCAGTTATAATCGCAGGATTGGCTGGCTGAATAGACATGCTGTCATTATATAGCGCACATTCCTCCTGCAAAGTGAGCTAATATTTATGAATGATTTCAAAAGGATTTGTAAAAGGAGGGAGTCTTTCCCTACCTCCTTATCCCAGGGAATGATATACATGAGTTCTGTATCACAAAGCAGTTTCATAGAAGCATTTATTAATGAAGCATTGGCATGGCAATTCTTGCAGAAGCAAACTCATGTTCTGTTCTAAATGCAGAACAACCTGGTATACGTTTGATATTGGTTCTTTACACATACAGCAAAAAAACCCACCCTAAAATGTTTCATGATCATATCAAACTATAGCTGCAGTTTAAAAAAAAAATCACAGAAACAAGCAATTTCACTCACTGGAAAATTCATTTAAAAAAAAAATCCCTGCAGTTGTCATAGCTTACAGTTTAATGAATTGGTTCTTTTCCTTTAATTTAAAGTCAAGCATGAGATACATAATAAAATGGAGATGGTTATACATTTTATTGCTACGTTAAGGTTAAGAAATAAATATGCAAATAAGGAATTTTAAATTGCTTTAGAGACCACGCAAGCAGGCAAGATTTATAAATATGAAAGGAAGTCAGCCCTGGTGAAAACTCATGCAGCTCCACTGCCATTCTTAATAAATGTGTATTTTTAGAAACACATTTATACCACTTCTGTTAACCCGTCGGGATCCATACAATACAATTACATCTGTTTCCACATTCATTATTCCCTAAATTCTGCCTGATCAACAGTTTTCAACAGGTTCCTTAATCTCAAGAATTACCCTGAGCTGTCGGTTGTGACTCTTCCTTTCACTTTAAGATGAATTTAAAATTTACCACTACTTCAATGTGATTGATTTTCCTTTTTGTGCCATTTCTCCCTCCTCCACACTGTTCATTGCTTCTGTTACTGTTTACAAATGCTGGTTTTGTGCTGACTGCAACTGAAATCCAGAAAGCATCATCCTGTTCCCAAAAACGGCAAGGTCCGAATCCTGCCCTAAGGCTCAATCCATCAATCCCTAACAGAGCTGTTAGCACAGATACTCCCCCAGACTGACTGGATTATACATAATACAAACCCTCCCCACCTATAGCAAAAAACCACCATGAGGAAAAGCTGCTTTTTAATTCCTAGGCACCGAATTCTAAAGCTGCAGGGAACTCCACATCTTGCTCTTTCACTTCTTGAGTGACTTCCTAAACATACCAGGTGTTTTCAGCCCTGGCTTTAGCCTCCTCCTCCAGGAATTCACCCTCTCCTCCAATCCACCATTCTCCTTTCATAACCCTTCACCTTTCTCAAGCCCCAAGGGATTGTTTCTAAGTTGGATGAAAACTAATGACCAAGTAACAAGGAAGATGCAAACCAGAGTACTCTAACTTGGAAGGTGAGATGGCACCATGAGTTTAGTCATCCGCCAAGCAGTCAGCACATGGGTGCTGTCGGGCCACACACAAACTCCCCATCAGCCACAACTGCCTCTTCCCAAGGCGTTAGGGCACACGAGGTAGCTGGCAGTGCTACAAAGGCTGAACAGGGACAAAAAAAATAAATCACAGTGGACACAAAGAAAGCTTGATATTATGTGTATCACAGTGCACATGGAGATCAGGCAGATGAACAGAGGACCCAGTCCTCCAGGACACCAGGCTCTATTAAATATTTTTTGCACAGAACAACTAATTTCTAATTGGATTCTACACATTTAGTGAAAAGTACACTGTGAGTACTCCTTTTCCCCATAATTATATTTTTAGTTACTAAATACCGGGGTCTTTTTTTCTGGGGGGGGAAAAAATCCAGCGACATTTAAGATATCTTTGAGTACTTGCTGAGCTTTTCCCATTATTTGGACTACAACTAGCATACTGGCATCAAAATCCTGGACTGTACTATCTGGCTTTATAAAATGATAAAATAATAAAATCATAGCTTTGCACTTCCAAGCAGCCACACCCACCAGTGTGGATGGTAAAAATCGCCTCCTCTTTTAATTGATTCTGTGAAATCTCTTAAGGCAGAAATATAGAAAGGAAAATAATCATGGTGGGAGGCTGAGAAGTTTCCATGAAACTTTGCAAGAAGTGTCCTTGCTGTGAATCAGCACAAGGTAAGAATCTACAAAGCCAACGTCTCATCTAAAAATGCCGGTCATCATTGTGATCCAGTGTGAAATTCCTCCCAGTTGCCCTTCACTCTTGTAACTTTACAGATAGCAAACAAACAACCCTTTACAGTACCCCCAAAGTAGCCTGGCAATTCTGTGCCAGTCAAACCACAACACTGAGTAAACTCAGGGTTTTTCACCACAACACTTAATTCATGATTTTCTGGAAAATAAAATTAAAAGGCATCAGTTTCTTAGCTTAGCTCTATTGTCAAAGCCTACTTAAAGCAAGCAAAGTTTAAGGATGATGAAAACTTCACCTTAAATGCTATCATACCCTTAGAGAGTAACAGTTATTTAGAAGTGGCATGTCAATTTAATGTATTTGTAAAGACTGTTGGATGGGAGGTCACAAAGTATTTCCTCCCCTTCTTCCTCCTGCACTTACAGTTTTAATTCCCAAAGTGCTCCAAAGTCACCCCAAAATCCAGATCTCCTTGAAAACGTGTATGAACTGAGATTGCACAACAAGAAATCAGGACCATTCAGTGACAGATTATCAAACTGCTGAACATCACAATAAAAATATGCAAGATAAACACAGCCTGAGCTCTACCTGAGATTTACTGATTGCAGACACCAGACAGTATATTTACTCCAGAATATAACACCTTGTGTTCTTTTCTCATAAAGGCTGTAGTGGTGACCATATGAAGACTGGAAGCAGCACCCTTCATATGTCCCAATTATTCTTTTTCATGCAGACATGCATCTTGTGGACTGTTTGATGACTTAAAGTAAGGAAAAGATGACAAAAAGGAGTGATAGTAACAGGACCTGCACCAGGAGAGATTGAAAGCAAGCTAGAGACAATCATCACAACTGCAAGGTTTTCAGCATTAAGACACTCAACCTGCTGTGGACTCACAGCACAGAGCTTTTCTCCTTTCCATAATTTTTTAAAACAGGACAGGCAGTAGTCTAATTACCACAAAAGAATACCCTGAGACCAACCAACCATCTATCTTCCTTTCCACCTATGAAAATTATTTACACTTTTTGCCCCAAGCCCTTAGGTATGTCACAGTCTATGTTGCTTTCTGCACTGATGACTTGATATTAAGTGGTACCTTAATTTGCATTTTCAGATTTTATGTTGGTTGGGCTAGGGAGGTGAAGGGTCATATATACATAAACATAATCTTGGAAACTCCCAGCTATCAACTTCTGCGCTCAGAAAGTACCTGGGATGCAGACAAGCAGATCCAACCTTCCAACAGAACAGTTCTGAGTAATGAGCATGCCTTGGCTACACCATCAATCAAGTCATGCTTTGACACAAACAGTCTGCCAAATCTCAAGCCTCTCTACTTTGATTAAGGTCATCAAGAAGGCAGACCCATTCCTGAAAGCAAATACAAAAATCTTTGTTGATAAAGTCTGCAGCTGACAGGAAAGAAAGATTAAAAACCAGGTGAAGTGTTAATGATAACAGCTCTACACAGCTTTCTGGAGCATAGAGATGGGCTGAAAAACATGAGTTTCAGTACTACTAGACCAGTTTACTTGCCACACAACCAGAAACGCACCCCACGCTCAAGGGGAAGGACTGCACCCGAGAAGCGTTAACTCAGGATCAAGCTTTGGGACTGCAGGGAGTATCCAGATGAGTGGGACCAATTGCTGCAGAAGACAGGACCTGCTGGGGGGAAGCTTCACCACACAGCAGCCAATACCTCACTGGTATTTCCCACCAGGGCAGCACAGGAGTTCCTCACAAGCAAAATAAGCAGCAGGCAGAAGCACTCATAGTCTCATGAGAAGCAGCCTGTCCAGGAGTGCAGAGGAGGAAGCCCCATCCTGAAGCCTGCTACCAGAGGAAGGGTGTGCAGAGGCCCTGGGATGCCATTCGAGCTGCCAGGCACTGTGGGTGTTTGCAGTTTACGGGCTGTATGTACCACATCCCATGATCAAAGTGAGAAAGTCGATGAAGCCTTCTTTAAACAACTTGAGGAAGCCTCTGGATCAGACAGTCATTCTCATAGGGGACTATAACTGCCCTGACATCTGCTGGAAGGGCACCATGGCAGGACACAAGTAGCTGAGAAGGTTTTCCTGAGGGCATCAGAGACAACTTACTGATATAGGTATAGGATGTGCTCACCGGACATGATGTACAGCTGGATCTGCTGTTCACTAACAAGGGAAGAACAGGGTGGGAACGTGATAAATCAATGGTAGCATTGCCTGTTGTGACCCTGAAACAGAGTTCAAGATCCTGAAGGGAGTGAAAAAGCAAAGTACAGACCCTAGACCTGGGAAAATAACAGAGAGAGTCCTCTTGGAACACGTTTCTGGGCACATGAAGGACCAGGTGATTGGGAAGAGACAGCATGGGTTTACCAACCTGACTGTCTAACCTCAAGACCCAGAGGAGCAGTGGATGGGTGAGCGTAACACCAGGAATGGGGCAGAAACCAAGAGGTTTGTGTGTAAAAATTTTAATGGCATTATTAGTCATGCTTTTTCTACAACTAATAATAATTGGACTCAATATTTCAATTACATTAAGAATAAACACTTGGCTTTAAGTATATGCTTTTTTTGCTTACTTATATGCTTCCTCTTTGCCCATCAACAAGATTTTCAGAATAACAGAAGGTCAAATGGTTTCAGCCCATCAGCAGTGGCCACTGGGTCCAGAGTACTCGTTTCAGTTGCTGGAATTGAGGACTCCCACCTCCACCTCTGTGTGCCTTAGCTTTCTAAAAAGCACAAGTGAGTTTGTCTATTAAAGGCAAAAATTTCTGTACAGAATCTATTAGATACAGTACATGCGTCTGGCAGATGCAGATGATAAATATGCGCTCCATATTTATGTATGTATAATATAATTTGATGTAAATGAAAACCAGCATTTCGCATACTCATGGAGTGTCCTTCTGGGCTCCCAGCTGAATAGGAATGCCTTGTGCCCAAGAACTGGGCCGCCTGAGCTGACACCTGCAAGGGCGAACCAGGGCAGAGGGTAATCAAAGTCAAAAAGAAAAAGAACAAATTGAAAATCTTATGGAATCAGGTTTGGTCATACCCCCCACCCCTCCTACATCTAACTGCAAGAAGAAGGGGACAAAGAGACAGGACTGACAAAGAATGGAGGCAACAGGGACACACAGTGATACAACTGAAGCCAGTTTGGGGTCCCAAGGTGGAAACCCCTCAGTCCAGCCTGTGCTGCTCTGCCCCTGTGGGCAAAGCTTCTTGCTTGCCATGTACGTCTGCTCCTCCATGGTCCCCTCTCAGGCACCGCTGGAGTTTCCCCAGCTTCCCCCTTTTCCAAGAGCAGGGCAGGCTGCACCCTGCCCTTCCAGCAGAAGGATCTTCTCCCTGGCTCAGACTGCAGCAGCCGGCAGCCACCCCGCAAGCAGCTCTCCCCTGCCACCCAGGTCCCATCCTGCCAGTAGAAGACACACTATTCATTTTTGTTGAATAAAACCAAACATTATTACAGAATAATTTATCAGCATGAGAAAAGGGTGGGTATCTTTTGAGTACACGTTAACAAAAAAAACGCAGAGAAGCCTCCAATGCAGGTGGTTCACAGTCACCCAGTTTCAGAATATGCATGGACGACACCCAAAACCAGAAAGGATGTAATGTGCAGATCAGCCTTTTATCCAGGTGTCACGAAGCCTCTGAATAATTCCACCTGATGCGATAGGGTCCTACTTCTCATACCCGGCTTTCTGAATAGCTGACAGTCCCATCAATAGAGCCACTTTCATTGTGAGATTGTACAAGCACAAGCACAGATGCAGTTCCCCAAAACACCCTTATCTATTTGCTTTTTGGAAAAAAAAAAAAAAAACCACCACACCAAAAAAAAAAAAAAAAAAAAAAAAAAAAAAAAATCACACCACAATTCCTCATAAGAATATGCTGGTTTATATATTTCAAGACTCTGAGCATTCTCCTCCTGCCTGTTACCCAGGGAGACTATATGATGGCATGGTCACCATGGAAACAGTGGACAAACTTAAGATGTTTTCATTGCTGTAGATAAAAAGCCATCTGCATTATTTTTTCATTTCTGTTTCTCACACCACCGGCGCAGGCTCCCAAGCCAAAGTGTAGCAGCTGTGGTGCTGCGTCGCAGCCAGGAAGCATGTCCCGCTCCCAAAGCCCGACCCCCACCGCCACGTCCCTCTGCCTGCCGGTGGGCAACAGGGCAAACCTCCTACAGGTCATAACAAAATGTGATCGCAACAGCAGCAGCCACCGCCGCCCGCCCTCCTTCCTCCCCCACCTCGCAACAGTCTACTTGGAAGACGTTTTTCTGAAAAATTTTCTGACCTCATTCCAACAGGGGAGGGGGAAAAAAAAGAAAAAAAAAAAAAAGTACATCGTTTGCCTAAACACAGAAGAAAGGGTTGGAGAGCGTTTGTGTAGGTTTATACAGAATACATTCCAACTCAGATTTTGATTCTTCAACTATGGTTCAGGATTATTTAAAAAGAACTTTTTTCTCCCAAATCGATTAATTTCCATTCCCACACATTCATTGAAAATGTAGCCCCTTACTGGCTCCACAAGCTTCTAAGCTTTACTTTGGAGATCTTCCACCACAAATGTGCTTTACTGTCCCAAAGATACCATCTTCTACACATCGAGGACAGATCTTCCTTGAACACATCCTATCTTCAATCAAATAATTTTAATAATAGATATCATGAAGAACAAAAATTGTCCACGTAAACAGGGAACTTTGGACCTCCACCCTGATATAATCTCGGCTACAACCTATCTGTTCAGTTTTTACTGATACAGCATTTCAAGGCTGGGACCCAGCCTTGAAAATTCAGAGTGGAATAATAAATTCAATTCCATTTTTTTCTGATTTAGGAATCAGCAATCACCATGAAAGGTCTTGCCCATGGGTATCTGGCATTATTAATGCCATCTCTGTGTTTATTTAGGTATAGTTAATCAGAAATTTATAAATAATTCTTTTCACGATGTGTGAGGTGGAAATTCAGTGAGCACTCTTGAAGCTGTGCTGTTTCTCTGTGGCTCACAAATAAATATTTTTTTTTTCTCTGCAGTAGGCTGAGATGACTGAATACAACCAGAAAGATCTATTAATTAAGCATCAAATTAAGTTTCTGCAGTGTTTTCCAGATGACAACTGGATGTTCTATTATGCATAGTTTTTGCTGGAGGTTGAGTTTTGGGTTGCTGTTCTTGCAGGTTTTGGGTTTTTTTGTGCCTTACCAGAATCAGAACTTTAGGAAGCTTCTGTTTTCCTAATCATTAAGCCAAATTTGTGACACTGTTACATGAACATACCCTTTTCATGTATTAAAAAATTACATTATTGTAAAAAGCCAATTTCTTCACAATGGCACTTCAATTAAGACTACAGACATCTCAGAGGATGCTTCTTAATTTCAGTAATCACTTGTAATTCTGTTTTTATCTTTCAGTGGTTCGAAGCATACTGTTTAACGTTACATGCCTGTTACCTGCTCATGCTGTCTGTAGCCTATACATCCTCTGACTCCTATCAAAACAACAGTATGAAATAATTTTCTTACTGGATTTGGTTAAAGTTGGGATTTTCCTAGCAAATCAAGACCTGTCTGCAAGTTAAAGACAGTCACCAAGGGGGCAGCTGGTATTTTGGAAAGCAGGAGTTTCTTCCCTGCTTGTTTACAGCCAATTCTACCCTGCACAACAGTCTCCAACACAATCCTGCCCCAGGCTGTGATCAGGTCAGTTCTTAAGCAACTCTTCAATAAAATAAATAGACTTGCTTCTTCTTTCATGTTAAGGTTGTTTTTCCAAATGCCACATCATTCTTATTGATTTTTGGTTTTGTGTTTGGGTTTTTGTTGTTTTTTTTTTTTTTTTTTTACTCTGAATCCTTTCCAGCTGCTTTGCTGAATGGATAAACCAGAACTGAGTATACTCTTGGAGTAAGGGTCTTAATGTTCAATTAAGAATAGCTATAAAGTGTTCTTATTACCGCTTGATATTCTCATACGCTCAAGAATCACAGATGTTTGTTCAGCCATCAAGTGATCCCCAAATGCTTCTTCAAGTTGCTACATCCATCATCGTTATACCCAACATCCCACTGATATTGTACACAAAGCATGAATACAATTAGCTGTGGCAGCTCAACACTGAATTAAGAACATAAGTAAATTACTGTTAGTTGATTTCAGATCCCAACTTCAAAACATAACCGATTTCAGTTTTAAATTTATTAGGATTTCAAATCAGTGAGCCTGAAATCAGTTGACAGTCAGAACTATCTAGCTTCAAGAAAAGTCAATATAAGCTATAGAGAAAACTGAGATTGAAAAAGATATTAATAATAATATTAAAACGTATGGTTTGCAACCTTTCTGCCAAGATTTGCTACTTCCATATGCTTTTGTTTAAATAAATAGAGGCAAAGAAAGGAAAAAATAAAGCTCTAGTATGATGGAGTGGCTTTTTCATTCAGATAAAGAATCCATGAGTGGTAGATGCAGGACACTGGATGTTGTGTTTCCTTACCAGCCTCATAGGAACGCAGCAATCAAAAAAAGATTGTTGTGGGAAAATAGCTGCAAGACATTAGCAGGTTTTGGTCAGCGTGAGACTTCAGTCTCCATAGGCTCCTGAAAGAGTGTGTCTTTCTTAAGCAGGTAGAGATCAGAAAGAAGAAAATGAGAGTCTACATAAGATTATGAAAGTCTTTCCTCCAGAAAGACTTTTATAACAGAAGCTGTCCTTAAGAAGATCAGTCCTCCTGTAATGTTATCTAGCCAACATTTTTGATTGTTTTTTCTTTCTCCAGCCTAGTAGCTGGAAGCAGGGACATTTATCATCCTTTTTGTGGACAGGACACTGTAATTATGACCATCCTCACTAATCCAACCTATAAACTTACTAAGTGAATGTAGCCTATACAGGCCACAGTAGGTGGTCATGCCTAATAAGTTTAAATATCTCCTTCCATTTATCTTATCAAAGGTGAAATCAAGAGGCATTTTGTCACAATTTTTAAGTGTCCATAGGGAAGAAAGGATTTATTTTTAGAGACCCATCTACCAGCGAGAGTTTAATGAAATCTAATGGCTGCACGTTGTATAATAATATAATATGGAGGTTTTCCAGGCTCCCCTATGTACTGTATGGTGCTGTAGCAGACAGCACACAAGCTTACGACTCCCTCAGTGCAGCAGAAGTGATATGAAGATTTGAAATTGAAGCATTTATGATGAGACTTAGTTTGCCATTTCAAATTCTACCTGTCATTTGAAGTATAGTAATTTCTCATTGTTCAATAAAACTTCTCTAACATTGTAGAGAGAAGGAACGATTTGTTTTACAAATATTCTTTGGGATATAGACTAAATCAAGGCAGTTAAATGCTTTGTCTCCAAATTTGTATTACTCTAAGTCAGTTATATCTGGAAGGCCAGCTGTGGAGAAGCGCTGTATGGGAGGACTGATGTTACATTTTGGAAGTTTGGCGAGGTGCAGAGTGGGATGGGATGAGCACAGAGGTCAGGGAAAGACAAAAGACTATCATCACAGAATCGCAGAATGGCAGGGGTTGGAAAGGACCTCTAGAGATCATCTAGTCCAACCCCCCTGCTAAAGCAGATAAAGGAGGAAGGAGCAGTAGGAGGGAAGGAATATCTGAGGACCTATCTTTAAGAAAGGAGAGGTAAACCAGGCAACTGTAGAAGTCAAGGACACTAAGTGAGCAAGTCCAGGTAAGACAATGTTTACAGAAAGTGAGATACACCACACAACCAATTCTGGGAAAGCAAAGGGCAAGGATCACAGAACGGTCAGGGTTGGAAGGGACCTCTGGAGATCATCTATCCAACCCCCCTGTCACAGCAGGGACACCTACAGCAGGTTACACAGGACAGTGTCCAGGTGGGTTTTGAATGTCTCCAGTGTGGGAGACCCCACAACCTCTCTGGGCAGCCTGTGCCAGTGCTCTGCCACCCTCAGAGTAAAGAAGTTCCTCCTCATGTTAAGATGGAACTTCCTATGTTCAAGTTTGTGCCCATTACCTCTTGCCCTATCAATGCTGATGAGAAATAATGCTTCAGTAACATCACATACAACATTAGGAACTAGTGAGAGATACGTAAACATTATACTACTTTGGCACTTAACTACAAATGCTAAGCAGCTCTGGAAAAAAAAATTATCAAGGTGTATTTGAGTGCTCTTTTTCACCTGAGATATACATATGTTTGTTCCCACCTTATTCTGACAGCAAAATTGAGTGCTTTTATCCAACCAACAGTTTTTTCTGTTATCTTTTATCAGAGTGTATTTACTGTGGTACCTCAGACCAAGCAAGCCCCAAACCTATCTCCTCCCTTCTAGGCTTCCCAAGTTTATCTGCTACTACACCCAACAGCAGGATGTGTCAAAACAGTTACAGCAGTTGGTTTAAAAAAAAAAAAAAAAAAAAAAATTAAAAAGCCTTTTAAAAGCCTTTTTAATTACAGCGTAGCTCCCAAACCAGCACTCCTGGAGCTGTGTCTCCACAGACATCCTGATTCTCAGGACGATCTTTATATCTATCTAGTTTACAAACATGCTTTCAGAAGTCTTCTAAGGATAGATAACTCTATGCATCTTGAGATACAGTGCCATTACTTTCAGCGATAATGCAGGCTTGTGACTTAAAAGGACAGTCAAGCCTTTAATCCTTTAAAATTACAAGATGAAAGAGAGGATTGAAGCAATATTTTCAAAAATGTCAAAGTGATTCACATGTCTAGTTCTCTCCTGAAATTTTGAGAATGTAGGCTTTAAAGTTGCTTAACAACTTATTTTAAGGGACTCAAATCTCTAAATAATGGTAAGTATGCTCCGATTATATAAAAATGAAGTAAGAGAGCATGATCAGAACTGATTCTTAAAAACATTTAGATTAAAGAAATCAGAAGATGGAAGTGATCAGACTTTTCCAAAATCTCAGTACCGAGCAGCATGTATGTTTCTATAATTGAATCTCACATATCTGATATAAACTTAAATTGTTTAGAAGCATAAGGGTTTTCTTTTTATATTTGGAAAAATTATAAAGCTACAGTTAGAATAAAGTCATTGCTGAATACCAAATAACAAGGAAGACAGAGATGTCTGGAGAGACAAAAAAAAAAAAAAAAACACCAAACCAAAAAAGAAACTTCACATCCATTTGTAAAACTTCTTTCTGTTGATTTACTCATCCCTCCTAGCAGAGCAGTAATCAAAATTTCAGATCGCAGGGCACATAGCCTTCCCTCACGCTATCTGCAAGCTCCTATGGTGCAGTTCTTTGAACCATTATACAGGAGCTTCATCCTTCCCTTCAACACTCCTATTCCTGCCTGACGTGGGAGACAGTCTGGCTGGTTTCTTAGAGATTTTCCCTTCAAACAGATATGCAAGTATTTCTTTACTACACTAAACATTATCCCCTGCGCTGGACCAGTTACTAAGCAACTCTTTGCTGCAATGAAAGTCTAAATTCTTGCCTTCCCTTTTGGCGGCTATTTGGGTTTATGCAGCAGCAACGAATGCATCTTTCCCTGAACCTTACAGTTTATATCTCTGTAAATAAAAAAAACAACACAGGCAATACAACTATTTTAGCAGACTAATTGTACATAGTTTATCACTGGCCCTTGATGGAGCCCAGATGTGATGATAATCAGCAACTTTGGGGTGCCAGCAGCATTGAGACAATTGTAGGCCTTCTACAGAGGACAGGAACTACCTAAATCTTACTACTTGACTACAACCCACATAGAAACAAGGCTGAGAAGAAAGCAGTTATTTATCAATTGCCCTACATATTGCATTTTTCCTTCTGTGTCTCAAGGGAAAGCTGTTCTTTTATATACAAAAGCAAAAAGAAAAAGTATATATACAGGTCTTTTCTCCCACACATTTCTAACTAGTCTAAGAATCTGGTTAGATCTTACCAGGTTGGCATCCAGGCTACATCTCTATGTGCCATAAATCTTATGTCTATTCACTATTGCTACTTACCTTCATTAGGATCAAGCAAAAATGTACTAGGTCTACAGGCCAGCTACAAAAGGAAATCACATCTTGTGAAAGCCACATGGGCTGAAGAGACATTCGCTTTTTACCTCTCACAGGAAATCAACAAAGATAATTAGGTAATCACCGCTGCTATTTGAACAAATTCAAAACAAAATAAACCCCACCAATCTCATCCAATCCCCATAACTCTTACATGCTAGTTTATGACAGAATATTGAATTTTAATAAATTTTATATTCAGTTGATTTTATAATCAATAGAAATGTTTAAATAGATAAATTTAAAATTTTAGCACAGAGAAATAATACTCCAGACCATACCTAACCTAGTTTAGAATTGCAGGACTAAAGGACCGCATGAGATTATCTACTTAATCCCCAATCAGTGTACATTCTCATCTTGATAAATATTCTTGCACAAATACAGAGATCTTAAAGAGGAATAAAAGGAGCCCCATTTCATATATACATGAACAAGCATGAGAAAAGTCTGTTAGTTTTTTTCGTCTTTTTTTTCCGCCATTCTCCACAATGTAATTTAAAGCTTTTTGTTTGGGATACTTTTAAATGTTTCACTTCATTGCTTCCACTTATTTCCATTAAGCAAAAATTTTCTTTTCTCTGTTTAATCCAATTATTAAACAAATGTTAAATTAAAAGGGTAGTCAGGGGATTATGATGGCAGAAAAAAAAGACTGTTCAGCATTTTATGTTTCCTGTCTAAATTTCCACTTGTATCACATTTCTATCACTGATGGCACATGTCACGTCAGGTCTAAGGTAAGATTTCTGCTTTTTAGACCAAACAGGTATACATTATTCCTGATTTCATTCCAAAAGGTACTCCACTTTCTCAGGAGGAAGACGCATCTCCTATGTTTGTAGGGTACCAAGGCAGCTGCTAGAAGTCATACACTGGTACTGAGCTCTTTCACCTGGACTGTATAGGCTGGATCACGCCTGTCCTGAACATGTGCAACCAAGGAGCAAGATTTCACCCACAGCCTACATCTCAGCTTGCAGAAAGGAGCAGAGCGAGAGACCAGTAAGCCTAGCACACCGCAACGGCGGGGAGAGAGCACAGCTTCTGCTTGTTAAGGCACCAGGCAGAAAGTCACGCCAAGACGAGAGGACTGGAGAGGCAGCAACATGTCTCTGAAATGGGGGCATTAGGAACTGGGAAGTCACCACTGGAAATGAGAGTAAATCATATATTCTTATGGATCGTTTGGAGAAGTATACAGCTCCATTCTACCCATAGTTTACTGCATTGGCCTAATTTAGCCTTACCATCTGCAAGATGCCCCTAAACATTTTAATATTTTTTTGTCTTTGCAGCTTTCCACATATAGTTCATTCTGGGCAATACACAGACTAGCTATGCAAACACTTTTCCATCACATTTATTAGCTGGTATTGTTTCAGAATCAGTGCTAGTTTGTTTTCCAAGTACATCATTGCACCACAGCATGATTTAACAGCTAAATTGTCATACTCGAGACCAAGATTTTAAATCCTAGCTCTACTACAGAGTGACTGGATTATTTTACCCAAGTTACTGAATTGCCAGCACTTCTACTTCCCCACCTTAAATCCTGTTATCAGCAAGGTTGGACTCTCTCCTTAAGGCTATGACATCCACAGCCGATAACTGTAAGCCTTTCTAAAACCTTTGCAGATTCATATGTATTTTTCTACTTAAAATTTGAATGTAGAATTCAGTAACACAAATTAGGCGAGGAGAACTCCGAGCCACTGGCAGGCTTCCCCCACTTCCAGTTAAGTGCTTAATATATTTTGTTTTAGCCTCCTCTGCCCTGTCTCAGAGGTTCAGATAACCTCTTACATGCTAGGTATATCAAGGAGATGGGTGATAAGGAAAAATCCGTTTCACTGTTTCAATATGATCAGTTAAATGCAGGAATTGTTTTCTAGAAGGTGGGGAAATCTAGAAGGAAGGAGATAACTGCACAGAGATTTTCTTTGCAGAAGTAGCTAATACATTGCTTTATCAATGCAAAGAGGCTAACAAAAAATTGTTAGTGCAGTAAAGACAAACACAAATGTAGAGAATAATTGTTTGTCTGCATAAGAAGTAATGAGTTTACTGGGAATACTAGGGGTTTTTGCGTGTTCTCTGTGAGCAACCTAAGAACCTCACGTAGCACATCAGAATCATCACCAGTGAAATCACTAAAGAAAGTAATAGACACAAAAAACTTCAAGGTCTTTTGCACTTTCTGTCTGTCTTTGCTTATGTAGCGGCTCAATGGAATTAAAGATGCCATTCAGTAAGTGGCAACAAATAGCTATCTTAGTTCATCTCCTAGACAAAAACAATCCAAAATAGTGATAAATTTGTAATGTTATTTTTGACAATGCCACCCCGCACATATGGAGGCGCATTCTATAAAAGAAAAGGAACTATTAAAAAAAGGAAGTAAAAGACATTATTTTGAAAGGCAGGTTATCACACTGTTTTGTTAAGTATTCCATAAATTGCTAGTCTGAACTAAAGATACTTGTCGCTAAGATCGCAGTGCTGACAGCCTAAAATCAGAATTTGCAGACAACTTCTTGAGTACCATATCCCAAACGTCACTCAGCTGCGAACCTGACAGTACGCGTGGACTCAGAGGCAGGGCTTGGACTCAGAGGCTGGGTTTTGTTAGCAAGTTTCAAAATTAAATAAAGCCTCAGAAGATTCAGCCTGCAAGTGTACGACAGAAATAATTTCTGGTCTGAAGTAATATAGCCAACATATACGCACTGTTTTAAATAGCAGATGAACAGATACGTCTTCTCACTATGAAGGACGTGACTGGGTTTCAGGAAGAATCGAGGAGTCTATTCCCTGCCTCATTACCCTAAGTACATCAAAAATCTTAATAATTTATTCTTAATAAAAAAGCAAGCACCATACCATAATATACGAGGAAGACTACTGTCCATAAGACAACCGGAGCAGTCCTTTTGCTCTGTGTGGCACTAGCAAGGCCTTTACCAGCACGTCCAGTTGTGGCTGCTAAAACTAAAGAAATACCCAGACTCTCCACAGTTGGCTGTTGGGCAAATAATGGGACCAAGCAGAACGCTAAAAAGTATAGCTTGTAAGGAATGGTTAAAGGAGTTGTGACAGTTTGCCCTGGAAAGTGAAAATTGGTAATCGTTCATCAGAGTCTTCAAGTATGTAAGTGGTAAATTAAAGGAGCTTGGGTATTACTTTCTCCTCCATGGCTGCAAGCAGTAAAGTATGGGCTAGCATCACAGGCTTAAGGTAGAAAGTTTTCTGTGCCCAACACTGAAAGCTAGAATATATGACTAGAAGAGGATCTGAATCTCCATCATAGGAGGATTTTAAGAATAGGTTAGACAAACACTTATGAGAAGTGACAGTTACAATCGATCCATTTATATTTGGACAGGTATATGGAAAACACAGCCTCTCAAAGTCCCTTCCAGCTCTCTTCTCTCCAATTTGCCTGTCAAGGATTTGCAGAGTTTACATCACCAGCAGAACTTGAACATCTCACATTTTTTCCCACGCCACAGCCAGTTTAATGGCAAAGCATACGCAGCTTTCAAGAAATTATTACTCGGGCAAATAGGGATAAGAGACAATGAAGAGCAGAACTAAGATTCACCAAGCAAAGGAGCAGGCAGCAGTACTGTACTGCACCTTGTTTCCCCATCCACGGTTTAGAGCCCACAGCAAATTACCTTGTGAACCCAACAGTAACAAAAAGGTGAAGGAAAACATTTAAGATCTGCAAGGATGTGACAAGGTATTAAAAAGCTCCCTTCTTCACCGAATCCCAGCTGCCTGCCAACAGCACTACAGGCAGATGTAGAGAAACACTGATGCAACGCCACAGGAGCCCAGTAAGTGCTTTGAGCGCCGGCCAGGACTGGAAACCAGTGAGAACCGTGAGGCTCAGTTTACCAGCGACTGACCTTCAAACCTTGACAGACTTGGCCAGTATCAGTCTCTCAGGGACAAACGTCAACAAAAAGCAGAAACAACAGGAATGAGAGCAGCCAGGATTTGAAGAAATTTTACAGGAAGAGGTGCAATAAAGATTTTTCATATTAAAAAAGCCAGCATGTAAAAAAGCCATACACTGATGTAACATTATACACTTTTCTGAGCAAGGCAGTAGGTGCAATACAATATTTTTGTTAATCATTGTATGTAGTTTCCTTTCCACAACCATTGTAGCTAGCAGAGAGCCGTGTGGCTTCTGATCAGATCAGGGCAGATGAACCTCTACTTTAATTTGAACTCGGTCAAGCCAGATGAATTGATGGTGACTCATTTCAGAGAATATAGCTTAGCAAAGTAATAAGAAAAGCTGGCAGAATTTATTCTCCCATCCAAGGTAGTATTATTACTAGGAGTTAGAAAGTCTCCTTCACTTGCACTTTACTGAAAGCATGCAATCTTTCTTGTGACTATGCTGTCCCAGTTTTCAGGTATTGTCATCCTGCAGCATGGGGCGACGCCTGGAATCGTTTCAAAGCTGAAATCCAGGGAAACAAAATGCTGTTTTTGAAACACTGAGTGGTAGGAGGACTCACAACTGTTATCCAGCGTTTACAGTGGCCTCTACAGAAAACTCTAAAGTATACTCAGTCTGTTGCTAATTAAACAAACCGATTATCTTTTCGGGGACATACTGCCAGTGTTGGAAATAGTTTTCTTTACTGGTTTAGAGGTACCCATGCATGCTTTCATGCTTTTTTATTTTATCTGTTACATACCAGATAACATTGAGTTTGACTACTTAGACTGAAAAATCCTGCTGATGTTCAATATTTGAATTGTTTAGTCAGCAGCATGAACAATTGTTCGGCTTCAGAAAGCATTCTCTAGACCATATTTTATCAGGCATCAGGTTCAGCAGGAGCACTAAACCCACAAAGACTGCTGTATTGATAGTGTATGGAGATAAAGTCAGTGCATCAATCTGCGGGCTGATAGCAGGGCAGTAATAAAACTTTAGAAGCAGGCAAGGGAGAGTGGGCAAGAGCACTGGAGTCTGACACTTGGGTACTAGCACGAGCACCAAACGTGGTTGGTCTGCCCGTAGCTGGCCCTTCGCAAATAGCTGAGAGAGCACTTCAGCTCTTCCTGTTGACAGGCTGGCTTCTTACCAGAAACCCACTCTCATCAACACTTCAATCTAATACAGGTTAAGAAATGGAGAGGCTGAACCACAGATACTTGCCTCATTCTTCTGACTATAATGAAGATGGTAATTTCCAACAGCCAGGGGAAATCTTAAATCAGTACAAGCAGATTCATCAAAACTCACCTTCCAACTTCGAAACTAATTGCAATGCAAAACTGCTATAAAATCTTACGCGCAAACAATCATAAACAGGCTAACTGCACTTATATATGTGGATACTAATCAGAATCAGATACAGCATTTCTCACATCAGCCACAGCTATGCAGAAGAAAGAAAGGATTTTTTAGGATTTAAGGATTCCTTATCCTTTGCCAGGTCATTCTTTCCCCTCTAACATTTTAAGAAATAAAAGAAACCCAGCAGTTCAAGCACACAGTTGGTTTCTCCTCCTGTCACAGGAGGTGACCTTATTAGACTGCCACATCGATTCTTTGATGCATCTCTGTCCCTACACTGTCCTGATAATAAAGCACAGTAACATCAGTAACCACAGAAGTTAGGCATAACCACTATGCCATGTTTTATATACTTACAGTACTGTTATTTATAAGTTATCACCAGTTTCTGAAGCCAAGGCTTTGACCGTGATGCTCACCTAGCACTACTGCAGACCCCTTGCATAAGAACTAATTGCTCACAATATTCTGTGTGCACTTACAGACCACATTACAGCCCATAACAGTATAGGGCCTCTCTTTGCACTGGCATGAAGAACTTCATTCCTTCAAGATCTTTTCCTTCTCATTTACATTACAGTAAGGCAGTAGTAATTCAAGTGAAGTGACTTACGCAACATTGAGCAACTAATACCTGACCTTACAGCTTCCAGTATACATTTGAATCATCTCATGTGATTCTGAGAACAAGACAGAGAGGAGAGAAAAACAATAGCTACTCTCTACCCGGTTCTACTTGATTCAGCATACAGCTCTACTGCATCCTTCTTCCATGAATTCTCTATCTGAGCTCAACAAGTTCATACTGAAAGCAATTAACTTCTCCTGTGATTCCTCTGTAAGTTCATTACTGCAACAGATACATGCTTTATATACTTTAATACATTTGTTTTCACAGCAAGAACAAATTATAACATCTTTAACATTAAAACAAGGCCCAGAGAGAAAGGTTAAAAAAAAAAATACCCAAACCAAAAACCCACACACTTACTACTAATTTTGGGTGCTCAGCCTGAAAGTGCTGAAAACTGCTTTTTCAGAAGACTTGTTTCATGGTACTCTTCCATGTTCAAAGCCCAGCTACTATTAACTTCAGCTGCAGCTGCAAGTACTCAGCGCTTCTGCAAATCAAACGCTGAGGTCTCAAGTCAGCAACCCAGAAAATGAGAGCCACCTGTGAAAAGCTGTGTTTCTCTGCCGGGACTGGCACTGCATTAGCAGAAATGCTCCTCCACAGCTGTTCAGCTGTGACTAGAGCTAGGCAAGATAGCTGTTTGTTTTGTGGCCGGGTTTTTTTATTATTTTTATTCTTAAAGAAAATAGTAAACTATTTACAAACTCAGGTTGAATTCAGTTAATATAGAGCCTGACAAGTGGGAAAGCTCTACAGATGTCTTCCCTCTGAAGCAGCCCTGGCTGAGGGCTGGAGAAGTACCTGGAGCAGTCAGCCCTGCTGCAACTTGGGTATGAGCATTGCAGAGCCTTTGGCTGGTTCTCTTTGCGTGAGGAGGAACCACCTGCTATCTGCCCTTCCTTCCAAGGAGAAAGCAGGGTGCAAAGAGTTAATTCAAGCTCTTGGAAGTAATTTGTGTTTTCTGCCTGGGAACAGCTTCCCATTTCACTGCAAAGTAGCACTGGTCTGAACTGGGATGGTCCATGGAGCAGGAGTTTGGATAGCCCTGTTGGCCACTTGCCTGCAGCAGCCAGGATCCACCATACCCAGCAGGATCTGTGCCAGCTTGCAGGTGCATGGCTTTGCTTCAACACAAAATTTGCACTTGGGCCACCTGAAAGTTGTGAGCTTCAAGAACTTAAGAGCTGCAAAAGCTCATGCTTAAGATAAAGCAGCAAGAAGCTAGTCCTTCACCCAGTAGTTGCTTATTGGGGGAGCTCTTGTGCTGATTTTCTCCCTCCAAGGAGTGGAGGAAAAAAAAAAAAAAGGTATATTAGTTGGATGTAAAGTCTGTAGAGATCCTTAGACCACTTTACGCTTTACCCATGATTTTATTCCAGATGATGTTCTTCACTTTATGATTGCCTTCAAGATACTGCCATGACTTTTACTTTTCCTGCATCACTTTTGCCAAGGCTCAAGTCTTTTAGTAAGTAAACTATCCTCATAACCAGGCCATAGGAATAATTCAAATTGCTCCCGAAGGACAACAGTTTAGTGTTTATTCTTTCAAAATTATGGTTGTAGAGGTACATGACTTGCACTTCTATTATATATAAACATGTTGCTACTCACTGTATTTCTGTCTCAGCTATGAATCTCTTGTCTATGTCATTAAGTGTTGGCCCGTACCTCTGGCCACGTGCAATAAGGAACTACAGTAGTAAAATCTGGCTTACTTCTGACAACATGCTGAAAGTAAAATTTTCAGAGGAATTTTCAGTCCAAGCACCTATTTGAACCTTATAAAATCAGATGATGCTGCCTACTCTTTGCCCCTTCTGTTTCCAACCTCTTTATTAATTCCCTTTTTATTCATAGTTAGATATAACAAAATTCCATAAATAAAGAGTTGCCTAAAACATTCAGACTAATGAACAGCAAAGCATTATTTTACGCTAGTAGGCTGCTGTCCTTTACATTAATCGCTTTCGTAAAGGACATATTTATTATTTCTCACATTGCTTTTAATGGAATACACTGAATATTTTTCAGTTATAAATAAAAGGTTTACAGTTTGCCTTATTCAGCATTTTGTAGGACTTTGTTGGTTTTTTAATAGTTTTCAGGCTGCATCTCTCTTGGTAAGTTGTCTGGAATGATTTTATTGCCTTATCTTGGTCACCTTGTCTCAACCCCTATTGGTAGGTAGCTGCTAAACCAGTCACCTGTACATTTGAATCTGTTGCTTGTTCTTTGCTGCTAGAAACCAGTCTTGCATGTGCATCTCCTTGTGCCCTTCATGTTTTACCTCTGTTTATAGATGCTAGTTGCATTCATGGTCAACAAGAATATTGGATGTCCCAGGAATTTGGCTACCTCTGCATAATAATATTTGATTTGCTACCACCGGCTTGATGCTTGCAATCACATTTTCAGCTGTTGCTGGCTTCCAAGCTTCATTTGCTATAAACAAGATAGTCCATATATGGTGTGACATGAGCTGTACTGGAAGGCTGCCTCTGCCTTCTGCTGGTGTTTTTCTCTAGTCTACTAATTCTTTCTACAAGCTTTGTTATTCTGATATGCTCCCACTTACCTATCCCTCTCCATCTGGAGGAGGGGAAAAAAAAAAAAACAACAACAAACCACCAACAAAAAACTAAACAAACCCAAAGCCCAGGTTTTTGGCAGTCCTGACAATTTTTTCTGCCTTGTCATGGTGGAAGCTGTGCTGCAAAGAGGATTAGATATGTTCAAGCTCATGACAAGAAAACTGAGGCCCATTAACTGTAATAACTCTTGACACCTTCTGTTGTTCATTATGCTATCAGGTTACAATCAAGAATTTCCTCAGCCAAATGTTATAGTGTCATCTGGGTTTGCATCTAACCCCCCCGAGGCCTCGTACGACTATGCTAATGTCATTGCCACTATGGCAGTGGGAAAAAAAGGCAAAAAGTCCTTCAAAGCTAGGTGTATCAGCCAAAAGGCATCCAGAAGGTCAAAAAAATAATTTTCTTTGTAAACTGTGGCTTGGAAGCATTCTAAAGTGAAGCATCTAACACTGAGGCTCTTGCCTGTGTGACTGCTAGCTTTTTAACAGTTTTCAGTTAGGAATAATTTAATATGAAATGAAAAATCAGTAAGTCAGTAGCTATGAATCTACCTGTGTTTCTGTAAAAGTTATTACATTGTTGATTCCATCTGAAGATCATATGATCTTATTTTAAAGCTTCTGCTTCCCCCAGGCTATCAATTTGTTTTGATTTCTTCTTCCAAAGACACTGCTGTTGTAATATTTCTGCAGGGGTGATGTCCAAATGATATTTTCAAGCAAATCACTTCAAGCCTTTGCCTAATGTATCCAGGTTTTTTATAAAGGACAACCTACATTACAGCATGAGGTCATAAATGTTTCTATATACAGCAGACATTCGTCATTATTAAAGTCATAGGCCTGGATATGCCACTAGTACTGGTATCAGACTATTACCCCACTCATTCTTCTCCCTCCACGCATTCTGGCAGATTTTAATTTCTTAACTCTCAAATTGATGTCCAGATCTTTATTCGTGCAATTACTTTTTCTTCTTTGTTTCACAGCTCTACCCCACGGAGTTAAAAGCTCGTGCGAGTTGAATTCATTTCCCATGTAACACACACTTCATGTTTGCTTCTGCTAGTAAGAGAATCACTGTTTAATCCAGACACTGTACAAGCAGGGTTACAAAGATGTTATGCAAAGGTTGGCCTTCTGATTACCAGCAAGCAAATTGCTTTCCTGTTGCGTTTGCACAGATTAGCCACATTGGATATAGCAAACAGCATCACAAAGCAAAAAAAAAAAAAAAGTTATCCAAAACAGTTGAGTGGCTTGGCAGTCATTGCTTCCAGAAATGAGTTATTTTTGTCAAGGTAAAGACAGACACTTATAAATCTATTTTAAATGGTTGTAACCTGACCTCAAAATTTGCATCTGCAGTAATGCAAATACTATTATTTATTGATTTATAAACCCTAATTTGCATTATATGTATATTCATATACTTTCAAAAAAGATGATGAAATGATACGGAGAAAAACAACAGGCAGCACAGTAGTGTTTCACACTCTTTACAGATAAACATCACATTATCCTAGTAGATAAATATTTACAACTAAACATTTGCTTTGATTGGGGGGGGAGGGGGGAGTGTTGGTGTCACACAAAAAAAAACCCAAACCAAACCACCACCAACAAAAAAAAGCAAACCACAACTGCCTTGGTAAACAAGGTTCACCTGTCCCTCACACCAACAGCTTGATAAGAAGTGAGCCATCGGCTCAGCCCAAAGACCTGCTCGGACCAATAACCTTTATTAGGCAGTGGCCTGGATACTTTGCAAGGCAAATGTAGCTTGAGATTGGTTTTGGTACATTTCCAACTGAAAAGCGACAATATACTAAGAGTTCCAAAACCCAGTAAAATCTCATCAGATGGCAATTAAAACTTTTTAGGCATAATCTTTTCTCCTTTCCCCTTTCAATCTTGTTAACAGAAAAATGTTAGATGGCCAAAGTTAGGTTGATTGAATATGTTTATTAAAACATTTTTCTATGAAGAAGCACTGAAATGGCAGTAAATGATTTCATAAGATGCATCCATTGCGTTCCATGTCATTTTAGGGTGGGATGGGGCCCAGGGTGCGCTGTCCCCTCAGTCCTCTTGTGCTCCAGTTTCTGGAGGAAGGAGAGCTGAGCAAAAGACTCCATGTACTTTACCAGACTACCCCATCTGCGCGACTGCAGTGCCAGTGCTTCAGAGCATGAAGCAAACACGCTCGTTAGCTAACACACTGCCTGTGAGTGCATTACTGTAGCGAGTCTTTGCTAAAAGATGTGAGTAGCCCCTTAAATTGAAAAGCTGTGTTAACCTTGCTTACAGCATTACAAACTCCACTGGGACATTTGAGGAGGTGGAAAAAGTGTTGGTATTGTTCCTTGTCTCAAAAAGAGCCATGAAACCAGTATCGCGATCATTATTTCAAAAGAACTTCCCATCTCAGGCTACCTATGAAGATTCTGTTTCTTCCAAAAAAATGTAAGCTGGAAAAATTACCTGAAGACTGTTTTCAGTCTTCCTTTTTTCAGTCACTTGTTTGAAATCAGCACTTTTAGTGGTCACTGAAAACAGTCAATCAATCAAAAAACAGAAGGCTTTTTGTTGAATGGAGATTTCAAGGAATAAATTGAGAAAGCAATATTTAAAAAAAAAAAAACAAACACGAAAAAAACAAAACAAAAAAACGCAAAGAAAACATTTTAAAAACATTTTAAAATATCAGTAGTTGCTATAGCATTGGAAGTATCAATACTTTGAATCTGAAGATTTTTTTTCTGTATTGTTTGGCTGGTGTATTCAAATTCATCTAACTGGGCTGCATTGTCTGTCTTTTGGAGCGGCAGAAGGGGATGATTAGCCTGAAAGCTACACGGACTGCTACATCCCCGGTAGAATCTATAACAAGCATTCAAAAAACGGGTTCTTTTATATGGCAGAGAAAGGGATGATGGACACAATTTTCTGACTACATATTTAAATGAATTTATTTTCATAACTAGCACTTGAAGTGTTAATACAACATGTTGGTTGTAGAGTTGCATTCTGGAAAGAAATAATAACGTGACACAGATGCCCTCAATCATCAGAAATCATCAAGATGATAGTTGAGAGAGACAACTTCTGGGTCTGCTTCAATTTTATTGTTCTCACAACAGCAAATGTAGGCAGGTCCTTGCTTCACAGCCCGATCTTGGCCAACTCAGTGACCTTCTGAGTTGCAGCAAACTGTGTCCAGCCACCTCTGTCTCCAGGAAATGTTTTCTGTCATTTCTGTCACTGGCGCTTTGGTCCCTGCTCCTCCCCACAGCCTCCTGGATGCTCTTGCTGCTCCGCAGGCTCCCTGCTTCTTGCTGCCACCCTCCCTCTGGGCAGACCTCTGTTCACCTACTCCAACAGGAGCAGCCTCCCATCTCCACCGAGGTCCTGCCCGAACAAGTCCTTCCAATTAAAGGAAGTAAATTAAAAATTAAACAAAACAGCCAAAAAAACCAACCTAGCACTCCAAGCGAAATATGCCTTCAGTGATGCCTCCCCGTCAGGTTTTATTCCGTCCCCTTCTCACCTACTACTTTTTCAGTCTGTCAGTACAATTGAGTTATTTGTTTTCTATATCAACCCCTCCAGCTCATCCACCCGATCCAGAAATTCAGCCGTAACTTATCCTTTCCTCTCTGCGCCTCCAACTCTTACCTCTTCGTATTTCTAGTCTTTCCTCACCCTACAGCTTGTTCTACTCAACGTGACTCGAAAATCAGTCTTCTCTTCTTAAACAAACTCTTGATTCTGCTTGGCCATTCACTTACTTTTTCCATATGTAACGTTTTACGTCACGTTGAATTTTGCAGGATGTGAGACTGACTGGAGTATTCTGTCACATAGTTGGATAAATAAAATTTCAGTAATGTAAAAAAATAATTTTTTTGTCTTCCAGAAAATTATGTTTTCTATGTGTATAGGGGGGAGATTTTTCCCTGTAAAAATGGAAATTTTTACTTTTTGCTCTGAATCCAGAGGGAAAAAAAAAATCTAAAGTACAATTTCTTCCTCCACCCTCCTCTCATCAAGACTGTTTTTGTTTAGTTATTTTCTTATTATTATGGCCAGCTCCTGTTCTCACTGTGACTCATATTACCGTATTCACTGTATAAAATATGGAGCTGAGGATTCCCCCTTTAGTGCTATTACAGTTTATACTTCGCCAAATAATTCAATATACAGTTAATGCATCACGTCTTGTCTCCTCCCTGTCAACAACAGCAGCTTCTATGCTCAGTTGTCATTTTCCCTACAAAAATGTTCATACTTCCATGCATTGTGTTACAGAAAAACATCTTTGCACAAAAATACACTCTTCCACACACTCCCTTTAAATCTATCCCAACAGGACACTTACAAATCCTTACGCACCTGTCAACCTGTTTAACGGTTTTTCTTACCCTAATTGCTTGTGCTTTTCTACCACATTGGCTGCATGCTACTGTTATCATACATCTTGTACTAAGAGAACAAGATTTCTGGGATAGGAACATCTTTTTGGTTACTAAAGTTACATCATATGAAAAATTACTCTTTTCAGGACTCTTCTTGTTATCATAACATTAAAAAAATTAAGCATTTTGGATCCTGAGTCCTAAACTGTTTTGTAATTACAAGCAGATTTGACGCTGCCTCTTTATGCCAAGTCATATTTCATTTAAACCCCAGTTCTGATCTGGTGGCTCATCAACGAACACATTTCTAAAGGAAACCAATATCCTTTAAAGCTGAATCGAAAGAAAATGCAAGCAAAACAGGAAATATGTTTTCACTTTTTTATTAGAATGAGAGCTGTTGTAAATGTCAAACTGGACAAAGGACTACAAACAAAGTCAAGAGGTTAGAAGCAGTTATAGAAGAGATTCTGATCAAATACAATTTATACACAGAAGCTTACGCACAACTTACAAAGTCTGTGATAGAATGCATCTACTGTTTTCTTAATATCCTTAAAAATGATAATGTGTACTGTACGGAATTAAGATGGGTTCTGCAGTTACTATTTTTGAGTAATTCATCATCTCTGCTTTAAAAATACAATTTTTTACTAATATTGCCATTTAATTAGACAGCTGATATCATCTTCAATACCTTTGTGGAGACTAGCAACATCTCTCTTGGCAGAGGCGGAAGGCATTCTGCACGCACAGAGATACCACAGCTCTCCCCCGTGCTGCCCTCCCTGCGAACAGCACTGCAAGAGACGTGCTCATTGCGGATACTCGGCTGGAGAGTACACAACCAGAAAGCAAAGGGGAAACTATCCCGCAATCACCTTCCACGTTGCCTTCCTTCTGCAACTTAATCCAGTGTGAACTTCAGCTTAAGTTTGAGGAAACTAGGCCTTGCATCTTAAAGCCATTTTTTTACGACTACGATAAAGAAGACTCGTGCATTGATTTCTCAGCTCTACGGAGTACTGTTCATGCTGGCACGACTTCTTGAAAGCATACCCCCTTTTTTGTGGAACTTGTAAGAACAGCATTATTTTAGAAAATATCTTACCATATTTCTCAAACATTTCTCAAACACTATGACATGATGCAATTAGCCTGTAACGTAATTAGATGTAATTAGGCTATAAGAGGGAAGATATTATTCTCTTCTACTTGGCACTGTATCTGGAATACTCCGTCTAGCTTTGGGTCTCCAGCAAAAGTCCAGTTGCCAGGCTGGTCAGCAGCCTGGAGAACACAGCCCAGCATGGAGAGGTTGAGGGAGCCGGGCTTGTTCAGTTTGCGGGAGAGCAGGTCGAGTGGCAACACAGCAGTACTTGAAAAGGAGCTACAAAGATGACAGTCCTGGTAGATGACGTAACAGCGGGCAATAGCTACCAACTGCAGCCTGGGAGATTCGACTGGACTTCAGGAACAATGTTTTTACCAGAGCAGCACTGGGGCAGGTGGCCCGGCGAGGCTGCAGAGCCTCCACCCTGGAGGCTTGTGAGGTTTGGCTAATGGAGCGGTGGCCGACCCGCTGTGGCATGGGCAAGAGTGCTACTTGGAGCAGAAGTTAGACTACATGATCTCCTGAGGTGTCTTCAGACCAACCTGTCTACGATTCTAATGAAGTATAGGCCTAACTGCACAGCGCCCAACCACACTATCATATTTTAAAACAGACTCTTACCTAAAAGTTCAGTATATTACAAATATCTATTTGCAGATATGTTAAGAACGCTGGTGAAAATGTCTCCTGAAGTATTTTTACTTTAAAGATTTTTTTAGTATTTTCTGTACATGTCTGCCAGTTTAACCATTTTGCTGGGGTCAGTTCAGCTTTTGTTTGAATTTTTCACTAATGGCACAAGGTAGGGAGGGACCCAAGAGAATATTTAAATCCATAAAAGGTGCTATAGAGCTTGACTAGTAGTTACACCTGAAATATAAATGCACCTTACCTTTGACCAACCCTAACGATGTACTTTGAAATGGGAGCACTATCTAACTTTAATAACTCTGTTTAAAATTGAAATGGAATAAAATTGTTCTGAACTGAAACTGGAGTTATACACCTCCTCACATTGATCCTCATTCAAAAAGAATTAAAACATATTTATAGCTTTCAATGGTAGTACTTTCTCTGAAGACTGATTCAGAGATTTACATAAGTGGGTCCTACTCACACACTTAAAACCAGTTCTCATTTGCGTTTTCTACCCTCAACTGCTTTAATTTTCATTCTTATTTTTAAAGGGGTGTGTGGAGGGGAGATGTGAATTTTATTTCATTCCAGTCACATCATGGCTTTGCCATCTACATGCTATTCAGATTTTAAAATAAATCAGTACAACCTACTAGCGTAAATCCAAACAGTATACATTTGCTATTGATAAAAAAGGCTAAAAAAAACAAGCAGCACGTGCACTGTCCCTGGAGAAGCAAGCAAAAGGTCCATCATTTTCACTTTTATTACCCATGTTCTGCCCCCTGAAACAAAACAACGCACAAGTACACAACAAAAACCTTCATGCCAGCAGTACTAAAGGTTGAAGAAAGTGTATTTCAGAACCCTCTCTGACTCTCCCTCACTCCTCCTGAACTTGCTGCTTCTTTTCCAGACCACTTAGCCTCTCTATGAATTACTAGAGGGTCCAGGCTAGCCAGGGGTTTTCATGTCATAGGAGTCTTTTCTTGTCTAAAGGAGTGTTGATAATACACATGAAAATACTCTTTTGAGGGGCAGAAGGAAAGACTCTGCTCATCTCTTGGGAGATCCAGCAAGGTCACCACTCCAAGGAGTCTGAAGGAAACCATATCCACACCTGATGGACACCTTTTTATAACTTCTGTACTTTTATTTTTTTCTTTCCAGCACCATGGCATTTGAGATTCAGAAAAGAAATCTTGAGGGAGCTGACTATGAGAAGCATAGGTAAAACTGGGCAAAAAGTGGTGCTAGGAGAGGGAGCTGATCCTGTGTGTATCAGGCGACTCAGAACTGGGTAAGTTATTACAAGCTGTCAGTAATGAAGATATAATGGAGGCTTCCTGCCTTACTGAGCATCATTACCATGGATACAGAAAATATCTCAATTCAAGTTTTTTGGCTTTTTTTTTTTTCATTTGGCCAGCAAAGTGCTTAATGTGCTTCACTGCTGAAATCACAGAAAGTTCTAAAACCATGTTGCACTGCAGCTGCCAGACATCATGATGGAGTCTGATGCGTAGCAGTTCAGCTGGAAACTGCCAAGGGACAAACAAGGAAAAAAATCAGTGCTACATTTGCAGATACTCTTTTTCCATATATTTTTATGTTTTTATTTGTCAAATATTGCAATTTTAACCTAAATGATTTCAGTGACAAGCTTGACATTCTCTTCCTCTTCAGGCAGCAACACCTTTCAATACCTTCTGGTAGCATGCACTAATTAAAACTTTTAAAAAATGTTTACATAGTAAATATATAATGCATAACTAATATGTTATGTATATAATTATTCTATATATATTCTGTAATGATCTGGAGCCTTATCTCCCCAAGATACACCTTTCCCAGTGCCAAAAAACGATCAGCTCTTCTGTGTGTGCATATGTATACATATTTTAGTAAAAACACCAACAGGAACACATTTTACTGTATACATCACTTCAGAAATGCAAAATGAGATATCCACTTGGATGATGCAGGAGCTGGAGTAGAATCCACTTAATGCTACATTTTATCATAGTGTAATTTTTTTCCCCAAATTAATCTGATGGACAATTCTAGTACAGAACAGGAATGCAGTAAATTATCCCACCTCCATCTTACAGATAACAGAGCAAATCATTACCCACTGTAACTGAGCTTTAATTTGTTACAGCACAAAAAGACAATTACAGGTCAACCTGTCAATGGAGTAATTTGAGCAACTAAAACTAGTTGACCTTTCTGGTACACTGTTCCAGGACCAGAATTGCTCTCCTGCTAAGCAGCAGCAGATGGCCAGAGCTGTGCAGTTCTGCTTCCTGGTGAAAAGTAATTTGCTTTTCAGGATTGTTAGGTATGTAAAGAAAGAAGATGCAGGCAAGTCCTAACTTAACAATCCCAAGCCCAACACCAAAGCGCGTCCACAACAGGGGCAAACAAAGTGGCTGGGTGCTTCGGGTTCGGCTTAAGCAAGTTCACCTGCGACTCAGGCAGCTGCTCGGACTCCTGCGTTAGCCTGGAGTATCCACATTGCCCAGAGCTACCCAGAAACACTCATCATAGACCACCGCAAGCCAGAAACAGCACGCCCCAGTGTTACAGCACAGGAACGAAAATGGGGGTAAAGAACATGGTGATCGAACATATAAAAGCAGAAAAATATGAAGAGGGAAAAAGCATGAAGTTGAGAAGATAAAAACATTACAGGAGAAAGAAAATTTCATTTTGTAACAGTGACAAAAAATAAAATCTTAAAACAAAACCTGATGTTGTGGAAGAATGAAAAAAATCTCTTAAGCTTGGCTAAATAATTTTCTCTTACACACTGTGGATTCAAAATAAGAGATCTGGAAGAAAACCCTATGGTAAGAGTGTTACTGGTCAATTCCCAAAAGCCAAGAAGCAAAACAATTTTTCACTCCTGTCCTCATATATTAAAATACAGGATTTGATTCACCCCACTATTAGTCTGGTTCTATTCTGCTCAAATATCTTTTCTTTTTACCAGCATGAAAAAGGAATAACACTGGTATATTAGAGGAAGCTTTTACAGAGGAGCACTTATGCTATCCCACATAACTTAATCTTTTTTTCCCCCTAATATTCTTAAGGCATGCAATCTTCAATATCAGCAAATCACTTTACAGACCACCTCAAATATGAATTTTCTGGAATCATTATGTAGTATATTGAATATACAATGACAGTGCATGACAGTACATACTTGTATCTTAGGTTGCCTGAAAAGTACCTGATGCTAAGAAAAGATTCCTTTTTGGAGGTACCTTTTCAGAAGTCTATAGTTACTAGTAATCTAGATATTTTCTTCTTTAAGCACACTGCATTATTTTTTAATGTGAGATGAAGTTATGCTGCCGTTTGGGCAAATGGCATTTTGTTAATATGGTTGTTGAATATTTTTTGAAGTCAAGCAGAGCAGGTTCCCTAAAATAACTTGTTTCAAAAGAATTTGTATTCAACAGTGCTCATAAATAAACAGAGCTTAAAAAAAAATCCACTCATTAGTGGTGAGTGGGAAGCCACTAATTCCCTGTTGTAGGTCCTAAGCCAACAATTCCTGCTAGTTTTAGGCTTTCATTTTTAAAGCTATTAAGATTAATCCTTTTGAAGCAAATAAAGCATTTCAAATGAATGTATGAAAACCAAAAGAGCGAGTTCTTGATTCTGCAAGGGGCTTATGCACTACTCACAGTTTTACCAAGAAATTAAAATTTCTGATCAATTTTGCTGTTATGCATTTGAGGCTATCCAAAGGAAAAAAAAACTAATTATCAATACTCCTAATATTCCTTAGACACACGCACCTGATGTGCATACAACATGAGATAAGTTAGGAAAGGTCTTGTATTTGAACCTCTTAGCTCCAATGCGTGACCTACAGGCTAGCATTAAGTCCCTTGTTTACACTTAGCCATCCATATAAAGAGGCTAATCTGGCTATATGCACTTTTGGCAAACTCTTCCCAGACAGATGAATGAATTTGCCAGAAGGAGGTGTTAACCAAACATTTATGATCTGCCGGCGATGCTTATTGGGTCAAAAGTCCAAAAAGTTTTGCTTGTTGGAATGATGCATCAGATTGAATTTATGCTAAAAATTTTTACTACCATTGACTTTACAAGGCATTGTGACCGAAATTATGGCTGTATGTTGACTCCCCTGCAGAGTGCTCACAGACGCTAATCTCACTAATTCCTCTTGGGCATGCATAAGACTTTACATAGTGTAGCTCAAAAAAGCCTATCTGTATTAAGGTAAATTTGTAAAGCAAATGTCCAGGATAAAATGATCAAGCTTAATATCCATTACATCTGGTCTTAATAATAAAAGACAGAAATAGGCTATAACATAAACTTAACCCACTCTATGGATAGCAAATGTGGCTTTGGGGGAAAAAAAATACTGTCAAGCAAGTGGGAAGTTTGTAAGCAGGGATATGTGTACATATACGTATATGTATATGCCTACACATACACACACACATGAAGTGCTCGATCTGAAAATTAGTTACCCAAGAATTAGGCAGGCTGTTCACATTGCTTTAATTAACAACTTTTGCCACACAGGTAGCAATTGGAAGAGTCTGTTCCAGGTCTTCACTTTAAGAAAATTCAGAAATATTGCAACTGAGGAGCATTAAGGCATTACATACAGTCTTTGTTCTCTAACTTAGTTTTCTTTGCACATATGAGCCATCTGCTTGGAGGAAAATGGGAAAATGTCACTTTTAATAAACATACAATGCCTGTGGCAAATTAAGATTGTATTTGACAATCCTACAAAAGTACAGAGCAGGCAAGTTTGTTAATGCTGATTATCTTCCAGATCTTCAATAGATTTTCAACAGCCATTAAAATAGGCATCTTCAAAGAACTTGTCAGGGGAAAAGTAAAATATGGTTATGTGGAACAAATTCCTTCATACAAAGATTCTTTTTACATGGTTTCCTACCCAGGATCATCAGTCTTTCTGCAAGAAGATGAGAATGTTTTGGATCACATTTCCTATTGCATTTGAAATTATTACTGTTTAATTTTATGACAGTATTCTCTTAATTGTCAAACATTACATGTCATTTTGCATTTCTTATTGCCTGAGCAAACACAATCAACTTTGCATTTTAAATTATCCATCTTGATAGCAAAAGCCTACGTGGACTTTAACAGACTGTGCAAATTCAAAATTATGCCAGAATCTGGTAACATATAATGAAATTATTATTAATGGGTCAATTTTTAAAAAAATCAGCACAAAGATTGTCACTGTTCTTAAATAACTTACATGTTGAAAACAGAGCATAGCACATAATGAATCTGTAAGGTCTCATTATGCTACAATGTCTGACAAAACCACTCTTCCATCTTGTACCAAAACCTTTGATCTAAGTTTTTTTATAATTTCCACTTTATAAAAGAATTCATAATATATTTATTAAAGTCAAGGCTGCATTAAACCAAAATAGCAGGATGAGAACAATGTTGAAAACCAGTTCTAGTTCCACATCATCCGTGTCTGGACTTAGATCTCTGCAATCTAGCCAGCAGCCAGCAATAAACTACTGAAGAGCAGCCTGTGGAAAGGACAACTTCTGCCCACAGTACACCTCGCTGGCACCAAAATTGCTCCCGAAACAGCAGAGAGCAACTGGGGAAAAGATTTCCCTTTGGCAAAGACCTTGACTGAAAACACTTCAATTTTAAAACCACACCGAACCGCTTAGAAAATATTCTCAGATCAAAATCAAAACCTACATTCTCAAAAAAGACATCCTGGACATTCCTAAAATAGAAAGATAATGGACAAGTTTTGTATTGCTGGCAGATGAATTGGTGCAAGAGCCCAGCACTGCAACCTGCTGATGTAATTGCTCTTCTAGCAACCCCAAGAGCTTATACTTCCGATGCCAAAAGATCCAGGTTCAGCCTCCCAAACAGACCTGAAGGATACTGTGCAAGGAAACTGCAAAGGAGAACCCTACTGCCCCCAAGGGCAGGAGTAGGCACAAAGTGTTCCTGGAAAGATTTTAACTTGTAAGAGGGCACAACGATGCAGACGCTTTTGGATGCTGCTGGTACTGTCAGGCTTGTCTTCTGTTTTCCTGAGTTTTTGGCCTGGACAATACATCTTTTCTGATAACCAATGGATTATCCGTTTCCTTCCCATTCTCCTTCCATCATCAGCTCACCCCTGAATGACTGAGAAATTAGGAGTTTCCCCTTAGTGGTAAAAGAACTCATATTTTGGATCTCTAATACCTGTCTTTAAAATTACAGCATTTTGGTGACCATACCTGCTTCAAAATACAGCATTCTAACTGCATATGAAAGCAAACCGAGTTCTGGTCAAAAACAGAATCGTGACCACCTTTGAGCCATCTTTTTGTATTAGCTCAAGTCTACATCCAGAAAGAAAAAATACTCTAAATGAGTTCCTTAAAGGTGCTTGAAGGTTTGAAGCTCTCTCTGACACTATTATATTACTATTCTTTTATTTTATAATAAACGTTACAATATAGTACACTAGATATGGTGTATTTACCACACTGTATCTTCTGTCGTATCAATATATTAGTAAGAAGACAATACACCATTAAGTACATTATAAATGACAAAAAGAGTTCATGAGAGCAATGTAGCAAATGCCTCTGCATAAATCTCTGCTGCCATTACCTACTCTCTGCCCATTACTTTAGTCTTCTGGGTAAAGAAACACTTGGACCTTCTCGGCAGCTATCTGGCAACCCTCTGTATTTTTCATTTAGATAACACTTTCCATGACTTTCCATGATAAAAGCCATTTCTATGGAGATGTAGGACTCTAAAAGGTGACATAAAGTTAGTTCCTGGGGAAGAGGTGTCCTTTGTTGTACAGATCTTTATATGAAAATCAATACTGATTAAGCCAACCTATGCAGCTCAGATTATAAAACATAATTTGCTGTTTCACACCCTAAAAAAATCCACCTTGGGTTTAAGGCTTCTGTTTCTCCACTACCAACTAGCACAGCATATGAATCACACTCGTATCAGTCTACATAAAACATAAACCTTCAGCAGGACGCAAACAGTTGACTCTTTCAATGCGGCAAAAGGTAAAGTATAGATGACTTCTTTTTTCTTTCTGCTGGTTTCAGGAGGTTTTCATTTTGCTTTGTTTGAACCAGTGTTTCTCACTGTCCATTCCTCAATAACACCACAAGGACACATGCTACCCTAAGGCCAAGACACTTCAGTAGCAGCAACACAAAACAACCCCTTGAATAAGGTTTTTTTGGGACAGAGTAGTCATTAGCTACATGGACAGAGAAGGAAGGTCTCACGTCTCTCCTGTTCTGTCAGGGATTTTGGGCTGAGAAGGAAGAAAGGTTCAGGGAAGGAGGCCCTGGCCTGAGGTGCTTTGACACAACTAAAAACAGTGAGATGGACTGTTGACAAAATGACATTCGCAGAACATCATACGACAGGCTAACAAATGGGAACAGGCATGAAAAAATAGGCAAAAGAAGAGTAAATGATAACTAGAAACTTATCCTACATCCTAACTTGGGATCATCACTCCTCTCCAGCTCCTCCACCTCTGCTAGCCCATAGCTTGGACTTTTCTGGACAGAAACAAAGCCTTTGACTTTTGGCTTGAGGAGCTGGGAGTTCGCTACTCACAGCTGGGAAGCAAGAACTATGATTGCTGTGTATGCAGTCAGACCTTATTTTCTAGTTGAGTATTATGTTGTTCTGGTCCTCTTCTCCGCGGAGAACAAGGGAAAATCAACCCAGCAGGGCTTTTCTGCTTGCCAAAGGGGTTTGCTCATAATTCCTAAAAAGATCTAAAACCGCTCTACAGGGGCAAATTAATGCAACAGGCACTGCTTGAAAGACATACGGAATTTGCAGGTATCAGGCAGCAGCAAAGATGTACAGGATAAGTGCGTGTATCTATTCAAGACTTGGGAACAGAGCTGCATGCAACACAAATCAGAGTAGATGTAGAGAATCCCAGAAGAAATTAAGTGGGAAGGGAAAGAGAGTAGAGATAAAAGCATTTATATGTATTTACATAGATTAAGCTGGGCAAATTGACAACAAGCCAATATACACTTATTGAAGTGGCTGGCAGCAACTGATTACAGGAAAAGGAGGGGAGGAAAATCAGAAATTTGCAAGTGCTTCTAGGATATGTGCGTCCATGTAACAAGATGGAACAGCTGAAGAGAAGAAAGTGATTTCGCAGAGCCACAAAGAAAATCTCTTTAGGAGAACATCACTTGTTTGGCCCCAGGGAGAAAAGAAGTTAGATTACACATACACGCTCTATCCTATGCAATGAGGAGAATATAGCACTAAATAAATGGAAAACTGACTTCAGCTCTGTGGATCATATAAGGCATTTTTTTACCGTAACTTTCTCACACATTAACCTAAAATACACTAAAATAAATTTTTTTGTTTTCAGCTCTCAATACTGTTAAATAAACTTTATTTAAGACCTGCTTTGCATGGAGACTTGACCTCCTCTTCTGAAGAAAAGCACTTAAGCTTACAGAGTAAAGTAGCTTGAAACCCATTCTTCTATCTGTCCAAGTGGGCATAGTCAGAAAGGTACCGTCCCAACACGCTGCAAGAGGCAGAGCTAAGGGATACATTTAGATTAGAAACAGGCAACACAGACACAAGGATCATACAATCCTGAGACTGGCATCATCGTTTTTTTGTCCATGTCCTGCCTTCTTTATGCGTGACGATCTGCCCCTGCCGTGACTTGGCTACTTAGACAGGTTGCTTCTCAGCCCACACCCTCTGATGATGTTGTTATCAGCCTTCTTCAGAAACCTCGGAACAACATCTCTACACAGACTAGCACTACTTCAGCACTATTTCTAAATACCATGGTGAAACCCTTTCTTTGGGCTCTTTCAAATCATAAGATCCATGGCATGGCTCTTCCTTGACTGGCATGCTTAATCAGAAACTCACCCTGCAAAGTTCTGAAGAAAAATTTGATTTGCATATCCTCTATTCTGGCTAACATTTCCAGACCTACCCAGGCACACCTCAGAGGTCTCCGTTCTTGCAAAGCATCCCCTGATAGCACTCCAGACCTTCTTCTTTCTTAGAACAAACCCCCAAAGTCATGATAGCCTTCTGTAATCAAGCTTTTGTCTCAACTTTGTACCTTCCTATGGTTTGTTTTTCTTTTAACAACACTGGAGGAATGTCCAAGAACCAGGTTTGTGTTCATCTCCAGAGGCAGCAGTCCAGACTCGTATTAACCTGTGTCAGCCGCTGCAAGGGTTACACACTTATTTCATGCATTTATTTCTCAAAAACAACAGTTATATGAAAGAAACAAGAAAAAATAATAATGCTACAGATGATTAGGGTATAACACTGAAAAAAAAAAGAACAAACTTGCTGGTCAAAAAGTCACCTTTGGTCTACTCCTCACTCTGATGCACTCTCTCAATTTAAAAGTAAGTTGTTGATTATGAAGTCGTTTATACTAGTGTCTTGTTACACCTATGAAGATAAACAAATATATTTGTTAATGCGTGTAGATTTCACTGATGCACACATTTTGTTCCATGAAAAGCTAGCAGCTGGACAGATTGCTGCAGCGCTAACGGAAGCACACTGTTCCTTCCTCTTCCCAGTTTCTTAGTTCTAGCAGGAATCTCTCATTTGACCTTGGGCAAGGCATTTAAATTCTCTGCGCCTGTGTTTTCTCATCTGTAAAATTAAGGCTATAATGCCTACCTACTTCACAAGAGGGACAGTGTTAAATTTAATGTATTAATGTTTTAAAGTGTTTTCAGACAGCTGGATCAAAACCACTACAGAATGTAAGTTATTATTAAATTATGCTTCACTGAGTTAATGCTGTTGCATTACTGTATCTGATTAAATAAGGAAAAATATTCAAGTGACACCTCCTGGATTATTTTTTTTTCCAGAGGATGAAACTGATGTTCTTTCACCAGCCTACAGATGGACTTGAAGGCTTATTTTGGAGAAAGAAAGAAGGCGAGGAAATGTAGTAGTCAACAGAAGTGAAAGAGTCCTGCAGAGCAGATGATTATGAGGGCATTTAAAGCAATTGCGAGGTAGAGCAGAAGGCAACTGCGCCTTGTGCCCCACTGTGACACATCAATCTCTGGTGGCGATACAGTCTCCCTTCATCTCCATGCCAGTGGGACAGGAACGCCCCCTCTGCACCATGACATTAACTGCTGCATTTGGCCTCCGCTCGGAGTAATGAAGTGCAAGATCTGTAGCCTGGAGTCGCTTTCCTGGTGGAGCCGACCAGCTCTCAGGCACAGTTCAGATATCCTTTGAGTCTGTTCAGTCACGGCAGCTAATCCGTCTATGACGAACGTGGCACACAAAAATGTCAGTTATAGAAAGGGGGGATTTATCGCAGGAGGGTTGTTCATACCTGATGCCTCTCCTACATCTCCTCTTGACCTGATGCGCAGATGCCTGGTCTTGTCCTGTGATCTCACATCAGGATCTTGTTGTGTGGGGGGAAGGGGAAGGAGTGTTTGGAGCAAGAGCTGCAGGAAGATGAGAAGGGTTTTTGACAGCATGTTGAGTTGGATGTTGTACTGGTGTTGATGCCGCTGGTCCCAATGCCATCAAGGCATTTCTTGTGGATGACAAGGAATCTAGGAAAGTAGTGATTAACATGCATATCAGTGTGATTGACAAGCTATGTTGTCTGCTTTGTGCTAATGTATTGCATGGACAACACCTATTCTAGGCATATCAGAATCAGCATACAGATTTAGAGCACAGATTTCAATCAGAAATATTTAGCATCTTTCCCAATAAATAAAGAAAAACTGTTTGATGGATCTATCTGCTCGATAGACCATGGAGATCAAATTCTATCTTGTGAGGGAACGTTTTCACCTCGCAGCGTACAAATGGATAGTAGGCAACATTCTTTCAGATTGCAGAAAGACCAATTCATTTGCTTTCCCATTCCTCCATCCCCAATTTATCACTCCAAAGACAAGAAAAAAATAAGTACAACATTAGGTTTGATAACCTTCTGATAGCAGTGTGCTATTAAATATACACAAATCAGGGAGCTTGAAAAAAATACAAGCAGGAAGCACCTTGTCTACCTTCCAAATCTGCCAAGTAGCCTGAAATGGAGGTTGCAAAGTCTAAGGTTGTATATATTTTGTGTCTTTTCTGACACCATGCTGCATACATCAAAGTATCCATTCTCTTTTTTTTTTTTTTATCAGATCTGCAGAGACGCTAGACTACATGTTTCATTACTATAGCAGTCAAAGATCACACAGCTTTCTAAACAACGATGATGCTGCTTCAATTTCTTGAGAAAAATCTGTGGGACATGAAAACTTACCACAAAAGCAGCGATGCCACTTTTGTTTGCTTGAATGCCCGCAGAACTGCTACTGTGTAAAATGTGCGCGGAAGCTCCTACAATTAACTCTACTTTCTGTTGGTATTACACACAAATGCTGCTTCTCAATTTTTCTCTCTTCACCAAGGCACATGCAAGCCTTTCACAATGACTTTGCCTTTTTTTTTCTCCACCACATATTTTACAAAATCTAAGTCAAGTGCCTGAAGATGATTTCATAACGACATCTGTTTTATTTATTTGCTTATTTGGCTGACTTCTAATTTTTAAGTCCCTGGTATAACTCTAACACATGATCATCCAAAATCAGCCTCCTGCTGCCAAAATTATCTGTGTCCTTTGATGGAAAGATCAGCCACTTCCTTTGGCATTTTTATGCCAAATGGTAACTCTGGATCAGCACCAAAGAGGTAACACTTTTGCAGTCTGTTACACATGGAATACACTACCTCTGCATGTAACTTCTATCAGATGATGACGTGTAAGGATCTGAATAACCACATTCCTGAGTGGCGAGCATGAAAATGTATCGTATGAATATCCTCAGCTAGGAGATCCCTACCTGATCACTACTGCAGTAACACAGTTTTCTTCCACCTCTAATTTCAGTGACACCGTATCTTCTAATATTTACAACTCTACCTTACAATATCCAGTTTATGCCTCCCAGCGAGGCTAGCTGGAGGAACAATGATGTGATTTACGTGTGAAAGCCATTTACCCAAAATAAACTACAGTAAAATAAAGTATTCTCAAAAGTATAATTTAAGGCTACCATTGTCATGAGAAGATAAAGTACGTAAATTTGTATTTCATTTAGGAATAGTGCAGCAATCAATGCTTCCAGCAATATTTCGAGTGACTGATTCAGCAGGCTGTTGCAGGGCAGTGGGGCTGTTTAAATAGCAAGCTAATTTCCTGATATTATTTTTATGCTCGGTATATAAAACCTTATAGATAATCATTTGGCTGATTACAAGGGCAAGGTGAAATGGCACTGTGTGGGAAAGAAAAGGTGTAGAAAAGGAAAGCAAGAACTAGGCAGAACAATTAATTAAGCAGATACAGTGAAAAGTAAGGATGCCAAGTCCTGAGGAGAGTGAAACGCAGGGGGTTGTTGTCAGAGGCAAAAGGAACAGGAGGAGGTGCAGAAAAGATGATTGCCCTCTGAACAGGGAAAAGCATACCCCCCTGCTGTGGATTTTTTTAAATGGTCTAGAAATGAGCTGATCCAAGAGGTTTTCATGTTTCACTACTCCTGGCATTATAAAACCCCACTATATTTAAGTTCCACAGGTTGAAAGGTCTGTTCCATCGTTTTTAATCCTCTTCCTAGCTGTTTCACGACAAAAAAAAAAGAGAGGGAACGTGAGGTTGTTTGTTCTGTATGATGCAGCAAGTACATTTATACCCCTGGCATTTCCCTTCCTTCGGCAGCTCCCCCACAGAACGCCCTGCGCATGGAGAATATAGAAGCAGCAGGACAGAACATCATAGCAATCACAAACCTCCTGTGTATCTGAAGCTGAGATAATATCTCCAGCGCTGAAGCTAAGAAACAATTTCAGTGACATCTGGCAGGATTTGCCAGATGTTAATATGTGAATTCATGCATGGTAAGAAATGCAGATCTTCAGTGAATGAGCCGTACAACGCTGAAGAACTGAGACAAAGCGGCAGAAGTGAGTCGTAAGAGATAAGCAAAGAAAAAAATAGTAGGTCTTTCACGTGACCATTTCTGAAGCATACTTTAGATTTAAGTGAATGTTGTTATAGGTCTTTGTTCTTACCAGATGACAACTTCTTACGAGATTTTGACACATTTAAGGTAAGAGATCTTGACTATATATATATAAAATAAATAAAAATATATATGAACGGAGATTTAGGGATTCTCTGGGTAGCTGATGTGTTACAGCCAATGCAAATATATGACAAGCGGTGTAGAAAGAATTGATGGTCCCAAACCCTCTCTAATCATCTTTTTGTTAAAATATATGTCCCCTTGTCAGTAAGGAACAAAGATATAGTTAACCCTTTATCTAAAACTGAGGGAAACTGTCAAATTAAGTCACAAGCATCAAAGGCCTAAAGAAAGTAAGGAAAGTATTTATTAACTTTGTCTATTGCTAAAGCTGGAACTCTGCACTTGTCTGTATTGAGTTGTACCTATTTTTTCCAGGCTCTTTCTCCAATTCATCAAGATCATATTAAATTTTAATTCCATCCCCCAGCCAACACCAAGGAAGAAACATCAACACCAATCTACAGATCATGTTCTGGACTTCTGTGCAGATGTCAAATAGGAAGAACATGTTGCATTTTTATTTTCAGATTCCAGCAGAAATGTTCAGAGGTTATGGCCCCAAGTTTACCTGCTTCTGACTTTCAGAAGGATTTAAATATATTACTCTAAACTACTCAATTCACTTCAATAGCTATGGAATTCCTACCGTAAAAGCAACTCAAATACCACCAGAAGTCAGTTACCAGACCTGTTATGTGTGGAGTCTTCAATAAACAAACGAAGCAGCCGCTATTCCCACAGACTCTTTGTTTTGGACTGGTCATTCACTGGACAGGATACATCTATAGGTTTTCAGGCTCTGGTCACACCAGCAGAATTTCCTTCACACAATTTTGTGTTTGTTTTGTGTCTGATTGATCGATATGCTCCTGTTTCACTCCCCAAACACTGCCCATGCAGGCTCCTACCAGACTTGTGTAAACCAATTATTGAGTTCCCATCCTGCAGTGCCCCACATCAGAAGAGTGTCAGATCTCACCTCGGATCACACCGGGTGATGGCACCACCAGTGCCATACGCGAAGCACTGTATAACTCTCTACACTTCTGTGGCCCACCCGAGTATTCACCCAAGCCACTGCTTGCAAACCGACACGTGCTGTTATTGTGGGCTCCCCTGGACAGAGGAACCGAACAGAACTCGTCTGATGATGCAGGATGATGGGGAATTTGACAGCTGCTTCTCCCCAGGACTACATGTTGTGTGAGAATATACTTCTGCTACTACTACTACAACTCCTCCTCCTACTACTACTGCTATTACTGCCAGAAACAATAAATACATAATAACGATCTCCCTTTATATTGAAATGCGATTCTTTCAGATTTAAAACAACCCTCAATTCCAGACTGGAGACTCTTTCAAACCAGAAAAGTTTTTGGTTTTTTTTTTTCTTATAAAATACCTTGTTTTCAAAAAACAAAGATTTTTCTGCAGGTTTTTTTTTTTTCCTGATGTATCTTAAAAATTCTGCCCTGAAAACATTCGGAGCTTCATGATGAGTAACTGTGATTCTACCACTGTTAATCTTACATATAGATTGACATTTGAGTCAGGGTTAATATAATAGATGAACCCAACTGCTGACTGGTTCCAGTTACGTTAAGATGTTCAGTGACGTGTGAAAACTGCAAAAAAAAATTACTTTCTGGCAGGCTGAGGAATTAACAGCATACTGATACACAGAACTCTTCTCAGGTTGTTTGCTTTGTTAGGGAGAACTTTTCATCTGCCTGTTACGAAGAGAACTTGTTTATCTGCCAGATGACTGTTGCAACACAGAGTGCAGGAGTAGTGAACAATTCACTCATTTACTTCACTGTGCTTTTGCAAAATATTTAGGGCAAAATGCAGATTTGCATAAATATTGACAAAATGCAGGTTTGCTCATAACTGATTAACAAAAATCCATTTTCATTACTACTGTTTGTACAGAATTTTTGTTATATATAAGTTATATATGGATTATAAGAATATAATGTCCCTCCTTGTATTCATTTCACTATGCATTTTTCTCCCTTGTCTTGCCATTTGTTTAGGTGTTGGGTTTTTTTAAGCTCTACTATTTCACGTGACTAAAACTTTGCAAATTTTAAGATGGAAAGGGAGTGGGGTAACCTGCATAACTGACTCTAACATCGTTGAGTGAAACACTCAATCCTTAGCAATACTAATTAGCTTTCAGGTTTCCTATTAAATAGTAAGTCTAGGTAACATCATACTTAGGTCTTATACAATGGTTTTCACCACGGACAAAGCAGGAAATTATCAGTCTGCCAATACTTCAGATACCCAGATATTCCTGAAATTCCTTCAATGCTTCCCACTCAGGCTCAACGTAGTTCATTGTGCTAGACAATCACAGAACCACAGAATGGATGAGGTTGAAAGGGACCTATGGGGATCATCTAGTCCAACTCCCCTGTTGAAAGCAGGGTCAGAAAAAACAAGTTGTCCAGGACTGTGTCCAGCTGTGTTTTGAATATGCCCAAGGATGGAGACTATACAACATCTCTGGGCAGCCTGGTCCAGTGTTCAACCACTCTGACAGGGAAAAAAAAATATTCTTATTTTCACATAGAATTTTCTGTGTTTCAATTTATGCCCATTGCCTCTTGTCTTCTCAATGGGCATGAATGAGAAGAGTCTAGCTGTTTCTTCTTTATACCCTCCCATCAGACATTTATAAACTTTGACAGGTTTTCCCTTGACCCTTTACTCCAGGCTAAATAATCCCAGCTCCCTCAGCCTCTCTACATATGAGAGATGCTCATCATCCTCGTAGCCCTTGGCTGGACTTGCTTCAGTAGGTACGTATCTCTGTTGTACCGGAGTGCCCAGAACTGGCACTCCAGATGTGGCCTCACCAGTGCTGAGTAGATGAGATGGATCACCTCCCTCGACCTGTTGGCAACACTCTTCCTAATGCAGCCAGCCCAGGAGGCTGTTGCCCTTCTCTGCCGCAAGGGCACGTTGCTAGCTCATGGTCAGCTTGTTGTCCACCAGGACCCCTAAGGCCTTTCCTGGAAAGCTGCTTTCCAGCTGGTCAGCCCCAGTGTGTACTCGTGCCTGGTGTTACTGCTCCCTGGGGGTAGGACTTTGCACTTCCCTTTGCTGAACTCCATAAGGTTCCTGTCTGCCCATTTCTCCATCCTGTCAAAGTCCCTCTAGCACACCCACCTGGTATCTCAGGCATTTCTCCCAGTTTTGTATCATCTGCAAACTTGCTGAGGGTACAGTCTGCCCCATCATTCTGATCATTAATTAAGAGGTTTAGCAATACTGGCCCCAGTATTGATGTCTGGGGTACACCACTAATGACTGATCTCCAGCTAGACTTTGTGCCGCTGATCATTACACTTTGAGCTGCCAGTTCAGACAGCTTTCAGTCCACCTCACTGTCCACTTCCCTAGCTCATACTTCACCAGCTTGTGAGCTCTTTGATCACTTGTGTTGTTAGGAAGTTATCACCAATGCCCTCCAGAAACATCCTGAGCTGCTTGTTCCCTTCTGTGCTGTCCCTCCAGCAGACATGAGAGTGGCACAAGTCGCCCATGAGATGAAGGGATGATAGCTCAATATGGTAGTTGCACTTTACCTTCGTACTGGTGATTCACCAATGTTGAGTTCCCTCGGTATAGAGCCCTGCCTCCAGTCATCAACCACTCCTCCGATCTGGTGTCATCGACAAAGTTGCTAAGGTTGTGCTCCATCCCGTCCTCCAGGTCAATAATATAGGCATTACACAAAATCAGCTCCAGTGTTGGTCGACCTCTGAAGGAGACACCACTGCTAACTGCCCAGTCTTCTCAGTCTTTAGAGGGATAAGTTCTAAGTGACATCTTTTAGAACTGAAAAAGGGTATTTATAATTTGTTTTTCTATTTAAGGATCTGTCTCCGTACTTTTACTGACCCATTAAATCCATTCACTATAGCAAAGTTCAAGTATTACTTGTTATTACACTACATTTCTGTTTTCAGAAATTTTGAGGACTCTTATCTGACCAACTTCATACTTTGTTTATGAATCACTTGCCCTGTTATACACACAATTTCAACTCATATTTCTGCTTTAGCACAATCAGACCTACATGAACTGCCCACTGTTACCAGAGGTAAATTTAAAAGCCTCTTAAGAAATATATGCTCAATCTCTTACCATTACAGAGAAGAAACCCAAAATAAAGTTTCCCATAGATAAACTACCTTCATTAAAATGAGTCTGAAGTTGTTAGCAAGGTATATGTCTTCAAAGTCAAAGAGAACAACAGAAAGAAAACGTCTACTCTGCACAGGAAAAAAAGGGCAGGAATTTAAGTTTCACTGCAAAAGGGCTGAGAGGTACTATGCTCCTTACTTGACTGCTACACATTATGAATCTCTTTCATATTTTTCTATTATCATCCATTACAGATATTCAAAAGTCATGAGTCAGGCTCCAAGGTATCATGAAACTGAACCTAATCATAATAATTTTTTATTGCTTATTTGCCTGTTGATTTCTGAATGCATCCCGATTACCTTTTGAAGTTTTACTCTGCAACCACACAAGAGAGTGCAAGTCTATTTTTAAATGAAAGTATTACAGTGGCTTCCTGACCATTCATCACACCACCTTCCTCATTGCTTCCAGCACTCACTTCAGAGCTCTCTCCTACTTGTTTGTCTCTTGTATGCTATGGAAAGTCTCCATGACAGCAGCTTCATTTTGAGGACCCAGAGTTTTCCCACATTTCCTCATGCTCTAAAAAAGCCTTGTTTGGGCAATCCGGAGTTAAAGGAAGGAGAGGATTATCTGGGGCAACCTTTACACGAAATAATAATGGAAATAGCAATTCTATGTATCAGTTCAAACAAATTAGAGGAACTGGTATAGGACAGAACTGTCTGGGTGTGACTCACCTGTGCATTATGCACTGGCAATACAAAAAGTGGACTAACACTCAAGTAAGACAGGCAATACTGAGAATCTACGTGGATGCTCCAGTGAAACGAAAAACCAAAGTCACGGGGTTTTACTTGTGATGTCTGGGCTCATGAATATTTAATTAACCCAAATAAAATGCAACAGTAAAAAAAAGAAAGTTTGATGGGGTTTTTTTTAGGGGAACTCAGTTGAGTAGGTCTCCTGGAATGTGATACTTGGGACTGACCTCCTCTTTCAAATCAGGCAGCATGGGGATTTGATCGGATTCCAGCTGTCCAAGAGTCTTTTCTGACTGAAACATCTGCAGGCCTCCAACCAGTCTCATCACCCATCTCTGAACCCCTTCTGTTACTCTTGTATTCATGTTTATGATGGAATAGAGTACAGCTCATATATAGATCTATCACTGATTTATCTAATGTCTATTTGTAATATTGTATCCATTATTTTCCATTTCATTTGTTATGTATTGCACTTTGATTTTAATATATTTGCTTTCCTGATGCATCTGCCCACTGAGTGGGAATTCTAATTGAAAACTAAACTCGAACTCACTTAGAATATTTGAAATTTAGCATATCCTTTTATATTATCTCACCAAATTAATTACATATGATTACATATGTGGACCAGGATAGTCTGAACTGTGGCTGAAGTACCATAGTGATGATAACAAATTGCTAAGTTTGGGAAAAGTGGTTATGATTAGATTGTCAAAGGATCAGTGTCAGAACAGTCCTGTTTAACTTTTTAATTTTTATATGGAAGGAATGAACAACTGGTTAATTTGCTGGAAAACTGCTGATGCTAATAAACTGGGTGCTACTGAGAATACTAACGAAGACAAGGAAATAATAGCAAGGAACATAGGTTAGTAATATGTTTAGAAAATAACAAAAGATATTAAATTTTTGAAGCTGTAAAATCATTAATTAGTAAAAGCATCCTGCAAAATGAAGATATTCAGTAACAAAAAAAATCTGAACACAGTGCTAGAAGCAGCACTGGAAGCAGAAAATTAGACAAACATGAAATCTACAGTGGAGGTAAAGACAACAGGTAACATAGGCAGATGCTGGGAGGTAGCAGTCCCTCAGGTGCAAAGATGTATTTCCATTAGTGAGTTTAATTCTCAGACATTAAATACATGGTCTGTCATGTAAAAACTTAGGTGGTATCCAGGTACTCCATTACCACACACACAGACTTGAAGAAGAAGATCAGTTCATGAATAGGAAAGAGTAAGAAAACTATAAATGCACAATTTTGCAAAGCAGCTGGTCAACAAACTAATGATCTTCATGTATATGAACACTAGAAACAACAAATCCCTATCTATATGCCCAGATACATAGTGTGATTCATTTGACCAAACTTAGACAGTTATGCTAAATATTCTAGGCTAGTTTTATAGACAGCGGAAAGAAAAAGACTTATCTAGGACTGGATTCATCTCATCCTAAAGCAGACATTTAACTGTCTTGACTGTAAGGGCTGACCAGCTCAGATACGCATATCTAAAAATAGGTGTGATGAATCAGACATCATCTTGGTATCCATCATCACTTATCTCAGTTCAGTTCAGCCTTGATGGGTCCTATCCATACATATGGATCCTGGTTATGGATCAGGTCTTAAGAAGGGAGAGGAAGTATTTAGAAACTTTCTAAGTCTAAACCAGCAGTACTTAGAAAAAAGTCAGAATAAAAGTATTCTCAATAATTATCAAGGCAGAAAGGCCTACAAGTTATGTGTATTAAAAAGTAGCTGTTCAAATAATGGGAGCTTTAGAAATAACATCATTTCAAATTAAATAATTTTATTAGTTGTTCTCTTCCAGAGATTTAAAGAAATGTCTCTACATCAGAAGAGCTCTCATACAGGAGAGATGAAACCCGAAGCAAGAAAACAGTCATTTGGATTTTGTATTCAGACCCAGCCACAATCCCACACCTTTTCCTATAGCACTACATAGGTACACATATTTACGCATACAGGCTTTTTGAGTAAGCTTAAAGTCAAAGTATGCAACATGTCTGTCATGTCATTTCTATAGAAAGAACTGCATATTTATATATGCAATCTTCTGTAAGATCAACAATCTTTCACTGATATGTGAAACTGTAAAATCTTAAAATATCCTCAGTTTCTCATGCTAATGAGGGGTTTTTTTGTCATCAGGAAGATGAGCTTCACATTTCTCTCAAGCAGAAAAGTTCATACTGTGGTTCTGTCTATCAAGAAAATTCAGACTGCAACAATTGCAGTTTAAACTCCTTATACTTTACGAAGACAGCCTGCATCTCAGCATTATTCCAAGAAAGGAGAGTAAGTGCTCTCTATGTGCTGACAACTCAAGGACACGTCAAAGTTTCTAGAGACACTTCTACCTTCGTATACAATTTAAAATAAATGGGGATCTTTTCCGATATCGGATTTGTATCCCTCTTGTTCTTTGGCCCTCAGCACGTCAGTAGGAACAGCAGAGCCAATTGCTATGGGAACCATGCTTCTACAGCGTGAGGGTGAAGTAGGAGTCAAGTAGGGGAATGGAGAATGGTGATATTCTTCTGTTCTCTCTCCAGAAAACTAATTCAATGAATGATGTAACTCCTGGAAATTCTGCCTTGCAGCAAGAAAATAAAAGCACTTCATCTGTTTATCATGGCTGATAGAAAGTGGTGGAATGAACATGATCCACAATCAGCATACAGACATGACAGTATGATCTTAAATCTAACAGAGACGGCATTACGTATTACAACTGAGATACAAAATCAGAAAACTTTAACCAGAAATAACATGTGAAATTTCCTATTGGTACAACTTCCCAAAAGATGCAGTAAATTCTTCACCCTTGGAAGACTCTGAATAAAAATTGCACATCTTTCAAAAAGACAAATTACAGTTCTAAGAGAGACTAGTGAACCTGACGTAGGAATCACTTGATGGATAGAGTAAGTGGTCCATGGAAGTCAAGATTACCATATTTTGCAAATTAATCTACTGGTAGGTTTTGACCAAGTTAGAACAGACAGCAGTAACAACAAAAATCAGAAATGAAGAACTAGCAGTTCTTGTTACAAGCACACCACACAGCCTACTAACACTTCTACCATCATCCCCATCATTACCAAGATTATTGGTCTATCGATAATAGTTTTAAGACAGTATCTACACGCAAGTATCCCTTGCAAGGTCTGCATGTTTTGTTTTGCTTTTCAGTCATCTGATTTTCTCTGCTGTTGGGTATGTAGGTTGTGCTACAAAGGAGAGGCTTTCCGATATTCCTGCCAATTCTTTCCACGTTTTGCCACACAGAAAGTTCTCCATACGACCTCTTAATAAATAGATCTTAGTCCCAAGGATATAAGCTTGGCACTTCACTTGGCTTAAAAGCATGCCTGTGTTATAGCACCACTTTGACGGCAGCTACTGCATCAAACTTAAGACAAACGACCTCTGACTTTTATATCTTATCATTGCATTTCTACCCATCCCACAGGTTAAATGTCTTCCTTTACAAATACTGTTGTTCAAGTTTTGTGGAGAGAAGTTTACACTGACTTTCATTCTTCTGGCTGTTGCTGTGGTTTCTGCCTATGTAGACTTAAAGATCAGACCTTTTTAAGGCACCTTTACCTTGTCAGGATTCAGTAAAACAGTCCTCTGTGTAAATGAGAATCGGATCAAGAGTATTTTTCCCATTGCAATACAAGTACCTACATGATTGGTTGTATCAGTGAGATTTTAATAATTTAATAGGTATCACATAAATATTATAAACCAATTCCAGCTACCTGTCAAATCTTCATGTGAGTTTTCTCATGTATTGAGGAATTCTTATTTCTGTTAGTGTTCGTTCAGAATTGAAACATCATTGGAACGAAATGGTGAATGCAATTCAATGTCCCTGCCTTCACAGTAAAAATGAAAAAATGTTTAATTGGACACCATTTAATCACAAAACTGAGAAAAATCACAAAACCCTCATGATTTTCTTGAAAAGATGTATCTAACACAATTTTCAGAAAACTTTCAATTTCAGCCTGCAGTCTATGAAATACAGTCAGTAAAGTACTGCAGCTATACTGGATCCACTCAGCAACAAGAAGGAATCCCAAACAAAAATGTGAATAAAAATGCATTTCTCTCTTCTTCCTGTTGCTAAATACCTTTGGAGTTAACATCCTTCAGTACAGCTTCAAACCCCACTTCTTCAAATACAGCACGCTGTATGCAACATTTGGGTCTTTGAATTTCTTGTGGTTTATGTGGCACCAAATCATACACTCCTAAAGGGTTCCTGTGCTTGGAAATTGCTCATTAGCTATTGGGGCGACACTTCTTCCTGTTCCTTCTCTTTTAAAACCCTGTGAAACGCCTGCTTCCTCTTCACAACATTTCATCAGCCTCCTGTTGATGAGTCCTCTCTCTTGGATCCCTGCCTCTCCCGCTTACTGTGGGCAGATGAGAAATCACAGAGCGCTCAAGAGTCAGCGGTCACGGGCAGGAGAAAGGAGCTCTGGAGCAGTAATGATGTTAGCCCAGATAATGCATATGCTAACCATGAGCAAGAAGACCCCTGCTGCGGGAAACGAGGGTAAGAGCCACAGATGGAGGAAATGGACAGCAGGACTCAGTACTTTGACTCTGATGGACATAGAGGATTTGGAGAATAACCAGAAGAACTGGGTATGAACAGCCTCAGAGAACGGTGCTTCATTCCTTTTTTATTCCAGATTCCTTCTGTATGTTTAAAATATTTACTGTGCCTCTGTGTCAAACAAGAAAATGCTTCTAACAGTACGGTATCAGTTGGTTTCTGAAATGGATAGATGGTATGTGAAAGACATCTTTATTTTAAAAGATTGCCTGCGCAAAAAATTGAATGAACTTTGTTACCCAAAACCAAAGTGTTTAATCTTTCACTGAAACTACTCAAATCAATCAAGTGATCTGATCACCTCTTACTTTGAATGAAAATCTGGTTTACTTCTCCTGATACTGTATTAGTTGTCCAGCAGTTCACCACTCTCAGAGCAGTTTGTGAGGCTGCCACACTTTAGCCAAGCTGCAAGTGATCCAGAGCTTAACCATTTTTTTTTATTATTCCTTGCCTTCAAAAGCAAAACAGGTCCCTGCATCGCTTTATCACTGCTTTACAGTGAAAGCTAAGAAAATTGCGAGATGTGTCTGAGAATGACAGCAGAATTAAGACATCACTGGTGGTATTTCTTTAGAGGCTGACTGCACAACTCACAAATCAAAATCATGTAAATTGCTCCAAGGACAATAGCATTCAGCAGAGACTTGGGTCCATTTGAACACAACATAACAACATAAAAACTTGCACTGAAGTTGCCCTCAACAAAGTGTACTTAAATGCACTAATTTTTCCAGAATCTGATTATTCTGATGAATCTCCATTTTCATTTTAGAATCTGAAAAAAAGGCATTTTATGAAACTTTCACAATAAAGATTACAAAATATATATCTGTGTAGAATTTCATACAAGCAAAACATCCATGAGGGGACATGAGCAGTGAGGTGCAAAACAGCAGCAAGTGATTTTGTGAAGAATTTTGCAAGAGGTTTTAATCTTATTAGGAACAGAAAATCCCAAACATTGAGTTTCTCCATGAAAGGGAATTCTGGAAATAATCCATTTTTTGTTGACCGAAGTGTTTATTCTTCATAAAAAACAGTAATTTAAACTTTTTTATTTTGAATTTTAATGTGTAATGTAGTTCAAAACTCTCTACCATCTCAACTGAAATTAATTTTGAAAAGAAAATATAAGCACCTGTAATTCAAAAATTATGTCTAGACTATCTGAACTATCCTTCTTTTGGCTTTGGAAATGAAGACTTGGTGATAGTAATGTGATTTCACAGTCCTTGTGATTTTGAAAGAAATTGTGCTCCACATGAATAGTTCTCCTCGCAATTTTCTCCTTATACAAGAGTTAAAAGCAAGACCAGAGAGCACGATATGTTTCCCCAGTGTCACAAAATTTCATCTATGGAAAAGCTATAAATGGGGAGGCATACCCATGCCATGGTCACGCGCCACGTGGCAGCAGCAAGCTCTTCATCAGCTCAGGTGAGGGGTGGCCTAGATGCCCACCGGGGTGGCAGGGAGGAGCTCCCCAGTGCTGCCACCACCCCGGTTCCCAGCACACCATAGGGCTCTGCTGGCCTGGTTTCCAGGTTTTCTGGCTAGACGTGAGAGACCAAAGAAGGTTTTTTTGTAACCAGTAAAGATGAAGTGGGGGTGGTGAGAAGTGAGTTCTCTGGACCGTCTGTTGAAATCCCACTGAAAGCCGGAGGTGATGGAAACGCATTGTTACTACAGCTTTTTACATTAAAATTCCCAGAGACATCTAGGGTAGGCTCTAGCTGACGCAATACGGATCTCCACATAGGAGACATCTACATCTATACTAGCCTGCTGAGACTCCCGTTATACTTCACAGAGAGAAATAAGATTTCTCCAGGATACAATTCTTTTTATCTTAAAATAGTCACCTAAAATAGGTCAGATGAATTTTTCCACATAGAAGTGCCTACTCCTTGACGGTACAGGAAAGCCCGCCACACTAGCTGAAGGGAGACATCCCCAGCCCAGACCTCCAAACCCAGGTGAGATGAAACCCAGTCCTAGCAGAGCCCTTCTGCCCTGGACATGCCTGGAAACACCCACGGCTTCACAGCACAAACCCCTCTCCGGGGTTGTCAGCACTTGCTGGATCCACCAGCCAACTCCTCTGCTCAAATTCTTTGCGGCTCAGAAGCAGTTAACAGGGAAACAAAAAATGCCAAGCCCGAATCATTTTTCTCTCATCAGATGCCTGCGTATACACTATCGATATATATAAGGTGCATTATACCGAGCAAATTCAGAGGCCTGAAATAAATGAAGGGTGACACTAAGAAGACAGAGTAAAAAGACAGAATTACATCAATGAATAACAGACTGAGTCCTTTAGGGTCAAAAGGCAGTAAAGGCTACATTTCTTGTTGCTGTATGAGAATTAGCTCAAATAACGTTTAGAAAGGGTTAACATCAGGCAACTGGTTTGTACCCTTTGTACATCTCTGAACCTCCACTGCACTGAAAAGTGAAACATGAGAATAAAACTGAAACCTCATACCTTTCGTGACAGTTCACAAGAATAGCTTATAAGGAATTTAGCCAGGCTCATCTACTTATTCTTTTTCTTAAATATATGATTTAGAAAACAAAGAGCTATTGCCAGGAACCATAATAAAGACTTTTTTGGGGGAAAACAATATAGATAACAGAACACCTTTTCCTCTTGTTTTCAGTTAGACAGTTCTAATAATAGGGATAGTGATATGGCAGTTTAGGAAAGTTAAAATTAGCATTTGTCAGGTATTTTGTGGTTCACAATTTTCCTGCCTACGATAATGTACTGAGAAACTGTATTCTCTAAGAGGCAAGATACAATACCTGGTTCATGTGAATGTTACATGTCAAGGACTGATTTATCGAACACACGGTCTTCCAATAACTTCACAGGACACCAATTTACAAAAGTTTTCCAAAATGTCTTGTCAAGTCTTTGCCAAACATGGACTTTCTGAATGACAAGACGCTTCTGTTTCCTATGCCTGTCCTTGCAGATGGTTTCACAGAGCACCCCAGAAGATGTGAACGCACAAGATGGAGTTGCAGATCATATGCCCCTCTGCTCTTGTGAGACCCCACCTGGAGTACTGCATCCAGCTCTGGAGTCCACAGCATAAGAAGGACATGGACCTGCTTAAGCGTGTCCAGAGGAGAGCCACGAGGATGATCAGAGGGCTGGAGCACCTCTCCTATGAGGAGAGGCTGAGAGAGTTGGGGCTGTTCAGCCTGGAGAAGAGAAGGCTCCGGGGAGATCTTATTGCAGCCTTCCAGTACCTAAAGGGGGCCTACAGGAGAGCTGGGGAAGGACTTTTTACTAGGGCGTGTAGTGATAGGACGAGGGGGAATGGCTTTAAGCTGGAAGAGGGCAGGTTTAGATTAAACATTAGGAAGAAGTTTTTCACTTTGAGGGTGGTGAGGCACTGGAACAGGTTGCCCAGAGAGGTTGTTGAAGCCCCATCCCTGGAGGTGTTCAAGGCCAGGCTGGACGTGGCCTTGGGCAACCTGGTCTAGTGAGAGGTGTCCCTGCCTGTGGCAGGGGGGTTGGAACTCGATGATCTTCAAGGTCCCTTCCAACCTAAACCATTCTATGATTCTATGATATGCAATGAGCTGCATACATGAAATCCAATACCTATTGTTTATTAAAGAATACTCTAATTAATAAGTGATGTTTTATGTCAATGCCATTGCAAACTGTCTATTTTTTTACTTGCTTGTAAGTAGAAATTCCTGTACATGTACAATCCAAAAAAACTTATTGCAATGCTTCAGTTTACTGCATCTTGAGCCTGAAACAGATTTTTTTTTTTATTTAGGTAGGATAAGAAAACAAGCATGCCTTGAAATTTTCACTGTAGAAATAATTTGCTTATCAATGTCACTTTCAGTGACTGTTCCATTGCTGTTTGGTTTTGGGTTTTTTTTTTAACAGGCACATAAAGGTATGCCTTAACTAAGCTGACACACAGCTATCATGTTATTGTGTCACTCCATTACAAAGGAACCAGTTTATTACCAAAGAAAAGACAAGCAGCCTTTAAGTCAGACTGGGACATGTTGTATCATCCCTGTCAGAGATGATACACATTAGGATAGACTCAGCCAAGTGTCAACAAGCAATCTGAGTGCAAATCAGCACTACTCAGAAAATCCCCATGGTAGAGTTAAGTCTATTTGTATGCTCAAGCCATGTCCCAGTTACAGCACGTGAACGTTTCCCATTAACATCATCGCTAATCAAAGCACTAGGTTCACAGTCCTTGTATTGGCTACTACCTCACAGGAAACTAGGTAAGAACAGAAGAATAACTTTGAAGGATCAAAATATTGTTCTTTACCCACCAGTAAAACTATTTTTAGATTTCCCTAAGCCTATAAGTATCCACCAGCCGGCTCACCCTGAGGATGGCATAGAAGGAGAGCCTCCAGATGTCAGCCATACGGTGAAAGACAGAAATAAAGTGATACGCAGATAGCTCAATTATACCTGGCTGCCCACCCCCACGGGTAAAAATCTCAAGGGCATAATTTCCCCTACAACACTAAAAAGCTGCTCCATGGCTGGATTCGCAAAGCTGCCAAAGCAGTTTTTCTGCCTTCCCACACCCTTTGTCCTACACTTCAAGGATTAGGGCTCTCCACACAACCCAATTTCAACCCTGCTTCAGTTAGAGGGGGTGAAACACATCACACCCCTTTCCAAGATGCCCCTGCTTGGGGTGGCTGGAAAAGAGGAACGATATCAGTCCTGTTAACACTGTCCTTCTGGTACAAATAAATAAACACTGCAGGCATAGATGTACCGTTTGAGGGATAAGCAGCCATCTACCAAACTAGAAGGTCATTCTCAGTCGCTTGCTCTTTGTTCTCAGTGAATATTTAAGCATTTTTTATGTGAAGTGCTACATCATGAGTGTTCAAGGGATTCCCACTTCCAAGGAATTGACAACACAGTAACTAGGAAATGCGCGTTAAATCATAGGAGACCTGAAAGAAATCAGCCAAAGAAAGCATTCAGTTCTCAGCTCAGTGCCAAAGCCACCAGGTTATAAAGCACTCTGCTGAAGAAAGTTTTCCCAAAGGCTCCTGCTGAAACGGCTTCATTTAATACAAAGAACTCAGACAGTTCTTGCAAGAGTGCTCCCTGTGCCTCATAGTTACCATTCGCATTCTGGAGTAGTGACGGCTTAATTAGTTGAAATAAAACAGTAGCAAAGCAAAAGACTGAATAGCATCCCCAAAACACCCTACCATGCAGTAGGGCAGTGCTCTCTCATGGGAGGCAGAGGACGTGGATTCAAAACCCCAGAGGCACAGGACAGAATGCCAGCCTGTGCTCATGAATCAAGGTACAACGCAGTTCAAGCCCTGGCCAACATCATATCTTGGGTGACCTGATTTTTTTCCATTCCTTATTTCAGCAAAAGCAACACAAATTTTTTTGGATGTGACTTTTCTTTTCTTTCTTCTTAGTTAACTATGCCAAAAAGTCAATTATCTGTCCCGCTCCTGAAAGATCTCACATCCAAAGAGCCACGCATCATTTTCTACTTAAAAGAAAGTTGATTGAAAGGTTGTATAGGGTCACATATGGCAGACCTGGGCTCACAACATTAATAAACAGAAGCAGCTCTCTCACATCCATACTGTCCCTGAGAATTGATTAAATTCCAAGACCTCTGTAGCTTGTCCGTAATCAGTACTTAAAACTCGAGACTGTGTGCTCTACTCTCAGGAGGAGGAAGAAAAATCAGAAGTCTTAATGCCCCACATTTTGTTAATCTCTTACAAGTCATCATGACATGCCTTTTTCCAGAGGTTGTTTCAAAAAGATAATTACAGATTACTTCAATATTTCAATTCAGATTGTAGAGGTCAGTGCAACAGAGCTGAAGCTCTGCGATTCAGATCTATTGAACGTTTAGGTGGGGAAAGATACTTTGGACTTGCTCCTAGAACTGGAAACTATGCAAAAACAATTAACAAACATCTACCTACGCCACCCCAGCCCAAATGAAACAGGATTAAAAGCGCTGAATCTGAGCAAATACCAGTAGGTTTTAATTGCTGCCCACTTAAACTCACATCTACACTTTCCAGTTATTTAAGCTGAAATGTTACTGCACATCTTCATTTTTTTACATGAGAAAGTAAGGCGTGTGCATTTTTCAGGACTGCATATCTATAATTACATTTCCAGTAGGAACTTATAATCAAATAAATAAAACAGTGAATTGTATTGAAAGTAATTTACAGGACAGACATTTTCTTAATGACTACATGCAGTTGATACATTTGTGTTACATTATTAAACATGGAAGCTATCCTCAAGTAACTTTATAGCATATGGGATCATGTTTGCTATATGTTAAGCACTTCAAAAATTACACACAAGTGCTTATGAACCAAATGCACAATTAAAATTACATTAGAATTTCTCCCTTGGATAATTTTCTAGAGCTTCAAAAGAAGACATATGATATCTTCCTCCCTTTATATAATGCAGTGCAACTGTTATTGGTGTAATAATGTAAAATTTTAATAACTTAATCATAAGAGTATAGTCCGTGTTTAAAGGTTTATAAATAAGCAAACATGCTTAGATGCACTACTTTGCAACTTCAAAATATTAAGCAGTTTACTACTGTATATGCAGCCCGTACACATATATGTAAGTGTGTAGGAGTCTGAGGGCATCTGCTCCACAACACGCCTCCGATGCCATATACAGAAGTTCAAATCAGTGAAAATCTCCTTAAGAACAGGTTTACAGTCCCAGATCACCCTCATATGCGAGTCCCTCCTCTTAATTTTGTCACAGTTGTTTTGGCCAGCCTAAAAGACAGGCGCTAGAGATTAATTGTCTTGATGTAATTTCTGCACAGAAGATAAAGAGGGACCTCAGTCCTGGGAAAAAAAAAGTAAAAAAAAACAGCTTTTCTCAAATGTGAAAGTATTACGATGACAGATATCATCTCAATGCTTTTTATATGTAGCTCTTCAGAACCCTCACCTCTTGTATCAGCCCTTAATTTTTCCCGGAACCAGCAAAAAAGGCTTTACACAGGCAAACTGACCCTGCCCCGATGGGGCAGCACAGACCTCCCTCCTGCTCACGCAGAAGCAGAAATAGAAGGCGGCGATCTATATAGAGGGGTCACCGGAGAACGCAGAGAAGAGCAAGACACAGAAGACAGCGCAGAAGAACAGAGCGAGTCAGCAAGCCGTGGGTTTGGGGAAGGCTTTCTGGGTACCTCTGAAACACCTGAAGCGTGTTTGCCATCCCTCCTAATTCACACGCTCTTTATTGCTGCTTCCAGCACCAGCAGGGCACGATTGCACTGCAAGATGCCCGTCAAAGAGTCAGGCATCCACCTAACAGCCCAGACTTTTCCGGACAGCCATATTCGCTGTATTTCAGCAGAGCGGGGCTCGCCAGGAAGGGATTCGGTCGCAAGCTTTCGAAAGCGTGATCACAGCGGAGGCTCAAACGTTACACGGCTCTACACCTACGCCCATTTACCTGCGTGTCGTGGAACGACACCTGGAGTTCGTAGTTCTTCAGCATCCACGAGTGCTTGTATAAATGTTTCAAGGCTAAATGGACAGCGGGCAACACGCCTGCCGTCAGGTTTCTCCGATCGATCAGGCAGCTGGTGGGCGAGAGCCCGAGAAGAGAGAGGCGAGTGCGATCCAGTTCCTCAGAGCACCTGATTATTAGTAACACAAACAGCACCAGCGTGTCTAGTTTCCAGTTCCAGAAAACCATCTTTCTTGGTGCTTTTCTCTTTTCTCCTTCCCTTCCCCTGTGGCCTGCATCCCTGAAGAGCAGGCCTTAGACTCCCTGGTTGCCCGACATTTTGCAGCTTTCCTTTGCTTCAGTCAGCTGTGTCCCTCCAAGAAAGGAGCTAATTGTTATTAAAGGATAAAGACCTCTCTACGGCTGGCTTTTCCAATTTGGACAGTAATCCAGCTCACAGCAGTGCTGTGAATCAATACTTCACAAGAATAATCTCTAGGCAAATTGCTCTGCCAAGTCTAATTTTAAACATGTGTCATTTTAAACATTTCTGTAGCAGAAATATTCATCCATAGGTGACAAAATCAATAAACAAACTAGTACGATCCCTTTGAAAATAGGTATTCTAGGAATTGGTTGAAGTGGTTGCATACTGAACTCGTATTTGCAGCAACCTGTACACCATCGGGGCAGAAGATTGCTTCCAGTTTGTTTTATCTTGCACAGATCACATTTTCAATTGGCTTCATACAGACCAAAGAGAGAATACGCAGTCCTGACTATTGATAATATTTTATAAACTTCTAGTGCACCAGCTGCATCAGCCTAAAGCTGTATATCCTCTGCCTGATTCTGCTTTTCCCTGAAACCCCATGCTTCCCTTAGAATCAATGCTGGTTGTGAGCACATACAGAATTCAGGCCTGTTCCTCCCATTTTCAGTCACATAACTTTTGACAGGCATTTCACATATTGTTGTAGCCAGCTAAGTAATGTCATCACACTATTTGCAGTTTTCCAAGTAATATGCCAGGCTACGGAATGGAACAGGCGCTGCACATGCCGAAATGAAGAGAAAATAGTAATGCTGGCGAAAAATCTTCTTCACTGCAGGATAATCAAAACTCACCAGGGTGAGAAGGGAATATATTTACAGGACCGCCACACCAGAGAAGAACCTGCACCTCCGTTGCCCTCAGGCAAGCACCATCCTCCCTGCCCCTTTCACAGCAGCAATGCCACACTGCTCCGGTGTAAGCAGCCACATGGGTCATCCCTTCCCTCCGTTCAAGCAGCCCAGCTCTCCCCACGCACACAAAACCCCTCATCACCTACTGGGATGCTGCCATAGGCAAAGGAGGGAAACGCCAGCGCCAAGCCCAGGGACAGGGAGAGGAACAACATCTGGCCTGGGAGACACTTGTTTGTCCAAGGAGAAAAAAGCTCCGGTTTTCAGCACAGTGTCATTATACATGCAAGCTGAATAGCAAATTGTTTTGCCATCTTGTGGAAACACAAGATTTCAAAAGAAATGCCCTGTGCCAAGCTGGGATGGAAACCCAAAACCTCAAAGGTTTTCATGACTCAATAACCTGAAAGGAAAACAAATGGAAGGGCTCATAGGCAGAAGTTTAATTTGGTATAAATCAGATTTTAAATTATATGTTCAGAGCTTGGCAATTTATTTTGTGAATAGTTGACATTTCAAAACAAAGTATTAGTTCGCTGCAGAAAGTAAGGGTGTTTTTTTTAATTTTAATTTTCAAAACACAGTGTTCCAGGTCAATAAATTATTCTGAAACTGACGTGCAACTAAAAAGCTTCGACACAAAATCTCCAAATAAATTCTAATTATAAACATTCTAATTTATAATTACAAACTATATATTGCATGACACAAGGGCATGGAAGTAAATAGATAAATAAAAGTTAAAAGAGCAAAATAATATTGAAAAAAGAAGTAATAAGTGTCTGCCTTGGGCCCAGCAAATAGCCCCAAGCAGGAGATACGCTCAATTTATTACTAACTGTCCACAGTGACTCTTCTGCCAACGCACTTGTGCAACTGGGGGGGGCAAGAAAAGAGCCCAATCAATTATTATTCCTCTCCATGCATTCTTGGACACAAACACGAGGTGAAATAGAAATGCTTGATGCAGAACCCTTGCTTTTCTTCGTCACCGTTGCCTATAGTCAGAAAGCAGCAAGGCTGCACGGAGCCCTTCGCGTGGGGAAGGAGATACTGTTTTTCTTCCTGTACAAGGCTATGCCCAAATCAAATGCAGCAGGGTCGAAATTTTTTATGGGAATTCCCTGGACTGATAAATTTAGGACTTTAGCTGGGCACAACTCTAAGTAGGAAGCAAACTCTGGTAGCACGGTCTAGCATAGCAACAATTTAACACAATGACTTCATAGGTATTTTCTGGTTTTTAGTCTTATGATTCTATAATGTGATTCCTGAAAACGTATTTTTTAAACTCAGGGCGAAATTCTTCCCTGAGCAGAGGGCCAGTATAGGCCAAGATGTTGCTTAAATCCCATTTAATACCTTTCTTAGAGGCTTAAACAGGATTTTGCTGGTGAATAGTTCTTGGAACAGCCTTCTTTACCAGCATTATTTCAGCACTGACTACACTAAGGGAGAGGAGGGGAGGAAAGCAGGGGGCATTCACGCTGCCAAACCTCAGCAGCTGAGGTGCTCTGAACTGCTCTTCTTCTTACGCCTAGATCTTTTCACCAACTAAGCAGGAACACAGGGCTCCATGAGTCATAGCTTTGGCTCATATTTAGGTAACAAAAAAATTGTGGTTTGAATATCCAATATCCTCTTCTGTTACAAATACAAATACAAACCTTCCACCACACCTCATTCAACCTCCGTTGCCCAACCAACGGCTTTAAATTCATGAGAGTGCAATGGTGTATCAGAAGCTACGAAATCATTTTCAGCACCACATGGATGGATCTTAAGGACATACACTTTAGGGAGCATCACCTCATTCTGTAGATACGTGACTGGCTTCAACCTGGACCAGTCCTTTTTTTTTTTTCCTCCTTGTGCTACTTTTGGGTGTCCTCAGCATTGCTGCATTTAACCCATGCCTGGCAAAGGAACAAACAAGATCATGTGCTAGTGCAGCCCCGTGTTACTTGCTTCCTTCAAATCTGCTTCCTGACAGAAACATTTAACCATCTAACCAGAAGATTGTTTCTTATATAGTATTTTTATTGCTAAGCAGTCCTGTAATCCTTGTGTCAAAACATGCCCATATGTTTTCATTTTGATGAAAAGAATAGCCATGTTTGCCAGGCACGTGATTGATCATACAGGTATAATTTTCAGGTTTAGAGTAACATCTCCTGAGGCTTAATGCCTACAAAAGCACATTGTTATGCCCCTGTCACATATTTGAAAATAGAGTCTTTAAACTGAGTTTACTTAACACCATCACAATTTGCTCCCAAAACATATCAATTATGAAATCAATCTGATAAATCAATTCACTGCATCTCATATGCATTTCTCAAATGTGAAGTTGAATTTCTACAGTTATTTGAAATAGAGGTAATTTTGAAACTTGATTTCAGTGTCAGAAAATGAATGCCATTCCATTTTAAACCCCACCTTCCCCACTATTTTGGGAGGCCTTACCAAAGGTAATTAATTGTTCTTCAGCACGGTAAGGATCACTATAGCTTTTGAAAGAGCTAGCTGAAAGCCCTAGGACCGAGCTGGTGACCATATGACTCACTGTTGGCATCTCCTTTGTGAGATCTGCACAAACTGAGTAATTTTCGGAGAGGGAAACTGTAGGAGGAAATTGTGCTCCCTCATAGGAGCACAGTCCCTGAGAACTTAAAAAAGAAAAAAAAACAAACACCTGGCATAAATGTATTGCCTATAGCCAATACTTTCCAAAGGCAAAAGGAGAAATCTTTCCTGTGTTGTCCTCCTCACTACGTTATCCTCTGCCTTTATAGTATTTTAAATTGAGTTCTCAAACCCCTGATCAGTATTTCCGAACCATACATCACTTAAAGAGTTATTAGTTCATATAGACTGTATTAACTGTGTTAAAGGCAGGCTATATATTTTAGCTGCATGTCACCTCACGCCTCCCACACAAAACTTCCTCCCCCTTGAGTAACACCCATTAACATTTACAGGATGTTCTAATCCCAGCCTCAAATGTTTGTTTTTTCAAAGAAGGTTATCATTCACCCTTCTTGTACCATGTGTCTCTACTTTTGCCGCTTAATCACTGAGTGTAATTAGAGTATGGAGCACTCACACACTGTAAGAAATCTTGGTAATGCATTGGAAACCATTATGTTTTATTTTGGATGGCAATTCCTACTCTTACATCGAGACCAAGCCTCTACCTACACCAAGAGCAGCTTCGATTTTGAGATGCTATTATCCGCTCTAACATGTCCCAGCTTTTTAACTAGCCAGCTGTTCAGCTAAAATTATTTACCTCCCACAGCATCACCCAAATGACCAGGCTATCTACTTCCAACTGCTCTACCAAGACTGACCGGATTTCCTTGTAGCTAGTGAGATTCATCTGGAGAAGGCAAATGAAAACTTATTTTTGCCACAAATCCTAGTGTCTCACTCCTTATATGTAGCCTGAAAATCTCATCTCTGCTTCCTTTCCCTCTTCGCCAGCATTGCAGCACAAAGATCAAATTCATTTCCTCCATTCTGAACAGAAGGCTTGAAGAAAAGAGATAAAATTACTAGTATATACAGCATCAGTGAGATTATTCCTGAAGTAATAGATCAAATTCTAGTGGCAGCACTTTCAGAATGAAGATGACAAACTGTAAAAGATTCAGAAGAAAGCCACATGAATGCATAAAAAGCTCAGGGGGGGGGAAAAGGCAGCTCAGTCTGTCTAGTTTAATGTTTTGAGGCAACTTAATCTGTAACTTGCTCTATAATGGATGAAAAAACTATTTCTAATAATACCAAACTTTTGAACTCAATGGTCAAGGAAAGCACACTTTTCTACCCTTCAGTAAACTATCTCTTCTAAATGAAATAACCTTTATTAGATTAGTTAAAAAGAGCTGTTTGCTGCTCTAACTGCACCAAGGGCTTCTGCTGACATTGAGGTAACACCTCCTGATACCCACCAGTGACATAATTGTGCCAGCCACATAGACCTGCCGTGAGTAACAAGGCCCTAGGGACATCGTGCTCCCACCGTGTCACTCCTTTTGTTTACCTCATACAAGCTGTTATTTTTGCCAAGGTCAAACATACCATTTCCAGATATGTGTTAATTACAAAAATGACTGGTTTTCAAATGGCTGGTTTTTAAATATACCTGTACCTTGCATATTTCTCCACTACAAGATCTTTGAGACACAATAATCTAATTTTAAAGGGTATTTAATTCCAATAATACTGACACCCATCCTGAAAGGGTTTGCATCCCAAAGGCTGAACAAAATCAGCATTTTATTCCACCAGGCAATTTGAAACTTTAAAGCAAGTAACTATGAATGCCCTTGTTCTTAATTAAAAGTGGCAATTCTAGGTCTCCTCCTCATAGAAGCACGTTGCATTTTCATAGGTGGGCTGGCTTTCTAAAGTGCTGAGCGTTCAGCAATTCCCACTGATGTTGACAGAAAATGCAAATCACCCCGTGCTTTTGGAAAGCAAATCTTCAGTTCAGGAACCTAACTTGAAATTCTGGTGGGTTTGTTTGGTTTTTTTTTTAAAAAAAAAAAAAAGCAGCGATCTGGAGCTGATACCATTAGCATTCTTCACAGCAAGAAACGAGGAGCGGAGGGGAGCTTGGCTAAGTTTAAAGATCTGGAATGCAAAACTTTTTGTATCACTTTCTCTACGTAGTGGTAGCTATTCTTATTTCATTTCTTTTACTCCATTGCATAAAATCTTCATGCCACTAGCACATCCCTCCAGATGAGATTCTCACCAACAGCGTGGAACTTGGTCCAGCTTACAATTTTTAGAAAGTGAGAAAGAAGGGAAAAAAAAGAGAAAGTTGGCTCTCTATCTCAGTCAACCTCCTGTAAATTATTAATACTTAGGGCTCTCCAAATTCACAGGGGCGAGGGGAAATCAAAATTCAAGATCCTTTTACAGAACTTTGAAATTATATGAAAGACACCACAGAAATGCAGAGTTTAATATATTTACAGTATATGTGTATACTAAAATATCTCCATATGATGCTGTTAAAATACACAAGAATGTATGTCTGATAACCACAATGCTTGAAAAATGTTATATTTTGTACCACACTAAATGTTAATCTGTCAAAAACTGTCACTTTATATAAAGTAAAAATTGTGAAGAAAGATACGTGTTCTCTGCTAGAAAAACACTGAATTCCCTGTGAAAGCAGGAGCAGTAAACAGTGGAAAGGAAGTTAATTAACATCCCAAAAGGGGCCTCTTACTACTTCTCCCTGGAGGTTTTGGACGTATAATGGTTACTTAGACACCTACTGTGTGTATGAATCTTCACATAATCCTGTTGTTCGGTGAAGCTGCAGCAGAAGCTGAGGCCCACCATAGGTGAATGGTAAATTAAAATACAGAACTACTTTAAGGAAACAAAAGATTGAACAAATACATTATTTTAAAGATATATGGTAGTGATTCTTTAATTAAAAAAAAAAAAAAAAAAGCTTCTGGAAATAACTTAACCAGGCAGACAGGATGAGCTCCTCTAACATGGATTGTGGCAAAATGGTCTTAAAAAAAGATGGGTATAGAAAAGAAAATGGGGTTCAGCCAAGAACTCAAAAAATATTCTACAGAACCAGCTACTCTGTGAAGGAGCGGACGGATCCGGTAGACTCAGCTTGCCAAGAAACAAGCTAACAAGCTTTTCTCTTCTGGTCTGGGACAATCTTTAGAGGGGAAGAAAGCTTCTCATTCCAGCAGGATCTAACCCACCGGAACCCTTCAGGCAAGGCTGGATCCCCTGGATAGCCCATAAAAGAGTCCCAAAGCCTTGGTCACCCTGCAGAGCCTGCCTTGACGGTGATTTCCCAGCCCTGTAGCCGGGAAGGCATCGCAGGGAGAGCGGCGCGTGCCAAAGCTGAGAGCTGCTACTCTCCCAGCATCAGCGGCTACGGGGTCAGCAGAGTCTAAACTGGAAATAGCAATGGACTGTTTCAAGGGATTCAAAGGGATTTCAAGCAAACGACAGAGAAAAGTTTTCCAGGCAGGAGGATTTGGGGGGAAGGGAATCCTGAAGACAAGATCGGTGGGCTTTCTAAAGTACATATTCTAGTTCATAGTGGAGCAGGCAGAAATCCCCAAGTGAAATATATAGCCTATATAGTAAGAGCTGGGTAATCCTAATGCTCCTCTGATCTTAGAACTCATTAATTATTTAAGAGAAGTATCGTGGCCATAGTAGGAAACCTAAATTTTCTAATCCTATGCCTCAAACTCGTGATGTTCACTTTAAAGCAATTAGTCCATTATCTCGGCCTTCATCTCTCAGGAGCCTCAGTAACAACAATTTGGACAGCCCTGCTGAATTAGCCCTTATATTCTGCACTCTTTGTGACTATTATTTTCAGAGAGAAAGTGGATATTTGCCTTTAATTTGTTAGCTTTCATATTCACATTTGAGAATACTTATTTGTAAAATACTGTGGGTAAAACTGTCAGAACTAAAGGACGATGATAATGAAAAACTAATGGCACAGAAATTGGACATCAATCACTGACTTGGCAATGAGGTTACACAGTTATTCCATCACAAGGATTAAAAAAAAAAATGAAGAAAACCAAAATTGCTTGTCAGTCAGTATGTCCTGTTTGCAATTAGCAGGTAGAATCAAGCAGCCCTCAAATTTAGCAGACCTTACCTACAGCAAAACCCTCTGCAAATAGAGGAATCCTTGCCTAGGAAAGAAGACTCTGTCATCCCACACGTGTCAGTGGCATGGCAAGAGGTGACACAGCATGACTGAAAATATATTCCAGCTATTCTTAGGGGCACTACTTTCTTTAAGTCAGAGCGATGCTGTGGCTGAATCAGTTTGCTTCAGGAGTCAGGCTACTGGTCCATTAATGCCGGAGCCAGGGGACCACGAAAGTACTGCAAATCTCATTTCTAGCTCAGCCAGACCTAAAAATCAGAGAACAGTGCATCTGGCTCCTGAAAAGCTTCAGGCTCTGTCACTGATTTAGTTCCAGGATTCCTAGTACAAAAATAAATTCAAAAAAATGTGATGTACTGCACTGTACCCTCTCAGTTTGGAATCCCACAGCCTGATATATATAGCCTGGACTATATGGGGCTGCTACATATCGACACACATCTCCACAGGACTGAGTCACACAAGTGCTTACTGACCTCAATGTACCTGTCTGCTGGCCCCAGCTGCTCCAAAAATTATCTAAGCCAAAATGGATCCTGGAGGATTTTCCTCTGTTAACTTCCACCACTTGATTCCCTGAGCCAGACCTTCATATGCAATGGTTCAATCCTTCCTAAGTAAAAATATTTGTTTTCCTGTGATAGCAACGGCCTCCCCTTGAGTTTCATGAAGAAGCTGTTTGGCTCCCAGCTTCTGCAGGTTGCTCAAATGCGTTGTTATTCCACCATACGCCACAAAGACGTCCATAAAGCAATGAAATTGAAAGGAGAGAACAAAGCTTGAGACACGCATGCATTACCATGCTCAGATCATTAACGTGAGATGGTGTTTTGTATCCTTGACGTGTGATGCTATTTATGTTGTCATCCCAAATAGTTACGTGTATTTAATTAAAACAATATAAATATTCCATTGACAACTTTTAGTGTGAATGCCGTCATTAAATCTCTCTCTTCTAGCTCCTTCCTCTCCCTTTTCCTGTGGCAAATATTTTCTTCACAGTTATCGCCAGGATATTACACCCCATCTTTTCCACAAACCTGAGTAATTCACTCTGGTTGATAACCATATCAGAGGATAGGACCTTCCTTCCCCCTCTTTCTTCAAATGTAAATGGAAACTCCTTCCTGGATTTATTCAAAAAAGCAACTTTTCCCTGCTGACGGAGCATGTTTGGCATTTGAATCAAAAGATTCCATTACAGTGTGTTTTGCTGTATGCATAGGATAAGTTATACTTGAAATTGCAAGACATATGCCAGAAAATGATACATTGGCTTTAATCTCTTTGCAGAGATATTTAGAGGATATACATTCTGCAGGTCTGGGATCCGCACCCAGAGGAGTGGGTGCAGTGAATACATGATTTCTCTCCTCTCCCCACCCACATCTCAGCATCAGTGGAGAAGCCAGCATAGAATTAACATAAACACTTAACTTTTAGATTATTCCCTCCAAGTTTCCAAAACTCTAGAGCAAAAAGAGGTTATGTTGCAAATGGAGCCATATTACGCGAAAGTCAAAGGGGACACTGACTATTTAAAGAAATATGTCCCTTCCAAGCAGAACGTCGCCAGTAGACTAGACAGCAATCGTCATCCATACACGTAGCGTGTTGCATTTTAATGCTACACTCTTTGCACATATCAGACAGCACAAGTACTTGGTAACATTTAAAGGTAGGAAATTACCCAACTACTTCAACATATGCCAGACACGAGCTCTTCTGATGATATGAGAACGAATGTCTGCCAGTTCAGTCTGCTGCAAACCGGACCCTCTTTTAGACGCTGACATCTCCCGTCTATTCAGCCGAGTGCTACTCTGAGATGACCGCGACAACATCTGTCTGTCCCATTTTGACTACTACTCTAAAAATGAAAAGAAGGCTCCAGACAATTTAGGAATCAGAGCGCTCCCAGCCATGTCAGGGCTCACCCCCACAGTCCCAACTTGGCTTTGGTACACCGTACCTCCCCGCACAAATTCAGCTGCGGTCGGGGTGACTTGAATCTATGCCTCCTAAGACAAAGGGCCTAACCTGCACATCAGGTGATTTCTTTCTAGGGGGTTGCCCTAGCTCAATTCTGTTAGGGCAGAGTTTGTCAGACCACAACCAGCAGCTGTTTGTCCCTCTCTGAGGAGCACCAGGTGCTATTGAACACTGAGCTCCGCGTCCCCGGATAGACACCTTATTTTGCACCACTGACACAAACCTGCTCTCCTGTTTCCAGAATATACTCCCAAATCCCTAGTAGGAGTAAATGTGACTCTTACTTCAGCTTGCAAGAACAAGTTGACTTTGTCAACATAATTCATGACTGGGCTTTCTGGAAAAGACATCTTTCTTTGTTCTGGAGACTGAGGGTCTTTTTTAACTTAGAATAGCTGGTAGGAATGACCCAGACTGGTGCACGGCCTGTACAACTTTCTTAAACTTTGAGGAAGGAGGGTTTTACTGAAAATACAGATAATTTTTTAGTAAAAGAAGAAAATAAAGAGAAGGTCTATTTATAATATACCTAGACTGTAACTTCCTGTCAATAAATTAGGCAAGGCACTTTCTACTTAATTACAGAATAGGAGTAGGCAAATATGTATTAAGTGTCAATAAATTCACATTTTCCTTCAGATTTTGTGGAGTCCTGTGCATTTTCCAGACCTCATCCTTCTAGCCAACCTGCTATTTAAAGGTATTAGAGTGTATTATTACACAAAGATGAGATTATATCAGGATTACCACAAATTATTTGTAGTAGTTAGAGAAAATGAAATAATCTCATCCCCATAGCATGCCTATTCTTCCCTCTTTGTGATAATATACCCCATTTACTTCTGGAAGGTATTTTTTCCAGCTTGTCAAGACTCACTTTGATCTTCAGAGTCAAGTGACAGAATTCTAAGTTGCATACACAGCTTTCTTGACTATACGTGTTCAGATTCAAAACAAATTCAGCCTGTTTGTGCACCACTTGCAGTACTGCTCCAACAAGAAATCAGAAAATACATGCCACATTCGAGGGAAAATGTCCAGATGCAGAAGGGCAGATATCCAACTTCCATTAAAGCCCTTGTCTTCTTCCACTATGCCTCTTCCTCTAGTTCCTGCATGGTCAGTTTTTGCCTGATGCAAATTACATACTGCTGGAATTGATAATATTGTCTCCCAGAATGTCTAATTCCTTTATTTTAGGGTTATTCTGCCTTTTTTTCCTGTAACAGATGTGTGTCAGGGTGCTTAAGCAGAAATCATCTTTCCTGATTCACATGAAGTTGTGAATTACATCTAATGTATGTACAGCTTTTTATTTAATTATTTTGCAAAACACTTCTTTGCATTTTGGACCAACTAAAGTTACAATCACAGGGACGGGGAAAAAGAAGAAATATTATATCACAGTTATTGATCCAAAGCCATAAACTATCAAGCACCCTTAACTTCTAGGACCTGGTCGAAGGGCCGTTGGAATCAGTGAATTACTGCCATTAATTTCAATGGCTTTTGGATGAGACTCTTTAGAGATGATCGCTTTATAAATTCTCTAGTTTCTAAAATAGCATAATTACGAAATTTTGCCTAAGAGTCTCATCTAGAGTTTGCCGCCGCTCTCATTGAGATGAACAGCACAGATTAAAGTCACTAACTTAGACCAGAGTTCTGCAAATGCCTGCACCTGAGCTTTGTTTTATTGACTCTGCCTACGTAGGAATGTCCAGATAGATAAAGACATGCCCAAGGGGTAGCAAAACAGAGTTCACCGAACTGGATCAGGATCGCAATCCAAACCCATTTAACCCTCAAAAATACTCAAGACAGAAGTCTCTGCATTTTTCTGTACTTGCTGTAACCTGTGGTCGTATTTTGTAACAAAGATGTAATTCACACAATCACAACTGGTTGAGACATAGACTAAGGATTGTACTTAAGAGTTTAATTCAGTTTAAATGGTTTGAAAAACGCTAGAGCTCCTGCTCATGTGCTCAAAGGCTAGCAAGTTCAAGTGCTGACAAACAACAGTCTAACTTGGAAGGCACACTGCAAATTCTTCATGTGGTTGATCAGAGAGTAAAGGCATTATAATGGTTCATTATACAAATCAGAAATATCAAGCAAACTAAAATATTTAATTCAATCCTGAAAGAAAACTACCTGAATGCATAGTTAAAAAAAAAATACAATTTGTTTATTTTCATTACTATTTTTCATGAGCTTTTTGTTAAAATATTACGCAAAATTGCAGCGCAAACATCAGATTGCAACAATGGAAGATTTTGGAAGGACGTGAGGGAGAACATATGAGTTTCTGAATCACTGCCATACATTTCCTAAGCATTATAAATACACTACAATTCTTTCTCAAGCTATTAAAAAAAATCCCACGTGTTCAAGGCTCCACATTCTCTTTTCAAGAGCCAACGATGTCACAAGCATCACCTGCGAAGCCCTGAGTGGGAGAACTACTCCCTGGTCTGTGATTATGCAATGATAAGGATCCAGGCCCATCAGGCATATCTATTTATTGGTGACCTCAGAAAACAGGCTGAGCACCAAGTGGGCATAATGATCTCCCCTTCTGCTTACTGTAAGTGCACTGAAGGAATAAGGTAATGTCTGAACCGAGTGAAAAAGTTTGCACTGCCATTATGCATTTAATGGCTATTCCAGCCATTAGCCTATTCCGTTTCGGTGCAGTCAATCTAGTGCTCTTCATGAACGCTAAGTTATTTACTTGTCACTATTAAGCATGCAATAATGATCCAACCGTACTCCAAATATATACATTCGCCTGACTTAGCATTCCATAACCATCCATTTATTAATTGCTTAAAAGCATTCAAAGCTACACAGCAAGCTGGCAACATGACCCTGATTCTTTATGTCCCTAGAGTACAAAACAGTAAAAACGCAATTTTTAAGAAACTGATACTCATTCCAGAACAAATAGGGCATTTTTTTTTTTCCCTGAATATTTTCATGCTAACTACCTAGTTCAGAACCCAAAATCTGTATTAAGAACTTCAAAATATTTTGACTGCAATGAAGTGCGGCACCTTATTGATTATCATGTTACTGTACAAAAAAGGAAGATCTCGCCTAGGCTTCTTTACTTCCTATGCATGTGTTATTTTTGTAACAATTCCATCCAGGGGAAGGATTTAAATGGAATAACGTAATGAAAACAGGATTAGGAGAGCTGTGATTTTTTTCCTAACAAGTACCTCACTTTATGAAACAGGTAATGCCATTCAGAAAATCCCCCATAATTCTTTTCATTACGATTGCAGAGTTCCCTGAGATTCTTTTTTTTTTTTTTTTTTTTTAAGGAAACAAACAGCTACTCTAGGCTGATCTTGCCTGTGTTCCCTTTCAGCATCTCAGTCTCGTTCACACAACGCAACACGATGGCAGCACACGCTTCCTCCCAAATTACATCTTCAGCAATATTGCCCTCCGTGCATTTCTGCTCAGAGAGAACCGGAAAAAAAAAACCAAAAAAACAAAAAAACAATCTTATGACAAATGTATGTCAATAAAAAGCAGCCACCCTAGAAGGAGAGGCTTTTGCAGTAATTTGGGGGGACGGAGACACCGTCACGAAGCAGCCCGGGCTGTCACCGCTGCTCTCGGCTTGCTCCCCCCGGATCCTGAGGATCGAAGGGGAGAAAACGGGGGCTTCCTTAAATTACAGCCAGGGGAGATGTGCAGTAGCCGCTTGCTTTACCGGGGGTTGTCGTGGAAATGAGCACCCGACGCCGGGCATTACACAAGAAACGAGTGCCATCTTCAGGAACGCCTCGACATTGGCTCCGCACGCACCCTCCGCAAACCCCACGGTTATGGAAGTTGTGACCGAAACCAAATGCAGTTGTGGGTGGTCGGTGGTGGGAACCAACTTCACGGAAGCCCTTGCCGCGCTCCCGACCAGCTAAAGCAAAGATGTTTCCCAGCACAGCACAACACGGCGCAGGGCTCCTCTCCCAGTCCAGCCCAGCGGTCGGGAGCGGGGCAACCTCACAGCCATCCCGCCGCGCTCCCGGGCGCTCCGCGGGGGAGCGGGACCGCAAATTTAACTCTTTCCGAGGAGCGGCTCCGCGCCGCCGCCGCGCATCACCCTCACCCCCCCACCGCCCCCGCCGGAGGAGAGGGAGGGAAGGAAGGAGCCCCGGCGAAACCCTGCCGGGAGCCTCCCCGCCTCCTCCTCAAGCTCCGGCTGCGGCCGCTGCCCTTGGCGTCCCGGCGCTTGCATGGGATAAACCGGGATGGCCGCGAGTGCCCCTTGGCGGAGCTGGGGGCGGGAGCGAAGTGGCCGGCGTGCATCTGTTGCTGAAGGGGCAGCGGCTGGGAGAGGGATGCGGCCGCCGCTTCGCCGGGCGAGGGAGCGCCGGCGAGAAGGCAGCCTTCCTCCCACCCCTGTACGTGCCCGCCAAGGGCAGCGCATCCCAGCCACCGCCAGCCACCCCCGCCAGCCGGCCCACCCGCCACTCCGGGGCCCACCCCCGCGCTGCAAAAGCGGCCCCCGCCACGCCGGGCTGGGCTACGGAGGGGGGGGTGTCCCCCCGGGCTGCCGGGGCAGCCGCTCCGGATACGCCGGGCGAGCAGCATACGGCCCGCCGGCTCCGCTTCCTCTGCCGCCGCCGCCGCCGCCGCCGCCGGCGGTCGTCCCTCCACATCTGCCGGTGGCTTTGCGGGGCCGGGCGGGCTGTCAGGCAGCGCGTACGGCCCCACCGGCAGCCGCAGCCCCGGCCCGGCCCGACCCGGCCCGGGCGTCCGCGCTGCCCTTGCGCCCCCGTCACCCGCAGCGCCCCGGGACCGGGCGGCGGCGCCTCCCCCTGCGCCCGGCGGCGGGCGGGGGGCCCGCGGCGGTCCCTACCTCCGTGTCGTAGAGCCGCAGGTCCAGGAAATAGGGGTTGAGCAGGGACTCGTTGCGGATCTGATCCATGGCCAGCTGCACGGCGGGCAGCACCCCCCCGGCCGATCCTGCTCTTCTGGTCCTCCTCGGACTGGCTGAGAGGCATCAAGCCCATGATGGAGATCGGCGTGGTGGCGTTGGGGGGCAGCCCGGCCGCCCCCCGGGAGCTGCCCCGCGGCCAGCCCCAGCCCGGCGGCGCCCAGCCCAGGCACAGGAGCAGCAGGAGCATGGCAGGGTTGGAGGTGGCAGCGGCCGGTCTCCGCGGAGAGGGATGCATGCTGCTGGATGGGGGGGCGGAGGAGGAGGAGGAGGAGGACTGAGGGGGGGGGGGGGGGGGGGAGCGGACAGAGCGGCGGAAGGCAGCCGAGCCCCTCTCAGTCCGGGCGCATCCCCCGGCGGGCAGAAGCCAAGGAGGGAGGAAAAGAGCCGCCTCTCTTCTGCTTCCCCGGGAGCCTCGGGGTCTCCTCTCTCTTCCCCCCACCCCCACCCCCCCTCCCCTGGCAATAATCCTTCTGGCAATGGCGCCTACTCCTTCCCAGGTCTGCCAGCTGCAACCACCAGGAGCAATAAATAAATAAATAACCCCCCACCACCGCGCACACACAGACACACTCCCCGCCACCACCACCGCCGCCACCCTCCTCCTTCTCCTCCTCCTTCTCCTCCTCCTCTCTCCCCGGCGGCAGAGCAAGGGAGCGGGACCTGCCTCTGCCTCCCCGACCGCTCTCCCCCCTCTCCGCTCAGGGAGGGACAGCACCTCTCAGGCGCGGAGGGGGGGCCCGAGCAGCCCTCATGGAACACCTCCCTCCTTCCCCCCCCCCCTCCTCCTCCTCCTCCAAAAGGAAAAAAAAAAAAAAAAAAAAAAAAAGGATGCTCCGGCAGAAAACGCCGTAGAGGAAAAAGCCCCCCCTAGAGCCGGGGAGGCGGAGGAGGGGAGCGGGAGCGGTGCCGAGCCGGGGCGGGGGTGCTACTGCCGCATTCCCCGGGAGCCGGGGCAGGGCGGCTGGCGCCCCGCGGGGGGCGGGAGGTGCCGCCGGCGCCCGTCCTTCGGCTCGGGCAGAGCCGCCGTGCGGGATGCGCGGCTCCCCCCCCCCCCCCCCCCCCTCCGGGGCCGGGGGCAGAGCCGAGCCGAGCCGGGCCGAGCTTCCCTTCCCCTCACGGCGTACAGCGTTGGGTGCCCGCTGGGTCGGGCACCTTCTGCAGGTGGAGCTCCCAACGCCAAGCGCAGACGGCCGGAGGTGCTGCGGCGGCCGCTGCCCGCTGCCCCCGCCGCCGCCGCCGCGGGGAGGGCCGGTGAGCGCCGCGGCTGCCTGCGGGCGCCCTCCCCACGCGTGACCCGCCACGCTGGCGCACACTCCCCCCACACACACGCACCACCACCACCCCCAAAACACACACAGGCAGGCACGGGGACCCGCTGGCAGGCGCTGCCCTGTGCGGGCGGGCGGGCGGGCGGGCTCCCCCGCACACCCCCGCCCCGCGCACCCGCGGCCCACGCAAACACGCTCCCACTCCGGCTCGGCACCTCCGCCAGCCCCGCACACGCACACGCGCAAGCCCGGGCCGTGGCAACTCTGCGGCACGCAGAAGTCGGGATTTATCTTTTTTTTTTTAATATTTTTTTTTTTTTTTAACTGTTTTCCCCGTAGAATTGACGGGGTTTTGGAGCCTGGCACCGCTCGTGGCTACAAAAAAACCAACCCACCCTCAGGCTACAGCAGGACTCGTGGGTTCCCCCCCCCCGAGAGTCGCCACAACTCTGCGAGTAGCCTGGGGGCAGGTGAGCCCTTTCCACGCCTTTTCTCCCCACGAGTTACCTCCACATCCCCCCCCCTCGCTGGCCCAGGCTTCCCGCCCTGCTCCCACCGTGTCCCCGCCGCACCCCCGCGGGGAGCACATTCCCACCGCCCACCCTCGCCCAAGTCCCCGAGCAGCCGTGCGCTGATCTACAGCCTGCTGAGATGACCCGGGAGGCGCCGCCCGTGGGGTTTCACCCTGTGTTCCCGCAGCAGGTGGATCCCACGCAGGTGGCCTTACTGGCAAAATGCAGAGCTTTGCTTGACCCTGCCTTGGGCACCTCGCTTTTGACACGTATTCGTAATTTTCCCAAAGTCAGTCACGGCAAACCTTTGAAGATCAACCTAACACATCTAATGTACATCGCATGCGCGACGGTGGCGACTGTGCAATAAATTGGAAAGAATCTTCGCAGATTAATAAATTCGAAGATTGTCACGATCTGACCTTGGGCTAAAAGGCCTCAACCAGTGATCTCGTAACACTGGCTGCTTTGCAGCCTTTCCCTCGGAACGACATCCAGCAGTGTTGACTTAAAGGCATCAGTAATGAAGAATCCACCACATCTCTCGACAAATCATTTCAATCATTAATTAGTTTGCTGGGAGGTGTATCTCATATTCAGAAACAATTTGTCTTATACCAGCTTCCAGTCACTGGTTCTCATCGCGCCTTTATCAGCTGAAGGGGACGTAGTATCAGCGATCTTCTCCCATGCGCATGGGCTGAGATTAATCCCTGCATTTTGCTTTTGTAAAATTAGACCAACTTTCCCTCACCCTAAGAATCATTCCTGGAGGCATTTCCAAGGCACCTCTCCTTTTCCCACTTCGTGGCTGAATTGGCCCTTCTGACTCTGCAACCTGCCAGCACTGGGCCACCAGCAGCAACCTCGGCACCTCCCTCCGCACCAGCCGCTTCCGAGGGCCAGGCAGGTCGGGAAAGGTAATCCCTATAGGCAAACCAGCCAGTTTATTGTCCTTGTGGAGCTGCCTCTTTACGGAATAACCTACACCGTGTTTTGGATCCATTCTCCCTAAAAGCATGACCTACTTCTTTGCTCCTGTGCACCTGATCTTGCATGGGGATAAATCAAACTATGTGACCTGTCCAGCAGTTTACTTGTCACCTGCAAACTTACCAGTAACTTATTTTCCTCCAGAAAATTGATTATCGTGACACCAAGAACAGATTTTCCTAGGATACCAACAGGAATAGGTGCCATATTGATTTTGCATAATGTTATTTTTAATCAGAATTTCGTATGCTAAATGATGTTTCGCCATTCTCAACCTGATCTGCAATAGATACCAAGTTCGTTTGTCAAAATCTGTTTCACAGAAAATCATTCCTCGCTGCTTGTATCATTCTGTGATTTTTCCCCAGTACTTGGCTACCAGGACTACAGCTACTTGGATCACTTTGGTTATCATTTTACAATATTGGCAGTATATTAACACACGCACTCACAGTCTCTGGAATGTCATCAGCTTTCTAAGCTTTTTCTTTTTTTTTTTTTTTTTTTTAAGCAATTTCCCAGTTTTTGAGAACTCAGTCTTTCTGAAAGCAAGCTTGAGTCCAAGTTATGTCGTACAACAGAATTGATACCTTGAATATTATTAGCGACTGCTTGACATCCTTCTCCCTTACTGATGCAGCAGCAAATGTCCCTTTGTTATTTTAAGAACCAAATGCATCTCCTCGCTTCTTTCCAAACGTGGGGCGGAAAGAGTTATTGCGCAGTTCCGTTCAGCGTGAAGCTGGAGGCTTGCCCTCTGCCCCGCGGGAGGCAGAGCCCAGCCGCCGGTGGTGCCCGCGCCGTGTGCCGGGAAGTGGGATGTTGGGGAGGTACGTCAAAGAAACACACCTGGGAAGTACTACATCACGGAGATAGGGCTCACCATGGAGTATGAAAACAGTTCCAAAAGCAGGCCCGGGAAAACAAGATTTAGCCCTGTTTGCCCAGAAAGCTAAGGCAGACTTTTCAGAGGTAGCCTCTGGTGATACCTTCCTCATTTTCGGGGCGCTTGGCAGGAGATCCTTTCTGTGCATCATTCTGTGGGTAACGGGAACCCTGGGGTGACAGTTCATCTGCGTGAGCGTTTCTGGTTTGACCTTTGGTCAAATGAATCCCAGCTCCTGTGTCTGACCTGCAGGAGCCCGGCGTATTGCTGGTATCATGTAAAGCAGGCAAAGCTACACTTCAAACTACAGTATTTAATAACGTGGTACTTCTGACCTTCATCTTTTTGTCACTGCGCTGCCTGTCAGGAAAACAGGGGTGCTCTTCCTTCATGGTCATATTGGGAAGATAGAGTAATAAATATTTGGGAAGCACTAAGACACTGTAACGAATATTCAAGTTCCATAAAACAAAGCTAAGAAAATAACCTTTATTTTTCGGGCTAGGTATTTACTATGGGGAAGTAAATAAGGCCATATATTGAACAATGAGGATTAGGCAAAGTAAGCCTCTCAAAATCCTTCCTGTATACTCAGTGAGGCATGAAAAAGACAGCTTCCACATCTTTTGTAAAAAAGACAGGGAACATAATGCAAGAAAATCATGTAATTAAAGACAATAGTGTAATAGATGCACTGAGGCTAAATTTAGATTTAACAAAGAACTTCTGACATTTTTAAATATTTCATTTGCAATCCCATCAAAAGCTTTCATGTTGTACACATATAAGTTTTCAACATGATGTATACATATAGTTATATTTCATAAACCCTGCTTCTTTCCAATTCTCAGCACTGAGAAATTTCTTCTTTCATAGGTACTATCCTTTGTTTATGCATAACAGATGCCCAGGTAACAGCTAATTCTAAATAAAAGGAGGCCTAAAGGACAATTGCACCAAACTGCTTATTAAAGATTGTGTCAGACAGCCACCTGCCCAGCTGCCTTTTTTTTTCCTTCTTGGGAAATTCCTTCCCCAGAATGTTTTGCTACCGTGAAATCGGTCAAGCGCATCCCCTAGGATGAAATCCTCTAAAGTAGTACACATCCTTTATCTGTTATGCAAAAAGGTTTTACATTCTTATTTGGTGGTCCACACCAGACACCCTCTGTATCTGTTTATTCCTTGCTGGCTAAAATATCAGTTCACAAGAATTGTAAATCCTGTTCTCTTTGCTGGAAAATCAAATGTCACTTTCTTCCCGGCATGTTACCCAGTCACTTCAGCATTTCAATCATGTGACTCCTTCAACTATATTTCGGTAAAAAGTTATGTCAAATATCTTCCTGCTAATGATCATTCCCAACTTCTCTGTTATTGCTAAGTCTTCTCATAGTGTAGGCACAGTCAACATTTTTGTTCTTTATATATTCTTTATATTTGCTCATCACCGAGTACCTAATTCATGAATTTCAGGTCCAAGTATCTGTACTGGTATGGCTCCCTTCACTGCTTCTTCTTCAGCTGCAAGTTAAATACCTTCAGAGCACGGAAAACTGATTTTTCCCTTACCACCAACAAAGAAACTGCATCTGCTGCAAGTCCTCTCCCACTCTGGGAGATGGTCTGATGCTACATGAAACATGTCACACTACCTGTCAGGCCAGTGACTCACTTCCCGCATCTTCCATCCTCTTTCTTCTTGCTTTTGGAGTTAAGAGAATTCACTGAGAAGGTCCTGCCCTGTTTTTGGCTCCAACCCCCTTTGGAAATCCTGGAAGCCTCTAAAAGTATGTCATCTACAGCCACGTCATTCCTGTCGGTGCTGACTAGGACTGGTCTAAACAGGCTTTGTCTATTCATATGAATGCCAGTGAGTAATGGATTGAAAAAAAGATTGAAAACTGTTGATCTAGGCATAGTAATTTTAGTACTGCATATACATACATAATTGTTTCCCTCTGTAAATGGGAAGTTGAAGAACACTGCAATGCGCTAATTCAAACCCAGCTATTGCTGCCACAGTCAACTGCTAGCACCCCGACAGAACGGCGGGAGCTCCGCTATCCCTCTCTTCCCTCCCGACTTTCCCACCTACCTCAGCTAACTTGCTAGCACAGTCAAAATGTTGTCTCTGTTATGAGCCTATAAAGCATTCTCAAACACTGCCAAAACCCCCCATATTTGCAAGCGTATCTACACGACCTCATGATCCTAACCCTACAGGCTCTCTGGGCATCTTGACTGCTACGTCTTTATATCAGGGTACCAGAAAAAAGCTCAACTTCAAATTAATCTCCCAATCTAAAGGCTTTAAGAGAGCCAAATGGAATTCAAAGAACATCAGAGTTCGAATTACCAACCCAGCAGTTATCACTGTGTAACTGCCCGTGTTTTCACACGTAGGGAGTGGGAGCACGATCGCATCAGTCCCGGTGTTACCAACCAACGTGAATTTTCCCTTCCAGTAAATCTTACCACTTCCTATAAATATAACAAAAATTGAGCGCAGTTTTGAGTCTTCGTTTCAGCAGAGCTAGCAAGACATCCTGCTTCCAATTCATGTTGGCCGATGCCTATACAATGATGGCTGTTGTTCCAGGGTGTTTGTGCAAGCTCTAACAATCCTCCATCATAAAGGTTCAGTCAAGACCACACATACAGAAATTTTAGTGGTTTATTTCTTAGAAGGAAGGTTTGTATACTGTCTTCTGTTGAAGCGAAAACCCAGTAAGTTCCAGCTCATGTCAAAGACCCACAATGTTTAAATGGAAGGGGAACAGTGGAGGAATAAAAGAAAAAAAATGGCAAAATAGTTACCTGATGAGTTTAAAGAAATATGATAAAGAATTAGGCACCAGACTGCAATATGGATTGCATTTTTTTTTTTTTAATAAAGGAATACAAAGACTAAGAAATAATATTCTTTTTAAATGACAATTTTTTTTAACAATGATTTTGTTTTTAATTCCAAAAGATCAGCAAGTTCAATCAGTACTTACAACCCCAAATTCTCATTTAATTTATTAATTTATTAAAGGTTAAAGACTCCTTGTATATTACTATTCCCCTCACGAAGTGTATTCAGCACAGGATATGGAAAATTGGGAAAAACATTTTGCACAGTTTAGTTTTGTGAAATACTTCTCCTGGCTTAGTCTTTTGTGCCTCAGCTGTGCCAAATACGGTCCGTACCTAGGGACATCCAATAAGGAGAAGGGAAGGAACCTGGGAGAACACAGAAACACGCTGATCCAGTATAACGTCTGAAAAAGGGCAGTAAACACTGGAGGGGTTGTATTCACAGCTATGCAATGAGGAAGAATAAAATCCCTTTGGAAGACAGATTTCTTCATCTCTACCCCAGAATTTTATACAGTGCACCGTGTACTGGGATGGTATCTTCATAGGACAATTTGTTCAGTCAATCTCTCTATATTTAAAAAAATGTCCTTTCTTGTTTTGAACAGAGTGATGGTACAAAACAGAAGAAGGATCCTTGAGATTTTTGAGTTTGCGCTGCCAGTATCGATTCTTTTAATCTAAGGTTATCAATAAGCTTGAGTTGCAAGTTTTGGTTTTATGGGTGCTTCACATGTTTAGTGGCAATGGGGAAAAGAAACACATGGCTCTAAGTATAAAACGAACACGAATACTAAAAGAGAGGGGGGACATACTGATTCTTGATTTGGATGTGAGAAGTGTTCCTCTCTCTCTCTCTCTCTCTGTTTCAAAGAGAGCCCTAGGAGGCCAGAACCAGATGAAGTATCAATTTGCGACTAAAGTCCTCCAATTCTTCCATTTCTGGGAGGCATCCAGCCCCTCCTCTGCTCAGGAGACACCTGAAGTGCACAGCCCATTTCTCAGCAGATAGCCCTGATCTCCCACAAAAGGAAGTTTGGAGATGTGCATCATGACTCAGATGTTTGATGGAGCCCTTCACCCTCCAAACCTGAAGCCAGACATTAATACAATTCCAGCGAATTGAGAAGAAGAAAAGGATATCAAGAAGAAAAATGGTAAGTAGATGGACTAACAGGCCAACACAGGGGGAGCAAGCTGGTGACATTGCTATGTCCAGTGTCTGCTTTTGAACTCAACATAAGTGTGTTTGCCCAGCAAATATTCAATCCGGGCCAGCAGGTTTGCTGGTATATGAGAAAAGAGCTCGGCTGCCTGTAACTAGAAGCCCAAAACTTCAATACTTCCCTCTAAACAAGTGCAGAGTGTGAAGACGTATGGAAAATAATTTCCCGTTACCAAGTTTCACTTGCGTACCACCACCTGGTGATGAAATCTTGAAGTCCCAAAACAAAGAAAACCTCATTGACCATGGAGGTCAATGAGAGTTTTGTCTACAATTGTAATAGCTGGGCTCTCATTAACTTACTAATGTAATTCAATCAACGGTCAAGAAGGCAAAGCAGAAATGAACAGAAAAACCCTGCTGTGTTGCTGGAGCTCTCACAGTTCTCTCATGCAGCCACGCAGTTTTGATTTGTGGCTCCACAAAGTGCTGACCAGTGCTGCTAGCAGGTGAACAGAAGCATTACTGAGTTCAGGAAAAGGAACTTGAGAGACCATAAAATAAAGTTGTCTTCTCCCAAGTGCTGCATGGATCACAGCCTAAGGGATCAGAGAAATGATTAAAAGAAAACCACTGACCCTAAGGAAAAAAAAAAGTTGTAAAGACAGTTCCCACTCTACAGAATCACAAAATATTTTATTAATTCTAACATGAATTTCATCAGTCCAGCCCATAGAGACAAAACTTTAAAGGTGCTCACAGAAACATTCTATCTACATGGGTTTAGAAGGACCTTGGAAGAACCTGCATATGCACATCCTACAGGCAGAAACCCCTCCCCCCACACCCTAATCATATAAATAGGTATGCCAAAATGGCATGAGCTTATGAGGATTCAAAGAAAAGGCTGTACATTTTTTATAGAAAACATGAACAAAGGCAAATAACAGAATACATCCAAAACTAATCGAAACAGATGCCAAGACTTCCAAGGGGAAAAAGGTTGAAATCTTCATGCTTCTACACATAAGCATGCCTCCAGCTCATACAGAAAGAAAACTTTCCTTATGAGCTGAAACCCTTTTCATCAACATTGTGATGATGACGGTCAGTGACCAAATGCATTGCTATACACACTACTTGTTTGACTGGGTAAGGCAGATCCCACACACCACATCAGAAAACATCCTGTACCACTGCAGATTAAACCCTGTGTTTTCAATAGGACTCTGTGTTTCCACAGCCAACTTACCAGAAAGGGAGTTCCCAGACAAAATGCAAGTTATAGCTGAAAGACAATTCTTTTTGTATTAGTATCAGCTGCATATCATATTGATTAGTTGCAAAACCATTTTTGTTTATATAATAATTTTTATGTAAACCATTTAAACACAATTTAATGAAAGATGTAATTTCTGAGATTCATTTTTTCTAACCGTAATTCTGAAATTTGTCAAAAGAATTATCGCCAGGTCTGATCTTGTAAGTTTGATGCATGTTGAAAATCCAGATAATGCTAAAGTCAGTCATGCAGTCTGTAACACAGCTGCATAGCTAGATCCATGTGAATCCAAACAGGTTTTCCCAGAGCATCATGTTTAAATATTATTGCCTTATTTCTTTAAGACGAGAAAATCCCCGTTTTACTCCAAGACCAGACTTAAGCATGATTGGAAATTTGTCAAGTGCCATGAGCATCTAAAATTGTCCCAACATTTAACGTATAGTATTGTCAAGCATGTGCAATCTGTATGCGTCTAGATTGTTATTTGTGCAAAACCATGCAGACCTACTCTGCCTTCATGTGCAAATCCACACTGTCTTCAGTGAGGGTTTTGTGGTAGTCACCTAGGGCAGAATCTGGCATACATTTACCTTCTTGGTATTTAAAAGACAAGAAGAATAATTAACTAGTATCTGTTAAAAGGCCCAACTGCAGAATGTTTTAGTAGAAAAATAAACATTTTAAGTTATTAGCAGATAAGATTAGTGCAATTATTTTGACTGCCTTACTTTCACACAGTAGATTAAAAAAAAATACATTGTCACTTGTGAAAAGAACCTAAGACACTTCAGAAGCAGTTATGTAGCTGCCAAATAAAGAGAAGAGGAGCAGATTCTGTGGCATGATATAACCACAGCGGTTACTTTACGTAGCTCTCAACGCTTAGTGCCTTTTAATGCTCCAGAAAACGAAATTCAAGGCTTGTAAACTGATTACAGTTCTTTCATAGAAAAATATACCACTTGGAGTTTTTCAAAAGGCTGTCTATCTGCTGACTAGAAAGAGAACATCTTCATATTCAGCTACATCCTTGATGACATATGGATCAACTTCTTTCCTTGAAGAACCATTTTTGGTAGTCCGAGTTGGTACATGGTCGTAATAATGGTGCTGGGTTACCATTGTGAGCATTTGACTGAGCTTGTACGCACTTCTGGGTTTGTAGATGAAACAAAGTACCGTCCTACAAAAGACAGAAACAATTTTTGCTTTTCCGGTCTTAAAAATTACAGGCACGTCACTGTGTTTTAAAAGTAATAGAAGACATTTATAACAACTAAATATCACACACATCCTTCTCATGGAGCCACACAGTGTAGCTAAAATGCCTAACTTGTGAATCTCTGAAACTTTATCAAAAGACCCTGCTTAAACTTACATTAACATTGCTTTAAAGTGATGTGTCTTGACATCTAGGCCTGTAAATGATGTGCTAACTTCATTCACTTCCACTGCCTCTTCTTATTGCACCAGAATATGGGCAGAGAAAACCAAAGCCAAGTACAGACATTGCCCAAATTCACCAACTTATTGCACATCTTGCAAGTAAAATGTAAATGTTGTTAGTCGAGTGTAAATGGTGAATATATTTTCAGGAAAAAAAAAATATTCCCCTTTCTTCACAGGGTATATTTTTAGTGGAAAAGGAAAAAATATCTAAGTGTGCCCCTTGCCTGCAGATGTGCATGGAGTTCGCTCGCTCTGCTGGAGGGCAGCACAGCTGCCTCAAGAGGTGTAAGGTCTGACAGGCCTCCACAGTCAGATTCCCTAAAGAACACGTTTTGGGGCCTCAGGCCCTCCTATTATGGGAGTCTCGCAAGAATATTTCATCTCCAGTTCACGTCGCTTGCTCCAATCCGGGAGCACTGTCAACTAGGATAGCAAGCTGCAAAAAGGCAGCGTAGCCAGCTGTGGAGAACCCCCTGCTCCGAGATCCCTCCTCTGGCCCAGGTGGCATTCCCACACCTAACCATCTCCAAAGCCCCTGGTGGCTTCAAAAGAAAAATGCCAGCACCCTGTTTCTGAGCATAACCCTGACTCCTTTGAAAGTCTGCTCCTTCTGTCGTCAGGAGCGTCACACTAATTACACCTCAAGCTGCAGCCCCTGATGCCAGCAGTGTGGGCTTGCTCATCGGCTTGCTGACAGACTCAGCTCCTGAATGACTTTCCTGTTTCCGTCGTGATAATTCAAATTTTTGAGTGGACTAATCAATATCTGCCTCACTCGTTTTTGACTCCGTGCCCGTAAGAACTTAATTCTTGCCAGGCTGCTGGGAAGGCTGTTCAAATCTTTGATTATGCTACATCTATAACGACAGCTTTTCCAGCGTCTGACACTGCTCTGCACAAAGCAAGAGAAATGGGGTACTGACACCTCACCCATCACTTGCCTTGAAAGGTGGGGACTGGTGATTTTGATTTAATGCCACAGAAGAAGAGGAATGGGAGCAGAGCAGTACATTCAACTCACACACAGGGACAAAGTGATGATGAGAAAGAGAGAAGATTTAAAATAATTCCTAAAGTTTGAGATGCTAAAAGCCAATGGTTGGGAGTGCAGTGGAAACAGATGTATTCCAACACTGTGTTTTCTCAATTATCTCCTGAAGTGACTGAGGGTCATTCAATATATGTCATCTTAAGGATTAATGCATATGACCTTGAAAAATTTTGTTAAAAATCAGCATTAAAATTGAAGCATCATTTATAAAGTCAACCTTTTAAATAGTTTGCTTTACTCAGTAATATCACTGTGAGCTTCAGTCTGGACTAGATTTAGTGAATGGACAGTAGTTTTCATATTTTTCTTTAGTATTTATTCTGCCACCTATCACTGGTGGTATTATGAAATTTGTCAAGCATGGAGCCTGTAGAGTTTAGATGCATTTTGCAGACACATTATGTAAATACACCATTTTGATCTATTATGTGACCTTTTCCCTTAGCCAAACAATAACACTCCAGAACCTGACCAAGGCCATCATTTTTCATCCAATTTATTTTCTCTCAGGCACCCAGGAACTCCCTCGGAGATTAAAAACTACTAAACACAAGCTCTTCTAAGATCACGTTATGTTTATTAAATATACTCCATACTTCTCGGTATTTCCCCCCTTTGGGAGTAGGCATTAAGGTTGAAGAAGACAGGTACAGATGTCCTGAGTCCCCACAGCCAGTAAGATGCGGCCTCATGTAGGGGTAGGAGTGGAGTGGAAGGTATTTTTTGATGGTGCGTCAAATCCCACAAACTGCACATTACACTGCAGAAAAGCTCAGGGAGCACTTCTGGTGCTCATGGGGAGAGTCACGAGAGATGGTTTGCAGAGGAGAAGCAGCTGCTCGAAGCAGAGCAGAGTGTAAAGTAATGGTGGTAAGTGAAGTGTCAGGGATATATGGTGGTATAAACACTGGGAAATAAAAGAAGTCAATGAAAGGAGAGCAGAAGTAGGCCAGCCATGAGACTGGCTGGGGAAGGGGTATATTGAGGCACCTCGGTTCTCAGGAGAAGACAGTCGGGGTGAGATGTGAGAGAACTGAGCAGCCCGCAGAAAGCACCAGATGTGGACAGGGTGAAGAGACACCTCTGCCAACCTTCCCAGCTCCTCTGAGGTTAAGAAGGGCGCTTTCCTTCCTCTCATCTCCCTATTCTTTATGACTGGCATACTCTTCAGCTGCACGCTGCTGCTACCCTGGCTCTACGTTCAGATATTAAAGCATATTTGTCCCAGAGATCTATGCCGATGTTGTGGCCTGCATGATGTGTAGACAGTAAGATAAAAAGAAAAAAAAAACCTCAACAATTCTTCCACCCGCTCCCAAAAAAACCAAACCCAAAACCAAGCAGGCACATTTACCTCTCTGAAAACAAACTTCTGGTTTTCAGGAATACTGTGGACATTTTCTTGGCACAAGTACATTGTCAGGTAGTCTGTCCCTGCATCGACTGCTGCACAGATTTCTGGCTGTCGGGTGTTGTAACGTATCTCGTTATGGGACGTGTACTCGAAAAACTACAAACGCAAGAGAAGAAACAAAGGACAACAGTCATTTCATATGTACACAAGAAAGTATTTATATGGAGGATATACTAAGATACTATAATTAAGTTCACATATTAAAGTGGAGAGAAATCCTGCCAAAAATAGTCAAGGAGCCTTAACTGCTGCTGTTTGTTTACTATTTTACAGAAAATCAATCTCGCCACAGCACTGCTTTACTCTGGTAGCGCTTAAAATACAGGAAATGCTGAATAAATGCCCTGGAAAACAGGCGTTCCAGCATTAAAGAACTTACAAAATTCAACTGCAATATTCTACTTTCACATTCTAGATCACCCTTAAAAACAGGACGGAAACCAGTTTATAGCCTGACATTATGCCTTCTTAATTCAGTTGTCACAAAACAATGTTACTTTTAATTAAGGAGTCGCTCACTGCATAGTTCAAATGCAGTTTGGTCAAGGTTCATTTCCAGTTACAAAGTACTCAGGATGCACGGTGATGAGCATTTTATTATATAACATTTTAAGATATTATTTGGAGCAAATCAACTACAGCTGCTTTTAAACATGGACAGAACTTTGTTAAAGACAATTTACTGGCTTTGCTTGTTGTACGGTATTCTACAGAGGTGTTCTGAACATGCTGTAAAACATCTTGGCTTTTGTAGCAATTACGGCTGAAGACTTCCTTAAAATTTTTATATTTATCATGGACTCTTGCCAAATTTTGGACTTCATTAAAGAGCGGCAGAGTTTGAGAGTTGTTTGTATTTAGCACGCTCGTAAATAATTTACATTACTATAGTGCACGGATGTGTGTTTAGATCTGATTTAGATTATACTCAGTAGGGTAGAGGAGAGTTTTACACACATCAGAAAATTGCTTGTTACCAATAGTACAGCTGCATTAGCGGAAAGCAATAAAAGGATGAGGGAGAAAAGGAATCCTCCTTTGTTTTGTTTCACCCCTGGAGAAAGAGACTGTAAGGCTTTGTGAAGGGGGCTGTAGCAATTCAGAAACGTGGCATATACTTGAACTTACCACAAAACCATCCTTAAAAACCACCAAGGCTAATCAACCTTGAAAGAGAAACTGGAAATGGAGCTTTAATGTAAACAGGACCATGTGATTACAAACTCTGCAGCCGTCCATTTCCAGGTGTAAGAGCTCTGCTCTGGACTACGCTGATGGCAGTTGTTTCATGAAATCTCCTCTGCCTCTCCTCCTTTTACCACAATCAGGAATTTCTCTGCCGAGGTGGCTGTCGCAGCCGTACACAGACCAACGTTGTCCACTGCATCAGCTTGTGGAGCTCCATAGCCTTTTCTGGGGCAGTGATGCAAGTGACACTCCCCTCCTCCCCCCAGAACTGACCTGTTCGCCACCATTCATTTGTGATGCCGCAAAGGGAAGTCAGTATTTCGAGAAAGCAACTTCAAGTTTGAAGTCTACCTGCTGACGTAACACCCAGGAGACACTGATTTCCCCTTGAAACCTATTGCTAGGACCTGTTCCTATGATGTAGGCTGCACTGCCTTTACGACATTTGCTTTATGCCAGAAATACCTCATCATCAGCAAAAGTCAAATGTGGCCCAATTTATTTTTTTTTTAACTATTATTATTTTTTACTGCAATATGTAATGGCTATTCCCTGGCCCCCAGGCTTTAGTTCCCAGGTTCAGTATCTGATTGGCACATGGAAAGCCTGCAACTTTGGGCGCCATAGTAAGCCGTAAGGGCATTCGTTTTAAGTCTATGACTCATGAATAAAGAAAAAGCTTCACTCCTGCTTGATTGTGTCTGGATGGACACTTTTTTTTTCTACAGCTGCCACTTTTACAAGGCCACATTTAGAGCCTTGCTCATTAGTGGATTTATAAGATATGACTCTTTTCAACAGTTTGTATTCAGTATCAGTTGAAGGCCTGCAAGCTGCTGATGGTATTGGATGCAACAAGAGTAGATGCAGCAGCAACCAGGTCAGAGAAGTCCTCGCTATTGACATCTTTCCTGAATGGCCTCTCAAGGACTTGCACCAGATTTTGGAGGAGGAGAGCAAGTCAAATGATTAATTTCTGGATAACATTAAGGATTTGGATTATAGTATTAGCAACCAAGAACTCCCTGCCTCCCTGCCCAGTGAACATTATACAGTTCTTTACCCTATATTGCTTCAAATGGAATAAATACTTCAGGCTACGGGCTTTCTCAAGATCCAGTAATACATCACAGAAGTCTCTTCCTCCTCAAAAGGCGAAGTGTTTTTAGTGCTCTTTCCTTGCCCCATGGGTTCTGCAGGCAGAAAGGAACCATTTTCCAACTGATCCATGGCCCAGTAACTAGTAGCCTTACTGCATTTCTTTCCTTCAGAGAGCCAGTAGATTCCCTTAAGTGCTACTGGGAAACTTGATGAGGCCTTTTATCCAGTGCCTACCACTTCTGGGTGATCTATGGCATATGCCTCAGCTGCATCAGCGCTCTGTGGTACCAGGGATGGAGGCAGATTTTGGCTACCTCTCCAGACCCTGAAAGACACTCCCACCCCTCCCCACGCCCAGCTACTGCTCTTCTGCACACAGGAAGAAGTCCGCACTTTATGGGTAGGTACCCCTTTCGCAGAAACCCCAAGGGCTTTGCCAAGCTCTTTGCTCGCCTCTCCCTGTTTGCCTCAAATCTATCAATCAGCTGCAAATGGGAATGTTGGGGGGGCACTGTCAGACAAAGCAGGCTGCTCAGTGGTTTCCCACCCTCTTACCACACCAGGTCGGATTCCTGCCATCACGCGTTGGTGCCCTCTGTACTGCTTCCCAGCCACAGCAAGAAGGGCAATGGGCTTTATCGGTGTTGATTTTCAAAGCCATTCATTCTCATCTACCGGGGCAGCCACTTCCACAAAACATCAGCAGCCTGAGGTGCAAGCACTGAGTAGACAGTTTTGAGTATTTTCTGCTGCTCTTCTACATACACTCAGCTCCTATCACCGCAGTCGTAGCCTCACTTTCTTGCTATAACGAACATGCTAATTTTAATCAACCCATAGTTAGCTTTCTTACTGCTTACACAAAAGCAATTCGAAAGGACGAAAGGGAGCCCTCTCACTTAGGCCATGGAAAGAACTCTATTTTTCAAAGAAAAATATCAACAAATTACCAGGGATCTCAGTTTTCTGCGAGTGGTTTTACTTACTGAGACATAAAATGGGAGCAGGTGCTGGATTTTATAAATAATCGAGAGCCCAGAGCTCTCTCCTCTCGGCACAGTGCACACAGTATATTCAGAGGTCACTTTAAGTGGAGAATTGCTTCCAGTGAAAAGAGCTTTTGCAGTTGTCCTCTCCATAAACAGCCACCTGCCACCAGCATATCATGCCAGAGGATGGGTGTACTGGACTGTGAGACGCATATGGCTGACCAAGTTAATTTTCATTAATGTTAAATCCTATCAAGATGTTTTTGCAGAGTAACTTTACTGAGCCGTACTCTGGAGAATAAACTTCATTCCTTTATATCACGAAACAGTGTGAATGCGCAGCAGGGAGTACTATTTGAGGAAGAAAGTGATGAATGGTGGAACAAACTCTGCAACTGGAGGAAGGGATGAGAAGGAGCAGACTAGAGGATTAAAAATGGGAGCTAGCCGGGAAAGAAGAAAGGTATGTGAAAAGGAGCAAAATGTGACCTAGTGTGGGTAGTAACTGGTGGGAGGAATAAGTGAGGGGAGAGACAGAGCAAGGGTGTTAGAGACCGGGAGCCAGCCAGCATGGAAAAGAAAGTGTTAAACAGCATGGAGCGGAGAAGCTGGAGCTGTCTGTGACGTGGTGCAGGGCAGGGGACTGGAGCGAAGCTTTGTAATGAGGGTTTGCTGCTAAAGTTGTATATCGGTAACGAGTGGAGTGATGAGAGCAGACCGGAGGAGAGCAGGCAGAAGAGCCTGGGATTAGGATGGCAGGTGCCCTTCCAAGGACAAAACAGAAGTTAAGGGCTGCCTGTTGTCAGCAAACATCTGTGATACTCTGCGGTGAAATGCCTTGCTCTCCTTAGCGTTGACACAACTAGAGGATGACCAACCTTGTCACCACCAGCGCCATCAGCTGACAGCAGTGGATGTACATGTGGAAGATTTGGCTGTTTCAGTCCTGCCACTGTCACCTGCCAACTGAGCTAAGGAATTCACACCAGCAGCCACAGCATGTTACCTTTTAAGAACGACTGTCTAAAAGGTGGTGGGACGGGAAGGAAACGGAGGGAAATGTTCTGCCAGGAGGTTTCACAGCTATTTATGAGCCAGAAAAAGAAGGTGCAAGTTCAGCGATCCTGACTTCCATTTCCCATCTCACTTGTGCTTCTACGTCTTGTCTTATTTTAGCCTCCCTCCATTCCCCCACCCGCGGCTCTTCCTGCTGTCCACTTTTTCTCTTGCAATTATTTACCTGTCACCCCTACTCACGCCCCCATTTGCCAACTGGTATCTCTGCTCAGTCCCCCTGCCCCTTTCCACTAAAGAGCTCTCCGGTGATTCTGCTTGTTTCACGCTCCCTCCCTGTAGCTCCTAACTACTCCTCCCTCTGTCACACACGCCCTGCTCCTCACCTGTGGCCCTACCTCTGCCCCAAACTTCTTCCGCCCTCTGTTACCCTGGCCCCCTTTCCCTGGGTCCTGTCAGCCCTCTCATGCCATGTGCCCAATTCACTATTATTGTTTCACCCCTTTCACGGGTTTGGCCGTCCCCCCCTCAGGCTTGGCGATTCTCTCTGTCACCTCGTATTTTCTTTTATCTGTTTATATTGCAGTCAGGGAGTTTCTCCGTTTCTCCTTCCTCCTGCTGCCTGGATGCCAGCAGAGGGAGCACTAATTGCACAGCTCCGAGAGCATCGCTGCTCTCAGTCCGGTGCCTGCTATCTATCGCAGGTATGCGGATGCATGGCACCATCAAGCAGAGATGTTAAGAGCATTAATATCCAGTCATTTGATATCTTTGCAGTAAATTCAGTTAATCTTTTAGTGCTAGCTAAACAAAAAATAACTTTAAAAATGTCTTCTCTTAAGAACTATTTTCCTATGAACTACATTTCTCTTTTGCATTCACCTTTTTACCCTATGTCTGACCTCGAGAGACATCAAAATTAAAAGTATCCAGTGTGAGAATCGAAATTAGATATAAGATCACCTCACTGTCGCAACATGTTCTGTAAGCCCTCCTGCTATGCTTTTTACCATACTTTTTACATTACGGCCATAGCGTTAGTCAAAATGAAAATAAAACATTAATCTTACCTGATTTTGTCCCATGCCATGACATGGGTACAGTATGACCCTGTGTCCAGTTATCTGGTGTTCATTTGTAGGGTTGTAATCGAAACAGAAGTTTGCCATTCCTCTATTCTTCAACTAATCAAAACAAAAGAATATTTTATAGTGTTAATCTAAAGTAAGGAAGACATGCTGTAGTCACTTTACACCCATCCTGCTGGGCTGTGAGGTTTACACCCCAGAGCTGGTTCAAACTAACTGGAATAGACCAAATGGATCCAATGGCACCATCTTTCAGACTAACGTGAAATAAAACTGTTGGGACCGTCTTGACTTTGGGCATTGAAGCAGCCAGACACAATGGCTTCCCCTGGGAATGACACCGCGTTCCCGTGTATTTGCAAATCAAGCAGGTAGGAACCATGAAAAACTGAGATGAAACCCCACAAGCCAGCACCTCACGCACAACAAAAGTCTGCCATGTCTTTAACTTATTTCCCCAAGCATCTACTTGTTCAATTTTCTTACAAAAAGATGACTACATACTTTTCTCGGTTTGTCAAATGGGAGATGTTAGAAGGATTTGTTCTCAAAGGGAATCCAGTAACCTCTTGAGGTTGAACAAGCAGACAGATTTTAAGACTAGAAATCATGAAAGTGGGTAAGATATATCTTTGGAAAGAGACACTAGGTGTGACATTAAATGTTCATGACTAGTGTTGCTGATCTCTGACACAACAGGTACATAAATTCTAGATTAAATTTTAAAATATTAAGCTACCTGATTTCAAAAACATTAGGCTAATTAACAAGGATTTGCATTTAAGTATTCAGGAGGCAAAACATAACTGAAAATAAGTTAAACAATGCCATAACAATTACTGACTCCTAGTATTAGCTACTTAACCAAATTTAAAATTTCACAGAGCAAAACAGGTTCTGTAAACATCGGTTCAAGCTGAATGCCCCCGTTACTGAGTGTAATTATATCACAGACAAAAAGAATAAGCAGAGTAAGTCTCAGAAGAGTTACTTCAGCGAGGTGTAATTTCACCGCTCTTCCCTTGTCGTGATAATTGTATCCTCAGTTCTCAATGTGAAGAATGAATGGACCCAAAGGGATTGCAGAAGGCTAAAACCAACCAAACAAGACTAACCCCACCAGACCCAAACCCACCACACAGCAAACCACACAAGTTGGAAAATTAAATATTTGCGTTCTACGTATATTTCGCCTTCCCAACTTCTACTTTTTATTGCTACCTGACATCTTCTTTCCACTGCTTTGTGCCCGCTCCTGCTGAAAGACAGCCAAGCTCTCGGCATGCCTGGGCTGCCAGCCCAAGGCAACAGCAATATGCTGGGGGGGACCACCAAGCCACCACAGGCTGGGGCCTCTTGCAGGGCCGCTGGGGCTGTGAGGCTCTCCTGTCAGAGCCAAAGATACAAATGTAGGACTGAAGCCATACCCTTGAGAGGCTTTGCCTCTTAATTCCTCTCTCAACACGTTTCCACTATGCATTTGGTGTAATTTTTCAGTACAGGACAAACTAACATCTGAATTTGGGGTATGATAAAATTCACCCTTAGTTTTGGTGTCCAAGTTTACTAGAAGCAAAATAAACCCCCTGGGGACCCTTTCTCCAGAAAGCACTGCTTGGTTTGATGGGAACATCCCAGACCACTGCACCCCTCCCTGAGCTGTCAGAAGGAGACATTTTGGTTACCTTCGTAACACTAGGCAAGAATTACACTTAAAAACGGGAAAGAAAAGTGTCTTTTACAGATGATTTTAAACACTAGCATGGAACTAACTAAACCAAACAATACAATTCTCCTGTTTTCACATTCTGCATCAAGAAATGTCAACTTAAATTCATAACCACTTAAAAATGGTAATTGTATCCCTCAAAACATAAGTCAGTTTCGGTTGCTTGTCACTGACTGTCCTCAGGATCAGAGGGTCTCTCATTAGTATGTTTAACAACGCATGACTTTGCCTGACTGTCTCCTGACTCCACGGGAAGATAAAGGCAGCAAAGCACTTATCCATGGTGCCCTTCCAGACAACCCGACGCCTTCGCTGCCGCTCGGAGCGTGCGCTCTTCCCTGTCAGCCCCCAGCACATGCTCGAGCACGTGCTCCCTTTTGTGGCCTGGAATTGTAAATCACCTATTTTAAAATGCCGTGCACCGCCAGAACTACTGTCACTCTCCTACGCACATTACGCGATGCCCAAATAGAGACAACAAAACAAAAGCTGTGTAAAAGATTACTAACTTAAGCTGCGTTTCAGATGGTTCAAAACTGAGCCTGTACTCCCAGGATGCTACCACGTGTGTTCTCTCATCACTCTCCTTCATGCATAAATGCTTCTGATACATGCACACATATTCCTAAACATACATGGTCCATATTTCAACCTGGTTCTTTAGTTTCTTTTAGCAGACTTCAGTAGATGGTCTTTTATACCCACATTTCATCAGGAAGCCTAATAGATGTTCAAGACCTAATCTGTGGGAATAGTGCAGACTAAGCTGTGAAACGACCTGATCTGAAATAACAAAGATTTGAAAATAATCTGATTTGAAAATCTGATCACAGCACCATTTATGGCCAAAAAAAAAAAAAAAAAATATAAAAAAAATCAGCCCCCTGTTCCAAGGCAGAAACAAGCATGAGAGAATTTGTGAAAGTACTATTTTTCTCTTGTTAAATGAGAATACACAGTTTAAGTTTCTTTTACGTGCAACAGCTCTATCAAAACAGCAATCATCCATTCATTTACGGAGCTATCTTTGTTCCCATATCCACCATAAACAAGTCATGCAAAAAGAACAAAATTTTCTCCGTGACTTACCTGATTTCTTTTGCAGAATGCTGCATTAGAGAAACAGAAGCAAGAAAAATGTTGATCACCTTGCCATTAAAAGACATAGCTCAGTTACAGAAAGTTCTGCCCAGGCAGGATTACTGACTGCATCTCTACAACGTTTGCCTCCTATTGAAGCGCTGCAGGTGTACTCTGCTGTGCCATTTGGTTACCACTTGTTTAGAGGCTGGAATAGCAGCTAATGAGATATTCACCTCAGACCTTCACCCCTTACTTCTTGTAGAAATTTAAACCTGTTGTTTCTTAACATCTGGACATTTGCATGTAACAACACAATACAGATGTCATTCTAGAAATAATTCTTTGATTTTTTTTTTTCGATAAAATCCATTTCATATAACTGTAAGCACAGCAGCAACAACAGATTTTTGACATTAAAACTTCATTACATTAGTTGATAAATACAGCCAGTGGAGCACAGCCAACCTTTCTCTTCATCCACAAAATAGATCAGAATCCTCTTTATTCCGCCACAGTGGCATTGGTGCCGATGCATTAGTGGTAGGGGCAGATGATACTGTGGGACACAGCAAGATGGGAAATTGTAGCAAGCCAACAGTTTCATGGTACTGACCAGGCATAAGCTTTACCTCGAAGGTAATCCGAGCAGTCACAGGGAACGATTTTACTGAGTGTATGCTATTTTTCTATCAGCCTTTTTTTTTTTTTTGGGGGGGGGTAAGAGTGAATATTCTCAGATTTCTGTTAACTTAAGTGCAATGGTGAAATGGGTATGCAACGTTGATGACTAAGATCCTGTGAAGGAATCGATGATGAGACACTGCTGTTGGAATTCAGTTGCTCGCCCCAGCAAGTCCAGATCTCTCTGGGAGGCTGAAGCACATACAAGCACGTCTCAAAGGATGGTGTGTTCACTTGAGATTAATACCAAACACTTGAACCTCTCCCGCTTTCTTTAAGAAAGTCCATCTCAAGCTTTCGAAGGCTGTACAGTGGCAGGTATTTTTCTGCGATGGGCATCAGATCTCTGGGTCTAGTCAGCTATAACATTGGGTACCAATTCAATCTCAAATGGCAGCTCCACAAATTGTATTATAACGCAGTTTTGGAGGTATGACCTACAGTAGGTTGTTTTGGAGCCTGATACCTCTGAGAACTTGTAACACCAGGCATGCAATAGTCTTTTTAATTACATAACTTAAGCCAGATAGCTAAGATCTCTTCTTCTGTAAGCCTGTCCATATATATCATGTGTTATTTAGGTAATTTACAAAACGGTCTCTCTGATGTCACAGCAAAACAAAATTCTTCATAGTTTTAAAGGCTAAAAATCTTTCTTCCAGATTTTTTTTTTAAGGTTACATCTAGTGTAAATTAAAAGAAAATGATGACTAAGCATTTGGAAAATTCACAAGAACATTTGTAATATTGATAGTACCCCTTCTCAAAGTATGATTTTGTTCAGAGTACTGAGTGAAATCAGCATTGTGGCATTCCAGGTTTATTGATGCTATATGACTTTGGTATAAAGTTTACTAATTTTACTAGTAAGGAGATGTATTTCCCTCATTTTTATGCCTCTGGCAGTTTATAAGAATGCCAACATAGCTCAGGCAAAAAATATTCAAAATTCTGTATGTTTAAATAAAGTTTTAGGCAGCTAACCTTTTAGACAACCAAGCTTAGTACAGACAGTAAAAATTTATCTATGTATCGGGAGAAAAAAATTTAGCACAAGTGTCTTAATTGTCAGTCCATAGCACTGAGTGCTGCTTAATAACTCTTGCATTTATTTCAATAACATATGGCTGACCTATGCAATCTTAGAAAGATTTTTCAACTTCAGTGTAAAGATTTTCGAGGGAGGGAGAAATCCCCATATCCCTTTGCAATCTCTTTGAACAATTAAATAACCTCACACTAAGCCGAGCTGTTAACAAAGCCGACACTTTTAAACACAGTATTTTTGTGAACCAGAAAAGCACTACACAGCTAAGGCAGGAGTAAAGAACACGATCAATGATTCATTGAAGTTAGCAGATGGGACTCAATATCCACAAATCAGTTGAATCAGTAGGTGTCATTTTTGCACTGTCACTTTCTCAGAGTATTAATTGTACTTTAATCACATTTTAAATTCTTCCTGCCAAAAAAAAATGGTGTATTCTTATTATGCTCACAACTAGGTGACAGCATTTAAGAATTTTTGTTTTTTTAGAGAAATATCTAGAGCACACCTAAATTGCGCCGCAGATACCTCAAGCAGCTCTGAACAAGAGTTATTATTTCTAGGTATTGTCAACACCTTTCCTGAGGATGACACGTGCAGTTAAATCGCGAAAGAAACTGTACAAATCCCTTCCCTTACTTTCCCCTCCCCAGGCGGCTGAAGCACTATCACCGCCACCAGTCTAGGCTTTCTTTTGGAGGGTGAAGGATGGAGGTGGAGGGGAGGATAAGGTCACTGAAATGCTCCTGGAAGTAAGTCTTGTAATATCGTATTGCTTCAACTGTCTCTGACCTTGTCAGTTAGTGATCCAGCACAAAACAACAAACCCCAAACCAATGTTGTACCGGGGTCCGTTCAAGGGACTGGATAATTACCGGATATTACCTTTCATGCCAGTTATCACACAGGAACACCAACTCAAGCGCAAGCTCCAAGCCAAACGGAGGAGGGTGGCCACTCTCTCGGAGGCTCCTAAGGGCTTTGCTGCCAACTGGCGCGCTCCCTGCGGGAGCTCCGACAGCTCCCCGCGGGAAACGGAGCTCCCTACGGGAAACGGCAGCATTTCCACCTTGGGATCTTTTTCGTCCAACGGGTAACAAAGCTATTAGAGAAGACTTCAGGGGAGATTTGGTTCCTGTATGTTTTGTACACCCACAGTGATCGGGTTGTTTTTTTTTCCCCCTCCACGGAAGGAGATCCAGCAGAGGCTGAGTAACTGAAGTGCAGATGGCAGCAAGGCAAGACGGTTGCGCTATGGGCTGGAGGCGATGCGGCAGTGTGGGAATGCAGCTTAGCTAGGTCTGCAGAGTGATCCCGTTACCAGCAAAAGTACTTCCACGTCAGTGTGGCACTGGTAATCAGGAAGGTATTTTATACGTCTTTGCCTGGCAGAAAGGTGCGGTCTTGTCTTCCTAATAAGACACGCAGCAGGTATCTGCTGTTTTTTTCAGGGGAAGCGGGTATTTGCTGCATCATCTCTGCCTTCATCCCTTCCAAATGAGATTACAGTAATGTGATATACATGAAGCTATAGTTTGTATTTATTTGTAAGCTGCAAATAGCATAGAAAGTTGTCAACTCTTAAAGAAGGAGAAGAGGATTACGATACTGAACAAATGAAAATTGCTTGTGAACCTGTGCTGGTCTGAAGCGACCTCCAGATTAAAAATTAACATGTTGGTTTTGACATACAGAATCCTGTGTGATCTGGGAGCACGTAGCACCAGCTCTCTTTCCCCATCATCAGAGCATCATAGTTCTCATCAGATAAAATGTGCAAATACATGTTTCAAAGCACGCTCTTTCTATTTGCAAGTTGACAACTAAAACACTTCAGTGCTCTCTTTTTTTGCTATGCAATCTTTCAAGAAATGAAAAAAAGTCATCCTTTGCTGCCTTTAACGCTTCCAAGACATCACTTGGAAGGTGTAATTCATGGCAACGTTACCATTTCTCCTACCCTCTCACAGAACTCCTTCATAAACAGCGACCCCCAGAATAAAGATTCTGGTAGAAACCACATTTTAAAGCCTACCCATTCTAACTGGATTCTATCGAAATCCCAAACTGATTTCGGCATAAAAATACCTTCATACTGAGTTCGTATGAGAGCTCAGAGAACTGTGAAGAGGTCCCTTCTCAGCAGCCACATACCATTCCAAAGAAGCCCGGTCTGTCCTCGGGTACGTGAAGCTCTGGGTACACGTTCTCCAAGAACCATTTGAAGTCCTTGCATTTCAGCTTCTCTCGAAGGAGTCTCCTTTCTGTCACATCTCCATATGGCTCCTGAAAGAAAAAAAATAAATTAAAAAAAACTCAAAAGAAAAAAATGATTAAAAAAAGGAACCCTAACAGAACAGATGCTCTCTTTTAAATTATCTGTATACATCATTAGGAACCGTATGCTAAAGTGGTGAGTAGGACTTTTAGGCAGGAAAAATCCCCATGTTTGGGTGCTGGATTTGATTTCATTATCCTTACATTTGTTAAATGTTGACAAAAAAGAATTGGAACAGTGCACATAAAACTTTAAAATATTCTAGAAAACAGTTTGAGAAAACTCCCCAAATCCGCAAGTAAAGAAGTCCTTGAGTACAGATTGCTGGGAACTGAGAAGGCGTATTGGAAAATAAAACTTCCTTTAGTTGGATAATTGAAAAATCTCAAAAGCAGTGAATGAATCTTCAGAATTTTAAATTACTCCACCATCCATTTGCAAATTACCTGTACAGACAGTTTTACAATTAACTGATGAAATTTGTAAAATCTGCCAACGTTTCCTTTGAACTTCGTAGTTTTGGCGGGTGGGGAGTATGAAATTTTAAACCTCTAGAGACAAGGTTTCATTGCAGACTGTTCCCTGTCTATTGATCGGAGCAGAGTTCACATCTTTTCATGTCTGTCTTCAAAAAATCTATCTTTATATTGACTGGGGACTTCAGACAGCCAGGCATGAGCTACCGTTCGCAGCCCCCAGATTTTTACAGGTCACTTGACACACTCTTTCATCAAACCACAAATATATTTGCATTTCTCAAAGCTGTGGAAATACCACTTAAAACACAAAGCAGATGTAAAATAGAGGCAGAGATGCCTGCTTGAATAAACAAACAGCATGACATATTAGCTCCGAGGTCTGAACATTAATCTTGCAGCGAAACTTTATGGAACCAAATTCTGCGGCCACAGCATCAATCATTTTTCCATTATGCTATGGAACTGAACATTTGGGTTAGATGAAGTAAAAGGGTCTGAACTCAACCGCTGCAACAAGAGGTGCAGAGAGTATTATGGAAACCAGAGTGCATTGGCTACGGCTTTGATCTGTGGAAAAAAAAAAAAAAACAAACCCAAAAAAAACAACCCCCACTCAAGTCTCAGCTTATCTCTACTGTTTTACAATAAACCAATAGGCAAAACTTCTGATACTAACCCACAAATATCCTTAAAAATTGAAGTTCTGTCATCACAGGCATCAGCTTTCCAGAACTTCAGAAGAAAAATTATCAGCATTTATTGCTGTTTTCTCTTTGCACGTGACAAGCAGAACCAGCCTGGCATTGCCTGTGAGCTCCCGTCTTCGGATACACAAACCCCATATTTCTCTCAAAGTCGGACTCTAATAATAAAACCTAAATGGCTTTTATGATGTTAAAGTAAAACAATTATTACAAATGCGTAGACTATAATAATCTAATTACCCAGTTTAATCCAAAGGAACACGAGATGGAAGCTAACCAAATTCAGCTTCTCCAGTGTCCTCCAGCCTATCTTTTAAAAGTGCAATGGTTTCAAGGGCGTTTTTTCCCCCCAGCATGTCTATGGGGATAGGCCACTACAACGTGTGGGGACGTCCCTGTGCCCCTGCCTGCTCCCTAAGCTCTGGTGCGGTGCAGCTGGAGGTGGGTGCCCAGCAGCCCCACCGCAGGGCAGCTCTCCCCATCCACAAAAACCAGAAAGCCACCACTCAGGGTACAGAGGGAGATTAAGCACCTCCAGAAACAAGCAACAGCAGAGAGCGATTTCTTTTAGGTTTGAATTTTGGACTTTGAGCCAGAGCTTCATATAAGTCATTTCTAGACATCGCAAGGATATTTCAGTGTTTTTGTCTTCCAGCCTACAGGCCCCTCACGATAAATATATCCAAGCTATGAATTTGCACACCACTTTACTGTTCTGACCTATTCAATTTTCAGTGTCTCCTGAAAAATTTTGCAAACAAATGATCTTGTATTTTCTTCCTCACGGAAAATGAAAATACTAACATAAAAAAAAAAAAGCAAAGCAGTACTGAAACTTAAAACATTAGGACCACTGTCACCTGAGTTCCCAGGACTCTTTTTAATTAATTTAATCTTTGCAATATTGATTTTGCTTTGTTTTGTTTTATTTTTCGTCAAATGTTGTGTAGCAGTAAATCAAACAGAAAAATCCATTTTGTCTTACATGAGTCCAAAATTTTACAATTATCACAAGACAGGTAATTTTCCTTAAGATTATTACCATGCAGTTCACTTAAAGATCTACTGTCCATTGAACCTTGTTGATTAGCATTTGTTAGTTGTGTGTCTCTTCTGTAATTCTTTATTGATAGAATCCTGTATCAGATGTTTCACAGAAGCATACATTTCAGGCTAAACAGCTCCTCCTTACTTGGGTCACCTTGCTTAACTTTATTCTTTCATTTATTCGTTCATTCATTTAATATTGACACAAATGTGGTCGCCTTCTAGTCTTACAGAATTTCTGATTTTTTCCAAGGAATTAAAAATTAACTATATATACACTTATTCTATGTTTGGAAAAAAGTTTCAGAATAAGTAAGGAATAAACATTAAAAGCAGTTCATGTTAAATATTAGCTAAATTAACAGTTATTTAATTGAAAACAAATTCTATTGAAATTCCAGGAACAATGGATTTGAACTCACCAGGCGAGCATGTGGGTTTCGGTGGTAATAAAGTTCTTTATATTCATCCATCCACACTTCAGCTGCACGCACACTATTTGCCAGAGCTTTGGACCGTGAATACGGAGCTTGTTTTGGGAAAACGTGACCTACGTGTGAGCACGGGTGGATCTCAAGACTTCCTCCACACTGCCATATCTGAAGAAAGAATTGACATTGTGCATCATTAATTTGAATCTTTGCAAGCAGGATACAGTAACAATAAGTCTTTGCAAGGATAATACCTTTTCAAGAACATCACAACATACTATAAGCAATACATACAATAATTGTGTGTCTCATTTGATGGGATTAAATGACATCTTTGTGAACGCAGAGCAAATCACTGGGAGCAACAAGGAGCTAACCCCATCTCTGGTGTTATGTGGTGTGCAATTATTCCTTTCTTAGCTTTACTTTCTCTGAAGGCATGATAAGAAATGGTCCATAATACTTCTGCAGGTCTAACTGTGGCCTGCAATTCAAGTTATATATGCATTATTAACAAAAGAGCCATGTTTCTAGTCCAAATTAGCCATACGAATAGCCTCCTCAAAGAAACGGGTGACTGATTTCTCACCAGAAACTTACTCTTGCATTCTGCAGGAAAGTTGACTTGACAAACCACGTAAGCTCATCATATTACTGGAGGATGATAAGTTGTGTTTCCATTTCTACATTTACCATCTCAGAAGAGAGGTATGGGTGCCTGGTCATAAAATATAACTAACCTTTTTCATTGGAAAGCTGGGAAAAAAAAACCCAAGACCCAACGCATGAAAAGAAAAGGAAAAGTAATTCTGTAACTGACCCACGGTGGTCCAGCCAAGATTAGTGAAACAGCCTCTCCTATCTAAACCAATATTCCTACTTGCTGGCACGAAAAGTACTTGAACTTGAATGTGGAATTGGCAGAACTCACTCTGCCCTCATCCTCATGTCTCCGGCTCTCCAAGTCAGGAAATACACAGCCCTGGAGATAAAGCCCATCAGTCACCATCAGGCAGGGACACTAGTCTCGGAACTCAGTGCAAATTTTTGTTATTATTCTCATCTCCTTTGAAAACCCTGGACTTTTGGCAGCTCACCCACACAGCCACTGACCTCAAGTTTGATGTAATGAAAGCACGGCTAGATATTTTCCGTTTAACACTATGTACCGTGTGGCTGACAACCTGTTTCTGACAGGTGCCTGAAACAAGGTTTCTGAAATTATCAGATGGGAGGAAAGGCAGGACACATTGCTGCGTTTGAACACACTTAAGGTTATCACCAATGGCTCTGATACCCTTTCTGCAGAAGTTTTTTTGAGAACTGGCACTCCAGGGAGCTAATTCTCCTTGTGTATTCAACTGTGCATAGGTGGCAGCCCACCCTTCCTTTGTAAATGGAGGACAAGGGATATGAGCTGAGATACGGTTAAGGGGTAGAAAGGTTTGCTCCCTGACAACCTTCTTGTATAGCACATACATTTTAATTACATGTTATTCAAATTAACACAGCAGGAATAAAAGCTATGAGGCAGCAAATCTTAACAATGACAACAGATCAGTGATGGGACTTTTCCCATCTCTCTCCCTGGGATTTTAGGGATTTAGAAAGTCACTAAAGACGAAGGCTTTCAGCATACGTAAGATGGACGTTGTCTTCAGACTGCTAATTTTAAGCTACTTATGATTTCTCTCAAATTTCTTAATTTAGAAATCTATGAATGCTGTCTTCATTGATTTGGTTTTGGATAATGACATCACACCTTCACATGTGGCACAATACTGTGCTTAATAACAAAATTGTAAGCACTCTAATACGTATGTTTACTTTTAAAACAAACGGTTTCCTTAAAGGTACAAGTAGTTCATTATTCAGCTATAGGGAGCACTTGATAATCTTTACTTCCTGGATTTTAAAATTTTAATTTCTTGATTTTCATGAAAGGTTTTCTTCTTTTTTGTTGCTTTTTGGGAAAGCAGTATATTTTTCACGTGAACAGAAAGATGATTAAAGGAATTATACAAGAAAGCTAGAATTCTGTACTGACCTTTTAAAAAATGTGCATGTTTCCACATCTAAGTAACACTACTGCCATTTTGAAAGCTGCTAAGAAACCAGCTATCCGCTTTCACTTTAAGATCTCCCTTTTTGAGATTTGTTTCAAAACAATAGCTTTCTTACATTAGTATTTCTATATCCAAGATCACTTTTTTAAAGCTGAACTTTATCACACAAGATTTATTTGTCAGCAAATATTAAGTGCCATTAAATTTATCAAAGTTTAATGATTTCCATATTTATTATATTCCTTATATGCATTTTTTTTTGATCATTACTGTTTTGATCAGTCTGTTTTTAAACAAGATATGAGGAATGGACCATAAAGACTAGTAAGTAAAAATGTACAGTTAAGAAGGAAGCACGTTCTACTCTTCTGTGATAGTCAGATTTAAATGCAGTAAAACAGACTGACCATTTCTCTGTTAAATTGCTGCCAAAAACAGAATTCCACAACAGCTATTTTTCAATAATTAAAATTCTGAATTTCTTTAAAAGATAACTGTAGGTTGCTAAGCAATGCTCATTAACTTCTGCTTCCTTTATTAAAACAGTTCAAAACGTTGTCATCCTCTGTTACAAAAAAAAATATTTCAGCCAAGCAATGCCTCAAAAGGTTTTGTTTGGGGTTTTTTTTGGTGGGATTTTGGTGTTTTTTTGTTGTTTTTTTTTTTTTTTTTTGAATGGAGAACACATTTTGACCTCTCTATAAAATCAGGTACAAACCAAGAGCAAGGCGAAGAGAGAAAAAGCAAGGAATTCACTAGAGAAACAGAAGCTTACTACTAAATGCTAAACAAGTGACTCTGGAGAACGTTGTCCCCTAAAACTATTTGCACCTCCTTTAACAGAGAAGCACATTAGATTTCATCTATGTCTTGCATGCTCGCATGCATGAAAATATGTTTCTTTACTAGGTCTGGCTAGCTCGCAGCTCGTTATAAAAGCGTACCTTTTTGCTTCAGCACAAAAAGAAAACAAGGTGACATTCATTTTTACTTTCACTTTCATCTTCACGCACACAGACCATCAACATTTTTTCTTTTCTTTTCAGAGACAGATGGTGGCATTATGAAAAGCTATAGTAAAAGTACAGATCTCACCTTGGGATCCTCATCCCTGACAGGGTCTTTGGACAACTGACCCAATTGCTGGGTCAACAAACGCTAAATAAGAAAAGCTCTGTAAGCTCTACCGCCTCCATGCTAACATTTTAGGACTCTCTGGAAGAAATAAAAGTGTTAAAAAAAGGATTCTACCTCCTGAACAAAGACAAACTGCGGAAAATACTCTGTTCCTGCCCCTCTCCCTGCTGCAATTTTGCTTGCCAGCGTGCGGCTGACGGCCCTGCGCGGGGCTCGTGCACGATCTGCTGGGAGCTGGGTGGGCAGAGGGACGTTCCCCAGCTGCGCGAACCCGTGCCTGCTGCTCCCACTGAGAGACAGATTCCCACATCCAGACAGAAAGAAGCAATACAAAGAGACGAGAAAAGAGAAGACCCCAGGCAATCGGAGGCCGACCATCCAGGCCCGTGGACGGTGAAATTTCCAACCGAAGAAAGGACTTATCAGTAAGCAAGTTTGCCTTTTTGCACATTCGTGGTTTTCTCTCGTGCTGTGATGGTGGGTTGAAGGACAGACTGCAGGTGTATCAAGCAGAGGTCTCCAGAAACAAACTTAAACTGCAGTGCCGCTAGCAGGATCAAGAGCAGAGACGGGGAAAAAAAAAGCTGCAGCCAGGTTCCCCTCGCTCCATGTACAGGAGAGGGAAGATGAAAGGGCATGTTTTGCATCCCTCAGAAAGAGGAGTTTCAATGCCCATTAATGCCCATGAAGTGAAATTTTATTCAGCCAAATAGCATTAAGCAATTTGAAATCAAGGCACATTGACTCAATCCCGCATTCAGCACGCAGCCTCCATCTCTCTTAGTCACCATGCTTTTAGCCGAAGCTTTGTCCTTGTTGCACCTCTCAAAACCATTGAGAATTTCTTCAGTTTAGAATAATCAAAGTACGAGAAAGAGGAGACTTGAGGACAAATCCTTTCATGTCATCAAGAGAGGGTGGTGTTTTCAGAGATGAGAAGAACAATGAATTCATTTACAGTGTTTTTCAGTATCCCTGCTCCTAATTTTCAGGTCTGGCAGGTCTAGAAGCCACAGAGACAACAGAATTAACACTGATTTATCCCTCTTGACCTTCTTTAGCACCACGGGCAGCCAGAAGAACACAGTTAAGCAACATCATAGGGCTCTGCTCTCTTCCATAGAAACCCTCACTGCAGGAAGCACGAGTACAAGAGCTTTAAATCAAATAGACAAAAGCACGCTGTGCACAATTTGGATCCAAATGCCTAGATCCTACTGGCAATCTGCACTAGTAAAATTAATATACCCCAGCATATTTGCTGGCCATTGCACAGTTCATCCAGCAAAACTGTTGCCTCCCAGAAGACAGCTGCTCAACCCACACACAGAAATGTAAAAATGACCATCAAACATACTTGACAATGAGCAGAAAACCCAAGGAAAATTCAGAATACTGAGTTGTGAACTCCCTGCAAGCCAAAAATGGCCCTGCAGTGTACCTCTTACACCACCATTGGATTGCTTCTAGCAAGTTAAGGGTGATACAGGGCAAACCACAGGCAGCCAGGGCTCAGTAGGAATGAGCAGCAGCAGAGGTAACAGCAGAGGTGAGGAAGAAAAGACGGTTTTGCTCGTCAGTCTGGACTGTCTTGCACCTCCTCTCTCTTCCCCTACCATAAATCCTTTTCATTCCAGCCATCTACCTGCCTCACACCTGAGCACTGGTCCACCCTCTGGTGGGGTACAGCTCTACAGTTCCTGGAGATTTTCCCCATCACCATTTTAACCTTTACATAAACTTTTTCTGGAGTGAAACAGCATAAAGCCTTATAGAAGTGCAGTGGCAGGCTTGTCCTGCCCTACTGGTAACGGCCATCAGCTGCCTCCTGCTCACTCCATCAGCTGTGGTGACAGCTCCGAGTCACATTGCAGAATTATAAATGTTTGTTTCCAACAATACTCTTCAGGGCACAGAATGCAAATTTCATCCTCTGGTATCACACCACTATATAAGTTTTATACTGGCATTCAAAACGAAGACATGTTTTTAAAAATTGTTGTAAAATGGTCATTTGGAAGGAAAATAGAGCTATAACAAAGTGGGAGAACAAGGAAAAGAGATTCATATAAACATCTAGTGGGAGGTGTCCCTGCCTATGGCAGGGGGGTTGGAACTCCATGATCTTCAAGGTCCCTTCCAACCTAAACCATTCTATGATTCTATGATCTCCCAAAATATTCTCTTCTTGCTTACATTACAGCTACCTCATTAAGTAAAAGGGCTTGAAGAAAGACATAAGACGCTTGTTTTTATTCTCAGGAAAAAAACCTTTTAATCGAGCCACTTACCCTAAATGAGAATTCAAGGTTTTCTCCTCCCCAGACTTCCATTCCTGTGTCATATGAACCAAGATAATCAAAATACTTTTTGCTCACAGAAAACAATCCACCTGCCATGGTTGGAGACCTATAAAAGAGAAAAGTAACTCTGAATTGAATAAAAAGCAAAAAAATATAAATCAAGAAACCAATGTAACGGATAAAAAAAAATACAGTATATTTTTATTTTCCATTTTCTCAGTCTTTTATGGATACAAAGTAACAGTCAGCCATTGATCAGTTATCATCAGGCCATTTAAATTTAATTTTGTAGTAAAAAATTGTATCTGAAACAAACTCCAGAATGTATTAAAATAAAAATAACAATGAAATCAGAGAAGATAAACATTGTTTTAATACAAATTTTTGCAACCAGTGTCTTTGTGAACGACAACAAATGACTAGTCTCTTACCTTCACATAGTAGAACATAAGCTTTTTTGTGGCACAATTATATTAGTCAGCTCTGAAATTGTAAGTGCAGTATCCTTATATGTTTTACTTAAGTAATAAGTAAACAAATATTTGTGCTTCAGTAATTAATAACAACATTCCTGATCCCATTAATATCAAGCGGAAAAACTCTCAGAAATCAATTGAGCAGAGTTAAGTAAATATAGCCCCAAACAGATTTGGTTTTTTTTTTTTTTTTTTGCTCTAAGACTTTCCCTTCTGTATTTTTTCAAATTTTTTTCCCAAGTTTGGGAAAAAAGAAAATCAGGGGTCAAGACCAGATCCTCATCGAAGACCACAAGGCCCAGAACAACAGCACACTTAAGGGATGCACTTTCAGTAGGTTAGTGTGTGCACATATACATAAACTTGTGTTTGTTCAATATTGTTCTTAATTGTTTACAGTCTCAGAAAATGACCCTCTTTAAAGTGCCAAGCATATAATGCTGGTTGGAACTAAATTCAGCCGACACTTTATGAATTTTACTAAATTGCTGTTGAGGTAAATATTAACAAATGCTCACTGCAGTGATCAGTTACTCTTAATCTGTCAAAACTAATTTTACCAGCCGTCTTTTTGAAGCAACACTGTCTTACACTGTCATATGTTGTTCCAAAGAATGGAATGAGATGAAGTGAGACAGAAGGAAAAAAAGCCCAAACTCCATAAGCAGCCAAGCTCTTCTGTCTCACTCCAGATCTCGTCTTTCCAAACACAGCTGTCGGTGACACCGCTCTCGGCACTGCTGCTTTCTCCAGACACTCGCCCAGCTCACAGTCCTCGGGCTACTGTGAAGCTTTATCCCTCATCGGTTTCCCCTCGGCATGCCAAAGACAAATCTTCTTGTCATGGAGAAGAAAAGCATCATATTTAAACTAAAGGCTTCAGAAACATTTACTCTCCTTTGAAACTTTTTTTTAAGGAGGATGTGGACTAACATATGCTGAGAAGGACTGAATTACTGCCTCACTTTTCCCATTTAAAAAAAAACCCGTTCTCTCAGTTGAGGATAAGTTCATTAATATTTGTGAAGTACTGGGTATTATTATCATGATAAGCAACCTAGAAAAGACTGAGAAAAATTAATCATTCTGTATTCGTTGTAGTCCGTAAGACAACAGATTATAAATAAAAGCAAGGACTAATAAAATCGTGATGTTAAAAATGCCAAACAGTTGCTTCATTTCTTACAATACACTACTGCAATACAGCAACTTCCAAGTTGAACATAGCGGACCCTCAACTATCAGGATTTTGCCTGTAGTGTCCATTTTCCAGATGCATTGTTTGTACTCTTACCTTACCTCTCCTAAAAATACAGCATGGAGTGACAAATAATACTGACTGACTGCAACTTGTCTCAAAATAAAACAAAACTAAAATCCACAAGGGAGACATCTGTGTGAGCTCCTGTGAGTTAGCCCTTCATAGGAACTCTGGTGGGTAGAGCTGTATCATTTCATCCCGATAAAGAACTGGCAAACTGGTTCACCTTTGAAAACAGCGCAAGGAACCACCACTATCGCTACAGCACAGACAGTCTTCAGAACCACTTTTGCCTTCTTACTGGTTGATGACTTTTTCTCCCTTTTCATCGTTGACCATGATACATTTTTTACAACGCGGATCTCTCTGCTTTCCACAGAGGACATCCTTCAGTATTAGTTATCAGTTACAACCTTTCCATGCACTGATAAGCGTCTGTGGGAGTTTGCGGGCAGCAGTCAAGAGACTACTTGTGTAATAAGGATTCCATATGGAAGATTACACGGGAATTTCAGCTTTCAGAGCAATATTTTTCCAGGAGCACAGTGAGCAGGAGCTATTTTGGAAAAAAGGGGAACTAAACAAAATACATAATTCTTAGTGATAAGCTCATTTCTCAAATGTTTTTCAGCACCCGGCATTTCCAAGTGAAATCAAAAACACTTATGACACTGTGAATGTTATAAGATGCATAAAAATTAACCTGATCACATCGGTCTTGGACTTCCTCCGTTTTTGCTCTCTTTCAGGAATAGTATGCCATGTGAAGACCAGCCTCCAGTCAAATCCACCAATCTGTGGCTCGCCAGCATTTCCCAAGTACTCAAATGTATTCCAGTCAATAACATCGATAACAGGGCAGACAACAGCTGATTCTTCTTCCGCAATCCTAATATGTTTTTAAAAGAAAAGGGTGACTTCCATTAGAAACTTTTCTCAAATAAACTAGAACTGTCAAGAACAGAGAACGCTTACAGATACCAAACACGAAGTTTTGCTCCTTTTCAATTCATGCTACAATACAAGGAAATAACAGCTTCAAGAATAACCACCGATTTCTTGCTGAGGATGCATCAGGATGGACTCAGCTGTAGGCACCTGGCAAGCATCAATCTTCTTGGACAGTGGAAGCAACGTATGCCAGATGGCTTGAGATAACACATTGAGCATCTGGCTTGGCTGCCATAGCCAACACCACATTCTCAACAAAAATGTCTGTTTTGTTTTGCACAGGTAGCAGCGTTCCAGATATTAAGAGAGCAGCATGATTGTATAGTTCTGCAAAGATGAGTAATAAATTAGCGAGCCTCTTGGCCCTTAAAGTCATGGTTGTTCTTGTAACTGTGATCATCTGCAAAAAGTTATACTGAGCACTGCAACAGTAACTCAAAAAGAAGCCATGAGCTAAAACAAAAAAAAACCATGCGACATGGGAATTAGATCTCCAACAGTGAAACATACATGAAGGAGGCCTCCAGAAACCCTGGCAACATAGGAGATAAAAAGGAGAAACACGATAGTATTGCAGAATGACATACCTATCAGCAAGGCTGATCTAAAGATAGTTAAGATCTTTATCATACTAAGAATACAACAGAGCTGACGGCATTTCTTGCAGGTCTACTTCTGCAAGGAGATAAGCCTCGTCCTCCCATTTCTCAATACCATGCAGCGTTTTCTGGATTCTTTTCCAAAACCATTTGCCCTTACAAAAGGCAGTGGGATCCTCTGCCTTTACCTCAACTTCTGGAAAGGTCTCTCTCAGTAGTAGGAGAGATCAACTTCAAGCACGCAAGCTCAAGCTAAGGTCTTTCTCCTAAATCGCTCCCTAGCAATCTTCTCTAGACTGGTCTTAGACATCGTCTCCTGTTAGTTCAGTGAAACCAAGTGACTTGTTTGACTTTAAGATGCTGGTACTTGTTTTAGCCCTGCATCCTCTGATTTGCATATTTCAGAGGAGAAGGAAAACTGAATGCGTTACATTGCCACGCAAGGAAGAAATGTGATGTATCTGTCATTCGAGGGGAGCTAGCCCATCATGGGGATTATTAAGCTTAAAACCTGCAGGCTGACCAAGGGGCTCTGACTCCGAAATTAGAGCAGCTTCTGGTGGTTAAATGCAGCAGAACAGCAGCAGTTGCAAAGAAGTATTGTCTGAGCCAAGAAAAACTGCCTTAAGTATTAAATGGTCTCTTGTTGCTGGAGGGAAGATGCAACACAGCTGTTTTCTTCTTCATGATCTCCCACTGAAATCCTGTTTGGTAGAGCACACAAAAGGGCTTATACAAATATCAGTATCTCCTGTCTCACTTGCATAAAACTTACGTACAAAGCAATGAGAATGATATGTACACAGAGGAATAAAAATCCCAATAAAATGTAAAAATGCTTTGCTGCTCCTACAAAGGAAAAGGAGTAAAAATTAGGTAGCTGGCATGTGACAGTTATGAAAGGAATCAGGTAAGTGAAAAGCCATCACCTTGTATGTAAGTTAAGAATTAACTAGATGGTACAATGCACAGGCAGCTTACAAATACAACTGTGTTTGCACTGCAAAATGCTAACAATGTTCTATTGCTCCCATACGTTTGAGTCGGATATGCCACGCAGACATCCCCTTAAAGATGAGGTTTGCATCTGCAGCAAGAAGGGCAAAAATTCCAAGACACATCCAGGGCTAACTTTTTACAGAAGGTGATTTATTATGCTTAAAATTATCCTAATCCTTCCTCAAGATTGCCATCTAGTGGTTTGCTAGAGAAGTGAAGAAATTACAGCATCCTCTCCACAGTTACGTACTGTTTCTCCAGAGGACAGTCATTAAAACCATGCTTATTCTTTGATTTTCACCCCTTTTCCTTTCTCCACACTATATATACTGTTCATAGTTAACTCACAGTTATCTGGAATATACTCCTTGTGAAATTTAGAAACGAGTTAAATGTGACAATTTCGAGGAAAAAAAATTAAAATATTATTCCAGATACAGCTTCAAATGGACACAGGGCGTTTGAGAACACAAGTTCCACTAGGAATCAGGAAGACCTGCATGCCTCAAAACAGCATGTGCTTTTGGAAATCTCTCTCCAATTTGCATAGGGCTGTTTTTTCTGGTCCTTCTCTGAAGTTTACAGTATCTGGTGGGAATCTTTATAGGATGCAAATCAAACCACTGACCTTGAGGGAAGGATTTTCTTTTTTTAAATTATGTTTTAAAGAGAGCTGGTGTTCTATACACAATATCTAGGAGGTCTGATTCAGGTACTGCATCTATCAGGACCTGCTAGCGGCATCCAAGGGGATAAAGACATAAACTGTCAGCAAGGGGGGCAAAAGCAATACACCCTCGTACATGCGATGCAGGGGCAGCAGGATGCTGTGGCGAGATGTACCAGTGGCTGAACCGACAGCAGGAAAAGCACATGTATGGCTGTTGACTACGCGTGGGTGAGGCTTTAAGAATATCATAAATATTCTAAGTTGTAACAGAGGGCTAGTATTCTGCTTTTCAGGGTTTTTTTTTTTTCTTTTCTTTTTTTTTTTTTTCTTTTTTTGGGGGGGGTGGGGTCCTTGTTTTTTGTTGTTTTTTTAATTAATGGAAGTTTTCTGACATGCCCAACAGCTCTGCAGTATAGATGAAAAACTACACAGCTGTAAAGTAGTGTCCCAGGACAGATGGTGTCCAAGTAAAAGTCAGTGTTGACATAACATTAACTCCTCCCTATCCTACCCCATGACGCTTTAGATCAGAACCAGTTTTGGAAAGATGGATTCGCCCAGGACTAGAAAGACAGAGTTTATTGACTTCTATTCCAATCTGCCTACATGCACGTTGCCCTGCAATAGGGCATGTCTCAGGGCACGCATCTTTCCAGACCTTCTTCTCACCCACCTCCCAGGCTGATAGAAGTACCCACCTTTCCCAAGGTAGTTTCAAAGCTGGGGGAGGATTCCTCTTCCTAAAACCAAAACTTTCCCTTCTCTGAAGAAGAGCAACGTGGTCCTCAGGAGAAAACATAAATCCACCTCCTGATCTCCCGCACTTCCATTCGCTACCCCACCACCAGGAGACAAACCCTCGCAGTGCCTCAGGGACCAGGCTGCAGTAACCTCCCGTAAACGTCTGCAAAGAGTCGTTTTTCCACGGCAGAAGTGTGCCAAACCATCTCTTCCCCTTCTGCAACGGCAGAGAAAACCAGCCCAGCGCATAACCTCACCTTGCCAGCAGCGGCTCCAGCCAGCCCTCGTGGCATTCGCAGTGGCAGTCCAGGAACGTCAGGATGTCCCCTTTCGCCACAGACGCCCCCAGCAGCCGGGCTCGAACCAGCCCCTCTCGCTTGTTTGCACGGATAAGACGCACCTTGCGTAAGCCAGCCACGTAGTTTTCCAAAGTCTCCTTTAAATGTTCTGTAACAAACCAAAAAAAAGAGAAAGGAAGAATATAGTTCCATGCTATAGAAAGCCCTTTTTTCGGCAGTATATTACTTACTATACTGTCCATGTTAGGAAAAGACAAGGAAAAAGCGCAGAACTTGGATGGACACAAATCACGGTTACTTTTAAGAAACGGAATGCTTCATATTTGCCTCTAATTCACTTCCAAATTGTGTGAGTCTCAAATGTTACGCAAAGCTTTTTCCATGTAAAAGTTTTATTCTTAACACAATTCACATCTGTTGGCAAATGCCAGCATTGTTCTGTGGCCCATAATTCAAATGAAAACAGATAACCAGGTAGTTTCTTACTATACCTTACACCAGGGAAACCTCAGAGCAATCAAAACTTGCTCAAATTAGGAAACCTGAAATGCTCCAATGAGACTGTAGCTACCTATGTATGGAAGCACTCAACACAGCAAATGTGCTTCTCCGTTGTAAACTAAATTTAGTCCAGAACTCAAAATTTTCACTGGCAGGCTACAAAAAAAAAACGTTCTCCAATTAGATGCCTGTGTTGTACAATTTCATGGTACGTTACCAAACAGCGTATCTTTTCCTCCTGTGACTGGCTGACCAGAAAACCCCACCAACAACCAACATCATTTAGAATTATTCTTCCTACCTTTGTCACTGTAATCATCTACAAGGATAATTTCTTCCAAAAGTATATCTGGAGATGTCTCAAGAACACTATGAACAGTCCGCAGAAGAGTTGACCAAGCCTCATTATAAAAAGCTATCACAACGGAGGTTTTTGGCAGGCTGTAATAATCATACTTCTCCTCTCTGCATCTGTAAGGGAGGGGATCACATTTAACAAATGCTTTTGCGCTTGTGCTAATTTTCAGAAAACTATTCTCAAATGTAGAGTTCGTATGCTACTTACTAACTGTAAAAAAGAATACCAAAGCATCTTAAAGGAGCTGTATGTACATGGAAGAGTCATGCCAACACTTTCAGGAAGCCAGTCTTCCAGAAGTCCCATTTCTGCAGCAGCAGCATTATGACTAAAATTCTGCAACCCCAAAAATGTCTAAAAAGAAAAATAATAGGAGGTATTCTGGGTTGGTGTATGTGCAGTAGCTGTCTTTGCACCAAATTACCCCAAGTAGTGGAACAAGCAATGGCCAAAGCACACCTCAGATTACAGGAAGAAACAAAAAAAGGGAAATATGAAACCTAAGTGCAGTAAAAACAGTAGCATAAATGACTGATAACTTGTGCTTTGGAAAATAAAACAAGTGCTAGACAGTAAAAACATAGCAAAGGAACAGCAATATATAAAGAGGAAAAAAAAAAAACAGCAACAGAACTGAGACGTATGCACACTGAGCAGAATTTGGGAAGCCCACAGAACTGCCAAGATATAATAGTGAAATCCACAAAAAATACAGACAGACATAGAAATGCATGGTTTTGGCTCTATGGAGAGCCAGGAAGTTTGCAAACCTTTGGATTAAGCTCCAGAATGTATGTGCTATAAATATATATATATATATGAACTTCCCCAAATGAACATAAGGACGCCAAGAAACTTCCAGCTGAGCCAAATGTGTAAATTGTTAAAGATCCCCGTGGTCTGAATTTTTAAATAATGATGGTATTTATTACCATTTCTCCCCTTTTCTTAGAGCATTCTGTATGAGCAGTTTTGTGAAAAACCAACAGAAATGGTTTAGAGATGTTTGAATTTTCTTACAACTCCAGCTTACCGCCTGGAGTCACCACGGCTTACACAGGGCAGAAGGACATACTTCAGCTTCTGTAGGCTACTGGGTCACAACAGATACCAAAGCAGGTAGGACATCCCTCCTACCAGAACAGAACAGCAGCGAGTCCTCCAAAACCTATGCTGCTGGGAGCTGAAGACGGAAACCAGAACTGCTCAATAGAAAACTTAACAGCAAAATCCCTTAGGTCAATTTAGGAGAACTGAAATTCCTCAAAACAGCCAGACAATGACATCAGAAGAAAACCGCTTACCTATAGCACATTGAGAATATATTTACTGATCAATTAATGCTGCTGTTAGCAATAAAAGAAGACTTCTAGGTTTCTTTAAAGATTAGGCAGTATTTACTAAGATCTGTGGTACAGAAAATAATTTTAAAAAAAAAAGGTCTGAATCTGAATATTCCTAAAATTAAAATTCTTATGAGGGAAAAAAAAGTCTGTAGAGTACTTTTGTAATAAATACCTGAAAATGAGCAAGCAACGAGGAGAAATGACACTTGGGCAGAGGAGGCCCACAGGAGGGTGCTTCTCAAACATGAAAGGAATGCTATGCAACAACACCCACTGTATAGGATGCGTATGCATGCATACGCACATACAGATATAGGCAAATAGGTAGATACAAAATAAACACATGCTTATCCAGTGAAGTACAAAAACGCCCGTCCGTCCAGGCTGTAACTTGTCCTGAAGCAAACAGGGGCATTAACAGAGAACTGCCTCACACCCTCGGCTGGTGACAGAAGTGATTTATTTTGCCAAATGTTCATGTAGTAACACATGAGAAAGGAGTGACATTTTAATTAACTTTAAAAAAAAAAAAAAGAGGCAGAAAAACCTACTGTATGAATCCAATTTTAGAAATACATATTTACTTTAGCTTATTGAAAAACATTTATACTCAGTACTGCCAGGAAAAAATTCTTCTTACACATCAGTCACTTGTACCAGGTAATTTCAGTTCATTGCTTGATGGAAATGGGATCTTTACCTACCCATTTCAGAAAACTGAAGGAAAAAGAAATAAATAGAAAACCTCTAGGAAAGCTTTCCCTGGAAAATACATCAGAAAGATTAATGGAATAACAATGTTGCATTCCATTCTTTTAAAAAAGGAAATCCAAATGGTCTAAAGTAGCTTATAAGCCTAATTACAGATTAAAGACTTCAATGGATTTGCCTGTAAATTACATGCTGGAGACGGGAAACATAATTTGGCACAGAGCGAGGCAATGCCCAAACCGTTTGTGATTCACCGTGCATCGCTGCCCCCTTCGATGAGCGTACCCTACACCGCGGGAAAAGGTCAGCCTCCCACGGGACAGACCAGAGCACACGTTTCTTAGGGTTCTGACGCCAAGAAAGAGGCCAAAACTATAAAGGGCATTTTATTTACTAGCTCTGTGGTGGAAGGCAAGAACGCAAGTGCGGAGAAAGCGACTCGCCAGGCAGCAGGGCAGGTTGCCGGCCACGCTGCCCCGAGCGGTGCCCGGTTTCCCCGCAGCCCGCTTCCCGCCAACAGCCCGGCTGGACAAGGCTGACAACCCGCCGAAGGAAGAAACCAGCTCTCACCTCGCCTATTGAAATACGCGCAGCATGACTGGAAGCTTAGTTTTTCAGTACACTTTAAGTTTATGTGGGGGGAAACTGATCACCATGTATACACCAACTATAATTTTGAAACTTTTACTTATAAAAAAAATTAGGTGAAAATAAAGTTAATCGACTTCTATGCAGATTCGCATGTTTATCTCTGAAATTATTTCCAAGACGTGTTCCTTACTAAATTACTACAAGAGCTCAACTGCTAGCAGTCTCAAATACTGTTGATGAAATGAAGCAGAATTTCCCTTATCTTTCTGTTTTGAAAGAAATTTCGAAGAGTTTTGCTCAGTCCTGAAAAATAATCCCACCAGGGAGATTACAAACCTAAAGTGTTCAAACCCTGGAAAAATAACAGTGTAAGAAAAATAATTAAAAAAAAAAAAAAAAAGAACAAATCCCTGAAATGGAAATGCTTGGAAGTGTTGTTGAATAACAACTAAGTGGCATGCATATGGACACTAAACATTACCACTTCCCAAGATACACAAGCTTCAAAAAAAGCTCACTACAAATATGAAACCTGATTTAAAGCCTAGTGGTCATAACTCAGCTTTTCCATTTCCTACCTCATATTTACCAACAGAGCCACCTTGGCGGTGCATCTTCTGTATTCACCTTTGCAAACTTCAGGATGTATTTTTATTCTCTGTGTGTCACCCAAGTATCCAAGCTCCTACTTTCCAAGTGAATCATTTCACTCCTACTTTGGGCTCTTCAGAAAAACAAATGCGTGTCAGTTACAATATGTCATTATTATGACAGGGAGGATACAAACTGGTGACAGCAGTCCAAAAATATGTTTTTGCAGATACTGGGAATGCATATTTATAATGCCTATACTGCAAACTGCTTTTGGCTTCTGACTAAGGGGCTCTTCAGTGCCACCCTCAAATGGGTAACGCCGTCCTTTCCCAATACAGGGAATCACATTAAGACAAGATTAATTGCCTCTCACATTATCCATCTAAAAGCTAGGTGCTAACTTTGAGCTAATCATCTGGACTCTGCATGTCCATAAAGATAAATCCAGAGGTGATTCACCTCATCCTCCTTAAGACATTTATCTAGCACAGACAAACAGATGTTCCCCTTGTCTATAGAGGTTTAATTACAGAGCAGATACTTAACTTTTCTACGGCTAAAGTTAAATGCCAGGAAACTGCCTGTTAGTCCCTACTACCTGCTGCCTGATACATCACCTTGAACCCAGTTATCATAACTACCAAACGGTTCGTAAAAACATTAACATAGACCAGAGGAAATGAGTTGCCCGTAAACGTGACATTTCCAAGCATGCACAATAAATGCAGAAGCACTGTCATTTGTAGTCCAACATATTACTTCACTACACTCATTATCTTATTCAACCACAGGAGCTTTGCTATTTATACAGATAATAATTATATATATTAAAAAAAACCCAACACTTAGGTTAATGTGTGCATGTTGAGTGAGTTCATTTTCTTCAGAAAAGTACATGTATCTCTAGTCAAGCTGATTTTGGAAAGCTACCAGATGCCAGGGGCAGTCACTGAGGAAAACCCCATTGCGAGCGCATGCGAGCAGCTTTTTCAAAGCCAACAAAACAAAGGTATGTTTTAAACAGCACTTGGATTTCACTGAAAAACACTGATACCTAATAGATAACAATGAGAACAGGTAGCGTGATGCAAAAGAGTGACATCTTCTCAACCTCTGCCCTGCGAGGGCTCCTGTTCTCTGCAGCCCCACTAGAAAACGCACAAGCGGAGACTTTGTGCGCAGCAGACTCACACCCAGAGAAAACGCAGCCGGGACTGCCCCGTACCACCTCCCAGGGAGCGGTCTGGGGCACTGCCCTGCTCCAGCAGCCGCCTGCTTCTGCATCTCCTTGGTGTCCCTCAGGCACCCTCTGCCACACTGTGTGGATGTTCCAGCAATACCTCCTGCTTGATCAACGCAGCTTAAAAGACAGATATAAAACAAGAAACGCCAAAAGACACAGCTTTTGTTTATCAATTTGTAATAAAACAAACACCTGCACTTTAAAAATTCTAATTGTATTCAGCCATGAATCTTTAAATTCCTAGATGGGAGGAAAGAGAGAGCGTAACGCTGTGCCAGAACACAAACTTGAAAACAAGTTCACTATGTACCATCTTTCCTGGATCTTTCACTACAGCACCTACTCAAACATCTACCTCCACAAAATGCAAAATACCTTCAAAAAAATTGAAGCAAAGCATGTAAAGGGGTATCATTATATGCATCCACATTCCTGTGGGCTTTTGGTTTTATGTTTTTACACTGCATTTGCAAGTCACACTTTAACCGAGACTATACAGCTGACAAGTTTTATGTAATTTAACCTTGGAACCTACTACACTACAAAATCTTCTGTTAGCAAGTTTTACAATAGGTTATTTATTAGAAACTAAGGAGACATCAGTCAGGAAATGCCTAAACAAAATTAAATAGGCTACTTTAGAGAACATTTGTGTCAATTAATGTAATCACTCAATTTATTTCATTGTAAGGAGCTGTTTCTCTCTTAGAGATGCCTATCTATACACAGTGAGAGACAGCATGAATGTGTGCATGCCGGGCACGCTGCCATGAGTTAATTAGGAATGGGTGCTGACATACTTTTATGTAAGACTTTCACCACAACGGCAACAACGATATGGCAAGAGAAAATACATTTTTAATCTCCAAATTTTATGTTCTATATGCCAAGTTACACATATTTTAAGAAAAAATATGAAATTTCCTGTGAGTTTTCAAAGATTTGTGAAGACTACAATTAGCTCAAATTATTTCACGCTTTCTAAAGGTATACTTCTCTTTTCGAAATAAGGTACTGGAACACTTTTAATGGAAAAAAGTATGTGTTGAAAATCACGATGTTGATATTAGTCTCAGCAATCAACAAAACCAGAATTGTTCCAGACAGCTGAAATTTAAGTTTTGCTTTTGAAGTTTCAGTATGAATGCCTGAAAATACAAGAAATTCAAGATTCTGTAGCTTCTCTCAGGAAGTTTGAAAGCACGTCACTGCTCTATCCAATTTAACGTGATTTATGTGACTACGGTACGTGACATTGCCACATAGGCACCATCACAGCATCACCTAGCAAACATTGTCAGGATCCTGCTCCAGGCTGGGTTGCACACAGTGGGCTAGGAACCAGGCTGGCCGGGTTTATTATGGTGGGTGGTGGACATGCTGACTCATACCACCACCTCCTTTCTCTGTCTAATTTCATAGAATCGCAGAATGATTAGAGATGGAAGAGACCTTAATGATCATCTAATTCCAACCCCTGTGCCATGGCCAGGGACACCTCCCACTAGACGAGGTTGCTCAAAGCCCCACCCAACTTGGCCTCGAGTGTTTCCAGGGATGGGGCATCCACAACCTCTCTGGCCAACCTGTTCCAGTGCCTCACCACCCTCACGGTAAAGAATATACTTCCTCATATCTAATCTAAATCTACCCTCTGACAGTTTAAAACCATTACCCCTCGTTGTATCGCTATGGTCCCTGACAAACAGTCCCTCCCCCATCTTTCCTGTATACCCCCTTTAAGTACTGGAAGACTGCTATAAGGTATCCTTGGAGCCTTTTCTCCAGGCTGAACACCCCCAACTCTCTCAGTCTGTCTTCATAGGAGAGGTGCTCCAGCCCTCTGATCATCTTCGTGGCCCTCCTCTGGACTCACTCCAACAGTTCCGTGTCCTTCTTGTGTTGAGCGCTCCAGAGCTGGAATTTGAACAGGGTTAGGACGTTGAATTAAACAGCAGATACCCTTTTAATAAGAGGTATGCTCAAACATTGCATTTCGTACACTGCAAGTGAAAACGGATGATCTGGACGAATGGGCATCTCAATCCAATTTCAGCTTCCCCACTTCCCACCCCATAAACGGCAGAGGCAGCAATGTGAATTCAAGGGTCTGCCAGGCATCCTCACGCAAGAGAAAAACACCTCCTCCCCCCACCCTCCCGAAGCCATGGCAGAGGACTCAGCTGTGCCGGGATCCTCTTCTCCCCTCTTTTCCACTTCACCCTTCCCTCCTGCTCCCAGCAGCAGCTTCGGGTTCCGCAGGTCCATCCACGAGCATCCCAAGCTCAGCAGCATGACACAGATAGCAGCGCTGGTTTCTGAGCCACCCTGCAGAGTCACCGAGGCCATTTTACCTACACTCTGAACATGCGTTTGCACAGCTGTTCCTCACCCCTCCTTGGGTGAGAACAACCTATGAACAAAATCCAGCGTGTGAGCCAAAAGCAACGCAGCCCTATTAACATCAAAACCCAGGATGTAGAGGTGCAAAATTTCCAGTGGAATTAAAGGGTACGATAAATCATATTATTCTTTTCTCCTCCAAACGCTGCCCAACTTTTCACGCTAATTTATTTTCTCACCTAAAACTGCCTTGAACCAACTGTCAGGTCTGTTTTTAAAGGGGGGGGGGGAAGTCTTATCTGAGCACGGAAAGGCTGCACCTGGTTTTGCACACCTACGTACCCCACGTGTGTTCAGATATTACAGAAAAAGGCGCTGATGTTTACGGAAGGTGTGTCTTGGTCTGATTAGCAGACAGCAGCGAGGTGTTGATAACTGCCGGAATGGCTGGATTATTCGAGGCAAGGCTGGAACACGTAAGCACCGCGAGTTAAAGAAATGCTGGCTCCATGCTTCCCCACCACTCGCCCCCAGCCCAGCAGCCCAGGTAAACACTCCCTAAACTGCGTCCGCTGAAACAAACCTCGTTAAGAAAGAGCCCCCCAGGATATAGTCTGGTCTACAACACCACGATACGATCAAGTCTTTGAAAACAGAGGCTAGCTAGATTGTGAAATGGTTTTCCAGATTATCTGACGTTTTAAAGAATGATTCTCCCAGTGACAATAAGGTCTCGGCAAGACAGACTGCCAAACACTGCTTTAAGATTTCAGATAATAAAGGGCTGCGCTGGCTGGTATAAAAACATTGTGAGAAGCAAGGAAGAAAGCTGGGAAGTCTGAAATAGAGGAAAATATTTGCAAAGAAGTTTGATGGGGGGAAAAAAAAGCAAATCTGTTTAAGACATTAAAAATACATTAGGAAAAAACTGTCTAGAAAGCCCACCTATGAGGGTAGAGAAGATATATATCCTAAAATCCACAAATTTAAGAAATCCATAGATCCTCCTTATTCCAAGTTGTTAGAAAAAGGCAATTTAAGTTCCTACCTAGCCCAGATTCTGGATGTGCAGGTCAGAAGGCATTCCTGCATATGTCCATGGGGAAAAAACAATTAATTTTTATTTTATTTTGCTGATTTGAAACAGTGGTTTCATTTTGCTCAAACGGTCACCTGTGTCTGCAGTTTTCTTCCAAGGTCATGAGATACACTTAACATTCGCACAGAGCCATACAATTTCCTACATCTACATTCAGAAACTTACTTTGATCTGAGTAATTTGATTCAGGACAAGAAAAATATTTTGCGAAGTAATACAATAACTGAAAGAAGTTATTGTAACCATCACTAATAGTACGGTGTGGATACACCTGGTCCTTATAGACAATTGTTTATAGTAAAAGCACTGTTTAAAGAAAGGAAAAAAAAAATGTAATTTGTGGTTACTATCACTGACCTGGGAACTTAGGTTAAAAATTAAATCAACCAAAACCCAGCACTCATCTATATGTCAGAGGAAGCTGAGGATCTCTACCAGAAGCTGCAAAGAAAAACGGCGAAAAAATAATCACGTGAGCTCTTCTGGAAAATGTTTGCAGGTGACTATTAAACGAAAGCATAATGACAAAGAAAACGGACTCATTTTTACAGAAGACAGGAAACAAAAATAGTAAAATACCCTAAATATCAAAGCGCTTGTAGAAGCATTACTGAATTCTGTATTGCTATAAAACATGAGCCTGCTTATTAAAAAAAAACAAACAAACAACAAAGCAAAACCAAAAAACAATGCTGCAAATTTATTACTCCCTCACTTAACTGTGTGAGGGAGGAAATGAGATGTCCCAGAGACACACTGCTTTGCAGGTCTAAAGCCTGTTTATAAATGCAAGGAACCCTGCCAAGTAACAATAAAGTAATGACTAAAAGGTATTACGATTAATGTAGTTACCAGTAACCAATTATCCATTCCAGAAAAGCTCAGGAAACAAACAAAACAACAAAAACCCAACCCCAAACCAGTGACGCCTAGTGTTACGAAGCCACGAAAGCAAATACACCTCCAAGTGTTTTATGCGCAGCACTTGCTCGTAAGTAGAAGAGCGCTGTGTCTTCCGGACTCCGGTCAAACGTAAAGCATGGGAATACCTGCGCCAAAGCAAGCCCTGGGCGCGGAACGCGCAATCAGCGGCACGTTTAGAGGGAAGGGATGCACCCGCAAGGCCAAGCTTCTGCAGATAAGCTCGCCAAAGAGTTCACTTTTTCCTATACGTGCTGAAGAGGGGAGAAAAAAAAAAAAGGTCACTGCAGTCATTTCACTTTTAGGTAATAACAGATGAAAGAGAAGCGTCTGGGTGAAGTCAGGCAGTCGCGGTGTACCGGGGAGGAAACACCCGACTGCCGCACCATTTCCTGCAACAGGGTCCGGTTAAAACTCCTGGCGGGAGCAGCGTGCCCATCCAAATCAGACGCTGTGGTTTTTGGAGTAGAAGAGGGACCAAAACCTAATCTCGAGGAATAGCCTGGGAATTTGCTAGCGAGACACCACCAGGTGAGCAGCCTACATAGTTTGGTATTTACAACCCAGTAAACAAAACAAAACACGGTAACAAGCGAGGCTGTAAAGAGGATCACATTCAAACCTGGGAACAGGCAGAAAAAGCAGTCTTGAAAGTCGGGAAAAATCTTAGTGCAAGATTGTTACTCTAAACTCAAACAACCCAAAAAATAAATAACACTATAAGGCATAAATGATGAAGACAGACAAAATTAAGTATTTGTGTGTATCTATTTGCCTATATATACACAGTCACTTATATATATACACAGTTACTTAGAATCATAGAATTGTTGAGGTTGGAAGGGACCTTTAACATCAAGTCCAACCATCAACCTACCCTGACAAAACCACCTCTAAACCATGTCCCTAAGTACCACGTCTACCCTTTTTTTAAACACCTCCAGGGATGGCGAATCCGCCACCTCCCTGGGCAGCCTATTCCAATGTTTAATAATCCTTTCAGTGAAAAAATGTTTCCTAATATCCAATCTAAACCTCCCCTGACATAACTTGAATCTATTTCCTCTTGTCCTTTCACTTTTCACCAGGGAGAAGAGGTCAGCCCCCACCTCTCTACAGCCTCCTTTCAGGTAGTCGTAGACAGTGATAAGGTCTCCCCTCAGCCTCCTCTTCTCCGGGCTAAACAACCCCAGTACCCTCAGTCGTTCCTCATTAAATACATCCATTAAAATACACATACATATAAAACACAGATCTAAACAAACCTTCTCTCCAAAACACAGAAAATCATCTAGAATTGAATGATAAATATCTTAAACCTCTTTTATAACTCCTAGTTATTATGCAGACCACATTCAAACTTTTGTGGGCGTTTGTGGCTACTGAAAATCATTTGCCAGGTAAGGAAAGACAGGGGAGACTTACAGATCCATTTTCTTGCAAGGACAAGTGATATGAGACCCAAGAGCTGAGTCAGTCTTCTACCGTGAAAGAGACAACATAAAATGCTGAGTTGGCACAGAAGTGCCTGCCCCTGCACGTTGCCTTTGTAACAAGAGTCAGCCAAAAGAAGGCTGGTGTGATTTTACAGAGACCATCCCTGAAATAAATGTGCCGTTCATCCCTACTGTGAGAAATATAGAAAGAAAGACGAGAGGAAAAAAAAAAAAAAAAAAAAAAAGAAGAAGGTAGAACATCTAAAAATCAGGAACAATGCTTGAGAACAGTCCTTAATCTAAAAGAACCCAAGCAGAAAAACTGGAAATGTATTTCTTACACATTGTAATAAACTGTAAAAGACTGTTTCTTAGACACTATCAGTTGTCTGCCTGATCCTACAGTGCTGTAAAACAAGTGTGCAGCGAGAATCCCGGCCGGCCGGGATGCAGCCGCGCTGCTGTGCGGGGAGGGTGATCGGACAGCAGAGCCGCAGCGGCCAAAACGCATGGCCCAGAGCCCATCCTGCTGCACTCACAGGGCATCAGCCCCAACAGGGCTCCCAATAAGTCAACGGCTTGTTTTAAACCTGCTATAATTGTTGCTTCCCCTCCGTGTATAAACTCCAGAAATGAAGGACAGACATTGGGAAGATGACGCGCGCCGTCTAGACAACGCGATGATTTGGGGAGATGGGAAATTTCACTGTGGCGGTGACGTAGCCTTGAAAGAGGTGCCCAGAGAGGCTGCTGAATCTCCATTCTTGGAGACTTTCAAAATTTGTCAGGATGAGGATGACCTTTAGCAACACACTCTGACACCAAAGTTTCCCTGCAATTAGAAACCCCCGAGGCTCCTTCCAGCCTCTCTCATTCTCTGACCCTCTGGCATATTTCACTTCTGGCCTTGTACAAACTACATCACTATTTAGCAATTTCCTCACACTCCTATGCATAGTATTTTACCAAAAGAAAATTTCTATAGTTTGTTTATACATATATATGTGTTTATTTAATTTGTTTACATGTATGTTTAAATATATATGTATACATATATGCATACATAAATATAGGTACCCATCTACATAAAGGTACATATATATACATACATATACACACGCACGACTCTACCCACCAATAAAACTAAAGAGTTTGTGTGTGATGAAACGCGGTGTTATCAGCTGCTGACCTCAAGCGCAGACATTTAAAGGAAGCAGGAACTGTGTAAAGGAAACGATAGTAGTTGTCAAGTTCTCCAAGTCTGTGTTTCAATAGAAACAGGACCAGTTCTCAGAAAAACACATTACAGTGGTCTGTAATAACAAGAAGGAATTAGGGGCTCCTGAATATTTACATTGGCAGGAATACATTAGTAGAAGAAAACACCTGAAGTAGAAGAAACTTTATAATAAAAGTAAGTAACATCTGTATAGGATTCATAGTCAAATATAGTCAAACAATACATTATTTGGGGGAGTAATCTCAGTCAAACTAGTCATCTTCTGTTCCTGCACAGTATTACCAGACATAGGTATTAGCAAATTACTATTGCCACATCTCTGGTCTGATAGCAGGTCCAGGATGTACAACGTGGAGTAGTTGGAAAAGGTTTTTTTTGTCATCAGTTTCTGATACAGCAACACTCTGTGTCCATAATTTTACAGACCAGGTTTAAAGGCTTCTTCATTTAGATATTCTCAGCAAAGTTCTAGTTTTCACTAGATTCATGTTTGTGATTTTCACAGATTCACACCCAGAGAGTGGGTTTACTGACAAGCCTGGGAGGGCACTGAGGTTAAGAAGAGCAGTGGGGCACCCAGGTGCTGGGGATGTTGGGGATATTTCCCTTTCTGCCATCCTCCCGTTTTCCTGGAATCTCAAATTTCCAGGCTTACCTCCACACACATAAGAATATGCTGAAACAGACCGAAAGCCCATAGCCAAGAAGAATAAAGTCTCCAAGCATAGTATCTGTTAATATCTCATGAATACTTGATTTGAATTTTCTAGTAGACGGACTTCCTTGTGCTTTACAGTAAAGGGTTTTTGGAACAAGGAGGTAGCAGAATTTGTTCTATCTACTTCCTGCATCAATATAGTATTGCAGCAGCTCAGCAAGAAGCACCTTCTCAGTAGCCTGTTTGTCTTTCGGGCTGAAGAGCTCTAAGTTAATTAGTCACTTCCTTATGGAAGCCATACCGTAAGTTGAACCACATCGGGTCCAACACACATTTTTGTGGAACTTTACTGGTGATGTGACCCCCCACTATTAAAAAAAAAAAAACAAAAAAACCCACAAAAAACAAACACACACAAAAAAAACCCCAAACCAAACAACCAAAAAAATCACAACTGCTTCCCAGCTTTCATCCAGTTACTTATAAATGCAAGGAATTTCCACCTTATTTCACAGCTGTTTAAGGAACTCATCAAAAGCCTCTGGAAATACCACCACACTTCCTTATTCAGATAATTATGACCTTCAAAGAACTCCAATAGGTTTGTGAGACACGTCATCCTTGACAAGGGCCAAGTTGACTCTTTCTCAATAGATCACACCTACCTACCTGCTACTAACTATTTTCCTTACCACAATTTCTAAGTAATATGCCTGAAAGAGATCCAAGGCTTACCAGCATACAGTTCTCTGGTTCTCCTCTGGGACTCCATTAAAAAAAAAAAAAAACAGATCTATTTGTCACCTTCTGGTCTTCGGGTACCAAAATTTTTTTCCATTGATCACATCTAAAATTTAGCCTTTGCACAATTTTTGTGGACAGCAGAAGTCTAGTTGAAGTCTATCATTACTACTTATTTTCTACCATTGTAGCCTCACCCATCACCCAAATGTTCATTAAAGATCATGAATGGCCAAGCATTACCAATCTTAAAATAGAGAAACCAAATCATATGTTTCCTAGACTTGACATTTCAACCTGTATAGCCTCTGAAGCGCACTGAAGTGCAATAAATTTTCTGCCACTACAGGCTTGGGGATACCTTTTTCAATACTTTCTTTTTTACTTGGATCTCTTATACAGTCTTCCTTCTTAAGAGAGGTAGTTAACAATTTCATTGCAAAATTGTCTTTGGGGAAGTCTTTTTTACATTTGCTGTGTGAGTTGGGTAGACATTCTATGATGTTTCTGCCATAATTTAGATTTAACTGTGTGAAAAGGCATGAAGCACCTGCCAGCAGATAATACAACAGCGCGATACAGCCCCAGCTTCAGAAGGCAATTATCTCTGGGATTCTGTCACCGAGGCTTTTGGTTTGGATACATTTTGTCATTTCAACATCCAAATACTCAAATCAGAAAGGGCAAAATCCATCTCCCTATTTACATTATTTTCACTTCAAGAATCTCCCCCCCCTCCCCGTCTATAATGTCCCCTGCTCAGCAACTGTGATCTTCCGCCTCCTCCAACACCCCGCCTGAGAGAAATGGCAGGAGTCCAAAAGAATTCATTGAAATGATTTAAATTCTTCCTCTAGAAATGCAACTTTTTAGTCTGCGGTTTATAGACTGGTTCTAAGGGGAGAATGAAAGAAAAGCGAGCCTAACGTCACACTTAATTTTACAATAAAAAGGCCCTGCACTTGCGCTGCTATTGTTTAAGAGCTCTCACAGGATTCACGTTTTAGATTCAGCGCTTGTAACTACAGTTGGGTGAACTACCAGACAGGACACACGGACACGAAGCCAACTCATGGCAGAGACAAAGCCTTGCTTTTTCCCCAGCTCTTGGCCACCATACCACACAAACCTGTTGCAGCGAAATAACCTGGCTGAAGCCAAGCTCGGGTGAAACAGAGGAGAGGACTCTGCAGCCGTGGCTCCGTCCTGACGCCTTCGGCTTGAAGGCACATACCTCTAACTGGCCAACCCATTCTCCTCACCCCCTGGCTGCTGGCTCCCAGGACAGCCCACGCTGGGGACGGCCACTCAGCTACACCCAGGGTTTGCCGTAGCCCAGAACCGACCATGGCGTTGGGCCCGCTGTGCGGCACGGACTTCACAACTGCGCTGCCCTGCTGCCCGTAAACTGGAATCATCTCAGCACACAGCAGCTAATCCTTCGTTTACTGCTCCTGCCATCATCAGGCATTAGTGCCGTAGTTGTGGAAGTAAATTGTCCCAGCAACTAAGTACCCAGGAACAAGCAAAGTCCCAGTTTAAAAGAACATTATGCACCTCTGTGAGCATTTCTGACAAACCTGACGGTAAAACAATCTGCTTTCTACTGTGTGGCATAAGACACATGAATACAACGCAAGGCTGAAGTTTGGGAAGCATAACATTTGTGAAGGTGGGAGTGACTGGAAAAGTACGCTGCTGCCCACGGCGTCTTTACCCAGGGGACAGCAGCAGGAGAAAGAGGGCAGCGCGCCACCGCTCCAGGGCTGAAGCCACCACCCTGCCAGGGCCACCGGAGGAAAACCGCCTCTCCCGAGCTGCGCACCCGCCACCAACCTGCTACCGCTTCTGCCGCGCGGAGAGGCGGCCAAAATCAGCGACGGTTTTAACTTTGTGAGCAAACGCCGTGATTTTAAAGCGGTTGCTGGGGCGGGGGTGTGTGTGTGTGTGTGTGTGTGTAGGTGGCAATAAAGTTTTACAAGCCTCCAGGTTTCTGAGCGAGCTGCAGCCGGGACACGGTTATGCCCCCGCCGACACCCCTCTTCTCCGGCAGAGCGGCTCTCGGGAGCCGCACCAGGGGCGGGCACGGCTCCTCCGCCCCCGGGCTCAGCCGGCGCCGGGGGTGGGGGGGTGCCAGGTGGAGCGGCGGTACTCACAGCGGGTGCCAGCGCTCGGGCAGGCGGCGGTGCAGCGAGATGCGGTCGCTCAGGTAGATGTTGATCTGGTGCCGGCGGATGCTCTCCTCCTGCCGCCGCTTCTCGGCCGGGCTCAGCTCCAGCCGCACCGCCCGGCCCAGCTCACCCAGCGCCCCCGGCTCCGGGGCCGGCTTCGCGTACACCGGCTTCCGCAGCAGCTCGGCGGCGGCGGGCGGCGGGGGCGGCGGCGGCGGCGGGGCGCGGCGGGCGGCATGGCGGGGCGGCGGGCCGTGCCGCCAGGCGAAGAAGCCGAGGGTGGCCAGCAGCCCCAGGGCCAGCAGCGCGCCCCCCGCCCCGGCAGCCCCGGCCCCGCTTGCCCCAGCACATCCCGCGGCCGAAGCGGCCGGCCATGCCGTGCCCTGCCCTGCCCTGCCCTGCCGTGCCGTGCAGGCGGCGGGGCCGCGGGCGGCCTCTCCCGGACACGGACGCGGAGACACAAACCGCGCCTCCGCCCCGGGCGGATCTGAGGAGAACTTCTCACGGACCGGCCCGCCGCCAGCGCTACACCCCCCCTCTCCCGCCAGGAAACCCGCCCCCGCCTCCTCCGCCGGCGGCTCCGCCCGCCGGCCCGCCCCGGCCCCGCTCCTCCCCGCCGCCGGTCAGCCCGCAGGGGCGCGGCGCGGAAGAGCGGCCGCCGAGCGGGGAGCGGCCGCCGCCGGCGCCCGCGGGCAGGGAAACGGCCCCGGGTGTCAGCGGGAGATGGGGCTGTCCCCCTCCCGCTGCCCTGCCGGCTCCATCCCGCTGCCCTGCCGGCTCCCCGGCAGCGATGCTCCTCGGTTTAGGCGGCGGTCGGTGGGCTGCTCCGCCCCTGAGGGCCCCAGCAGGCCAGCCTGCTCCGGGCTCTCGCTGGGGACACAACCGGTGGGACTCAGTAATGGTCTGGAGTCAGCCCCGGGGGGTTGTCCCGCAGCTGCCGGAGCAGGGAGGGAGGGAGGGAGGGAGCGGAGCGGGGACAGCCCGTTTTGGGGCCCCCCTCACTGCAAGAAAGACATTGAGCGTGTCTGGAGGGGGGCAGCGAAGCTGGTGAGGGGTCTGGAGAACAAGGCTTAGGAGGAGCGGCTGAGGGAACTGGGGTTGTTTTAGCCTGGAGAAAAGAGGCTGAGGAGAGAGGAGACCTTACTGCTCTCCACAACTACTTGAAAGGAGGCTGTAGCGAGGTGGGGGTTGATCTCCCAAATAACAAGTGATAGGACAAGAAGAAATAGCCTCAAGTTATGTCAGGGGAGGTTTAGATTGGATACGAGGAAAAATTTCTTCACAGAAAGGGTTGTCGATCATTGGAACAGGCTGCCCAGGGAAGTGGTTGAGTCACCATCCCTGGAGGTATCTAAAAGACAGGTTGAGGTAGCAGTTAGGGACATGGTTTAGGGTGGAGTTGGCAGTGCTAGGTTGATGGTTGGACTTGATGATCTTAAAGGCCCCTTCCAACCTCGACAATTCTATGTTGGGTTGTGCACTGCTGGGATGTGGGGAGGAGGGAGGAAGGCATGTCCCCTTCACACACTGCCCTTCAAGGAAGAGGTGATCTGGTCACCCTGAAGCTCGAGGGACATTCATGGACACTGGTAGCTGTATGGCAGATACGCAGGGTTACCCCCAGCAAGGGAAAGTTTGGCTGGCACAGGGCTGGCACAGCCATAGCGAGCTGCTTTGGCCATTGGAGATCACAGGGACGGCCGCAAGGCTTGCTGTCTCCTGACAGAGGTAGCCAGGGCTGCAGGAGGACAGCAAGGGAGGTTATTTGCCACAGAGGGACTAGGAAGAGCTTTGCAGCTGAAGGAACAAGTTGGTAGGAAACCAGGCTTCGTCCATTCTGCTGCCTCTAGAATAGCATGTGCTTTAGAAGTGAACAGAACACGGGCCAAGAAGCCATTGGAGTTAATGGCAAACTCTGTCACTGAAGAACGCAGTGTTCTTGGTTGAAAAAAATTATCAACCAATGCGGCCTCATAGAAAGAAATCCAGAAGACAAGTGAAAATTCCAAATTTATTATCCAGATAATAGGCAGTCCATTTCATGGCTTGACAGAATTGTGGGGGGAAAAAAAGCAACTGTGGCACGTGGTCAAAACTTTCTAATTTGCTTCATACTCCACAGCACATCCGTGCTGCTTTTTCTCTTCGCCCCCTAACAGGATGCAGCCCCGTCTGTAGAAACATGCCATCCTGAGGCCATGAGATTTCATAAGAATTTGTGATTTTTGCATTTGAAAAACCTTAAGTGTAACGTAACTGATAACAGATTCTCTCTCACCTTCAGCAGTGAGCCAAAACCCTGGGTTTGAGGTGTCATTTGCTCTGTTCATGTTACAAAGAGACTGTTTACTCCACTGTCCTCTGCTGTTGGAGCTCTGTCAAGATCCACCCAGCAGAGGACTCCGGTCATCCCCAGAGAGGGACTTCAGCCTGGTAAGCGGTATCGGGCGGTGCTCACCAGCGTTGCTGCTCACCAGCGTTGCTGAGGAGTGGATGAAAACACCTCTGATGCTAAGGAAGGGGGGAAAAAAACTCCTCACTGCCAGGCAGGGTCACAGCATGCAGCTATGAGCTGTTTCTGATTTTATGTGGTAATAAATATTGTATGTGACAACAAACACAGAGGTTGTCAACTACTGTGGCGGCCTTGCTCTGGACAGAAGGGTGCTGAATAATAATGAGTTGATGCTGGCAAACTGGCATAAATCAAGTAGTTTATGTGGCTTTGCAGATGAGTGTGTGTGTGTGTATAGATATAATTTCTTTATTTCTTATTCAGCTATACAGTTATCTATCACAGATAGTTATATATGCATAACATCTAGTTTCAAAGCGTACGTACAAGCTGGAATAACAAGCACAATAGTGGTTAAGTATGTGTGTATAAATGTGGTTTGTAAACAACTATTAAATACCAATACGCTAGACAGAAGAATATACATTGTATGTAAAGGAAGCTGGGTCTAGCGAGCTTGGGGTCTGAAGAGTTAGGTGGCACGAGTAATTGAACGCCCGGTGACTGCGCTGTCTCCTTGCTCGCCATCCTTCCTGAATAAAGGAAGCCCAGCTGGTGTCGTTGGTATTGAGTTTACAGCAGGGGTTCCCCAGTTGCCGGCTGGTGGAGGAGTAAACCCCTAAAGATACAGTCAGCATTTCTGACACACGCTGCTGGTTTAAATCTGGTTGTCTGGAACAAATAGCCTTGGGCTTTTTCCCTTTGTGTAAGGGCGCAAATTACTTAGAATAGGGTAACAGAAATGTTAAGCGTGAGGAGCCCAACAAGGACTTCTTGGAATGAATCAAAGGAGAAGGAGATCCTCCTGGACTCCCCAAAAAAATTATTGGGGGAGTGAGAAAGAAAACAGGAGAATTCTGCTGCAGGCAGTCTTAAGTGTTAGAAGAATAAGTATTTTATTTAAGTATTTTAAGTATTAGAACAATATGGAAGAAACACAAGAATATAATCACGTGACTAAAACAAGTTTTGAGATTAAAAAAATGGGAAACTGAGAACAGAATGTGACAGGACTGCAGGAGGCATGCTGCAATCAGTGGCAGACAGGATAAGATCAGCCGAGACTGTTGAAGCACACAACCAGCATAGCTACCCCTCAGTCAGATTTTAAAAAGGGAGAAAGGGCTTGAAGAAAAGGTAGGAGAGCACCAGCTTGCTTCCATGGAAGCAAGAAAGGTTACAGCTGGTGGGCAAGTAAGGGAGGGGGCTCTCAGTAGTAATAATGCCCTTCTTAAAGCAAAGTAGCTGGGAAAGCCTCCTGTGATCGTCATCGCAGGGAGGACTGAAAGCAATACTAGTAAGTGGTACTTTCCCAGGGATGATGTCCAAGCAGGTGAATCTGAGGAAATTCAGCAAGGGAAAGTACAATAATGGCGTTAATGCAAAAATCATTAAGAATAAATCAGTGGCGTTCACAAATAATTTTGAAGAAGATGTAGAGAATGTGAACTCAAAGCCACTTTTTCGTAAAGGTTTTTAAAAGTTTGTGGGGTTTAATTAAAATAGGAAGACTGGAAATTCTGAGCTGAAACTTTTAAAGTATAAAGACTTCCGCTCTGAAAGTGAAAATAAGCCCCTGAGAAAAAGTATCTAGAATTAATATGGTAAATGAGTTCCCTGCTATCTGTAAAGCTTGCAACAACGTTTTAATGGAAAAGTTCCTTTTAAACAATTTCTTTTCCAGTTTTAATAACAGTGGGAGTTAAAACAACTGGTTTTGAGATTTTTCAAAAAAGATTAGTAAGAATGTTTGCTTAAGGAGTTTCAGTCAGAAACAGGTAGAGTAAGTCACATAAACCCAATAATTACTTATTTAGGAAGATCTAATATGCCCTTAGTTGTCAAAATTAAACCAGAAGATCAGTGGAATAATTAATACATTTGAAGAGTTTATTTTAAAAAGTGAAATCATATTTTTTCCCCAAAAAAAAAGAAGAAACAAAATTTTAACTAAACCTTTCAAAAAGCAGTAAGAGACGACTAAAGACAACAGTATGTAACTGTCCATAAGAACTTACATTATAGTGAATGTAATAGTTGAAATTAAGAGTGTGTTTCTTGCTCACTGAAATATCCATTTGAATTGCAGGCAATATTTAGTTTGCCTAAAAATGCATGAGCTTATTGAAGGAATTGGTCTACAAACAAGGAAAACTTAAAGCGGTAAGTTAAGATGAACTATTTTACACATAAGTTATTATTAAAAGATATTCTTATTTTACAGTGATGACATATACATTACAGAAAAAAATAGAGGTATTAAATTTCGCAAAGGCTTTAAAATTTTCCTCATCTATAGTTTTCGTTTTAATTTGTTTTTGGTTAGATACGTACTTTCAGTCAAAATGAAGCAAAATTATAAAATGGAAATGGGGTGTGGAGAAGTATCAGCTGAAAGAGATTGCATTTTGAATAAACCTGAAGTTAAAATAGCTTCCTAAATTTATACTTTCAGGGGAAACAAAAGTACCAAATAATGTGTTCCAGAATAATGTTCCTAGTTTTAGTCACAGCCAACGCTTAGGTATTCTAAAAAAAAAAAAAAAGAAAGGAAAAAAAAAATTAGAGGAACACGGTGTACAAATACATTGCAGACAGGTAGGAAATTTATTCAGGGAGGAGAAGATTCAGCCAGGTTATAAAACATACCCACTGGAGATAGCTTCGGACCTACGGGTCATTGTTCACCATCGCTTTAATGGGGCGTAAAATAGCATTGCCCTGCAAAGAAACAGCTCCCCCCCTCTTCCAACTCCCACCTTGGCTGCTCTTTCTCTCCTTGGTCAGCGCAAGAGTACCTGTATTTTTAAAATGTTATTATTCATAACATATATATAACATATACATAACATATACATATATGTTATATATAACATATATATAACATATACATATAACATAATATATTCATTGGGCCCCTCACTACAAGAAGGACATTGAGGTGCTGGAGCATGTCCAGAGAAGGGCTACCAGGCTGGTGAGGGGTCTGGAGGACAAGCCTTATGAGGAACGACTGAGGGAGCTGGGGTTGTTTAGCCTGGAGAAGAGGAGGCTGAGGGGTGACCTTATCACCCTCTACAACTACCTGAAGGGAGGTTTTAGAGAGATGGGGGCTGACCTCTTCTCCCACGTGGCAAGTGATAGGACAAGAGGAAACGGGTTCAAGTTATGTCAGGGCAGGTTTAGATTGGATATTAGGAAGCATTTTTTCACTCAAAGGGTTATTAAACATTGGAATGGGCTGCCCAGAGAGGTGATGGATTCACCATCCCTGGAGGTGTTTAAGAAAAGGGTAGATGAGGTGCTTAGGGACATGGTTTAGAAGTGGGTGTTTTTAAATCAGGGTAGGTTAACGGTTGGACTTGATGATCTTAATGGTCCCTTCCAACCTCACTTATTCTATGATTCTATGATTCTATGATTCATCCCCGTTGGTCGACCAACACCAAGCATTTTCTTTATGAGGATGTTTGTGTTGCAAGTGTCTTCATTTGAGGCAGTTGCGTAGTGCGGGCAAAACGTGAAACAGGCTTGAGCCCCTGCTTTCCCGGCTGCAGGTCTGTGGCAAAAGGTGGGCGCTGAGGTCCTCGGGGCTTCCACGGGGACCCTGTGCTGCAGGGTGGGCTGCGCCTCAAGGGTGAAGCCGGGTGCACAGCGCAGAGGCAGAGCCGGTCGGGAATTTAGATGGGAGGAAGAACAGTGGGTACAAGAGGCCTAAATATAAAATAGGTTGAAAACACAGACTTGATGAGTGAGATAGAAACTGTCAGCTATTTCAGGGATCTTCCATCAGACTGATGAACGCTGTGTAATGCTCACGGTGACATGCCAATAAAAACAGGCGGCATTCAGTGGATTGCTCGGGCAAGACCTGACCTCTACCAGTTCGCAGATCTCTGTAGGCCATGAATGTGGGTATGTACATATATATGCCTACATATATATACACATAGACATACACACACATACAAAATATCCTGTTCAAAAGGTGATACGCAAGCCAGGATAGCTTAAAGGTAGTAAGGATGTGCACGTCAAAGGCATCGATCGGTGTATTTGCTTGCTATAGGTATGTATTGTTGATACAGAAGTGTTCTCGTTATCTAAATAGCAAGCATGAACTGCAGGCAGTGGAACAGATACAGTGCATAAAGGAAGCCGTGGCTAGCAAGCTTAGCTGTCAAAAACTGTTGGAACATAGTCCTGTGTGTGGAATATGGTATGACATGACATGGTACTGAAGGGACTGTTTGAGGTCCGTTATACTGGAAACCTGACTGATTTTTCATACGTTGTAGTGCAGACACAGAGAATTTTTGAAAATTTGGTCAAAATTGCGGCATGTTCAGAAACATATAAATGAAGTCATTTCATCACAAAGCTACAGCAGCTGGCTATAGTAGATGGAGACCTGCTATACATGCCATGATTAAAATTCTGAACCAAGAACTCAAGGGGATGTTACATGGTAGAATTAATCTTAGTCATCCTATACTGTAGGCACTTACCACCACTTGTTACTTTATTTAATTTTTCAAGGTTATTTCTTTTTCTATGTCTGAAAGGACCAAAGTTAATATATGAGTCTGATGATACTGGAGAAACATCTGCTTTCCTCTGATGGTATGTCTAATATATGTGTCTATGTTTTTAAGACGGAGATAAGAGTCTTCACACAAAACACATGCTAAAACGTTCAGGTTTTTTTTCTCAGAAGTATGACTTCCTTGTGATTCACCTCAGTAAGGTTTTGCAGGAGAAAATAAGCCTTTTACTGCTTGAATTGACATGAAAATAATGCCACCGTATTTGGGGATTTGAGATGCCATCATCCCCAGACTTTCATAATGAAGATTATGACTGAGTCAGCTATCTCTAATTTTCTGGATTTCTTTGGAACAGATTGCTTGACTACTTGCATTTTTCCCTTTCTGAGATGCTTTTCATTATGATGGTAACTATATAGTCTTCCATATCACGTGATCCTGCATTCTATATGAGGTAGAAATTTGCTCCTGTGTCATGGTATGAGGATATGTCCAAATGCATTACATCCTATTAGTACTGTAAGAGCAACGGAATTTTTTTGTCATATTACCTGGCCAATTTGTAGTTCTATATCACTGCACATTTGCCATATTATAGTTACTTTACTAGCTCTACAGGTACCTTACATGCCCTAATGGTTTCCTAGGCGTTGTTTTGCAAATGATGGGTTCTGTCTCTTGCAGAACAATGGCTCTTTATCTCCTTTAAGTCACTTTGTATTATGAGTAGCTTTAATAAAGCTTATATTAGCCCATTTATCTCCCTGCTCGTGTTTTGATATCATTTGCAGTGGAGACTTCTGTTAGAAAAGTTTCACAAATGTTGGCCTCCCATGTTTGCTCTTGCCTTAATCTGTTCTGCTTTTTTTGGTGGGCCTGTTCTGTTCCTTGCACTTTTCTTGTCTCCTTTAGTCTACAGTCATTTTTTCATTCATCAGGTTTTTCTCTGTCATTTTAAGTTATTTTAACTTCAGAGCAACCCAACACTGACCTACACAAATTAGCACATTGCTGATGTGAAGGAATTTTTTGTCAAAAGCAATGCATTTTTCAATGACTGGACAAACCAGATGCAGTTTGGACAAATGTTCTGAATGAGTAATACACAATCTGCACTAGAGAATATTGGTTTTGTTTTCTCCTGCATTATCTTCCAACCTGAGCTTTCTCCATCCTCTTACCCTAATGAACAGTTTGAAGGGCTTAGGATGTTCTTTCATTGGTGAAGAAATCAAGTCCTGTATTTTTCAGAGAGCTTGGTACTGCATCACCATGAGAATATTTGTTATGGTTTGAGAAACCCACAATTTCTTGTCATTTAGACAATTATTCTATCACCTGATGCCCCCTCCCTACCCGGGAAGGGGAATCGGGAAAAAACAAGGAAACATGAGGGTTGAAATAGAAACAGATTTAACACAGTAAGACTAAATAATTAACATTAGTAATACTAAAGAACCAGTATTGATCCCGATGCCAATATAAAACATACAAGGATTATACTCAGCCGATTCTGTCAGTAGGAAGCTGTGCACTCCCAGCAGTGGACAGCAAATGTGGGACACTGCGAGCGCTACGGCTTCAGGAGGAAGGGAAGGCCTCAGGGGCCCGGCACCGGGGCAAGAAGTTCTCAGGACGGCAGCTGTCAAGGGAGAGAGAGAAATTCGCAGCAAACTTTCTGATTTATATTGCATGTGATGTTCATGGTATGAAATAATCCTGTTGGGCAGCTTGGGTTGAGTGCCCAGGTCTCGCTCTTCCTCATCCCTGCACCTGGCAAGCTCAAAAACACTGAGACCTTGAAACCGGTATACCATATACTATAAAGTAGATATTTTCACAAATTCAGATGCTAAAGTCTTCTAAAAGTGCAGTTTTCCCAAGCATTAGAAGAGAAATTAGTCCTGGGTTGCTCAAACCAGGACAATATTCTATAGCACTTCATTGATTTCAGAAGAGATCTGATTATTTTTCCCTTGCCTCATGATATTTTGATCAGTGACAGAAATCACTGAGGGATCATATCTGTATAAATGCCTAGGATGCTGACCGATGATAGTAATGACCATCAGATGACAGCAGCAGAATTTAGCACAAATAATTTCCTCTCATTTTGTAGACCACAACAAATATTTCCTATTGCTTACTTATGAGTTTCTTAAAATAAAAGCTGCATCTTTTGCTGTTACATTCCTAATTACATTCATGATATGTTTGTCTGGAGTTTCAAACCATTAGTAGACTTTGATAAAGTAATCATCAGCTACATAACATAAATTTGTACGATCACCATGTTCAGTAGCTTATCTCAAAGATAAACTGGAGTGATTCTGTCACTAATTTGACTATATCCAAGCATGTATTTTGATATGGTAAGTATGACCCAGTTTTCTCGAATCATGAATAATGTAAGGCATGAATCACTCTTGCCATTCCCTTCTTCCAAGCTCCAAAATCTTACAGAGTGAGTTGTACCATCCAGCTTTATTGATAATGGCAAGCTCCTCATACTATCGTAACGTAAGAATGGTTGTACTGGCTAGACCAAAAGTCTACCTAGCCATGTATCTTACCTCTGAAGAAGAGCACTATAAGCATCTTTATGCTCAAGGAAATTAGCTAATGTAATTACATATGTTAAACATTTACATATTTTACATGAGCTAACACATGGTATCTATAATGGAGGAAGCATCACTGAGTATTTATCCTGCCTAGGAATTTGTCCCATTCTTTCTGTAATGATAAGATTGCAAAGGTTTAAGTGATTTTTTTTTCTTTGCTGTGAACAGTACTTTCCCAGAGAAATGGTTTAAGTGGCCATGAACACAGCCATGACTCTTGTTTGCCGGAGTCTTTCTCCAAGTGTAACATCTTCGGCCCTTTGTCATGATGGTCTGGCAATCCAGGTTTGCAAGTGGATCCGAGGCAGAAAGCCAAGTAACTTGGAAGATATGGATGCCACTGCCTAAAACCAGGGAGCAGCTTTGTTTTAGTGGCGTTTGGTGGTTTCACTACATTCACCATAACCTCTCCGAGTCCTCTCATCTCCAAACCCTCCACCGCTGCAGGAAGTGCCATGGTCTGACATTGAGGTCAGTGATTTTAATAAAGAACAACCTGCCCAGAATTATAGGGACACGACATAGTATCCTTAAGTGACTGGTCAACTGCAGCTCAAGAATTATTTCATTGGCGCTTTATTTTTTTTTCTCACTTTGTGAATCAATGTAACCTGGAGAAGATTTCAGGTTACCTGGGAGGCTGAAGCTAAAGAGAAGATACTTAGAAACGCCACAAGAAATCAGAATTTTATGCTCAAACTCTTTAAACAGAAAGACCAACTGATAGGCGTTATCGAGGGGCAGGAAATATATGGGTTTTTTTTGGGGGAATGACTCAACTGTGAATCCCATATCTCAGTGAAGGAAGAGACCAGTTTGGGGCTGAAGGAAAAAACAAGAAAGTCGGAAGGTGCAAGTAAAGGCTGAAGTGTCACGTAAGCGGAGCGGGGCTGACAGAGAGGGACGGCGCCAGGCTGTAGAAACCACGTTAGGAAGCAGAAAAAAAAGGGATTGTTGTGTCGGGTGAAAGCGAGTAAGCCCGAGAGCGAACAAGCCCTATAGCCAAGGTTTGCTGCGGTGACCCTGGGGCAGGAGGACACTTCGCCGTACGGGAGTCAGTAATGGCAGCAGGAACACCGCGTGGAAAACGGCTGCGAGTGGGTGACGGAAAACACCTGTGGACGGGGACAGGAGCCGCCGTGACCCAAGGCGAGGAGGGGTGACAGAGTGGGGACAGGGGAGGGCGGCCCGGCGGGGAGAGGCGCCCAGGCCCCCGGGCCGGGCGGGGAAGCCCGTTAGCCGGCTCCGAGGAGCGCGGCGTGCGGCCCAGGCCCGGCTTCCCCTCCCCGCCGTGCGAGAGCGGCCCGGGCGCTGCTGCCGCCGCCCTCGGCCGGCCTCCTCCCGCCGGCGGAGTCCCCTCCTCCCCGCCGCCTTCCCGGCGGCCGCCGAGCCGCTGGCGGCGGGGGCGGTGGCGGGAGGCCGAGCTGCTCGGGGCTCGCCGGCGCTGCCCATGGGGGGAGTGCGGGGTACCCCCCCAAGTCCAGCTCTTCCTCCGCGCCTGCGAGCAGGGCGACTGCGAGACCGCCCGGCGCCTCTTAGGGCTGCCCGGCGGTGGCGGTGGCGGCGACGCGGCAGCCCCCTCCTCCTGCGGTACTGAGGAGGCGGCGGAGCCCCGCGGCGAAGCGTCCGCCCCGCCGTCCCCCGCCGTGCCCGTGGACTGCACCGACGAGGCCGGCAACACGGGGCTGCAGTTCGCCGCCGCCGGGGGACACGAGCAGCTGGTGCGGTTCCTGCTGCGGAAGGGGGCCTCGGTACAGAGCAGGAACCATTACGGGTGGAGCCCCCTCATGCAGGCGGCCAGGTAGGGACGGGGTGGGCGGGGGAAGGAATCGGGGTCGTCGGCCGCCGTCCCGCCTCACCGCGGCGCACCGGCCTAGTCAGCGGCAGGGCGGCTACCGCGCCGGCGGCAGACCCGGGGCGGGGAAGGGAGGGCCGCCGAGGCTGTGCCTCGGCGGCCCTCCCTTCCCCGCCCCGGGTCTGCCGCCGGCGCTCGGCCCTTTCGCCTTCCAAATCTCGCTGCCCAGGCCGGGGGAGGGCGCCCGGGAGCGCTGGGGGTGGGGAGTGGGGGGTGTCCCAGGCGAGGCATCGTGTGTGAGGGCGGGCGGGGGGGCGCCATGTTGTAGGCCGCGGTGGGTCGTCCCTGGGTGTTATCCAAGGGGGGGATCACCTGTCGGGTTCCCCAGAGGGGGTGGGTGGGTGGGTGAGAAGGGATTGTAGGGTTTAAATTTGGGTAAGTAGCACACGAGGGGCGTTAGGTTTTTCGCTATGTTAACGGTGTGGTGATGGGAGCTGCGCACACTGTTCTTGGGTAAAATGAGCGCGGAATCGTAGTCAGAGGTAATCTGAACGTGAAAACGCTGCTTTCCCCTTCTGTGGAAATAAGATATGTGCGCACCCTTACTTCATTTTCTGTCACTTTTATTTCTTGGTATGTGTCTACCTTACCTGCCGGTTGAAAACTCACCTCTGACATAAAACATACTGAAGCAAACAAGAAATTATTCATTTCACTTGGCTTTTCTGTATTTTCGTAAGTGGCTCGCTGGAGGATATGGAAAACCATTGCTGAGGTTTTTAATGACAAAACTGGATTGCTTTCTGCATCAGTGACGCTGTGCTTCGTGCAGCCCGCTGCTGGGTTGTGGGAGGGCCCTGTATGGTGCTTATCTTTACATGTAGAAGTACCCTCTGGGTTTATGGACGTGCTTTGCAAGGTTGGAGGGCAGTCTTTTCCTGTAATAACTGAGTGTTTAATTGAGAGGATAAATGTTTTTTGGGTTTGTTTTTTTTTCTTGTTTCATAACTTTAAAATACTTGGAAGAAAAGAGTCTTTTTCAAAGTTAACATTTCTCTTTTCAGTTCAAGCCCATAGAAAGTTCCCAAAGAATGAGTCACACAGCTGGTTTCCCAGTAAGAACAAGGAAGACAAGGTTCAACGATTTTGTTATTTTATGAAGGTTAAGAAAAGGAAAGAAGTTGCAGAAACATTCTTAGATTTTTTTTTTCCCTTAATGAAAACCATACGCTCATTCTCTAAAAACAATAAACTCAAATCACTATAACCCTCTCACTGTTTTAAAGAAATTACTTGCTGCCATTTGAAAAGTACTGTAGATATCATTGAAACCTGCGGAGGAAGCTTAAAGTGAAAGAGCATGTTTCTTTTTTCTTTTTAATGGATAACCAAAAAGGAAACATGGTGTTTGTACAAACACAGGTTTCGAACTGTGCACATGTTTGATTTTCTGGATGTGGTTAGTCCTGTTGAAATTGGACAGGAGATAGCATATATGCATAAAATTAATCATGTGTACAGTGGTTGCAGGCTCTAGTGAGATGACGCAGTGAAGGCTACCAGGATAGACCTAGGGACTAGACAGGCCCTGGAGGCTTCCTTCTGCAACTATGTACGTTCTGAAAGGAAACTAGGGAGTTTTGGTCTCCTGTCTGCTGTTGGTGGTTAGTAGCATTCTTTGGGATTTCCTCAACTAATATTTGCTTTTCTGCAGCGCACAAAGGCTGCTTTCAGGATGAAAGCTCGATTGTGTTAAACACTGCTCAATCATATAGAAATGCATGGTATCTGCAACAAAAGCACAAAGGTACACATCTTATCAATGTATTATGTTGATTAAAATGTGGGATTGCTGAGCTGAGGAACAGTAAAGGGTTTCCATTTTCTCATGGTTATGTAGCTGGTTGGTTGGGTGTATGGCATGCATGATTGTCTTTTGCTTACTGACAAAGTACCGGAGCCTCTGATAGTCAAGTTGTGTTAAAGCTGGGTTACTGTTGAAACTGATGTCAGAGTTCGGTAGTCTGACCAAGTTCCTTTAGATATTCCACACAAGAAAGGTTTAACACTTTAATACCGAGTTTCCTTATTGGAAGATATGTGATGTTACACAGGAATTTGATTTAGCCTAGTGATACAGCAATCTCCTGAAATCATAACACAAGCATGTAACATAGGAATTGCAACACACAGTTGAACCACAAAACAAACAGCATGCCCTTTACCAGTACCTGTATGCTCAACATCATGATGTTGGGCGTCCCCAGTTGCCGGGAAGGAACATGTCGCTGGAAGCCAGCTCAAGCCCGTTGCTCTCTTCAAAATTTGTTTTGTTGGTTACTCAGTTTTGGTGCTCTGTTTTGGGCTGAGCTGTGTAGACACTCCCCCCATGCTGGTCTGGCTAACTCAGGAAGATAATACCTTCCTATTGATTATTTTAGGGAACGCCATTCACACAGCCAGTTGTCCCAGCCTGCTGATAGATCTGTTCCTCTAAATCAAAGGCCACCCTCTGTTCCCCTTTGTGTTGAGAGTTCAGCTTTCTTTATACCAGCTGTGGTCACTCGCTAAGTCCTTCCCTGAGCTTTGTGGGTGCATGCCTGTCTTCTCTGAGTCTGCTTCCGTAGTGGGGGTTTGTTGATGGTTCACAACTGGAAAGCAAGGGATGATGCAAATACAGAAGATTGGCTATCCAGCTGATAAAACGGTCTTTTTTTTTTTTTTTTCTTTAGCATTGACTCTGAAGTTTTTACTGTACTTGTTCAATAGTAATGAGGGTACTTAATTAAGATATCTGCAAACAGACTGGCTTTGATTCCTGAATGTGATACAGGCCTAGAAATAAGAGGATGAAAGTGACTCTGGTTTATGGAAGTTATGTGTTGATGCCATGCAGTTGTAAGTGAGGCTAGCATGTTGCTGCTTTGACCAGAACATCCTCTTAAATAGGTGCCTCGTTTATGAGCATGGTCACTGGTACACGTGGAATGGTTTAGTTTACAGTCCTCAGCTGTTGATTGCTCCCCTCCAGTAAGGCAACCACAGTAGTGCATGCGTGATCCCACGTAGTGTATTAGTCAATAGGCCAATTTGGTACCAAAGTTTTCGGTGTTCAGAGTATGTCGGTGTTCTTTGAGAAACCTTTGCCATCCAAGGTGTTAATTCTCCTCCTTATCTCTTTCTGTCAAGGTTTGGACATCTAAGCGTGGCTCACATCTTGCTGGAGAATGGTGCTGATCTCAATGCGCAGAATAAGTTAGGAGCCAGTGTCCTTACAATGGCCTCCAGAGGCGGCCACGTCAGCATGGTGAAATTGTTGCTGGAATCTGGAGCTTTTGTAGACAATTACGACCATTTTAGTACAAACGTACTTAACAGCAGCAGAGATGACCTTCCCGATATCACTCCACTAATGGCAGCTGCTCAGCATGGACACGAGGCAGTGGTACATCTGTTACTAGACTGGGGAGCTGATTGTAATTACGCTGTGAAGACAATGGGCTGGAGTCCTTTAATGCTGGCAGCTGTTAGTGGAAAGGTGAGCTTGGCACAGCAGCTCATGGAGAAAGGTGCCAATCCTGATCACCTAAATGTATTACATAAAACACCTTTTGAAATCTCTGTTGGCTTCAAACACAAAGACATGAAGGACTACCTGGAATCTCTCACAACGATCAGACCCCAGGCAGGTATGGAGCATTAGTTTTTTATTTCACTTTCTTGAAGTTTTGATTGCATATTTAGAAATTGAAGGGGTTATTTTGCATGTACACGGTGTTCTTTATAATTTGTAACTAGACTCTTTTGAAAATGTTGAAGTAGGTACACCTACCTCAGGTGAGGCAGGAACGCGCAACTTCAGCAGATTTCCTCTATGTTAGTGTGACAAGATTCCCGTCCTGCAATGAAAATCATGTGAAACATTTTAAAACATCTTAGTGTTTTAATTTTTTTTTCTTTTAAAACACATGGTATAGGTGGTCATTGAGGGAGAAAATTAAAAAGGCCTGCTTGAAATGGCACTAAAGAAGGGACATCAAAACCAGAATAGGATATCAAAGAAAGGATATTGCAGACTCAAAGAAAACCTAAAAGATATAAAATCTAGAAAACCTGCCTTGTAAGGAAAGACTGAAGAAGTTCAATCTGTCTAGTTTCATGAGGAGGTGGTTAAGAGGTGCGATTAATAAAGTGTCCACATTAAGGACAGGAAGTCCAATACTGGAGGGCCTTTTTTATAGCAGCCAAAGAAAAAACTTGTGAGTTTAGTTAGAAGAATCTGAATGGGAAATAAGACACTATGTTCTGTGGTGAAGCTTAGACCTGGAGTGACTTAGTAGAGGTGTGCAATCTCTAACTGTTGCAATCAAGATTAAATGCCTTTCTAAAACTCATCATTGGATTATCTTCACTGGGTGTCGCATACAAAGCCTGTGAAAGCCTTGCCTTGCAGAAAGCCAAATGAGGTTAACCTATCATTTTTTTCTAGTGCTCTCTAAACATATGAAACCTCCTCAAAGTCCTTTGATAGTGGACTGCGTATTCTAAGAAAACCAAGTATTAATGTGGATGAATAACAAGTTGGCATGTCCCGTACTTTTCTGTTCCTTGCAGGAGAGGGGAATACTTAATTGACTTCAGCAAATTTATAAGCAACCTCCTCCTCTCAAATGTGAACATGCCTCTGTGTGTGCGCACACACACACACACAGATAGGCCCACACACTATGCTCTCTTATGTGCAAAACTAGGTTAAAATAACATTATTTCAATGCAAATCTCAAGTAAAATGAAGTGAAGAAATGCTGCTTTTATGGTTTTTATTTTTGCCCTGTAATGCTATGGGCAGTGAACAAGAGAATTGGTAAAGAAACATTTTGTGACTGTATAATTAAATAATATGTGGCAGTCATGCAGCTTTAGCCATGAGCGTGGAAGGATGTAAGAAATCCAAGATTTTGTAGAGAGAGGTAGTATCTTAGCTGAGGGCTTAGGAAGGTGTGAGCAAACTTAAGACTACAAAATTTTTCCTTCAGTCTTAAGCAGTGTATCCAGTACCACACACTCAACCAAAAGGACAGAGTGGTATATTGTGTGTCTTAACCAGTAATTTTCCAAGTTTCTTTTTAATTACTAAGTAAATTTATATTCTGTTGTCAGTTTTTTATATGTAATTTCCTAGGATTTTTATTTTTATTGAAGATAAAGGTTAAACCTACTTGCTGTTACCTGTCGGTAAGAAATGTTAATGAATTTTGTTTTTAAAAATTTTTTACTTATTGCGGATATCTCTCCCAGATATCTTTCCAAATTGGCTTTTATTTTTAGCTGGTTCTATAAAATAGTGTTACTAATGTCTTATGTTAGTTTTGTTAAAATATTGTGGATTTGCTTCTTTTTTTCCTTCTCCAGAAGTTTGTTTATGCTAACTGAAATGCATTAAAACTGTTTCTGAAATCAGGCATTTTGGTTTGGACATTGTGTTGGACATTTGAATGTCAATAAGTCATTTCAGAAACTGAGACCTTATTCTGTATGTGGCTGTTTGGGGACACTTTTCAAGGTATTTGTGCTTTATGATGCAGACCGGTGCTGGGAGATGCTTAACAAGAGTGTTTAGAAGTGCTGCATCTGGATTTTTCAGCTGTGAAATACTTACTATGAAACCTAAGGATGTGGCTAGCCCTAGAAAGAACCTTTTCCAGGTGCTACCACCCGTCCAGCCGTGGTGGCAGCAAGCCTTTAGGGTAGGATAGTCCACTCTAAGCTCTCTGCCACTTGTGATACCCAAATTGGCTTATTTAAATCTCACCAAATTGTGTCTGTATTACACTGCCATGTGGACATGTCTGCAATCCCCCACATTGTTAATATTTGTTTAAGTTTGGTGTCATTCCTGCAGGTCAAGCTTCCCTTGTACTTTGAGAAGCAAGGGCAAAAATCTGACATTTCTTTCTGCTTCAGAGTGGGTGTTAACTTAGTCAGATGTTGACTCATAGGTTAAGTTGGAGCTAGGGCTTTCATACAGCCACGCTACCAGACAGAACCGGCTTACTGTAGACGTTTTCTCATGACGAGTCTCTGAGGAATAGACATCATTTGGTTACAGTATGCAGAGAGACATCTCTACAGTACATACAGTATGCAGACATCGGTGGGATTCGCTAGTGCAGCACTTTTTACCTTACCCATGTGTTTGCACATACAGAACATATGTGCAGACAGAGTTGGCCTGGTGAGTCTTGAAAGTCTTCTGTAGTCATACGACTTAAAGTATTGAAGAAGTCTGTTTAAGCTAGGAAGTTGGACTTGTGTTAAAGCAGGTGAGTGTTCCTGTCACGTCTGCTGATGGGGAGTTTCTGTCAGCAGAAGGGTGGTAACTAATTGGGGCAGAGAGAGGGGTAAAAATATTAAGCCTCCACACAAATTTCTGCATTGTTTTTTACCATGGCTTCAGTCTCCTCCTAGCACTGGAGTCTTGTATATCCTGGTAAGAAGAAAGATCCTTTCTCTTGTATGGAAGGCAGTAGAAAAGGAATTTGTCTTCTCATCCATTGCCATACATAGGACAAATTGCCTCCCAAAAGAAAGCAACTCTCTTCTCAGGGCTGTTTTCGGTAACAAATTCAAAACTACCTGAAATGGCTTGGGTGTTGCCTGTGTTCTGTCCCTGTTCTTGCTTCATCTTACTCGAATGTTAGTCCTTCCTTCTGGCATCTCTTTGTGGTCTCCTGCTCCTCCCTGAGGCTGCTTCTCTTCCAAGCTTTTCACCACTTTTACGCCAAGTACGGAGTCTGATCCTTTTCTAAACTAGTCTTTTGAACTCTGTTTTCCAATGGTGAGATCATAGAATCATAGAATGGTTTAGGTTGGAAGAGACCTTGAAGGTCATCGAGTTCCAACCCCCCTGCCACAGGCATACATCATACACAGTTCCTTCTGTAAGATCAGTTTCTGAACCAGGAGAAAATACAGGACCCACACCCCACTTTCCCAGTCTTGAAAGAAGAGTTTCTCATGTTTTTGGGGGCTTTCTAGCAATTGCTCTTGTTCAGCATTTTTAAATGACTTCATTTGGAGTCAAGCTATGAACATTAACCTTTTTTGTATTATCGTAAAAACAGCAGAATCAGGCTTGGGAAATCTCTCGACATCCCGTTGTTTTTCTCAGAATTCTTTTACCCCATTGGTTCTGTAGTGTCAGTAATGCTTTGCAAGATGGAGGAGGATGTATTTTTCTGGATTGAGTAGAAGGTGCAAAATATGTCACTATTTTTTCCTCATGTTACATAGTGTCAGCAGTTTGAAAGCACTTCGAAGGCATGTCAAAGGAAAGATCCTTCACTTGAAATACTAAAATTTGTAATAATAATAGTTCTTATTACGGGGATGATCATCTGGGAGCCGAAGGATATCTGTTAATGCACAAATAGCAAGGTGTGTGTAGTTAAATCACCACTATTAATTTTGTGACCTTCACAAATTAACGTAGCAACACTGAAGAGGAAATAAAAATGGGACATCTTGTAAAACTCTTTTTGAGTCACCTTTCAAAATAATCCTGTACTCTTTGAGTGTTTGCTGTTGTACAGAGGATTACACCAGACCACAGAACCATACTATGGTTCTTTAATTGGTATTTTAGTCTTCCAGGCAGGAAACACAGAAGTTTCCAAATACAGTTTCCTGATAGAGAATGGAAGTTGAAAGGCAAAAGCCTGTTCTGGTGCTTTATTGTAGTTAGTAGCTTTAACTCTGCACAGAGAACCATACAGGTGAGTCATTCTTCCCAAAGGGAATAAAAAGGTTACCAATGCTTTCTTTGTTCTTAATAAATGTATGTTCAAACCTATGTTTTATAGTACCTTTGTGTAAATTTTTTAATAGTTTTTGCTATAAAAATTTTACTAGACATTTTTGCTTTTTTTAATGATTGCTAATAGAAATATTTATGTTTCTTCCAGATACAGAAAAGGGGCAGCCTGATGTCTTTCATGCTTTGAAATTGGGTAAGTACTGATAGGGCTCTTCTACCACGTCTGGTTCTTGACGCTTCAGAGCATGTTTGTTTGTTAACATGGGAAGCCGAGATGTGTTCTGTTTTTACACGTGACTTTGGTTATTTCCTTATTTTTCTTTCATGCCAAAATGGTGTAATTTCCAGTGTTTTCAAGGCCATGCTACCTTTAATATGATTTTTTTTTTTTTGCCTTCTTGGTAAACTTGAAGTGTGAAAACAAAAGTGCTAAGTGATGCAAAAAAATATGCTGGCCTCTACTCTGTATTAGCATTGTAATTGCTCTTTAAAGTTGTTTCAAGAAAAGAATAAGTGTCTCAGATCTTGCGTGTACTTTCATGAGCAAGAGTGACTTTCATGAGCACACAACTGCTAAAACTGTTCCATGGCAAACAGAAAGAGCGAGTGCCATTCTGTTGATTTAAATTTTATCCAGGCTCTGATGGGTTGCACCCATGGTGGATGGCAGACTGCTTTCTGGTTACCTATTTTCCTGGGTCTTCCAGCATAGGAAAAATGCTGAAATGATGGGTTTGGCTTAAGGCTTGCTATCTGGTGGCTTTGGCATGGGAAACAAGACTATCCACTTTCTGCTGAGTTTCCTGATAGTGTCACTGGTCAGAAAACTCTGCACTGTTTGCTATCTCTTTGGCAGGTTAGAGAGATGTAGTACTTGAACCTTATCTTATTACTGCTCATACAATTGGTGTTTTGCCATTTAAATGTATTTTCGGCGATATGATAGCACATTTAGCCTATTGCTAACAGTCCTAGCTATATAGACAGTCAGAGAAAAATAGTCACTCAGTAATAAAGAAAAGTTCCTGATAGATCGATTGAATTTTTTTTTTTTCAAATATTGGAAGATGTCATTCTCATGTGAGATTAAATCTTATGTCCAGTGAAGTCATGAGAGGTGTCCCATGAGACCTAAGAGGGTTGTTTCTTCTCCAGTCAGCCTGCCCTTACTTGGGACTAGGACGCCCCAGACAATGAGGAAACATTGGTAATAGAGCCTTGTGCATCGCAGTGGACCTAATAATCCTTACTAGGGCTGTCTTTCTGTGTCTGTGGCATAGAAAATCTGCTCATAGTGCACTGAACGCTGACTCTACCCCTTCTGCCTGTGATAGGTGCATACAGAGTAAGTGAGCTTTAGGGTTGAGCACAACTGCCTCTCATTTCAGCTTTTTTTGTCCACGTACCCATTCCTGACTGTAACATAATCATAAAGCCTTTGTTGTGGTTCACCTTGCTTTCAACAGGGAACTGCAATTTGAAGAGAGCTCCGAGTCAGCAACTTTCACAATTTCCGATGGATTTTTGGATCTTTTTTTATTATTATTATTTGTAAATGAGTGATTTTTGTGAAGGAAAATGCTGGTTTTTTCCCAGCATCTGTCCAAATGGATTTCAGCAATGCACCGTTAAATCAACAATTATCTTCGAAGTTTTATTGTTACTGCATTCCTGTTGAAATGTTAGAGGTGTGTTTTAACTGGTCAAGCCTGGCCTTAGTGTTCAGATCTCATCCTGCGTTTGGTACAGCAGTTTAACAGTTGCTTTTCAATTAACCATCATAAGCCACTGCCTCAGGAACTTTATGGCTTTGCAGGCTGCCAGAACTAGAAATGGGCAGGCATAATAATAGTGGACAAGAAAGAGATGATAGGTAGCAGTACACTGTTAAATGTTGACTCACACTTAACCTACTGTCCTGGTTTCAGCTGGGATAGCATTAATTTTCTTTCTAGTAACTGCTGTGCTTCGCATTTAGTATGAGAATAGTGTTGATAACACACCAATATTTTAGTTGGTGCTAAGTAGTTGGGGACTTTTCAGCTTCTCATACTGGCCCACAAGAAGGTGGGGGGCACCCAAGAGTCTGGGAGAGGACACAGCCGGCACAGCTGACCCCAGCTGACCAAAGGGATATTCCATACCACATGACGTCATGCTCAGCATATAAAGCTGGGGGAAGAAAAGGGAAGGGGGGAATATTCAAAGTTGTGGCATTTGTCTTCCCAAGTAACTGTCACGCGTGATGGAGCCCTACTTTCGTGGAGATGGCTGAACGCCTGCCTGCTGATGGGCAGTAGAGAATGAATTCCTTGCTTTACTTTGGTTGTGTGCACAGCTTTTGCTTTACTTACTAAGCTGTCTTTATCTCAACCCATGAGTTTTCTCACTTTTTTGATTCTCTCCCCTAACCCACCGTGGGGGAAGTGAGTAAGTGGCTATGTGGTGCTTAGTTGCTGGCTGGGGTTAAACCACGACAGCTACCAAAACCTCTTCGTAGGAGGGCCTCAGGTCTGTTAGGGTTTAGAGAATTCAGCTGCCCTTCTTGTACCCCTGTGACTTTTAGTTTGAGATTTATAAACGTTAGTGCTGGGCCGCAGGGAGTCTTATGGGGGGAGCCAAATGAATACTGGTCAGCATACTCCTTTTGTTTTTTTTCTGAAATACTTTGCTATGGGTGGCAACACTGTTAAAAAAAAAAAAACAACTCACTAGTTTAAAAAGTGTGCAGACCAGAGTTCAAAGTCAATTCTGGAGCCTCTGTAGGTTCCAGGGTTTCTGTTTAACAAAGTCTGTGATGCAGATCTGTGTTAAAAAAGCCAGCTGCTGTCTTTTACTTAACTGGGACATAAAAAAAGTAGTTCTGTGCTTTTGTATCTTTCCTGTTCCCAAGAAATTAGCTGAGTAGCGCGGGTGGGTGTTAGTTTCAGTGAGCGCATTCAAGTGCCTGCAGGGGTTGTCTGGGATTCTGACTGACTTTCCAAGGAAAATGTTCGTGCCTGTGATTGAGTTGAAGGCAGCTTGTGTCATGAAGCAGTTTACCATCTGAAGGTTTTTTTAAAGGTTAGAGTTTTTCCATTTGCATGGCAGTTGATGATTTGCTGCTTCTTTCCTCTGTTCCTACAGTGTTACATATTTTGTCACAGAGAATTTTTTTTTCCTCTTAGCTTCTTCCTTGCTTTTGCCTGCCATATGTCATCAAAAAAGTAAGGGACCTGGGTGAGCTTAAGCTCTCTGCTTAAGATGACCCTGACTACCTCGTAAATTTTTAAAAAGTGTTTGTTCCTACCTTTATTAAGATTTAGAAAAAAAAACACAACCTGGTTCAAATATGTTCAGTAGCATATTTTGTACTGCTTTTCATAATCTAGACAAGAACTCACTGGCTACCAGCCTTTTTATGTGGAAACTTGAATGTTAGGTTCGTTTGTAAAGAACTAGAAAGATGATAGGAACAATGCATTACTCTTGAGCAAGGAAAAGGGAAGTTTTGCACTGGAAATTTAGTTTAACTATTGGAGGCAGAGTTAAAAAAAACCTTCTGAATATAAGAAAATTGAGCGCTGGAATAGATTAATTCCTTGGGAGGTTGTGGAAGTATCAGTAGAAGTTTTTAGAATCAGTGAACCACCTTTGTAGAGGAACTTATATGTCAGTGTGACATAGGGCATTGTTTTATCTGCTTAAGGCAGGGATGGCCACCACCACCTTTCAGAGTGCCTTTGTACCCAATCTCTTTGTTTCTGAAATTTTTGCTTTCTGTGATTTCAGCCTATGGAAATGCAACAGGGATCTTAACCCTGCTGAAGGACAAATCATGGTGTCTCAGCATCATCGGTTTTCCTTGCATGACATCATCTTATGGAAATTTAATAGAAATCTTCCCTACTTGTGTCTTCACATGTGGGATTCACTGCATTTTCTACAGCCTTTACAGCTTAGTTGTTAATGTCAGAAAATGATTCTTGGAATGGGGTTGTACTATAAGTGTACAGGTAGGGAAGAATGGGGGAAAACAGAGCTTCATGCGTATGCCACAATTTTATGTAGCCCGGGGAGATGTACTGATCAACTAAAAGACCAAAGTTCAATACAGATATTTAGCTTTAGTGTTACAATTGCTTTAGTACTTTATTTTTTCTGTTTTAATTCCACTAAATGTAGACCGATGACAGCAAATCAAAATACATATGAATTCAGTGGCTAAGCAGTTCTCTGATACTCATGTGGATTATGTTTTATCGTTGTTTTACAGGAAACTTTCAGCTCGTTAAAGAGATCATTGATGAAGACCCATGTCAGGTCAATATTACCAATGTTGATGGTGCTTCTCCATTAATGATTGCGGCCGTAACTGGACAGCTGCCCCTTGTTCAGCTTCTTGTTGAGAAAAACGCTGATATTGACAAACAGGATAATGTTCATGGCTGGACAGCACTAATGCAGGCCACATACCATGGGTAAGGTACATGCTGTCTTTGTGTCTAGCAGTAAAGAAGTTTCATTCTTCTTACATCCCAATAGAAAAAAATCTTTTTGATACTGACATTGGAAGCAGAGGAGTCCTACAAGAAATTGAGAGACTTGTGGCATCAGTTTTTTTCATGACTCTTGTGCTGCACTCCGCTTTTCAGAGCAGATCTGAGTGCCATTTGGCTTTCAGAATGAGTGGCACATTTGGGAACTTGAATCTTGCTCAGTAAGTGGTAGGAACACAGTGCTCCAGGCAGGCACTAGGAGCTTTAGTGCAGATTCCAACTTCCCTCCTTCGATGTTTTTTAGTGTTTTGTAAGAGAGATCACCCTGTGCCATGGTTGTAGGCCTACATCAAGTTGTGAAACTTCAAGGCAATCACCCTTCTATGTGCCATGTTTTCCAGTCTTAAACCCGTTCTCATGTTCCTCTATTCAGCCTTTAATTTTCATTGAGTTTTCTGAAATGTGCCCGCTGGAGAACTGATTGTCATTTTCTCTAAAGCTACGTTATAAATGCAGGTGGGCACTTAAAGAGTCAGACTCCAGAAACTTGGCCTGGTACTTCACATGTGATCTCTGTCATATACTTGGCATTGTCAGGATACAGGATATTCAGTTTAGGAAGGTGAACTTTTCTCCATTTTTGTAGACGAGGCCCTCATGAAGGTGAAGATTCACTTCAGTGCTTGGTAATGCTCACGTTAATTGTACAAATGCAGATAGTCTGCTCCAGCTTTTATTTTTATTCAACAGATCTCATTGGACTATGAAAGTGCAACAAAGGGGAAAAATAAAAGGTCAAGTTGTCACTGCTTTGTGAAAATTTTCTGAAGTAGTTCTTGGGACCTGCGATAGATGGTCCACATGTAGGTACTTTGCTTGGCAGAGTACCATGTGATAAAGCCTTGAGGGGAAGAGGGGCCCAATAAAGCTGGTTCAAGGATCCAAGGATCACCTCCTCCAATGTCATGGAGCGATGCATCCCAACAAAGAAGAAGTAGGGCAAAAACGCCAGGAAGCCTGCATGGACGAACAAGGAGCTCCTGGACAAACTCAAAACAGAAAAAAGAAGCCTACAGAGGGTGGAAGCAAGGACGGGTAGCCTGGGAGGAATACAGGGAAATTGTCTGAGCAGCCAGGGATCAGGTTAGGAAAGCTAAAGCCCAGGTAGAGTTAAATCTGGCCAAGGATGTCAAGGGCAACAAGAAAAGCTTCTACAGGTACGTCAGTGATAAAAGGAAGACTAGGGAGAATGTGGGCCCTCTGGAAGGAAATAGGAGGCCTGGTTGCCTGGGATATGGAGAAGGCTGAGGTACTCAACGACTTTTTTGCCTCAGTCTTCACCGGCAAGTGCTCTAGTCACACTGCCCAAGTTGCAAAGGATAAAGGCAGAGTCTGGAAGAGTTAGGTGCTGCCCGCTGTAGGAGAAGATAAGGTTTGAGACCATCTGAGGAACCTGAAGGTGCACAAATCCATGGGACCTGATGAGATACATCCTCAGGTCCCAAGGGAACTGGCAGATGAAGTTGCTAAGCCACTATCCATCATGTTCGAGAAGTCGTGTCAGTCCAGTGAAGTTCCCACCAACTGGAAAACGGGAAACATAACCCCTATTTTTAAAAAAGGGAAAAAAGAAGACCTGGGGAACTACAGGCCAGTCAGTCTCACCTCTGTGCCTGGCAAGATCATGGAAACTATGCTAAGGCATATGGAAAATAAGGAGGTGATTGATGACAGCCAGCAGGGCTTTACTAAAGGCAAATTGTGTCTGACAAATTTGATGGCCTTCTACAATGGGGTTACAGCTTTGGTGGATAAGGGAAAAGCGACTGATATCATCTGTCTGGACTTGTGCAAGACATTTGACACTGTCCCACACTACATCCTTGTCTCTAAATTGAAGAAACATAGATTTAATGGATGGACCACTCGGTGGATAAGGAATTGGCTGGATGGCCGTGCTCAAAGAGTTGTGGTCAACAGCTCCATGTCCAAGTGGCAACCAGTGATGAGTGGTGTTCCTCAGGTGTTGGTACTGGGACCGGTGATGTTTAACATCTTTGTTGGTGATATGGGCAGTAGAAGTGAGCGCATCCTCAGCAAGTTTGGTGAGAACACCAAGCTGTGTGGAGCAGTCGACACGCTGGAGGGAAGGGATGCCATCCAGAGGAACCTGGACAGCCTGGAGAGGTGGCTCGTGCAAACCTCATGAAGTTCAACAAGGCCAAGTGCAAGGTCCTGCACATGGGTTGAGGCAATCCCAAGCACAAACACAGACTGGGCAGATGATGGATTGAGAGCAGCCCTGAGGAGAAGGACTTAGGGGTGTAGGTTGATGAGAAGCTCAACATGAGCTGGCAGTGTGTGCTTGCAGCGCAGAAAGCCAACTGCATCCTGTGCTGCATCAGAAGAAGTGTGTCCAACAGGTCAAGGGAGGTGATTCTGCCTCTCTACGCGGCACCTGGAATATTGCGTCCAGCTCTGGAGCCCCCAGCATCAGAAGGATATGGACCTGTTGGGGTGAGTCCAGAGGAGGGCGACGAGGATGATCAGCGGGCTGGAGCACCTCTCCTATGAGGAGAGGCTGAGAGAGTTGGGGCTGTTCAGCCTGGAGAAGAGACGGCTCCAGGGAGACCTTATAGCAGCCTTTCAGTACTTAAAGGGGGTCTGCAGTAAAGATGGGGAAAGGCTCTTTGTCAGGGAGTGTAGGAATAGGGTGAGGGGTAAAGGTTTTAAACTGAAAGAGGGCAGATTTAGATTAGATATGAGGAAGAAGTTCTTTACTGTGAAGGTGATGAGACACTGGAACAGGTTGCCCAGAGGGGTTGTGGTTGCCCCATCTCTGGAAACATTCCAGGCCAGGTTGGATGGGGCTTTGAGCAACCTGGTCTAGTGGGAGGTGTCCCTGCCCATGGCAGGGGGGTTTGGAACTAGGTGATCTTTAAGGTCCCTTCCAACCCAAACCATTCTATGATTCTAAGATGAGATTCTCTGCTTCTTCACCAACACAGCGCTGATAGTAGCGATAGGCATGTCACAAAAGTGCTTGAAGATCAGTTTTTCTGGTGTGGCCATTTTGCTTAACAGCAGCCACCCTGGTGCACAGCTGGAATAGAAGCAGCTGGCAGAAAGTGATGTGCAGGGCTGCTGGCACATCCCCTTGCCTGTACTCAGGCACTTCTCTTGTCTGTGGAAGCATAGAGTGCAGCTGAGTGCTACGCGTGTTCACATACTGCCCTTTCAGTTTCCTGGAGGACTGTGTTAGGAAAATTCCCTTCCCTATTATATTAATCCATCTTTACAGTATGAAAGTGTATTAATTTTGTTAATATACTTAGTGTTTGAGGTAGTAGAATTTTATTGGAGACTTTGATATTATTCATGCTTAAGTAAAACAAACTAAAGGAGACCAGCTCAGTGGAAGGACCAGAAGGACATTCCATCCCTAGAAGTAAGGACTTGGCTTCTTGGAAACTTGGAGCTGTCCATGAAGGATAGAAGATACCCCTAGTCAGCCAAGATAACAGCAGCATCATAGCCCCTCTAACACACCTTTGAAACCCTATCAGTGTTGTCTGGCATCGTAGATAAGTGACGATAGCAAGAATGACTCCAGGGACATGTGGATTAAGAGACAAACAGCAAGAATGCTGCAGAAATACAGTTGCTTTGCAAAGTTTTACTATGATTATTGATGGATAGTGTGGGTGTTGGTGATTAGTCAAATTGTGCTGTACCTAAACACTTGAAGGGTATAAGAACCCTGCGTAAAACCACATTCAGTGTGCCCCAGTTTGGCTGGGACACCTCATGTGCATGAATACATATTTCCCCTGGTAATTGTATACTTTGCATCCTAGCTTCTCTCCTTGGCTGACGTGAGCCAGTTGCAAATTTTCGTAACAACTGGAAATCTTTAGACTCCGCAGAGCCTCATTTTACTCCTTCTCAGGACCAAGAGTGGTGTGGAGGGTCTCTGGTTTGAAGCAGGGAGCAGACAAGGTCTGCATGAGCCAGGGACACTAAAGGATTATGTCTCTGTGTGCCCTCAAGGTGCAGGACTGGAAAGCAGGGTGAGGGGATGACACAGTTTTAAGGAAGAGAAGAAAAACAATGGAAAGTATGCAGATGAGCTGTGGTGGGGATAAGCAGAGTTTTTGTTAGAAGAGAGGAGGAACATTCCTCCTCCATTTTAGGTTGATTTTGTCTGGAGTGAGTTCAGAAGTGAAACTTCATTTGTACAATAAGAAGTAACGCTCTGAAGCGGAGTGGTTGAGATCTGTTTGTCAGGTTTAGTATTAGAGTTTGCAGTCAGCTATTGTTCCTCAACATTTTTGTTCTGTCTTGCTTATGCATGTCAGAGTTTGTTTTTATACAAGGTCAGTCTCTGCTCAAGAGGAGTTTTGTATTAAATATATTTTTCCTAGCTTTGTTGTCTGTTTGCTTATTTCGTGGGCTGAATTACAGTATTGTTTTTAACTCACAAGGCAAGTCCTGCTTATTTATTCAGGTGTATGAGGGGAGAGGGGCTAATGGGAATGGGATGGTGAGTTCCTTTCATGCAACTAGCTTTTATGAGCTTTTGTTGGAAGAGGTTTGTGCTGTTTATCATTTAATGCTGATTGGTTTTGCATTTTAAACAGCTCAAGGAAGTGATGATGTGCCTTCTCAATTATGTATTTTATATCTCTAATTAAGTGAAGTACTGTTGGAGTTTATAAATTATCTTCAGTCAATTTGGCTTTTTATATGCAATTTCTTATGTGTTCTGAATATGAAGTTGGGTTGAAGCATTAGTGATGGTCTGTGATGACTACTGGACTGACCTTTGTGTTTCCCTGCTTTTTTGCCCTAGGCATTAAAGGCCTTCCATTGAGAATGTGTTTGTAACAAATTCCAGAGTCAGTTCTAAAAGGTCAGCTTAAGAAGCAGTTTAGGTTTTTCAGTCGGACTTTCTGCATGTTGATTAGTGTAATTCATAGTGAGTAAACAGTGACTGACAAAGGAATCATGCGAGCTTCTGAATAGCTTGTGGACAAATTTTAGACTTGGTTAGCTATAGAAAAGGTAAAACTCTGATCTTTAATTGAGGAGCAATGATATAAAAGGATGAAAATGGAGTATTAGGGGTTTCTCTTTTTTTTTTTCCCCTAACATGAGCAATGCTTTTTTTTCTCCCCTCAAAGAAACAAAGAAGTTGTAAAGTATTTGTTAAATCAAGGAGCTGACGTCAATCTTCGTGCAAAAAATGGATACACAGCTTTTGACCTGATAATGCTGCTGAATGATCCAGGTATGCTATTTCAAAGACCACTGTGGAAATGTACAATGTGAACAGATTAACATCCCTTCCAGTCTAGAAAATACATTAAAGTTGCTAGGAAGTATCTGCTGAGGTCCACGCTGCGCTGGGTCAAGAAAGGATGCTGCCTGAAAATGGTGGGTTTTGGGTTAATTGGTTAGATGAATGTATACATTTATGGGATAACAGATTTTGCCGATCCCTCTTGCCTTTGTTTTTGAAGATGCTCCAAAATGTGTTGTTCATGTTACCAGAGACAGTTCAGTGGCATTTGACTGTGGTGGCCCAGGTATTCTGTAGTGTCATTAGCACACAGCTATCAACTGGAGCTAGAAACTTCCACCACAGTAAGGGGACAGGACAAAGAGAGTGCAGTCAGAACAAAACTAGTGAATTCCTGGCTGAACCTCTCACTGGGTCTGTAAAGGGTCTGAGAATAAATCACACTTCAGGGTTGAGGTTGTTTTTATGGGAGTGCTTCAGAAAAAGGCAGCGTTTTTTGGGGACGCTTCAATGAAACACATTTGGGGTTTCTTGTAGTTTGTAGCCTGTGTGATTTGTTATTGTTAACCTTGCCTGGTATCTGAATTGCTTTATCTGAAGCCAAAAACCACTACTGCTGATGGAATTAATGTTTGTTTTCTCAGTGTTTACTCATTATGGTGTTTTTAGTCACTAGTGGACACCTTCCCTTTGTCAAAAGTAGGTCACTAATAGTATGACATTTTAGAAAATAAATGCAGTGAATGTTTTTTTTCTTATAACTGACTTCTTGTAGGACAGAGTAGTTTGTCTTGTTACCTGTTCAGCAAGAGGAATATATAATTCAGTTCTGTCTGCCCTTCTGAAAGTCTTTCCTGACTTCTGTATAAAATACAGTTTTACAGACTATTTTTTTTTGCTTTCCTGTCCTCATCTCATACTTGTTCTTTTTTCTTCCTCTTCCTTTCTTTTTTTTCGTGATTTTGGTCCACCTTTTTTCTTACTGTGTCTTTTCAGTCCCTTCATTGTCCAGGCTGAACATCTCCTTTCTCTTTGGGATTTAATTTCAAGCTTCTTTTCTGCAACCTACACTTGAAGAAAGAATATTCATTTTTCTCTACTCTCTTCTGCGTCAGGTGAGAAAAGGGAGCATCACAGTAACGTTCTTAACTTCTACAAAGTGTGAGAGGAGGCAGTTCACTTGGTCACACATGACTGATTCTGACGGAATAGCATGTTTATTTATATTGGTAAATACGTTTAGAGAGGTGATGGTAAGACTGCAGCCCACTGTGTGGGGAGAAGGGGTGGGAAACATAGGCCAAGAAAGAAGGGTTTGGGGATTCATCTGCTTTGTGTTTGAGAGGTAGATCAATTATTACTTATATGGGATTTATAGGGAAAGTCATAATCAGTCATATCAGTCATAATTTGGGAAAGATGACAGAGTAAACATTATCTTAATTTGTTTTCTTTTAGACACAGAGCTTGTACGGTTACTGGCATCAGCGTGCATGCAAGTAGACAAAGACAAGAATAAACTGAACAATAGATCATCTTTGCCTTGTTCCAGAAGTAGGCAATCCTTAAATGTTCCAATGTTGCCAGATGACAAAGGAGGTCTAAAGGTAAACACATTCATTCTTACTAAATAACCAATGAATTGTTTCCTGTAATGAATGAAGCAGAGAAAGTCATTGCTAAGAAGTACTTTGGATCTAATATGTAAATGGTTTTTTTTGGGGGGGGCGGGGGATAGCTCTGAATTCCTTGTTGACTGTGCTTCCTGATTTTATGAAATGTAGCATGTGCTCAGCAAAGGGAAGACTTTTAAGGAAGAGTTTGCATCGAAGCATTTCAGTTCCTAGATATAGATCTCGTAATTAAGTAGTGGAAGGTACCACGCTCAAAAGTTTGGAACTGAATTTCGATTATGATCTTAATTTTAAATCTGCCTTTAAAATCCAAATGTACTCCAGTTTCAGTAGACTGTTCTTATACTCATGGCTATTTTTTTTTCTTTGAAATTGGAGTGGAATTGTTACAAGGATTTGTTTTTTCAGTGATGTCCTCTCACGTTAAACTTTTTGACCAGTAAATTTTCAGATTTTCCTCTTGGGGGTAAGGGTGATTATGTATTTGCCTTTTGCCTGATTTCTGTAACTTCTCCCATCCTCTTAACTTATCTTGAAGATAAAATTTGTTCAGAGATCGTGTTGTCTATAATTACGGTAATTTTAATCAGTCTTGTCTGGTTTTAATTCATGTTAGCTCTTTTAAATATTCTTAGTCTGTTAAGCAAATGTACATATATTCCTACCTTCCTTCTGTTAATGGTATTCATACTAAAGTATCTGATTACAAGTAGGTTGCTTTTGAAGTTGAAAAAAACCAAGCCCTTCCTTTTCTGTGTCTCCTGTTTGATCACTTTTGTCATTAACTAGTAGACTTTTTATTTTGTTGTGTTTCTTTTATTTGTAAGTTATGCGTAATACAGACCCTTGTTCTTTTACCTACTGATTATGTAGTGGATAACCACGATCTCATTCTTTACCCCTTTTACACATGAACTGTTAACTGCTTTGCTTTTCACCATTTTGTGGACTTGAAAACAAAATTGTGCCTTTTCCATATCCAAAAATTCTATTTCCTCTCTTCCTGTCTGTGCTTCTTCAGCAAATTGTACTCTCAATGTCAATATTGGAGCAGTGCAAATTGAATGAATCACATCCAGTTTCTTTTTTAGATTAAAGTTGTTTGAGGGCACTGATTTCCAGTTCTTCCCCCTATTCTTTCATTCCCAATATTGTTACAAATGTCTAAGGTATTTCTCAAGTGGCAACACTGTTTTTCTGTTCTTTCCTACTATTGCCTTCTCCCACGGCTACTAGATTTCAGCTGTTTGACTGACACTATTTTTAACCACAAATGCATTTTTGTTACTTGGCTGCTTCAGTCAAGTTTAAAGCCCTTTATTCCAGCTTCTGTATGTGTGTGATGTGGTTGGGTATATGGAGAGGCCACAACCATCTGCAGCAGCAGACCAGAAACTCCGGAGCTCAGACCACCATACTCTGAGCAAGGAGGAACAAGATGAACCCCTCCACTATCATTCCTTTCTTGCTGGAGAGCAGTAGTTTCTTATATGGTAGCAGAGTGGCTGTACTTACTGCATTTTGGGTTAGTTTGTGGTGTGAGCATATGTTAACGAAGTGGAAGCACTGTGAAGAAGAGTAACAAAGATGATAGGAACTTAGAAGTGATCTTTTTGTTCACTGAAGCTAGCTTGCTCCTGTAACAAACAAACCACATTGTGCAAGCAGCCTCTTTTGTAAGATCATTGTACTCTGTGTTAAAACTAGATGGATTTTTTTGCCCTTTCAATTCCTTTTTGGAAGGTGAATAAATGCTGAACTGTGTGGGTTTTATTGCTTTCTCGGAACTGTTTGTCTCTCTTGCCTTTTTCCATCAGGTCTTTGTTGCTGAAAGTAATGTAAATCTTTATTAGTTATGGCTCCAAAGAGATACAGAGGTCTTAGAACTCTGTCCATTACTAATGCTCTGTGCAGATTTAAAATCATTTTAATGATCATCTGCTAGAAGGATTGATTTACTGGGAATAAGTTAACAGTTTATATTACTTAGTTCTACTGTATGACAGTTGGGAAGACATATATGAGTAAGCAGTTGAAAAATGTTAAATGCCAAGGAGGGAGGTGAATATGTATGGTGAGAATGAATGGCTAAGAATAAAGAGTAAACTAGGATAATGTGTTATCTGGACTGGATATCACGTAAAGCTGCCTTGATTAAGTATCAGCACCTTTACATGACTTTATTATTTTCTTTAAAAGTGTTCTAGAAAGGAAGAAGAAGCTTTACTAAGAAATAATCAGAAGATATTTATAACGTGACTTGCCTACAAGTCACATAATCTTTAATACAGATTGCATGGGTCTTCTTAATACAGCTTATAGGTCTCGTATAGCCTAGAGAAGTGTCCTACTAAATACTTAAAGCATCTTGCGCTGTCTGCCTGTAAAAATACATAAGCACGTAAATATTTAAATAAATTTTATTTTAAGTGAAGACAGTCCTCTCGTGTGACAGTCTCCACATATGTGATACATGTATGGATTGAGGTTGTAGGTGCAGTTTTGTGTTGTTTCATAGCTGCTTTTTCCTTGCCTTGCTCTTTTTCAGTTTATAGTCTTTCCAGTCTGACAGGGTTTAAGTTATCTGTATAGCAGCACTGTGTGGATTGTGGATTTTTAGCTTGACAGGAGTACTATCAGAACTCTTCCAGTTTGCCACTGATTTTGAAAATCTTAAGGAGAGGCTTTCATGCATATCAGATAAACTTCTATGCACACCTCTAAAAAAAAGAAAATATACATGCCAGTTCCTTGATGCCAGAGAGTGTAAGAATGGATGGTGAAATTGGACGTTAATGGAAAGATTAAGTATTTGCCATGTAGCTGTAAAAATTTCCCATTCAAATTGCCCTAATATTTTTATCTGCCTTGTCTTTCCAGATAGTGTGGAAAAATATTGTAAGGCATTTGCCAGATGAAAAATAAGGAAAGAGATTAATCTTATACATACAAATTTTGGTGAAGGATTCTATTGATAATTGCAAACCACTTAAAGATTGCTTTTGTAGTTTATCTCAAAAACTCCTTGGCAGTTTTATCACTGCTGTAAGGCCTACTTAATTGTGTATTCTTTTCCTCTTTTTTTCTTTTAGTTGGAACTAAATTGTTGTGTCTTCTTAATCTAGTCCTGGTGGAGCAGGATGTCCAATCGATTTCGCAAGCTGAAGTTGACTCAGACATTGCGCCATGGGTTTCCTTCCAATCAGTTTGTACCGTTTCCTGATGAGCCTGAACCATCGTTAAATTCCACCATAAAAGCAGTTTCACAGAGTGATGTGGACACCTCTGGAAACCTTGATGCTGCTACAGCTCGGATCACAAATAACAAAGCTAGTGGTAAAGCCAGAGTTGTCTTGTGGGGATGTGAGCTCTTGTGGGGGAGTCAAGATGATACTATTTCTATTTTATCGATTTACTTTTTATTTCGCTTAATATAACTGAAAAGACATGTAATGTGTTTGTAGTATATAGAGAGATGTTTGTACTCCTGACTGTTGATCATGCTGAATGCTGAGCGCAGCATCATTTAAGCAGGAAAATGCAAATATAACAACGTTGCTGTTCTGTAGCAAGCATCATTAAATTGGGTAGTAGAGACGGGTCAGTCAGAAGTTGTTAGTATCTTTGATAAACTAATTTATATAATGAAACCAAATTAATTGAAACAAATAAATAATTCTGAGAAGAAAGGTATTGGAGAAGTCCAAATTGTAAAGCACATCTACTGAAATTTTACAGCTCTCCATGCAAACCACACAGAGTTTGTGATGTGAAATAAGACTATTGGCTTAACTTTAATTTAAGTACATGACAGTGTCACTGGAAATCTTGATTCTGTGTCTTTATTGAGGGTAAAGGTGTTTAATGTTTGAAAACAATGAGCTATCCATGAGAACAAAAGTAGGAGCATGTAAACAATAAAACATTTATATATTTTTCAGGTGTAAACACTGCAAAAGGAGGAAAAGATGATGAATTATTGACAACCATGGTATGTTGCAGTGTTCTTGGTATGTTCAGCCCAATTCAGAGGGTCATGCATCTTTTTTCTTTTTTTTTTTTTTTTTCTTTTTTTACCTCCTATCCAAGTCACCATTAGAAAGAGAGCTATCATTTGTTAGTAGTCACTAGACAGGAACTGACAGATGTGATACATCAGTAGTTCTTAGACTAGGAAGGACTACGAGTAGTATGGTATGGAAGCTGTTCACAAGTACTGACTTTCTTCAAGAGTTTTCCATACCTTTGTATGATCAGCAATGAATTAGTAAAGTAGGTGGAACAGCTGGCTAGTTGCTGACAAGAAGTATACCATGAGAACATGAATGGAACACAGTACAGTGAGAAAGTGAGAAATTACTAGTAGGGGCAACTATGAAATATTTAGTTCGGGATGTTTATTTGTGTTACTCTATTTCTTCTTTTGTTATGCTGTAGCTTTAAATTCCCCCTACAGCTTACTCCCTGGAGATGTCATTAAATTTGGCTGGTTGTCCTTTATGTTCTTTTTTAAGAAGATTAAGTAACTTTTGATGTGACTCACTGACAGAACTCCAGGGAGCCAAATCAGTTGTGTTTTTTTCTCTTTCTGGAGAACACATGCAGCAGGAACAGGCAGTTGTCACTGTTGCCAGGTGTCCTCTCTGGGAATACAGAGGGGACTACCTTGCTATTTCTTTAGAAGTTAATTGTTAACATTCCTGTTAATGTAAATTTGAAGCAAGATTCAGCCCAATGAAGGAAGAAACAGTTTCTGCCGTGTAATGAACTATATTCATTGTGTTAAATGAGTGAGCATACTGACAGATTCCAGAATGTCCATTGGATTCTCCTATTATTATGCATTGTGCGTCTTCACAAATACTACTTTTGTGTCTTGTTTCCACCTTGTTTTGTTTAAAAATGCATTTGTCTCCATCTTTTTATTTAACTTACAGTTTTGAAGCTACATCATCAGTTCCCAGTAACCTTTCTTAAGAACAGGGTCTTTTTCCCTTTCTTTGTTTCCCTCTCTCAGTTGAGAAGTAGTGCTCCATTTACCAGGCTGCCCAGCGATAAACTGAAAGCGGTGATACCTCCTTTCTTACCGCCCTCAAGTTTTGAGCTTTGGAATTCTGACCGAACGCGACTCAGCAAAGATGGCAAAGCTGAACAGATGAGAACTGCATGGCCACAGAGAGCAATCAAGCATGATTTTAACAGCAGTGGGAATTCTGATATAGTAAGCAAACAAAATGTGTATGAAAATACTAGTTTTGTTCTTCAGTGGAAATTTCAGAACTTACGATAAATAAAATAGCAGTTGAAGCTTGATCTTTGTTTTGCTCAAATAAGACAGATGAAAATTAGTTTTCTTTTTTTGTTTTCCAGACATCTGTTAGCAAAGGTACTAGACCAGTCAAATTACCAACATTTGCAAGAAGACCTGCATCTCCTTCAAATTCCAACAACTTCAACCATTCTCCACATTCTTCTGGTGGATCCAATAACATTGCGGGAATTAACAGGCATGGAGGAGAACTGCATAACAGATCAGGTACCATACTGCTTTTATTTAATAAGAAAGTCATTGTTATCTGGTTCAGCCCAAAAATTAGTGTTTGTGATGATGGTAAAAGATATTAAACCTTTTCTAAGGGCTCCTATTGCTCTATAAGCAAAACTTCCATAAATTTTGTTGGAACAGGATTGGAGTTTGGACATCTACATAAGGGAACAAAAGCCTCCCATCTGTTACAGAAGTCTCATAGGTTAGCCCCTGTCTAAGGAAAAACACGTTGGTTTTATTGAGTCCACCCAGGATGAATCCGGTGGATGCTCGTTCACTGCAACATACATTTCACGAAGCTGTCTGTTTTTCTTACCCACATTACTTGCTTTTTGTTTAAAATAAAAATCAGTATTCAGTTAAAAGCAAAGCTGCAACCATTGTATCTAGCAGCTGAAAACACAGTATGGTGAAGCAGCTCATGAAACCTATATCCAAAGAGTATGAAAGTCAGCTCTGTGTGTGTATAGACAAGGCTGGCTTCTCTCCTGCGGTTTTTGTTCCCTTTCTTGAAAGCTGCTGAACAGGTCTGAAACTTACAATTCTCTCTCTTACTACATCCAGTTAGTTTTGATAAGAAGGTGAATGGTGGAGAGGGTTGAATTGAGAATTAATAAATATTTTAAAATGATGGTTTCGTTGACTCTATTTTTATTTTATTTTTTTCTTAGGCGGCAGTGCAGATAATGTTTTGTCTCAGATTGCAGCCCAAAGAAGAAAAGCAGCAGGCTTACCTGAACAGAAACCCAGCCAACAGCATAGTCCAGTCCAGTCAACTCCTTCATCCACTCTGTCTGATTTGCATTGTGCTCAAATTGTTGGCAATGGACATGTCGTAAAGGTACAGAGAAATGTAAATTTTTGTACTTCCCAATTGGCTAATTTTAATAGGTCATTTCTCAGTCATGGGTGGTTGATAAGTATAACTGCATGACATTGCACAGCCTAAAATGAATGAACACCTGTTACAGTAGTGAAAACTTTTCAGCTGCACAAACCTTCCTTTTAATTACAAGTCTACAAAAGATCAGACCTAATAATAAAAGATTATTTTCCTTTATTATTAATTTCACTTTATTTTAAAAATGGTAAATTTAATACTTGATCTTATGACAGATCTGCACTGTTATTTTGGTTTCTTATTATTTCTTGCTATGGCCCTGATTGAGTCCAGTGTTTTACGTTAGTTATTCCTGGGCTTCACTCTAGTGGTACAGCTAGGTTCCCACCAAAGGCACAACCTGAGTGCAGAACATGAGGTAATTTGTACCAGGATCTGCCCACCACAACACTACGCGTGTATCCAGTCTGCTCCACAAGGTGTTATTTTTTAAACAGTACGAACATTAAGTTGTCATCACCAAAGTCAGGGTTTGCTCCTGAGCGCAGGCTGTATCATCTGTGCTGACTTACCTATCAATTTCCTGGAATAGCTTTACCCTCATGACCTGCCCATTTTTGTGTGTGTGCTTTCAAGTTAACAACTACTTTGTACAACATTTTTAAGGATTAAGATTTTAAATCTTCAAAACCTGCAGAGGCACAAGTTAGAAAGCGGCATTGTAACAGAAGATGTGATACACTATTGTGAAATGTATGGGTTTATTCACACAGGGAAACATCACGTTTCAGAGAGCAAGACAAAAAAAGCAGATAATTTGGGGTTTTATTTCTAATGTCTGGTATTCTGAAAATGTTAGAGTATATGACCAAGAGCAAAATTTCTCAACTTTTTGCTTGTGTAATCTCCAAACAGCTCGTTTTGCTTTGTTTTGTTATCTTTGCATCTTTTCATGAGATTCTTCTCAAAGTTTTGCCCAAGGGAAAAAAAAAAGGACAGTGTATAAAATTATTACATTTTCTGTCTCATTCTGTGATGTCTTATATGGCAACAGTAAGCAATATCTATATTTAATCAGTGAATGTCAATGATAAATGAAGTTACAAAGTTGTTCAGTGATTTAATTGCCATTTCTGGGGGACAAAAATCAGAAAAAGAAAAGTGGGAATCTGATGCTGATTCCGAAGGGGACTAATTACTGCTTTTCAAAGATGAGATTGGGAGCTGAAATTTATAACTGTGCTGGACCCCCAAAAGCTATGGACTCATACTGATTCTGTGGCACATGATAATCTTTCCTCCCTTTCTATCCCACATAACTGCTCCCCGGGTTATAAATGATCTGTCTCTTTCTTTCCTGTAGACAAAGCCACTTTATTATCCTCTTCCCTCATTAAAGTCTCCTCTACAGAACAGCTACCAAATGCATTTTCTTTCAGGGGTGGTCTTGCCAATGTATTTCTAATTAAACTCTCAGCAGTTCCTCTCAGCCAAGTTTTTAACTTGGAAATAATTTCAGAAAAGCTGCCTCTGTGCCCCAAAAATCTTATTTTTCTCCAGTTATATTATTTAGCCTATTAAGAATTAATATTTGTACCTGTGAGCTTTGAGCTGCAGATCTTGGGGCCTGTTGTTACAACAACGCTTCCAGTAAGAAGTTTAACTATTATTCCCACTCACAGTGGAAGACGTTAGGGGATAAAGAAGTAGTGAGGTGCAATGCCCTGCAGATCATCTTCTGGGAAGGCATTTCATCATACTGTTGAAAAGGTTTTTAAATAAAAATTATGCCAGTATGTTGGAAAGGCAACAGCTCTTTCAGTGCTCTTTGCTTAGATGTCTAGATGAGTTTCAGTCTATCCTCCAATAACAATACACATGATCAATTTGGATCTCACTATAGATGTTCATGTATCACATGTCTGAGGTGATATTTGGGACATCAGTGTCTGTTGGGAGTACACAACCACATATGAATCCACACTGGCTGCAAAAGCTTAAATGGTCTCCTTTGCTGGTTTAATCAACAATATAAATGCTGAAAATTTAACATCTGTATCCATTGTGGAATTGCTTGTGCCCTCCCATTAGGATCATGCTGTCTAAACTTGGAAATAGCTGATCTAAAAATGCTCTGATGTTACACTGGTCATTTTGCAAAAGTTATCCATGAGGGGTGGGATTGTATAAGCCTTAAAGGAAGGGAAGACCGTGGCCAATAACAGAATACAGGGAAATTTGGGACAAAAAATTGAAATGAGTTCACTATGCTTTTCAGAGACCTCTCAAATTTGTATCATGCTACATTACTTCTAGGCAATTCAATGCAGGGCTAAGGAGGTGGTACATTCTGGCATAAGAAAGAGTAATGGAAGAATGTTACCGCTCTAATCGGTTTTATCTTTTTAACACGATCTCTTTCATTTACTAGAAAAGTTCCATTTATGCCATAGCACAGAAGCAAAATTGTAGAAAGGCAGGAACTGCCGTCATTCTCCTTTCTTGCCTTCTTACCCAGATCAACTTTTTCCTTATGTTTTTCTTAGAGCAGCCTGACTGACAAAAGGTATTTTAAGTTAAACTCTGAATTCAGGAATCCAGGAGAAAATCACCTGAGACTTCTTTTTAGGTTATATAATGCAAACATGGAAATCTGTGAAGTGATACATATATTGAGGAGTTTAGGAGACGAGGTACATTAGCTTGTTTTGTAAGAGACTGATGTACATACATATGTATTCTTATTCTTTATTTTAATTTGCCTATTTCCCTCTTTTCCATGCCTCCAAATGTATTACATATTTGCAAAATATCTAATAAATTTGAATAATTTGACTCATGTTAGGTAATAACAAGTTTAAGGGTTGACTGGAAGCTTTCATTCCAGTGCAGCAAGGGGTTTAAATACACCCAAAACTTAGTTTATGCTTGCTACATATTTCTGGTTAACCCAGCATGAAGTGCTACTTTAAATTAGCATCTGATATACTTTGAAAAGCTTTGATTGATGCTTTATTTATTTAATTAAATATCTGAATGAAAAAGACTTGTTTTCAGAGTCAAATTAGTTTCAGCTTTTATAAAAAGAATAATTGTAGTGCTTGTATATGGTATTGCTTTATAAGAAATCATTTTCTTATTCCAAAATGACAACCTTAATAAATGTATTTTTCTTGCTGAATTTGAGGGGTCAGACTCTCACCTGGGATAAATCAGTATTGCTCCAATTATTTCAATATGAATCAAGCAGAAACTTCTGTTTGTTACTGTGTGCTCTGGAGAAATGATACGCAACTTAAGTAATATTGAAGCATCATGTATAGGTAAACACTTTTTTTTTTTTTAACTGAAATGATTGTATCATTAACTACAGCAAAAACTGGAGATGAATAAAAGACCTCCATCTGGGACTTCATCTACATCTAAAAGCACATCACCAACTCTCACACCTTCCCCATCACCCTCCCCGTCTCCTAAGGTTCACAACACAGAGTCCTCTCTCTCTTCTTCTCACAGACAGGCCAAGAGCAATGGTTCCAGCAGTGGTACTGTTACAGAAGATGGTGAGTAGGTCACTGTAATTATGGGACATTCATTCATCAGAAGCACGAAGAGTTTAAAGCTATAACTGTACTGGATTAGTGTGTATCTGCATGAGTTAGAACTTTTTTCTCTCTAGAAAAAATATTTTGGTGTTTCTTACTGCAAAATTGGTATTCCTGCAGTAACTGGCTATTTCTCTCCCAAAAGCTATCATCCCTTACATTTAGAAGGAGATTGGTACCATCTCAAAGCTAGCATAGAGCCCTCTTACATGGCCTCCTTCCTTCCCCTTTCTGGCTTAAATTCTGTTTTTCACCCTTTGCTGAGGGTAGAAAAATGCACTTTCTTCACATTTGAAATGATTTTTTTAATAAATGCAGTGAAGCACATCACTACAGAAATACAGTTTTGATTCCTAGCAAGTCATAGCTGCATGCAATTGATTTTTAAGAGCTGTATTGCATTTATTTTTTTAAATTACAACAGTAGCCTTATTTTGACCTTATTTTTAATTTTTGGTCATAAGAAAGGATAATAATGTTATTACTTTTCCAATAAGATTACTGTCTTTTAAGTTGAACTTTAAGGTCTAAATTACAACACTATTTAAAACAGTCATGTTACTGCATTGGAAACAAGATATCAATTATTATTTTTTTCTTCTGTAAACATCTCAAAAGCATTGAAAAAAATAACATGACAGAATCTTTAAAATACGAGATGGAGGTACCTTTTATCTGGTTTCTGCAAGAGGCACTTTGTACTGTTTTGGTTTTTTTTTTTTTTAAAGTGTCCGTATTGATTTGGTTTTGTTTTCATTTATGCTGACTTTTTCCATTGTCACTGTATTTCCATTTGACACTAAAGAGAGATGATATTTGACCCGCTTTCCATCCTTTTATCATGGCTTAGCTGTAACATATTGTACTGACTGCTGGAGAAAATTCTTCATGTTTTAGTTAGTGCTGTTTTATAATGATGGCTTGATAACATCAGAGTTGTCAGTTTAGAAATATATGAAGGGAAGAGAACTTGCTGTCGGATAACAAGGGGAATTCCCCAAGCTATCAGCTGTTGGAATCTCACCTGGAGAAGCTGAGCTTCATGGCTGCACCACTACTGCCATGATACAGTGAGTTTCCTCTGTAGTAGAGGAATAGGTTGTCAGAAGCCTAAGTAGTTCTGGGTTCATTGTGCTTGTAAGCTGTCGTAGCTAAGTGGTCCTTTAATTCAAGGGCTTCTCTTGCTATGAGTTGATTCAGCAACAACAGTACAAATGCTCGTAGGCCCGTTAAGTACAGGAGGCCTGCAATGTTAACTTTTCTTTCAAGTAAACTGAAATGAATTAGAAAATTGATTTGCATTGAATATTACTGTGAAGGAACAGTAGGCAGCAGGGTTCAGAGGTGTGCGTGGTTTCTTTTTAGGCAACCACTTGGTGGACCATCAACAGCTTGTCCCTATTCTGAGAACCAGTGATGTAGAGAATCATGAAAGACGAAACCATGTGAGAGTAAAAGGAGGCTCTGAAAACTTGGAGAAAGGTAATCTTACCCTACTACTACAGAGTAGTACAAAAGAGGTGCTAAATAGGAGTGCTGTGGCAGAAGTAGTAAGAGTTCCAAGAACCTTTGCTTTCTCCGGGTGTGTAGGTAAGGAGACAAGATACGAGTAGAGCAAAAGAAAGATGTGGTGAAAAACAAAAGGAGAAACAGTATGTTATGCTAGAGTTGTAAAACTGAGAGGTTTCAGGTCTTATTCAAACTTAATGTATAATACAGGAACTGGAAAAGGGAAAGAGGAAAAGAAAACATGAAGGGCCTACAGCTGAAAGCATTATTTGTGAAAAGTGTTAGATGTTACAGTTGTTTATGACAGCAAGGCTCTGGGCTCAGATCCCCTGAAAGTTTCTTCCTGTATCACAACGTATAATTTAAGCACATCAATGCGATGAAAAATTAGAAGGCTAACTAACAACCTAAAAGAAAAAAAGGTTAATAACATATCTAAGGCCTTGTAATGAAGTTTTTCTTTTCTTTCTGTAAGATGATATTTTTCATCAGACTGCATGGAGAAGTTCTCATGCTTTGTTTTTAAAGCTGGTTACCTTTTCCCATGGATTAATCTCAGGGTACTAAAGCTTTTAGCCTCAAACCGTGCCAGTCTTCAGAAATCATGTTAGGCATACCAAATTAACTGACCTTGAGGTAAAAAACCAAAACCCTAGCAGAAAATAAGTCACCTAGAATTTCTCACTCCAGTTTTCTGTGAGCTCTTCCATGTAAAGAAGGAGGCTTCCAGAATGGTGCACAGAAAAGTGTGTCCATCTCAAAATATTTGATGTCTTTTGAGAAGCTTAGAGAGTGAGATTCTCTTTTCACATTTCTACTGATGATAAAAGAAAAGGGACAGTCAAAAGACAAATAAGTGAATATAAAATAAAAATATATTTGGGAATGGAATAGTCATGTCTTTACAATGAAAGTGAGTTTATATGGGGAGTATTAAATATAGTTTGGTTGTGTAATGTAATCACTCATGTTCTTCATTTTGACTTTGACTCCTTAGTTTAACTGACCACTTTGGTACTTTTGGGAAAAAAAAAAAGTAGTCACTTCTGACAGTAAAGCAATAAAAATGAACAGAATCCTTAGTTGAGAGAGACAGTATGTAATTAAGAGAGGTGATGGTGGGTTATTCTAAAACTGCACTTACACTTTTAAACTGGCTAGTCACATTTTAAATGTGTGGGAAGAGTCACTATCAGGTCCTCCAACTTTAATTTTCCTTAGACTTTGAGAGGACACCTAATACCGAGTGCTGTTAGCCTTGGAAGGTAAACTTATGAAAAATAAATTCTGCCCAGGTTTCATCTTAGCTGGACTTCAGCTATCTGTGTTCAAGATGCCTGGATGTGAGACAATTCAGGTGAAGAGGTTCAGATTGTGGTGAGTTGACCTTGGCTGGATGCCAGGTGTCCACCAAGCAGCTCTGTCACTTCCCGTCCTCAGCTGGACAGGGGAGAGAAAATATAATGAAAGGCTCGTGTGTCAAGATAACGACGGGGGGATCACCAAGCAGTTACTGCCATGGGCAAAACCGACTTGACTCGGGGGAATTAATTTAGTTTATTTACAATCAAATCAAAGTTGGGTAATTAGAAATAAAACCCAAATCTCAAAACACCTTCCCACCACCCTTCCCTTCTTCGTGGGCTCAACTTCACTCCCGAGTTCTTTACCTCCTCCACCCAAGCAGAGTTGGGGGACGGGGAATGGGGGTTTTGGTCAGTTCACACGTTGTCTCTGCCGCTCCTTCCTTCTGAGAGGGAGGACTCCTCACACTCTTCCTCTGCTCCAGCGTGGGGTCCCTCCCACGGGAGAGAGTCCTCCACAAACTTTTACAACATGAGTCATTCCCACGGGCTGCAGTTCTTCACGAACTGCTGCAGCGTGGTTCCTTTCCACGGGGTGCAGTCCTTCAGGAACAGACTGCTCCAGCGTGGGTCCCCCCGCAGGGTCACAAGTCCTGCCAGCAAACCTGCTTCAGCGTGGGCTCTTCTCTTCACGGGTCCACAGGTCCTGCCAGGAGCCTGCTCCAGCGTGGGCTTCCCATGGGCTCACAGCCCCCTTTGGGCACATCCACTTGCTCCGGCATGGGGTCCTCCATGGGCTGCAGGGGGACAGCCTGCCTCACCGTGGTCTTCCCCATGGGCTGCAGGGGAATCTCTGCTCTGGCGCCTGGAGCACCTTCTCCTCCTCCTTCACTGACCTTGGTGTCTGCAGAGTTGTTTCTCTCACATATTCTCCTTCCTCTCTCCAGCTGCTGTTGCGCAGCGGGTTCACCCCCCTTAAATATGTTATCACAGAGGTGCTCCCACCATTGCTGGTAAGCTCAGCATTGGCCAGTGGCAAGTCTGTCTTGGAGCCTGCTGGCATTGGCTCTGTTGGACGTAGGGTTTTTTAAGATCCTTTTAATGAAGAAGAAAGAGCAATATAACAGAAAGATTTTATCCTGGCGAGGTAAGACTAGATAGAATTACAGTATACAGAAGTAGGTGGGAACACAATAACCCAGTATTTTAATTTCTCACGTAGAATAAATGTGATTTTTTTTATTGTGTATCACTGTGTGGAATATATGTTTTATATATATTTTCAGCAGTTAACAATACAGAGATCACTAAAATTTTTCCTGATCTGTGGCCGGTTTTTTGTTTTCTTTTTCTTTTCTATTATTACAGATGAGCTGACTGGCATCCTTAAAAAATTGTCACTTGAGAAATATCAGCCTATTTTTGAGGAACAAGAGGTACGTCTTTTTTAAAAGATTTATTTTTTACTGTTTTAGAAAAAGTAGGGTGAGACACATATTGCATCAGCATTGTGGTCCAGAATCTCACATTTAAAATTTTACAGCCATTTCTGGTTGCAAAGAGGACCTTGAAACTTGGACCAAGTGGTATTCCTGGCATTCTGTAGGATACTGCAAATATCAGTGCTTTTTACACTGAACCTATAGTTTTGATACAGATAGGTGCTTCAGGTTTTTTTTTCCTCTCTGTTTTTAAATTCTGACTTTTCTATACATGTCTATACCAAATGTGGCTAAACAGTTTTTAGGACATACTGTATCATCTCTGGAATCACAGCTGAAACCGCATTTGCAGATGGAGAACAGCAGGGTGTGAGTCACCGAGGTGGCTGCTTTCTCTTCTGTATCTGCTATGAATAAGCAACAGGAGAATTAAATTGGGGAACCTAAGCATCATTGTAGCTGAGGCCTGTGACAGTGACTTGCCTGAAGGATGCAATGAAAGGAAACATTGAAAATAAGTAAAATTAATTCATTGCAATGTTTAAGACAATATCAGATGTGCACAATAATTGTGTGTTTGTTTCGCCAAAGGCAGAGGGTGGTGAATGGACATACAATAAATTGACATTGCTGCAGAGTTCAGGATTCAGCACCACAAACACAGATTATTTAGCCTCATCACAATACACTGGGCTTATTATCGTTCCTCTGCATGATAGGCAAGGGAGCATTTTGTAGAAATGAATATCCTCTGTGTGTGAAGGTTGTATCAATAGGAAAAGTTTTAGATGTTTGTTTGAATCACAGCCTTATGGATGTGTTGATACAGTAAAAACCCTGATATATTAGCAAACCCTAGATTTTTCTCAGGAGACACTGAAAAGGTACACACAAGATTCTGAAATTTCAAAAATACTTGGAGAAGGGGAGGGGGAAGAAAAGAGAGAAGTCTCGGGCTCATTCAACTAGCTGCTACTGTAAGTAGAGGAATTTTTGTGGAGAGTATGTATTTTGTATTGATAGACCTCATCTGAAAAGAAAAAAAAAATCCATTAATATTTTAAATATACTATCAGAATTAATTGATTAATAATCAGTTTTGGGTGTTGGTGCATGAGAAGCTCAACATGAGTCATCAATGTGCGCTTGCAGCCAGAAGGCCAACTGTATCCTGGGCTGTATCAGAAGCGTGGCCACCAGGGCGAGGGAGGTGATTCTGAACCTCTACTCTGCTCTCTAGAGACCCCACCTGGAATATTGCGTCCAGCTCTGGGGCCCCCAACATAAGAAGGATGTGGACCTGTTGGAGCAGGTCCAGAGGAGGGCCACGAAGATGATCTGAGGGCTGGAGCACCTCTCCTGTGAGGAAAGGCTGAGAGAATTGGGGTTGTTCAGCCTGGAGAAGAGAAAGCTCCAGGGAGACCCTGTAGTGATCTTCTAGTACCTAAAGGGGGCCTACAGGAAAGCTGAAGCAGGACTCTTTGTCAGGGGGTGTAGCGATAGGATGGTTTTAAACTGAAAGAGGGTAGATTTAGATTAGATATTAGGAAGAACTTTTTCACTACGAGGGTGGTGAGACACTGGAACAAATTGCCCAGGGAAGCTGTGGATTCCCTCTCCCTGGAAGTATCCAAGGCCAGGTTGGATGGGGCTTTGAGCAACCTGGTCTAGTGGGAGGTGTCCCCGCCCATGGCAGGGGGCTTGGAACTAGATGATCTTTAAGGGCTCTTCCAACCTAAACCATTCTATGATTCTATGAATAAACAGCAGATTTAAAACCTAACAATGGTAAAGTGGGTACCATTTGGTGCTGATAATTCATTAAAAAATTTTGTGTGCACAATATTTACAGTAAGTTTATACAGTTTTAAAAAAAAAAAAACAACACCACGAACTTTCAACCTTTAATAGTGAATCTTTGCCTAGGTAAATATGTCTTATCTTTTTTCTTTTCTTTTTTTTCATATGCAGGTGGATATGGAAGCCTTCCTTACACTTACTGATGGTGATCTGAAAGAGCTGGGTATTAAAACTGATGGATCAAGGCAGCAAATTTTAGCAGCTATTTCTGAGCTGAATGCAGGAAAGGTACATTTTAAAGTACTGTACTTCAGTAAATTAATTCAAGGTTTGCTTATATTGTTAATTCAGCATACATTTCAAAATTCAGTTGCAGATGTTACTTAGAAAAGCCAAATGAATGTTCTCCAAATGAAAATATTTAATGTATTTGAGTAGTGAAAAATACCTTCCTTTCTGGTACTCCCTGTTTTTTCATTAGCTCTTTCCTAGTTCAGTTAACGTACGGTTCTTACAGAGTATTGGAGATTTTATCAGAAGCTACTGGTAACATAAACATTGGCAATATTGCAGTTACTGAATATTGATTTCAGTGATGCTAAAAAGAATCCTGTGGCCACCATAGTCCAGCTAGAGAATATAACTTGAGTCCTTTGTTTTGCCTAACAGTTTTTGATTTCTCTGTGATTACGTAAATAGCACTTCTCTCATTGCTTACGCTTTTGTTGCCTTTTAGCTTTATATTGACATAAACAAATTTGCTAAGAGTGGCACGCAGTAAGCAATGTTCTTGTCAGAGGGGTTATGGACTGGAGCACCTCTTTAACTAGGCCCGCTGACACTTCCCAGCTGCCTTTTCAGTTTTGGGGTCCATTCTCTCTCCGATACTGGAAGCTCGGATAAACAAAACATAAAGATAATTTTCCCAAGTTAAGATCAACAGCAGCAAGTGATGACGCTAAAAATTAGGGGAGGTGGATGATGCTCCGTGCTATAAAGCTATGAATAAAATAATGAAAATGTTTCTATTGCTGTGTGGTAGTTTCAGGAAAAGATTACTACAAGGTTTTCTACATATTTGGGAGGTAAGGTTTTGTTATTATTCCTAATAGTACACTCTGACTCTCTGGGCATAGACACACATATCTACACTTTTTTTTGTGAACTCTTAATAAATTCATCTTTTAAACAGAAATTTAAGAATACCTTATTTTAATTTATTTTGCTTTTACAGGGACGAGAGAGACAGATTTTACAAGAAACTATACACAACTTCCACTCTTCCTTTGAGAGTAGTGTTAGTAACACACGACCTCCAGGTCATTCCCAGTGTAAGTAGCACCTGAAATTAATTGAAAATTGTATGGATACTTTTAATTAATACTGGCTAGAAGACAGAATGTGACAAACCAGTTAACTGCTTTCTGGGTGAATGATTGATGCATGTCTGTGTCTTTTGCTGAGACTTTAGAGAAGATTTCAAGGTAAAAAGGTAGAGATACCTGTAAGATTTTTATACACACTTCAGTACTATTTGAAATAAGATTTTTGTTATGCATTACTAAGCACAGAAAACGGATGTACGTATAGAAAACTATAGTATACTGTATATAGTGTGTGTATAGATATATCAGCAGTGGGAGGTGCGTTTCTGTATGATATATAATTTGTATACTCTTTATAGGAGACAGTTTTCTTTAGTGTGACCAAGTAGATCAAATATATTCAAGGTTTCCAATTTAGTATACTGCCTTAGATAGCTATGTTAATTATGTTAACATAGCTATAACTGCTGTTTGGGATTTGATAACATGTACATGTGCATTTAGTTATTTTGTCTAGGTAATATTTTTATATTATTGTCTGTAGTTCGTTTCTTTGGAGTGTTAACTGCTAGCCATTGATGCCTTTTAAAATGTGCTATCTATAATTAAAACGTACAGAAAGGTGTTGCTGACCTGTAACAAATGAATGCATTTACTACAGTCACCCTAGATATAAAAGCTGCAAACCTCTGTCCTGCCAGCCACCCGGGCCAAAGGCGAATAAGCATCTGTTACTCAAGGTTAAGGAATGGGGCAAAACCTATTCATATGTGTATTTCTGGATCCATGTTTTAGGAGGAACATGAAAGCTGTTGAATGGCCTCAAGAAATTCACCATGTTAAAGTGCCTCTTACTCTCCTTCAGTTGCTTATTTTGCTGCTTGCATCCACTCACTAAATAATTTGTTTAGTGGTTATGTTAAATAATATTTCAGGTATTGTATGCTTTAGGAGGCCTTAATAATGAGCAAGTCCCAGTTGTTTCAGTCTCAGTCAGCTGCATATCACTATATATGTGAAAGCACGTGCTAACTGTTGTCTTGGGGAAAACTGGGTATTGCTGGGGTAGTTAATGTGGGGTACTTTCTATATTCCGTACAGTCTGCTTGGCTGAAAGCCACTGTCAGGTGTCACTGTGTGCATTGTGTAGCTTACTTCCCATTCTCAGGGTAGTCAGCATGTGTGGGAACTTCTGGATGTCTCTTGATACCATCCCAGACTTGAAGAGCCTCTTCTGTAGGTGCTACTAGGTGAGCAGAAGCTGCTATTTGGAATTTGATAACATGGTGCAATGAACTGGAAGTACTCAAGAACTGAAGAAGCATACAGATGTAACATGTCTCCAAGCAACTGGCTAACCACTGAACTTAAGCGTCTTGAAGACCGCAAAAGATGGTAATGGTGACAGAGAGTTGAGGAGAACATAATTTTATAAGAACGGAGGCAACTGTTGCTCCTGCTGACCAGCTGACAAGATGCTACAAGGAAACTTTTGGGTTTTTATGTGCGAGTGCTCCATGAAATAGATTTGAGTGTGAAACAGCAACAGAAGCACTAACAGAGAAGGAAGAGAACATGTAGATAAAAGAAGTTTCCACACCAGGTAAGCTGCTTTTTATTGTGAAAAGTAGCAGTGGGATCCTTATGCATTTTCTGGAACTTGAAGTAATTTCCAAGAACATGTAGTGTTTTAGAGCATAAGAGCAGCTGTACTGAGTCAGATCCAAGGTCCATACAGCTGTGCTCATCTTTTTCATCCAGTCTCATTTGACATTGATGTGAAGAGCTGCTTGCTTTCATTTGCTGTGAACTTGCCGTGTCCTGACTTTTGCTTCATCCTACTGGATCAGAAGATACAGTGGACAATTGTTCCCTCTTCGCTGCCTCCGTGCCACTGGTGATTTTACAGATACCTGTGATACTCTTCCTCAGTCATGTTTTTTCCAGATGGAAGACTTACAGGCTGCTTAATCATTCCCTATACCATAGCTTTTCTGACGCTCTTTTCCATTTCTACGATATCCTTTCACATGTGGAGATGCCAGCCTGGCATAGAATATTCAAGATGTAGGCATACCGTGGATTTACACATGACACAGTGATGTTTGTTTTTCAGTTGTGTTCTCTATTTTTAGTTCTCTTGCCCTTTCCTAGTTGTTTCTGGTAGTCTGCTATTCTGGCTATAACTGAAGACAGAATTGGTACTAATTAGAACTATCTCTTATAACCCAGCTTATGTACTGAGTTTGAGCTCAGACCCTATCAATTTATATAACCACTCAAACATAATTTTTTCCATATGCCTTACCTCACATAACTTCATATTTATCTTAATCAAATTTTGTCTGCTATCTTATTGTCTGGGCACTGATGTCTCATGAATACCTTTTGCCAGTCTTCTATTTGCCTTTCTTTTTATTTACGTGGATAACTTATGAAAGTTTGTCACTTCACTCTACATGCCCTTTTGAAATCGTATATTGAATATTCTGAGTCCTTGTGAGGATCCCTATGGAAATGATAGTGGTGAGCCTCTCCACTATGGAAAAAATCACTCTTTACTCCGACTTTGTGTCCTCTGCCTTCCTAGCTGATAATTTATTTACACAAGAAATTTTCTTTTTTACCCTGTGGCTTCCTTACTGTCTTGAGAGCCAGCCTCGGACCTTGTGAAATGCCTTTCAAAAATCCAGGCATCAAGTGGATCTCTTGTATTTACAAGACTGTTGACACCTTCAAGGAATTCCAGTAGGTTGGTGAGGCAGGACTCTTCAAATCCTTTTTTGATTGTTTCCCACAAAATTTCAGATTCTTTGTTATAGTTTATGCTAATCTGCCTGATACTGCTGCCCATCTCAGTGGTCTGTGTTTCCCTGGATCTCCTCTTGAACCATTAAAAAAAATTAGCATCATTTTTATCACTTCTCAGTTACGTGGCGGTTTAAACAAGAACCTGTGCTCTGTACTCAGCAGTTCAGCTGCTTAATCCAGAACATCTGGCTTAGCAATTTGTTATTATTTGCTTCATGTATTTGTTTCATAACTGTTTTACCAATACTTCAGGTTAAGATACCTTGGACTCCCACATAAAGGCGGCTTCTGAAATGGGAACCGTCCCAAGCTTTTCCATGGTGAATACATTTAGTTTTTCTGATGTGAACTTACTTCTCTAGCTCATTACACTCTAATAATTGATTGGCATCATGGCATCTGTAACTGGCTACTTCCTGGAATGTGTTTGAAAAGTAGAATGTAAAATTTTTATGCTTTTTGCATGGTCCACAGCCACTGGTTTCTCTACAGCTCCTCCTAGGAGCCTGTCTGGACATCATTAGTAAGAAAGCCAGTTCATGGTTTGCCATTTTAGAAAGCTAGATGTAGCTCACAGGGTAATAAAAGCATCCTGCTCTTCTAGCTGTGTCAGTATCACTGTTTACACACCTATCACTGCAATTTCCTCAGTATTTTGAATAATTTTAAAAGCTCAGTACCTAAAATGGAGTGGCTTCCAGTGTAGCTCTGCTTTTATGAAGTCTCCAGCCTGTAGGGGGGTAAATAAGATAATGAAATACAATCCAAATATATCTGTGAGACTCAGAAATGAAAAAGCAGGGGAAAAGAAACTAAATACTCCCTTTCTGGAAATGTAGATTATAGTTGTGGGAGGTCTGTAGGCTGGCTACCATCACCAAGCCTGCGAATGTCTACAGCTTCCACACCTTTCCCCACCCATAGCTCCAGTGCCCGCTTACTTTCAGTTGCCCCCAGAATGCCCCAGTTGCACACTGCCCAGGCTCAGCCCCTCTCCTGCTGCCGCTGGGTCACGAGCTGTTGCTTCTCGTCAAACCTGGTATGAGGTGGCGGGCAACAGAAATAGAAAAGCTTCTAGGTGAGTATTTCTGGAATGGAAAAGAGAATTGCAGTGATTATCTACATTTACGCTTCTAAGGAATGCGGCAGAAGGAAAACAGTGATAGGCAGAAAAAGTAAAAGCAAGACCATCGGAAGTAGAGGATTGATGGTATCACTAATTTTACACAGCAGGCTTGTTTAGAGAAGATACTACAGTTTATTCTTGATGTATTTTCGGCAGTTCAAAATCAATTGCTGGTTTGTATCCTCAGCTAGCTTCTGGTTGAGCACCTCCTGCTGAAGTCATATCACAGCTCCTGAACTCGCTGTGATGCTCGCTATAAGAACTTGTAGAAAAGTTGTTGAGCGTTTGTTGGGTTTTGGCAGATGAGCTATTTCAATTATAATAAATCTCACAGCTGGGAGAAAGATTCCTTTTTATGTCAGTTGCTTTGTCTTCCCTGGGGCTGAAAGTGAGCTGATTCTGCTTTGTGGAAAACAGCAGCCTTTGACATATGTTTGTTTTCTGTCAGAAAGATACTGAGACCACGTCCTCCCCAGCCCACGCCAGTGATAGGGAGCTCCATGTTCCAGTCCTTGCACGAACTGCATAAGGCAGATGACTGCCCTGACTGCAGTATAAATAGTTCAGTGGTTACTGGACCCGTAAGCCATTAGGTTCGGGAGCACCATAGTTCTTGCCTGTATGCTGAATAGGTGAACAGTACTTGCGTGGAGAGTGTTGCTTCTGTCCCTTTTTTTAAATGGAAGTTAATTTGTGACCTTCAGAAAATTCCACCAAAATTAATTCATTCTAAGAGTGAATGTTAAGAGGGTTTTTTGACACTTTGGTAGTTTTCAAGGTTTTTCCCTTGAAAATATGGTTTGAAAAATTGCTAATGTGTGCTAATCACCCTGTCCCCAACAAGAGAAACTACTAGGAAGGTACTGCTTCTTTATAACCTAGTGAACTGTGTCAAACAAACACAGAATTAGCTTGCTGCTTCACCAGTTAAATTTAGAGCAGATGACCAGCCCATGGAGGCGTATGAGGCAAGATGACGGCTCTGAGGAGCAAAACGCTTCTCCTTGGTCTGGACTCTGATTTCAGGAAACAGCAAGGGGCAGCATGAAGTCCAGATTTCCAAGGAAACTGGGTTTAAGCAATTAGATCACCCCAGGAAATGTTTATGTCTGTATTTGAGGTAAACTTCTTGCTTACATGATTCTGGTAAAAAAGAAAATCGGACTCTTTGAATGGCCAATTGCCAGGACTAATTGTGGGGTTTTTGGTTGTTTTTCTTCTGCGGTGGGGGGAGGGTGTAAAGATTCACGCGGTCATCAAGTGGATAAGAGGTCGAATAGATCTGGCAGTGGTCTGGGGGTTCATTGAAAGAAATGACACCAAGGGAGAGAGAGTTGTATCTCAACACAGACTTGCCAAATTGGAAACAAAAAGCTGAAAAAAAGTTCATGTGAATTCTATGAAATTATAGGGGGGGGGGGGGGGGGGGGGGGGGAGGAGAAAACCAACTGAAATTATTTCTTCCAGAAGAGTAAAAGTAAAATCCCATGTGCTAGTTACCATACACATATAAGCAAGTGTTACATTTTAGATCTGTAATAAAAAGTGGAAACAGTTCATGGAGTTCCCTTGTCCAGGTCTGGGGCTTGTACCAGAATTTGCCATTTCTACAAAAATGATGTGAAAAAAGCAAGAGAGCATCCAAGGTTTATACTCTGAAGGACACAATCTTCTTTTTCTCCTAGGGCATTTCTTAAGCTTGTTATGGGAAAAAAAACCCAGCCCAATGATTTGTTGGAGTAAAGCTAACGGCCAGTTAGCTTAGTTTACCTTCTAATACCAAGTTTATTGAAATGCTTGGAAGAAAAAGATGAGCATCGTTACTTGGTATAGACATCCAGCTGCTCCACCTAAACATAGCGCTTCTCTTATAACAAGTGGGAAGAAAAGAGAACACCCCAACACCTAGCAGAGGCATTGAACAAAGGGAGGACTTAGGTACCAAAAGAATAAACTGAATATTCTCCAGATACAAGTTCAATGAAGAGTAACTGTGCCTATGATGAAAAAAAGAATATGATGCCATTCGATCTATAATTCTTTGCGGTAATTCTGGTCTTCCAGTTTCTCTTTACATATAATAGTATGTTGCATATTGATACATACTTATACATATGTCTCTGCAGATAGATATATAGGTATTTTAAAAGATGTGACAGAATAAAGTGGAAGAGAGTGGGGAGTCATTTGTGTATTTACTTTCCACTGTTGGATTCAGAGTCAAAAACATCAAATGGAAATTGTCCAAAGGAGGGAGTTAGAGAGATTGCAGAGTGAGAAGTAAAAATAGGAGCAAAACCAGTATAGACTTGAAAATAAAAATCATACAGGATTCAGGTAGTCCCTTGCTGGAAAGGCACACATTGAGAAAAGAGAGATACTGGAAAGGTTTGTGGCTGTAGATGGCCTTTTCACACGTGACCTTGACTTTTCATACCTTCTCTGTACAGGAGAGGGCTTAAGATGAATAAAATGAATTGCAGGTTCAAATTAGTGGAGTCTGGGATAACAATGATATTGGGAACGTGAGCCTGTTTCCACTAGTTGTAGAATTCCTCTGTCTTCTTTAAAGCTGTGAGTCTTGCTGGTTGTAATTTTTCAGATTTTTTTTTTTTTCTCTTTTACAGCACCTGGCTGCTCTATAAAACCACAAGAAGCTGTTTCTCCTAAAAGGTAGCTACAGGAAAAAAAAAAGATTTTTTTTCTTATGGTGAAGTTTAGCATCTGGCTGAGTAAATCCAAGTGTGCAAATGAAAACTTGAAAAGTTAGTCCTAACTATACCTGTATAGGACTTTCTGCAGTAATGTACTTAAAATTCAAATCCCACAAAGAATCAAAGAAAATAATAAAGAGATTGCTTTTATAATTCAGCCTAAGTGTTGAACTGTTCAGAGTGTCAGTGATCTGGATTTAAGAAGAACAAAGTCAGAAGAGCAGGAAGAATGAATGATCATTTAAGAAGATTCATGTTTTCATCCTAGTTTTGCCCATAGATGAAGAACCCGTAGGAGGCCTGCATGGGCAAAGTCAAGAACAACAAAAGCATGGAAAAAGGCATGAAAATCACCACAAATTATGAGAGCCTCTACATGGAGAAATACATAAACTGAATATGCCTCTGTTGACTGCATACAGATAAAGGAGTCCACATTGAAAATGTAATGGCTTCACGAGAAGGAACATAAAGAAAAAGTAATGCTGCATTCTTCATTAACCAAAATACACTTTGTCTATTCAATAGTAAGAGGTTAGAAACGCAGTAAAAGTAAAGATTTGTAAAAATAGCACTTTATTTAAGGAAATGCATAATCTGTCACCAGTGTTTAAACAGAAATACTGTTAAAATATTTTATATTGCTGATCGGTTGTTTTGAGAATAAAGCCATTTAACTGATATTGGCTGGGTTTTTTTTGAACAGTAACAGTAGCAGATCCTTAAAATCCATTTTTATAACTTTATTTTTGTAATAATTTTGAAAGGACTATTCTAGTAATTATGAACGGAAATAATTTTCTGTTTAGTAAATACAATTTTTTGTTGAGCAATTAAAATGCAAGTCATCAGAAGCCTCTGACACTTTATTTATCTTTCTGAAGACTCATTCACAAATATGTAGCTTTACCACTGGCTGAATTCGGTGTGAGTCCAGGAGCACTAGTGCAGGTAAAGTCAAGAAGATCTTGGAGCTCTAATGCAGGGGACTGATCTCAATTACTTGTGTAAAAAAACCTAAAGATTTTCCATTTCTCCACTCTCCTCACCGTACTGGTTTTAGTAGCGTTTAGGAAAAAAAAGGGATGGAATTGAGTGTAGTGATAGGCAGAGAGAACAGCACCGGTGGAAGTGGTGATGCCCCTGCTGTCCCTCAGGTGCCTTCGGGTGTCTCAGCTGGTTCTGTGATGGCTTCATTGCTTTGCCCATCTGAGGTGGGGCTCCGAGGTGCTGACAGCAAACAGCAGAGCAGCTGAGCTGTGCCGGGTTATGCAGCTGTGCCGTATCAGAGCTGATCTTGAACACAAGTAGCTAAACCCCCAGGAGGAAGAGGAGAAGAGGTTACAGGGGAGTATTGCAGAAAAAAAAAAGATGGTTACGAGCTGATTAGGGCAATCAGAGCCTGTTAGTACCCTGAGGTCCTTGGTGGTCATGCTAGTAACACGTCAGGTGTAAAAATAATTTTTTGTTCCATTTTTTCTTTTTCAGGGCATGTAATGTCAACAAACTTATAACACTATCAACATTTAGCGTGGTATTTTATGTTTCCAACGTGTCTTACGCCCAATGAAATCACTCCTTAGGCAAAACTGTGCTTCAGGATTAATCTCAGCTTTAGGGTAAAAATATGTAATTTCTGCTTTTACTGTTTTCAAGAGCTGCTACTAAAGATGACGTGGCAGTACAGATCTACAGAAATGTTGGGTGCAAACCATATAGTATTAAGCTAATGTCCCTGTCCTTTCCTGAAGAAACGTGGACAGTTTTGGTTAAAACACTTCAACATACAGCAGAGAAATAAATGCAGCTTCTTATTAAGACTAGGAAACAGTTGCTGCTTGTGAGCCGAAAACGTGCAGTGGCTCCGCAAGGATTGATGGATGTAGCAACTTGAAGAAGCATTTGGGGCTGAATTGATGGCTGAACAAACATCTGTGATTCTTAAGTGCATGAGAACATCAAGCGGTGCACCTCAGCTTGCCTCTGACAGTGTGACTGGGAATAAGTGCTCTGTAACGAGCCCAAACATCTCGCCTACCACCTCGTGCATAGGGGCCCTGTGGCAGCACAATTTCCCTGTATCGTTTTGTGCTTTTAATGCAGCAGGTGGCAATCCAAGCGTCCAACACACTCTGCAGAGAGTCGCCTCAAGCCCGCTAATAGGGAAACCTCAGCGTGAGAAGGCTTCAGCCATTCCTGGTAAGAGCTTGTGGGCCTTATTCTTTGGAAGAACTACTCCCCTAAATTGAGGGGGTGGGTGTTCATTTTTTTTTTTTTTAAGGTCCTTTTCAAGATGTTGAACAGTAGTTCAGCATGAAAAGCACTTTGCAAGGTTGAGAGATGCATTCTTTCTACCATTTAAGAGGGTTCAAATTCATACATACTGCTGCTGTAGGTACTCCGTAGGAACCTCAGGGCTGTAAGGCAAGGTGGGAGCATGCTTCATTCCTCTGGCTGAGTCTGTCTCACTGTGCAGAAAATAATTCAAGATTCATGGAGTGTGGCCCTGTAAGACATTGGTCTGGGATGGGGAAGAGTTAGGCTTTAGTTTCTGTAGTTGACCTATTTGCTAATTCCTAAGCTACATAGTGACTGAGGATAGAGTGCTATAAATTTGGGAATGTTAGCTGAAAAGCATTAAAGACCGAGCAGCAAAGAGATTTAAACGGAACACAACACTGTCAAAGGAGACCAACCAGCACGCAAGTGTAGGCTCTGTGTGTTTACACAACAGGCAGAAAGGGTTCCTCAGACTCTCCCGTCAACAAGTCCCACTATCTGCAGAGTTACCTTTATTAACACAGGAACAAAAAGACATGGTTTTAGAGTTTGGGAACCTTTCATGCCTTCTGCTACACTTATTTCTTAAAGGTGGTCTGTTCCTTCTGCCTGATGTAGCTGCCATCGTAAGTGAAGAAACAAAACAGGTTGTTTACCATGGCTACGTTTTATGGCCCTGAGGGGGAGTGAGTTTGAGACCCACACCTACGTTTATGTGTCTCTGCGTGAGGGCTGATGCGGATATCTGTATAAACTCCGCTGTAGGCAGGGGAGGTCTGGTCTGTAGCGCCACTGCGGCCTCAAAACCCAGCATCTGACCAGCCTAGAGCAGCAGCTTGATTCAGTTGTCCACATGTCCACTGGCACTTGCGTGCCCTGAGGCATCCCAGCCACCCCTCAGGGGTGCCAGACGTGACGCCAAGTGAAGGTGATGATCAGTTTGTTTGTTGCAAACAGTCATTTGGACAAAGAGACCTTTCAGAGATGGAGACGGTCATTTTATTGACCTGGCCTGGTTTGTCACAGACATTCAAAGGTGAAAAGCTGTTTCCCATTTGCTGTTCATTTTCTGTGTCCTCCTTTTTAGTTTAAATGAAAATCTTTGTTAGCAAAGTTTGCTTACCTCATAATGAAAAGTGATACCTTCTGGCTTTTGCCGAAGAAGTAAACACCAGAAGAAATGGCTCTTGTTCTGATTCAGTCTAGAATTAGGGACTTGACTAATCTGTGGTTGTTAACCCTAAAATGTCTTGAAATTAATTTTCTTTTTTTCTGCACTTTGAGCATTAATCAAGATCAGATTTTAAATAAAGATGCTTTGTTACCTGGAAATGATTCAAGCAGTCATCTGTAGTATTTCTCCTGCTTCAGCAAATGCCTCAGAAGCCAGGCAGCTTCTCAAGGGAACAACTTTGGTTTCCAGAGTGAAGGGGAACATAAAAGTTGATGCAAACAGATTTCTTTAATACCAAGATCGCCTTAGTTTAGAATTGCTTAGCTGGTCTGACTCTGACACTAACAGCCTCAAACTTGCCACTCCTAGATTTTATTTTATTCCAAAGCCCTCTTGGCAGTACAAGGGTACATTTAGTGGGAACAGGCTTTGTCCATTAAACCCGAAATTTCTTATGCTATATTTAAAGCGCATTTGGAGTACTTAATTTCCAGTCTCTCAGAAGTTTGTATTATTGAAATAAACCGTTAATGCAATGTCCTCCTTAAAGTGCCACAGCGAAGAATTGTTTCAAACCAACTTTTGCCACTTGCCACTCACAGCACTCCAGTGTGCATTAAAACTTAATGGAATTAACACGCAGTCGTAAAAACAAAAGCAAATAGATTTTTGAAGTATGATTGCCATATTCCCAACATTGCATCTATTGCATTTGAATTGACTTCTTGTTCCTCTCAGTTCTCATCAGTAGGTATATACAACACTTCCAAAATCGGTCTGTCTGGTCTTAAGAGGAATGCCATATCATGGCTATTAGCTGAGTGGCTAGTGCCGTAGTGCAGCAGGGTTCTTGAAGGTGATAAACGGGTAAATGTGAATGTACAGTCACACAGAATCACAGAACGGTCAGGGTAGGAAGGGACCTCTGGAGCTCATCTAGTCCAACCCCCCTGCCACAGCAGGGACACCTACAGCACGTTGCACAGGACGGCATCCAGGCGGGTTTTGAATGTCTCCAGTGTGGGAGACTCCACCACCTCTCTGGGCAGCCTGTGCCAGTGCTCTGCCACCCTCAGAGTAAAGAAGTTCCTCCTCATGTTAAGATGGAACTTCCTATGCTCAAGTTTGTGCCCATTACCTCTTGTCCTATCACTGGGCACCACTGAAAAAAGACTCTTCTCATCTACCTGACACCCTCCCTTTAAGTATTTATAAGCATTGATAAGATCCCCCCGAGTCTTCTTTTCTCTAGACTAAAAAGCCCCAAGTCCCTGAGCCTTTCCTCATAAGAAAGATGCTCCAGTCCCCTAATCATCTTTGTAGCCCTTTGCTGGACCCTCTCCAGCAGTTCCCTGTCCAGGCCCATTAAAGAGACTTTCTTATAAATGGTCTAAAGATATTCTGCGTTCATGCATATACTTGATACGTGGCTGCGAGTTCTTGTTTTCAGTAAGCCTAAGCGATTTGTAACACCGCAGAAACGGTGGCCTGCAATTAGCTGGAGCAGAGATTACCTTTTTGCCAAGTTGCAGAACGAAACCACTTCACACAGGGAGCAGCCAGCAAAGCGTGATGGTTTTGATCACCGTGGGCCTGATTTCAATTGTTCTCAACAGATTTCTTCATATATGTTTTTTCCAAGTCACTCTCTGCTGCCAGTTTGTCCTAAGAAGGGGAAGATGGAATACAAGGAAAACAAATTGAAAAAAGTTAGGGATAAAAGCACGGATAGTGTTTTTACTAGATTGGGATTACTGGTTTTCTTTTCAAGATCTGCCTCGCCTTTAGGTGGATTCCTGAATAGTCAGAATTAACATTGAATGCCCTGGGACTCGCTTTCTACAGCAGCTCAGGACTCCAAAGCATTTGCTTTTTATCATGGACTCGGTTCAAAATCCATTGCTCACATTCCTTTACTCAGACACAGAGCAAATAGAAAGCATCATTCTCTGTGCTGGTAATTAAATGGTGTATGCAGAGGTCCACCTTTCCAGCCATCTGGGCCACAGAACGCAAAATGCAGCTCCAATTTATAGATGCTCCTAATATATCATATCGTTTATCATGCATTTTAATTGCTTATTTGGTGCCCGTGTCAAGCACACAGACAAACTGTAGTCCTTAACAGTGCCGCAGATTCATTTCACAGAATGACTGAGGCTGGAAGGGACCTTTGGACATCATCTTGTCCAACCCCCTCCACCTCAAGCAGGTCACCTAGAGCTGGCTGGCTGCGACCACGCCTGTTACTCTCCCCTCATCCACTGAGACAGTCATCACAGAAAGCTGTCAGGTTGGTCAGACATGATTTCCTTTTTGTGAATCCATGCTGGCTGCTCCCAAGCACCGTGTTAAAATATTTGGAAATGATTTCCAGGATTATTTTCTCCATCACGTTCCCCACAATCAAGGTGAGGCTGATTGGTTCTAGTTCCCCGGATCCTCTTTCTTGCCCTTCTTGAAGATAAGGATGACCTATGCTTTCTTCTGGTCCTCAGGAACCTTGTCCAATCACCACGACCTTTCAAAGATAATTTAGAGGGGCCTTGCAATGACACCAGAAAGCTCCCTCAGTACTTGTGGGTGATTCCCATCAGGTCCCATGGCCTCGTGTATATCACACAACACCTCTTGGAATCATAGAATCATAGAATGGTTTAGGTTGGAAGGGACCTTGAAGATCATCGAGTTCCAACCCCCCTGCCATAGGCAGGGACACCTCTCACTAGACCAGGTTGCCCAAGGCCACGTCCAGCCTGGCCTTGAACACCTCCAGGGACGGGGCTTCAACAACTTCTCTGGGCAACCTGTTCCAGTGCCTCACCACCCTCAAAGTGAAAAACTTCTTCCTAATGTTTAATCTAAACCTGCCCTCTTCCAGCTTAAAGCCGTTCCCCCTCGTCCTATCACTACATGCCCGTGTAAAAAGTCCTTCCCCAGCTCTCCTGTAGGCCCCTTTAGGTACTGGAAGGCTGCAATAAGATCTCCCCGGAGCCTTCTCTTCTCCAGGCTGAACAGCCCCAACTCTCTCAGCCTCTCCTCATAGGAGAGGTGCTCCAGCCCTCGGATCATATTCGTGGCTCTCCTCTGGACATGCTCCAGCAGGTAATGCCATGTAAGGATATTTTGCCATCACATGTCCCCCTCAGATAATACCACGAGTGTTCTGCATAGGACCTCTGCTAGTCCCTTGATGGTTTATAGACATCCTCGTACAGTGAACTTCAAACTAGTTTGTCAGCTGTATTCCAAGCATCCCATAATTTCAGTTGCACAGCGATAGTATTCATGGCTCCCATTCTTTAGGCGTGCTGTTCTGCTTCTTAGCCTACACAATGGCCCATCAACTTTGGGGCCCTCCTTCCACTTCCTTGGACAAAGTGAGCAAACAGGTTCCAACTAAAATTTGCCAATGCTTTTTTGTGTTATCAGCATTCAGGCAAGCCCGGTATCATCACGAAGTGAGTGAGGGTCCATTTTAAAATATAGAGACTTTGGTGGGCTCTGAATATTCTGAGAAGAAAAAAAACAACTGGTGCCTCCTGAAGACTGCAATACCCTATATTTCCTAGACCGACCTAACGTCACCCTTGGCACTCTCCACATTGACGGGTACAATAAAACAAATTCATTCAGATAAATGCACGGTTAGGAAACAAGCTATTAGATTTAGAAAAAGATAGCAAGTCCTGCAATAATAGAATGCCTCTCATTAGTGTAGCCACAGGTGTTTTCCTGTGTTTTATCCCAATAACAGACTGTGAAGTCACGCTGACAAGTGCTGTGATTGAGCCAGCCGGCAGACCTGCGTCCAACTTTCAGGGAAGCCAAACGCTCCGGGTGCTGTTTTCCACACGGCAATACTTAACTTGCAGCCAAGCTCTTCCTTATTTCCTCCGCCTGAGGAGAGAGGCACCTTCTGAAGTATCCTGAAATGTTAACCTTGATAATCAGACAAGGATACTGACTTCTAATGTTAATATTGTCAATTTGCTGCCCGGTTTAGAGGGCGATGGTGTTCTCGGATTAGGCAGTGCCCCATCATAGCTCCTAAATGTGCTGGGTTTTGTGACAGCACTGCTTAAACACAATAATGATTTTTTTACTTGAGGCAAATATGCTTGCTGAGAAGTTCTAACAATAAAGAAATGTCCCTTTGTACCTTCCAGTAAATAAATAATGAGGTAAAGAGCCAAATACTGGCCTGATTTGTACTGGTGTAGCTCCACCAAATCCAAGCCACTCCGGATTCAAGTGCGGGGAACTGCGACACAGTCTGGGCTGAGGTAATCATCTCGAAGCGGAGCGTCCCACCCACCATGTGGGACTGCGTCATTTCTGTGCACGCAGGGTGCGTACGCTAGGAGGCTGCAGGTGTGTTCGCGGACAGGTAGCTGAAGAATGTGCCTGCCGCGTTACTTCAGGTGTCGCTTGAAATTGTTGGAGCTCACCTGCCTGTCGGCAGCCACTGTGCCACTGGTTAACAGCGCAATGGCCCTGCTGCTCTCGGGTCTGATAAGCAGTAATTTGATAAAACAAGTGTCATCACACATGTTAGTAACAACGGGCTTGTTTTACACCCCCTTTCTTTTCTGTTGGATCAAAGCAACACAAAGAGCAATTCATACACAGGGAAGGGGGGACAAAGAGGACAAAAGAACACTAAAAAAAACGCCCACCAGAAAACCCTGACTTGGCTTGATACAGCAACAAAACTAAGCAACTGATTTAGCCTGTTTATGATGTGGAAATGAGCAATAGCCTTGTCATACGTTAGCCATTATGTACACGTGTATATTTTAAATTAATTTGGGAGAACTGTGCATAAGCAAAGCATGACTTAACACCTTCTTTCTCTCCTGGAGACGACGCGCAGTATAGGAAGGGTCGCACAGCCATTTCACAAACGTGTTCCTGGCTTTCTGCTGCAACTTGCTTCTTCCCTACAGGCAGGAAAGACCAAAGAAAAAGCAAATACAGAAGCCAGAGCTGATGACAGGGTGGAAATCCTTGTTATTCCGTTTTCACCTTCTATGTATGGTCCCCCATGTTATGCTGGATTCCTTCTAGCGTACTTCCAGTATACAGAAAAACCTAGGTTCTCTGCTTCGTGCCTTTAAGAAGACTTCTGGTAAAGACACACCCTGTGATTTCTTAGATGGAGAAAGGATGATTCAGAAAGGGAAAAAGAGGAGAAAGACACTCTGCTGTGCTTTTTGCATTTTCAAATTAAAAATTGCATAGGAAGTTTTAAAACATGAATGAAAGCTGTATTTTTAGTATTTTTTTAGTATTTTTTTTAAATCAAAACAAAACCACCCACATTTAGAAATTTGCTATAAAAGCACCAAATAAGAAATTTTTACTTTCCGTTTCCAACAAAATTATTTTTTGCCAGCTTTGCTGTTTGCAGTTCATGTACCTGCTTTTTTCAGTCTGTCATCCTAGGTTTTTTAACACTCCCCAATGAGCTCGTGTTCCCTGTAAGTGCTTATTACCAGAGCCAAATGCATGTTGCAATCCAGATAATTCACTTCACCATTGTGTTGCTTTTTTGTTTGTAAATTAGACATGCATATTTATAATGCAATGAAACCTCAGTCTGAGGTCACTGGATGGAAAAAGTGTTTATTTGTCTCACGGGTTTGAATGGAAGACTATGTTCTTGGCAATAGTTGTCATCTGATGAATCTGGGGATGAGTATGTGACCAGGAGGGAGTATGTCCTGAGTTCTGCTCCTGCCTTGACAACAGACACGTTGTGCGATGTTGAGGAAATCAATTTTCTGCCAGAGTTTCCCTTCAGCAACACACATCTAGTAATATTTCATCCTTAGCCGGTTATGCACCGACCAACGCTGACAACAGAAAGCTCCAGGAAGAATTAACGTTGGCATTAGTGGTAAACTGCTCTTTGAGCTGCTCAGTATTTTCTGGATGTTGAAGTGAAAAAATAAAAACACTATAAAAACATTTGCAAGTGTGTTGGTGCCCAGACAGGAACACCATCATGCCCCAGGCTTTGAATCATGCTTCTTCCCAAGAATCATGATGAAAGCTGGGGGAAGAAAGTTATTGGGAAGTGTCAGCATAGGTTTCCCAACTGCCTGCCCAACCTGCTTGCCTTCTGTGATAGAGTGCCAAGGTGGCACTTGTGGATGCAAGGACGGCAGCTTGACTTTAGCAAGGCTTTTCACACTGTGTCTCACGATATTCTTATATCCAAGGTGAGATACCACAGTTTGGATGAGTAGACAACTAGATAGATAGGTAAAAAACTGGTTGGGTGATCAAGCTCAGATGTAGTAGTTAATGATTCGTGCTTTATCTGACAGCCAGTAGTAAGTGGAGTACCTCAGTAGTCTATCCTGGGACCTGCCCTGTTTAACATTTTTATCAATCACCTGCAGGAGGTGACGCATCGCTTGCTTCTCAAGTTTGCAGGTGATCCCCAACTGGGGGACCAGTCAATATGCTCAAGGGCAGAGCTGTCATCTGGTTGGATCTGCACCGCATGTAGGAAACTTTACAAGGTTCAACCTTACAGCAGAAACCTTAAAAAATTCAACAGGGACAAAAGCCAGGTCCTGCACCTGGGAGGGAAGAACCCTGTGCAACAATACAGGCAGAGCAGTGGGGGAGCAGCTCTGTGGAAAAGGACTTGGGGAGCCTGGTGGTACTCTACTTAATGAAATATTAATAATAAAATAAAAGGAAATAATCAAAAATACACAAAACCGTATCAAGCTCCCAGGATGACAATCACGACACCAGCTGGCACTGGGGCTGTCCCAGGCTGGACTCAGTGACGGACGGGAACTGGATTCGGGATCTGGATTCAGGATCGGGACCAAAGGCAGACGAACAGACAGAGTCCTCCTCAGACATCGGCCATTGAAGGAAGAGTGCTGACCCTTTGATCCCTCAGCTTTTATATTGAGCATGAGGCAGATGGGATGGATACCCTGTTGGTCAGTTTTGGGTCCCCTCTCCTGTCCGCTCATCCCTGCAGGTGGGACCCCTCTACGTTCTTCCGCTTCCAACCCTCCAATGGGGCAAATAACACAGTTGGTTGGCCCTGGGTGTTATAGCAATAAGTATAAGCAAGAGCCTCTCTGCACACTATGCCTGGGCATCAGCTATAAACACAGGTCTTATCATTCTGAGAGAGCGAACAGTGTCTGCACAATATGCTGTTAATTTCAAAAGTTAAAAGAGGCCCAGCTAAGAAGCAAAGTTACTGAACAAAATTGGTCCTGGTTTACCTCAAACCAGGACAACATAAGACAGCAGCATGGAGTGTCTGCAAAGAAGGCCAACAACATCCTAGAACTGTAGTAGCAGCAGGCTGAGACGAGTGACAATCCCCCTCCCAGCATTTGTTAGACCCCAACTGCATTCCAATTCTGGGACCTCCAGTGTAGGACGGACATGGATAAACTGGAGTGAGTTCTGCAAAGGGCATGAAAATGGTTGGGGACCAGAGCTCTTGCGCTGTGAGGAGAGGCTGGGGGAACAAGGCTTGTTCAGCACGAGGAAAGGAGGGCTTCGTGGGACTTTCTGATAGCTATGCAGCTAGTGAAGACAGCAGCCTTCTGATATCCATAAGGAGGTCATTGAGACGATGGACCCAGGCTCTTCTCAGTGGCGCAGGGTAGGAGGACAGGCGGCAACTGTCATAGGCTGAAACAAGACTGTGTATGAGTGGTGCTTTCTCACCATGAAGATGGCCAAGCAGTGCAGCAGGCGGTCCATAGGGCTCAGCCTTGCAGGACTTCAGGACTGGAGTCAGTGACGCCCTGGACAGACTGCTCCTACTGCTTCTTAACTGACCCTGCCTTCAGCGGCGGGCTGGATTAGAGCACTGAGACCTCCTGAGGTCCCTTCATACCATGGATCCGCCATGAAAGGCTTCCACCAAACGGTGCGCTGCCCACTCCCTCCCGCCTCGTGTCAGCTCCACGGAAGGAAAGCTTGACATTTTGTGGCAGGAAAAAAAAACCAACCCCACTGCTGGTTTCCCGCATTCGCCAGCGCATTTCGGGAAAGGAGAAGGTGCATGGAGCACGTCAGGACTTTTCTGGATGCAAACTGCTCCGCGAGGGCCCGCTGACAGAGGCAGGCCAAGGGTCAGAGATCTAGTTTAACAGTTTCCCCGTTACTCCGGGAAAGTTTGAGTCTCCTCTGGTCTCTCCGTACCCTTATCACGGCCACCTCAGCCTCCGCGACAGCGCCTTGAATTATTCATGGCTATTGACACTCACAGAAATTAACGTTCCCCCGGCACAAGCTCCGAGAGCCCGCACTGCACCACCGCGATAATAATGATCAAAGATCAAGTGAGATTACCGGCGGCGGCATCAGCTCCGGGGCCGCCCCGCGGTGCCCCCCCCCGCCTCCCCTCTCCCCCCGCCCCGGAGCGCGGAGCGCGGTCCCGGCCGGGCCGGCGGCAGCGCTGTGACGGCGGCCGCCCGCCAGGGGGCGCTGCGGACCCGGCGTTGGCGCCGCGGCCGCCGCCGGCAGAGACCGACCGAGGGGAGGGGTGGCGAGCAGGGGATGGGGATGGCTAGTACGGGATGGGGAGGGCTAGTACGGGATGGGGATGGCTAGTACGGGATGGGGAGGGCGGGTACGGGATGGGGAGGGCGGGTAGGGGATGGGAAATGCCTAGTACAGGATGGGGATGGCTGGTACGGGATGAAGGATGGCTAGTACGGGGTGGGGATGTCAAGTACAGGATGGGGATGGCTGGTACGGGATGGGGATGGCTGGTACAAGATGGGGATGGCTAGTACGGGACGGGGATGGCTGATATGAGATGGGGATGGCTAATACGGGATGGGGGATGGCGGGTACGGGATGGGGGATGGCTGGTACAGGATGGCGGATGGCTGGTACGGGATGGGGATGGCTAGTATGGGATGGGGATGGCTGGTACGGGATGGGGAGGGCGGGTACGGGATGGGGATGGCTAGTACGGGATGGAGGATGGCTGGTACAGGATGGGGATGGCTAGTACAGGATGGAGGATGGCTGTACGGGATGGGGATGGCTGGTACGGGATGGGGATGGCTGGTACGGGAGGGGGATGGCTAGTACGGGAGGGGGATGGCTAGTACGGGATGGAGGATGGCTAGTACGGGGTGGGGATGTCAAGTACAGGATGGGGATGGCTGGTACGGGAGGGGGATGGCTGGTACGGGAGGGGGAATGGCTGGTGGGAAGTGGGGGATAGCTGTTACGAGCTGGGGGATGGCTGGTATGAGATGGGGGATGGCTGGTAGGAGTGGGGGGATGACTGGTAGGAGGTAAGGGATAGCTGGTATGCACTGGAGGATAGCTGGTATGAGATGGGGGATAGCTGGCTGCCGGCATGGCCCTTGCCTCAGCAAACAGCTGTGGGGCCAATGGGCTCTGCTGCCTCGCCTCACCTGGGCTGGCCACTGTGCCATGGTCCTTGGGGAGCCCCGATATTTCCCAGTGGGGATAAAGCCCTCCCCTCCAGTGCAACAGGCAGTTTAAATACACTGGGTCTCTGAAACACAGTAGGGAGAGCTGATGTGACCCTCAGCCCCAGGTTGTATCCCGAGGAGGCCATACTTGCCCGATGCTCGCTGCCCTGGTGGTCGTAGCAGCGGCTTCAGGTGGTGAAAGAGGGTCATAAAGCACTTGCAACATCTTGTTTTACTGTACCCTGAACAGAGTCCCCAAGTTTACAGGGAGAGGGCAGCTGAGGAGCCAACCTGCATGGACAATAACTGCTTAATGCCACCACCTGACCATTTCTGGCAGTTGGTTTCCCATTTAACGCAATTGCTGCATGTGAAGTGATGCAGTGACAGCTTTGTGGGAAGCTGGGTGAGCTCACTGAATGCTCTCCGAAGCAGATGCAGAGATCTAAGCTTCCCCCTGTTTATGCACATGAAAGGAGAACCCAAAAAATAATGCTGGTGAGTGACTGGCAAACCACATTTTAAGTACTGTCTAATATTGCCCTTGTGCATTCTCTGCCCCAGTCGTTACGATATATATATTCACTGTAGAAATAGGGTATAGAAAGCTCAAGGAAGAGAAATGTGATGGAAGCAGCACGTTCTCACATAGGCCTCAAAACACATCAGCGTTGTTCTGCATTGCAGTCAGCATCGCCATTGCAGTGGGAAGAAGTTTAACTCACCTGAGCCCTCCAGGTCGGGTATCTGTCAGTTTAAGCCATATGAATCAAAAATTTTTATGGTAGTGAAAAATCTCTGATCTGCTTAAATTCTTCCAAATTTAGGTTCGGGGTTGAGTCATCATTATTTCCTGTCAAATGGTTTTGTGAAGTCACCCAAAATAATGAGATGTCACTTGCCTGGGTACATTAATAATTAGAAGGATTTATTGTAGCAGGCATCATGGGAAAGTGTAACTTTCCCATTAGATGTCCTTAATTAGAAAAGAATGTGTCAGATTTCAGATCAACGTAGGAGAACTACAACTATCCATTAAAAAGAGAAGGACAAATAATGCAAGTGACAGCCCTTGCAGAAGTACAAAGATTTAAATACTTTATAAATTAAGGGGATTGAAGGTGCTCATTTTCATCACTAAAGCTCTATGACCTGTCTTCATCGTCAGAAAGATGTAGTCTCCAAAATGAATTAAACAACATAAAGAGCAAATGCTATATGTAATTCTGACAATAGAAGATTTCTGTAATCAGCGATTACTCCTTTGGTCTTTCAACGATGTCTCCTTAGGGTGGGCCAAACTGCTCTGGAAAGTGTTCAGTTATGCTAATAGGAAAATCTGATAGTGACAATGGCATCTCTTGAACCGCAAGAACCGTAGCTAGTACATTTGTTCAGCTGGTGGCAAGATGTGGGATAGAGAAGTGGTTTGACCGCCTTTCAGATAAAAGTTGGAGGGCTATTAGGTAATCGTAACGTGTGGGAGGCATTACTGGAAATCCAAGCAGAGTGAAGTGCCTAACTACTCAGGCATGTGTAAGGGGTTAATTTAAATACCCAGCTTTTGTGGCTTCCTTTTGGCTGTGGATAATTCCTCACAGACCCAGGCCAAGGGTTTTACTGGGTGGTATACAGAAGCCAGAAAGTAAGTCTTACAATGCTTATATTTACTTAGAGCCATGAGTGGAACCAGTTTGCACTCATATTTCTGCCCAGTGCTGGGTTAACATACAGGCACGTATTTTGTTTATGCAGTCTTAAAATCATGCCATGAATGACATCAAAGCAAGACTAACTTAAGGAAAGGGAACATGTGTCCGCAGTTTATTTCAGCTTGCGAAGAGATGATGTTCCAAGATGGGGAGACTAAAATCTTGCAACAGAAGCAACCTACTCCCTCTGGGCCATCGGATCTGTCCGTCCCACGTCAGTTACACCTGAAAGCTACCACAAGCTACTGCTTTTTCTGCAGCCTCTGTGAAATCAGTCAGTAACATTGGACCCATGCCTAACTGACAGGTGGCCACATTACCAAGTTATCAGCTCGTTTGCTGCTCTTGATAAGTGTTTCATTAGGGCTGGTTTCGGTAGGAAAGCTGAATTTGTTTCTTATGGGGAAAGGAAATCCTTTAACAAGGAGGCTGAGCCACACACAGAGGGCCTTGTTAGATAAGCTTCTCAGTTTGAGTGACCTTTTTGTGAAGCGTTTTTCTTGAAAAACACGTTTCTGGTTTTTATGACTGTTTATCCGAATTATGAGCACGAGGTTTGGATTTAGGAAAGGGTAGATGTAGTTTACCAGAAGGCCTGGTGGAGATAGGGGCTCAAAACTTGCATAGCTCAGTGGGATGGAAAAATGTGCATGTATTTCACTCAGAAATTAATTAAAACATAAAGTGTAGGTAGCATTTTAGAGGCACGTCGTAAATGTCCTTTTGAAGTACTGGGTGGAAGCCCTTTTTATTGTTAATTTAGCCTTCTCTTCTCTAAATTGAACCTCTCATCACATATTAAATCCTAAGAGGGCTGGGGAACACAGGGTGTGTTCCAAGGGGATACGTAAAAATCACCTTACTTCCATAAGTTGTTAGCATCCAGCATTTGTGCTTTTAATGAGCTGAAATGAGAAATCTTGTAAACTAATTTGAACAAACTACAGTGTCTTACTCACAGCAAGATGCCTCAAACATCGATCAGCTCTTGAAAGTTTGTTTGTGAGATACTTCTCTGAGAATCTTTCATCCTAAAAATGACACTTGAAAACTCCGCAATAGATCTTGACAGGATTCACACGTGAATGCCCAAGAGGTAAGTGATGCATTGTTTTACTGTGCAAGGTGGTATTAATGTTCCACTTCTAAAGCTAGGTCTAAACAAAGCGTACCTGCTCATTAAAATGTAATGAAACCTGACTAATTTACATACCATTTTGTAAATGAGATTTCCTAAAACACACCTTTATTTTCAAACCTTCTCTGAAAAACCTCTGGGGATAAGCAAAATTCAATATGATAAAGAAAACATCTTATTCAGCTTTAAGAGCTGGAATGCCTGCCTCAGAAGAGTGTTATGGAGGATGGCTACATGCCACACCATCAGTGGAGCTGACTACTCTTTTTCAGTAGTAGTCATAGTAGGAGGAGTATTTTTAGTTTTGAATTAAAATCAGCCTGAAGCCACAGATGAGTTCTCAGCTGGCGGCTCTCCGAATAAGGACACAAATCAAAATTGGCACTTTCCTCAGAAAGCCACTTTGAAGGTTAACTGTCCACTTGGGCCGAGTGAAGCACCTTTGACTTCAGGAAGGCTGCTGTGCCACAGGTGCTTGCAGGCCTGGAGTGCCCTCAAGCACTCCAGAGCAAGAGGCTCCCACTGTACCAAACAGTAGCTGTTTCAATTCTTTAAAATACGGGACAAGTTATGCTAGAGAAAGAGACAAAGAAACAGATTGAAGCCAGATGACCGCCCCTTTATTTTTTCGGCAGGCGAGGGTCTTCACACATCTGAATAGAGTAATTCTAGGGGTTTTGCATTTTAAGAATCTCTGTCACATGAATTCAGATTGATGAACCGACACATCTGTTTGACTTTTCATGTGTTCAAATACATGCCCGACTTAGTTTTGCCAGTAAAGGCAATGTATTGACCAGATTATACCCTGAAGAAGGTGCCCAAACCAAATAGATGATCTAGCTATGCCTGCAAAGATTGGAAATTCACTTATTCAGACAGTTTAAGGTACCAAAATATGCAGATAGATGTTTCAGGAGATTATGAAATATGCCTGATGTCCCTCGAAATCAAGTCAGGTGTGCTGAGTCAGTCTTGCCTATTTTTGATGGTATATTCTGTACAACAATCATGAATAAATATATAGGTCATTACTTATGTGTAGCCATGTATACTCATGGCCAAAATAACTGCTCGTAGACCAAACACCTTCCTGTTTACTGGGCTTTCAGGAGCTTGTTTAATATTAACAGTGGTAATATGACAGTAAACAAAGTGATCAAAACAGGGCTTATGCAGGGTCACCTCAAGCATTTGCACGTAAGCAAGGAAGTGCTTACAGGGCACCATTATGGAAAAACCCCAGACCTTTACTGGGCAATCAGCATCCTGGGGTGCCTCTCTGAAGTGTGCGTACACTAATGCATGCAGCATGGGGAATAAACACGAGCAAGTAGAGATCTGTGTGCAGGTGAATGACTATGATATTGGAATCACAGAGACGAGGTGGGATTGCTCATGGCACTGCGGTATTGCTATGGAGGAATACAAGCTGTGAAGACAATGTGGTGGAGTAGCAGTTTATGTGAGACAACAACTGGAGTATATAGATCTTTTCCTAGGGATGGGTGATGAGCCAGCTGAGAGCTTATGGATATCAATTATTGAGCAGTCCAATATGGGTGACATTGTAGTGGGTGTATGCTACAGGTGGCCTGAGCAGGAAGAACAAATGGATAAGGCCTGTAGACAGAAGTAGCCTCAAGTTCACAGGCCTTGGTCGTCACGAGGTGCTCCAACCACCTTGATATCTGCTGGAGGAACAATACAGATGGGCCTGTGCAATTCTGGAGGTTCCTGCAGAGCATTGAGGAAAACTTCCGGACCTAAATGATGGAGGCAACAATGAGGACCGGTGCTCTGCTGGACCTCATAACTGCAAACAAGGAAGGGCTGGTTGGGGATGTGAAGGTCAAAGGCAGCCTTGGCTGCAGTTACCATGAAACGGTGGAGTTCAGTATCCTGAGAAGAGAAATCAGGGCAAAAAGCAAGATCACAACCCTGGACTTCAGGAGAACAGACTTATGCCTCTTCAGGGATCGGTGATAGAGTCCCATGGGATAAGGCCCTGGATGGAAGAGTGGCCCAAGAGAGCTGGTTCATATTCCAGGATCACCTCCTCCAAGCTCAAGAGCAGTCTATTGCAATAGCAGGAAGTCAGGCAAAAATGCTGGGAGGGTTGCATGGATTAACTGGGAGGTCCTGGCAAAACTCAAACACAAAAAGGAGAACCACTGTCTGAGCGTGCAGAAATCCAGTTAGGAAAGCCAAAGCCCACCTGTAATTGAATCTAGTGAGGGATGTTAAAGATAACAAGAAAGGCTTCTCAAAGTACATAAGTAGAAAAAGGAAGACTCGGCAAAATATGTGCCTGCTGCTTAACGGGGCAAGGGCCCTGGTGACATGTGACATGGAAGAGGCTGAGGTACTGAACGACATCTTCACCTCAGTTTTTACTAGTAAGAGCCATCTTCAGAAATCTGAGGGCCCAAACACTAAGGGGGAAGTCTGGAGAAAGGAAGACTTACCCTTGCTGGAAGAAGATCAGGTTAGAAAACAGTGAATCAAACTGGACATACATAAGTCCATGGGCCCTGATGGGATGCACTCAGGAGTGCTGAGGGAGCTGGCTTATGTCATTGCAAGGCCACTCTCGATAATCTTTGAATTATCATGGTGACTAGGAGAAGTGTCTGAGGACTGGTGGAAATATCAGATATCACTCCTGTCTCCAGGAAGGGCAGAAGGAGGACTGAGAGAACTACAGCCTCGCCTCAATACCTTTGAAGGTGATGGAGTAGCTAATCCTGGAAACAACTTCCAGGCATACAAGGGACAAGAAAGTCATCAGGAGTAGTCAGCATGGATTCACCCAGGGGAAGTCATGCTTGACCACCTTGATAACCTTCAACAATGTAATGACTGCCTTGGTAGATGAGGGGGGAGCAGTAGGTATTGTTGACCTCGACTTCCATAAGGCTTTCAACACTTTATCCCATAAGATTCTCATGGAGAAAATGAAGAAATAAGGGTTGGCTGATCAGAAAGTGAGGAGGACTGAAAACTGGGGAGTTTCCAGCGAAGGACCACTAAGATGATTAAGGGACTGGAGCATCTTTCATATGATGAAATGCTGGGAGGGCCGGGACTGTTTAGCCTAGAGAAGGGAAGTCAGGCGCTAACTCCTCAGTGTGTACAAATATCTGAAGAGAATGTGCAAAGAAGAGGGAGCCAGGTGGTTGTGGAGTCTCCATCCTTGTAGATGTTCAACAGTCATCTTAACATGGTCTTGGTCAGCCAGCTTTAGGTGGCCCTACTTAAGCGGGGGAGGGTTGGACAAGATGACCTTCAGACATCCCTTCCAACCTCAGCCGTGCTGTGACTCTGTGAATTATGCCATGCTTTTTTTTCAGGCATGAGGGCAAATTAAATAAATAATGCTTATCTGTATTTACAACCTAGTATCTGAATCATAAAATGTAAAATTAAAGTGAGGAGAAGAGCCACAGAAGATCAAGACACTGCAACCAGTAAGGGTGGGCTAAAACTAACCAGTAGTTTTATTAGAGAAGTGATGTTACTTCTAGTGAGATCCTGGTGTTGCATCAGGAGTTCTTATCTGTTGTAGGCAGTCAGCAGAGCCACTGTAGATCTTTTCCTGCTATGCCAGTAGAGCCACCCTTACTGCTCCCTGACCCAGGAGCTCCACACCAGGATTCTGGACCAGCCTGGAGGCAGAGCAGAAGCCCGTGTGTTCACTCCTCCCATTTAAGTCCTGATACTACTTACAAAAGAATTTTAGCCTGTGTTTTTTCAATGAAGAATAGGTCCGACAACTGGTGCCAGAGGAAGATTTGTGTCGCCGTATAGGAGCACTTGAGCTCAGTTCTCAGACCTCTGCAAAAAGGGCCTCAAACTGTAGGCCAGATGAAGTGGTTAGGTGCAGATGGCAGTCCGTCTGAATCCTGTGAGAAGTGAGTTTAAACATCTGCCTCAATTCTGCAGAGCAGGGAACGTAGAAATGAGCTTCCCAAAACATTGTGGGACAAAAGAGGGGCACATGAAAAGGATTTTGCAAGGAGCCCGTCTTCCTCTGCACTGGTTTGTGAAGTCAATCCCTCCTTGCTCCGAAATGTGCTGGCCAAAAATGGTCTCTATTTAGAGGTGGGGGAAGTTGATGGAAACAGTTAACATGTGCCCAAGCCCTTTTTATCTGCCTGACTATAAACATCCGTGGATATTAGCACAGTTTGTGTATATTTTTCCAATTACCATGGAAGTGAGCATTGCTGCAGTGTAAGCATTTTCATCCATTTGTCTTTTGAGTAAAACCAAGAAAAATAACCAATACCAGAACATTGAAAACATTGCAAAATCACTAAGTGTTCATTACAGCTCATACAGACGTCCACTTTGCCCTGTTGTAATGCCGTGAGTAAAGTTCTCAGTATTTTGGCAGGCTTCATTTACCTGGCTTCATTATCATTTTAATTAAATGAGATTTCGGCTGTGTATTTTTAATTTTATTTTATTATTTTTTTTGCATGTGTGATATGAACGTGATCGGAAGGATTGAAGCTTTTTGGTGTATCTAGTAAATGTGGTCTGAATTGTCTTTGTACACCCAAATATGATTACAAATATGAACAAAGTCACCAAAGCGTTTCCTATTCCATGTGACCAACAGGGCTGAATTGGCTATCCCTGTGCTTGATGACTGAAGCTTCTGCTTTGCATCCTACATTTTTTCAAAGCATAATGCAGTTTCTATTTCCCTGTTGTTATGATTGTATGAGACAAACCCTAGCTTTAGAAAAGGCAGCAGCAAGTCAGGGCATTAAAATTAAAGGGGAAAAAAAATCTACACAAACCACTTAAGCACACTCATTATTATGGCCCTTGCTACCTCGGGCCACTGGAGAACTTATAATTTAGTCAGCATTATGCAGTTTGAAGTGTTTTATGTTCTGCATGGGAGCAGGCTGCAATTCAAATATCAGTGGCCATGAAAAATATGCACATACGTTTAGTATGAAAATCTCCAAGGGCATAACAGAAGAGATGGGCACATGTAGCTGCAGTGTGATGGAGAATTTCTGTGAATTAATCATTTGGACATAGTTTATCACCATTATATATTTTGCCAGAGACGCTTCCTCACCATTTGTTGGGAAAACTTATTATACATGCACATCTTAGGAAGATAATAAGGCCAAAGCCTTTGATGCTTAAAGGCAACAGGCTTTGTTAGATTCTGTTATGACACAGACAACTTCTCCACTGACAGAGCCATTCAGATAACAAGAGTAATTGCTTATTTTATCGAGTTTAGGGAATTGTGCTCCATTCTCCCTTCCTGCCTATTACATCAGCTATTATGACCCATCTTCTATCATAATTTAGGGGGAGTGGAGTACGTGCATTTTGAAAGCTTTTCTTGAAAGAATAGAGTGCTGTATTTACATTTTTCCTTCATTATCCCAAAGTGCAAATATGTTAATGTATTCCTTCCAAAGAAGCAGGGTGGCATGCGTGTGCATGTGTGCGTCCCTTTATGTGCTGAGGTGTTTGTGTGTAGTTTACTGTCTGGAGTGGGCAGGGGAATAAGAAGGGTTCATTTAGTTGTTTCTTTATACCCTCTTCTTACAAATGCCATTGTAATTGGTATTAGCAAAACTACATACAGAGCAGTCGCTTCTGACACTTTAAAAGAACTTTATTGACAACCCCAAGCACGTGGGGAATTTTAAAGCAGAACTTTTCCATCTGTAAGGCTTGGTGTGATCAAAGGCCTGATAGCAGCTCCAGATTACTGAAAATGAGGCTACAGACCAGATCGCAGCTCTTTTTTGAAAAAGAAAAAAAAAAAAAAAAGGCCTTAAATTTGATTCAGCCTAATCCTCACAAAACTAGCATTGCAAGGAGAGAATTTTAAAAAATAAATAGATGCTTTCAAATTTTATATGCCATCCAAAGATTTTTAAAGGTACAAAACCAAAATTTCAGTGTAGGATTTGATATCTTAAAATGCTGCTGTGATGTACAGTTTTATTACCTAGAATAACCATTTTTCCCCACTTCTAAAGTAAAAGTTTTAAAATACAATCACTATAGCAAAGTTATTAAGTGGGTGGAGTCTGACTTTTGAATCAATACAAAACAATACTGATGTTAACACGACAACTTGCAAATGGAAGCTGGGAATTAAATGGAAACCAAAGTGAGCTATACCTCTTTTACTGCATAAAAGTATAATAATTTTCCAAAAGAGTAACCACATATGGAGGCCAGTTCTGAGCACATTCTATTAGCTATTTTATGAAAAAGGAGTTCATGATTTTTTTCCCCCAAACAGGACGGTGAGCTTTTGCACTTCAGAAGCACCAGCGAAGAGGCCGCGACTCATGAGCGAGAACTTTGCGTTCACTAACATTTGTTTTCCTGGTTCTTGTGAATGCCCTGGTAGAGCATCTGAACTCACTCACCTACCATCACTGCTATCAGCTGGGTAGACTGGATGCCAGCTTCATTTCCCTGAGGCTTGTTCTGCTTTTGTCTCCACGAAAAGGTCTTGTTAATACATCCACCTTTGTGTTTGTCATATTTAAATGTGCAGCCAGATTCTTAGTTTTCCAAGGACCTTTTCATCATCTTTTGAAGTCACTCCATGAGACTGGTAACAAATGAGAGCTTGCCAGCTACGGAATGGGTATTAACAATGAATTTTCCACAGCAGACATTCATGCGTTTGTCTTGTGGCTGGCTGGCTGAGAGGACACAACTGTGTTCTGCATCTCAGTGGAGCAGCTGGCAAGATAAGCAGAGTGTCTGGATTAATGTGCTCTGCTCTAATTAGCTCCGTGAAGAGGCAATTGGCCTAGGCAGAGGGCTATGCTGGAGTAATGAAAGTACACTTTTTTTTCAGGACACTCTCTTTGCATAGCACTGGTTTGTATAGATAGACCAGCTCGTTTGGGCCAGCGTATTTATGACTGAACCATGCTCCATTGTGCTTGCTGCTTTGTCATTTCCAACTGCAAGGTCAAGAGTGACATAACATTTCTGTAGGCTTGATATCCTTAGCAAAACTAGAGAGATTCAGCCACCACGTATTCAAGCAGTTTCATGAAACCGAGGGAAAGAGGATAGCATTTTGATAATCCTTTCAAAGATACTCCATCCCTATTTTCCTATATAGGGATGTCACTTTGGGTTGTTTCCTGCAATGGCAGCTGCCGCTCTCTACACCTCCATGACCATTATGGCTGCAGGGCTGTTGGGTCAGGAACGTGTTGAGATTGCCAGGTAGGTTTGTGCTGTCTCCAGAGGGCTGTCCAGCCACTACCCTCGAGTCAGTAGTACGTACAGAGACAGCGAGCCCGCAAACGGCCCCGCAGCCCAGCTGTGGTGCAGCTGGGACTCCAGTTGCCCAGCAGCTTAGCAGCCAGCCACGTGCCCGCACACACACAGTGCTGTGCACCTGCAATGACTCTGGTGTACCGGTCGTGTCAGGCTCACCACGCGTGCAAGCTCTGTGTGTGCAGCAAACCTGAGACGTGGTGGCTTCACTGAGCTTGCACTGTGTGCCCAGAGCGACTCCTCTGCACCTGAGTAGTAAATCCAAAGGGTGCCGTGCACGCACGCTGTAGTCATCTGTCACTGAGTTCTGGGCGTGAGGCAAGTAATCCACGCTACTGCCTCTGCTCTGACCTGTAGTCTGGGACAAATGTCCAAATTCCCTTTGTCCTGTGGGAACAGTGGAAACTGCTCCAAGGAGAACAAGGCATGGTGCCTGGGGAAGATAAGGCACGTGGCAGCCACGTGGGACGTAAGCAGACCACCACGCAAGACGAGTGGCTGAGAGGCACTTCAAGAAAGGTGGGCACAGCCATTGATGATATATTGTGCTGAGATCAGATTGTGTTTCACCCAACTGCTTCTTGACAACGCTCTGAAACATTCTCTGGCTGTGGCACATTCTGCGTTACATTGCCGGCTCCTGTGCTTCACCTCCTAGGGGGTCCAGTAGTTCAAGTCCTACACAGAAATGGTAACTTTTTAGGTTTCCTAAGAGTTAGCCATGGCTTCCGTATCAGGATGTCCTTTTACATTAGGTCTACTTCAGGATTGTTTGAAGTGTTGGTGATGCTTTACTGCAGCTGCTGTCGAGTTGCCTGAAGTAACTTGGAGGGCATGCTTCGCTGTTTAACCTTCTCCTCCTTCCCACTCAGGTCTGCCTCCCCTCCTCCTTTCATGTTGCTTTTGATACACACGGCTTCCTGTTTGTGTTTATTGCTGGTAGTGAGAGTAAACAAACAGCAGTAAACAGGTATTGATTCAAGCAACAAGCAGTGTGGGACGTGCCAGGGCTGCCCTTCCCAGGCCTCCCAGGACAAGGGCAGGGAGAACTGGGCAGAATTTTTGGTGGAGACTCCGGGAGAGTATTTCCCTCTGCAGTGCCGGGCTGTGTTTCTGGGCACTCGCAGCCTGCGGTCTTTCCTCTTACTTTTGATGTAGATTTCTCTTTTCAGAAGCAACAGCCGGCAACTGTATTTGGACCAGGGGTCTCGGAGAGCTTATTAATTTTTCCGTATTGCCATATCCTTTCCAGCTTGTGTCGCTGCAGCCTCCCTGTCGGGAAAGTGTTCTCGCTCTTCCAGGTCATTTGTCTGGTCTTTGCCGCCCACCTTCTCGCTGTTACTGTGTTCTCTGTTGGTTCAGGTTGGGCTCCAAACAGTTTTTTATGCCTCCTAGTTACAAGTTTGGCATTGTATGCTGCTGTTTCTTCTTCTCTTCCAAATTAATTAACAGCCACTTTATAGATTCTCTAAAAAAAAATGGAAAATCCAGGTCACTTCTGTAACCTGAGCACAAAGACTGTAGTCTGACAGAGCACAAGGCCTAATAGAGCAGAAAGCCTGTGGCCTGACTCCATTGCTTAATCGAGGTTATATATATTAGTAGCAGAAACTGCAAAGGTAGCAGAAATTGCAAGTAGGGCCAGGCAAGATCAAAATGGCTCTGGCAAAAGTTATTTTAGTCAGGTAGGGTTTTTTTTAATTTATTGCTTGGGACAAAGTATGAACGCAAGCTAAAATTGCAACAGCAAATAACCCCAGAGCGTGGCGAGTTATACTTAGCTAGCATTAAGGTAATGTCATGTAGAAGCAGAATATTTGTGGTTAGCTAAAGTGACAAAAATACAGCTGCACTGATATTAATCCTCTATTAATCTTGTAAAGGGATGGGATTTTGAGAAATAGAGGTCTTTGGAAGGGATCTACCTGCTTCCTCTGCATAGACCAGTTTTCTCTTTTTAGGCATTAACTGAACTTGTTATTCTGATTTTGTTGTTGATAACCCAGCTAAGTAGAGAGCTAAGCTTTACTGCTCACTTATCTGTGAGCTTTATGAGTTTATTTGAAGTCCTTGTAATAGCCCTTAAATTCTACTGATCATTAGAGGTCCCAGTTTGAGAGTTTTACTGATGTTTTAATAACTGGTCAGTAATTCAGGATGTGTTTTTAAAGATGCAGCTGCTGGCTAAATACTTTTCAATCGCAATGTGAAAATCTGAACGGACGCAATGTGATTTCATAAAACATGATCCTAACTCAGGAAAGGATGAAATGTACGCTTTGAGTTATGTGAGTACATAGATAGCAGTTGAATGTTTCTTAATCTATTGCATATATTTTAAAAGCATATCCTGGCTTGAAATAGAGCATTGCAGGCAGTAAAATTCAGTTCTGCAGAGGGCAGTAGTATATATACAATGTATCTAATGTGTAAATGTGAACAGTATTAGTATTACTCATTATAAAGTCACTTTCACTTGAAAAAAGGTGATAAATCATGTAATAAGTAGCTTTTATTCAATATGGCTACAAAATTTGGTTTTGCTGAGATCTAAACAGGAAAATGCTAACATTTAAAGTAATTAGCTGTAGAAATAGGCTAAACTGAATCTGCAAGAAGACAGTCAGCCCGTGCAATCTGTGCACTGCTGCTATATGTTATACAAATTACTTTGGAACTGTAAAGTATTTGCAAGTTCTCACTTTTCTTTTGTTGGTATAGGAAAAGTGTAATAAACTGACCTTGAGAAGGGGCCTTATACATTTGAAACAGGATAGCAACTACTAATGGGTTAATAGGATCCCATTCTGTTGTCATCTCTTAGTATTTCTTTTAGTTCTTCATTTCCCTGGGAAGTGCTTTGGTGAGAAATGTTGGCAGTGAAATGGAAACAGCTTGAGTAGGTCTAGAAACCCTTGAGCTTGCACTGCTGGACATCAACTTTTCTAACTAAATAACTACTGAGCAACATTTGCACTCAGTGAAATTTTTTCCAATAGTAAAAGGGGAGGAATCATGATCTTCAAGGGGTTTATAGCTTTGGCCAGTGTCCTTTTTCCCTTTTCCAGTTTCCACTCATGCCACTGTGCCTTTGGATCTTTTTTCCCCCCAGACAAACACACTCTGCAGTGTTTAAAAACTGTCTGCACCACAGTTCTTTGAAAAAACAGTAGCAGTTTGCCTCAGATCTTTTATTTTCTGTATTACTGGATTCATGGTTATTGTGTTCCTGGATTACAGAAACAGACCGGTGATGAATACTGGGGTGTTCTTGAATTTTTCCCCCAGGGAAATGCAGTGCCAAAATGTGATTTCCCTTTAGCAAAGCAAAAGTTGCCCATGTCTGTTATATTTTCAAAGGGAAATTACTAGGCAAATTTCGGACTTTTCATACCTACACAGTCATTTAAAAAATTTTAGCATGGGTTTCCAACATGGATGTTCTCATTGTATCTCGGGTATCAGGCCTTGTGGAATTAAAGCATTGCAGAAGGAAATGTTACCTTATTTGGAGTATGCGCCTTAGATTGTAGCCTCTATAGTTTAAGTGAGGTAATTGGTGAGAGAATATAGCCTCGCCGGCTGTTTCACACGGCTTCCCCTGCAGCCTCACCTGCCGCGGGATGAAACAGCTCTTGAGGTGGGGGGATTTTCAAGGTGATTCATGCTTTAGCAGGATGAGAACATATTTTAGGCAACTGTACAAAAGAAAAATCTACAGGATTTTTTAAAGTGTTGGTGTTGTTACTGCCACTTTCTGACCAACTGGAGATATTGATATTTGCTTTCTGGTAGTAATTTAATTGATTTCGGAGTTAGTTTATTGGCTCTTCCAATGTCATTAGCATTTACTTCAGTAGAAGAAAAACTCCTATAGTCTCCATGCTCCCCTGATTTTTGCTCACAACACTAAGCACAGTGAATGCATACTCCGGTTTGTTTCTGTTATGGTTTGTTTCTGTTAAATGATATGCAAATTCTGGTCAGTACGGTGCTATGAATCTACCACTTATTTTTAATTCGGTTTCTTAAAAAATGGAGGAAAGGAGAAACTGGGCTATTGCAGGTAGCTTGGAGAAACATTTTAAGAACAGAGGGTATCACAGGAGAAGTAGGGATACTCTGGGAAAAATGAGAATATGCAGACAGTTATTTGGACTGCTGTATTTCTCTTTTTGATGTGGGTTTGGGTACTTGCGTGCGAGTCACCTGCCTCTCTGCAAGGCGAAGGAGGGCATTTGCAAGGGAGGGCATTTCCCTGTTGCCTGTGTAAGCTACAGATACAGGAGAAGATGATGGTGATTGGCTCTACCCTCGTCTACCCCCCTATCTGGGGAGCAGATAGGGCAAACGGTTTCCTTCTCATGGAGCTATTCGTCTGTTGATCAGGAGAGAAGGAGAGGAGAGATACTGAGTCTTTTGGAGGGACCATCCATTTAGAGTGAGTAAGGAAATCATTCATGTTCCTTGTCCTCAGTGTGACTACAAGATGACTGATCAAGTTGTCACTGGTGTTGGTTTTGCAAAAGAAACACTTATTTGAAAACTGGAGGGAGTACCTTCACGTTTACATGGCTACCAAGTGATGATAAGATCATTGATGTTTTTTCCCAGTGTTGGTCATTCTGAGCTAGATTTAAGTTACACATTTAACATATGCATCAAAAAAGGAATTTTAAAACTGGGTCTCGATACCAGTGGATATTAGAAATAAAAAGAAAATGGTCATTTGGTGTTACTTCACTTTGTATATAACATAACATAACATAACATAACATAACATAACATAACATAACATAACATAACATAACATAACAACCTAAGCTGGTAACAATATGATATAGTATAATGTCATTGCAACAAGATACAGTGCAATATTAACATCTTCAAGTTTTCTAGCTAAAACATACCAATGTCACACAGACTGCATCTTTCATTTGGTGTTGAAGAGTTTTTAGTTGTTGGCAAACACAGGTGAAATCAGAGCAATCTGCAAGGAAAGGAAAGACAGTATAAATGAGTATCATTAAAGAACAACCTACAGTATCTTTAGAGTGGATGGCTTACTTGGAGTCCCAGGCTGCACAGTGACCAAAGTTTTCTTGCTCGTGGTAGATTGCTGTTTTATTTTTGCTTAGAGGCCCTGATTTATAATCTTTATAAAAAGTATTATTTTCCAGGGTGATTGACTGGGGGAAGTCTGATACATTCCAGGTGCTAACCGCATGCCAGACTCTGGAGGCTGCGTGCAGTGTAATCCTCTTGCAGCTATCTCATTATTGGAGTTTTTATGTGAGAGTGAAGCAGAGCACGTAAGCTATAAAAATTTCTATTGACTTCAGTGGATATTGGCTTATGCACTGAGAGGTTCGTTGTAACAGAGTCAATAAGAGAGAAGACAACAGAGAAAAACCTGGGAATGAAAGTTTTACCACAACTTCCCCAACTCCAGGCGTATAAAAGGCCCATGCAATGCTGCATTACATATGACCCATTCAGGTTCGGTGTAAAGGCCTTAGCTGAGGAGCCAGAGGTCCAGCCTGCACCCACTCTGTAATTAGAGAGAGATGAGTTTTTCTCAGAGCTGTCAAGAGAAACAGCACTAAATTTATACAAATTAATTTGAAGAGATGGAAAAGAGTTGAGTTTGCTTACAGGTAATACATTTGAACTTCAACAATGTGAAAAATTTAAGAGCACGTGAGAAGAAAGAGAGAGAGAGAGAGAGAGAAAGAGCGAGCAAGCCATAATTTTTCCTTATATTTAATGAGGCACTATGAATTTCGGGCTCTTTGGGAAAGGTGTATTACTAAGAGCCGTTAATGGAACCTAGGCTTAAAATACACTCAGCTGAATTGCTGACTGAAGAAATGTCTATGTAAAACTTAATGTTTTCCTTTTTGTGAATATTTTAGAATCTTTACAAAAATTTTTGAAGAAAAAGAAATCAATGTTACACTTCTTACCATTTGCTTTAAAATGGATTTTCCACTTGCTCATTTCCAGAAGGTCATCTCTGAGATGTACAAGCTAGCCCTTCATTTAGGTCTCCTCTTACATTCATATTTAACTTTCTTTCATTCTGTGGCCTTTATTAGCTGAGCTCAAGGAGCTTGTAGCACATTTTAAACAGCAACACTGGGAGGATGTAAATGCAGAATAATGTATCAGGACTCAAATTTGCATGGTCAAATGTCAAAAAAATTAGGCCTTCCCCAGAACCATGTCAAGAGAAATAACATAAGTGGCCAGCTCAACAGCAGGCATGCCATTATCAGTTAGTTCAACCTGTCATCACTGACTGGGAGTGGAAGCAGTGGTCATTAGCTTTAACTCTGCCGGGGAAGGTTGCGCTTCTTTTTATTTTATTATATATATTTTACGCCATCTGACAGTATTTCACAGAGCACCACAATGTTCTGGTTTCCTCCTTGACAGGGGAAGGAGGGGGAGGTGCAGATGAGGGAGTAGGGAAGAACACTTGCAATCATCTGTTGTCAGCTGGAGGGGGCAGGAATTGCATTGCCTATCGGATAAATACTCATTTAGAGTAATCACTTTATTTCAGCCCTGTAATGACATTAACAAGCTTGGAATACAGGGAATTACATGAGTCAGAACAAATAATTGAATATTCCACTGCTGGGGAATGCAGCACAAGTCTGACTTAATGTCATGCCATCTCTGAAGCCAGCACTAGCGTGCAATTAGATAATAAGCTTAAACAGCATATAATTGGCACTACCAGTATGAAAAACATACTATTAATTGTTAAATTCTTACCTGCTTGTAATTTTCATGAAACAAAAGTATCTTGCATGTCTTTTTAAACAAAAAGAACCAGAGGAAACATCTCCGTAAGTTTTTAAGAAAATAAGGGTTGGTAGTGAAGAAGAGGGAAGAACTGGATTCCAGGATCTAGAAGGAATGATTTCAACATGAAAAACTACAAATTTTTTTTTTTTTTTAGGAAAGCATTTGATTGAGAAAAGGATGACAATTGTTTAATATATGATATAAAATACTATCAAATTTCATATCAAAATGGAAAGGTCTCCATTTGTCCTTTTGTTGTCAGTACATTCGGTCAAGTCACTGTTTTTTCTCCAGCTATTGTTGCCGCACAAACCTGCGAGCTCACAACTCTGAGCCTTTTTTTACTATCACTCATTGCTCTTGGAATGTGGTTAATAATGCAAAGGTCTTTTTATAGAAATATGCCAAAGTATCCAGAACTACTCTGGGCTCTGGCAAACAAAGAGGGGGAGGAATTGTAAAGTAATTGATTAAAACAACACCTCATAACCTGTCTGATTTATCACCAAACTCTAGGTTTTCTTTTTGACACACTCTTACAATGTCCCAGTTCAGTGTAATTTGGTGAATTCCATCATTTTAAGCATCAACCAACCTGACTTAATTAATCAAATTATAAACTGTATGGTAGACTATTAAAAGGATTCAGTTGCATATATTGTATACATTGAATGATTTGATAGCAGTTACCCCAGGCAGCACAATTCCTCAAGTAGGTGACAGTTTAGGTAAAGCCTAATGTTGGACAGATAGAATGTAAATGCAGAAGCAGCAGCAACTCCATCACCTGCCTAGATTACCTCTGAAAATCCCAGTCTTATCCAACAGATAACTCATTAAATTTGCAACCCTTGACCTAAACACAGTGGAGAACTTCTAACATTTGTTATAAAGACGAAACGATTAGGCCATCTTAAAACTAAACTTCTTTTCTGGATCTTTGGCCATTGGCTTCAGCAGCGTTGGAAATACCTTATGTTTAAAACAATAATTGGTACTGCAGTTACTATTTGTTTTTCTCACCAGTCTATCACCAGGTCATCGATGAACCTTCTGTTGAGACTTGAGCAAAGTACTTTGCCGCAAGAGCGTGGCAGGCCCAGAAGAGCTTCTTTTTCTAGAGGGGGTTTGTGGGGAAGCCCAGGCCCTATTCAGGTGGGCAGCTGGGATTTTTCTTCGAAAGGAGAGAGGAATCCAAGCTGACAGGGAATTGTGGGTTGTGATAAGTGAAGCTTTGCATGGCTAGCCGAGCCTCAGAGATCTGAGACTTGTCATGTTGAACACTTATTTCTGTTTTCTTAACAGAAAAGAATGACCCCACCTCTTGCTTTCCCGAAGATAAGGCATTCTGGGTGATCGTACTTCAGATTATCGCTGGCATTTGGAAAATGTGACCCATGTGTTTGACAAGTTGGCTTGAAGAAAAGCTGACTGTAAAGTAGCAAGCACAAGCTTTAGATTAGAAGGTCAGGTGAAATATCTACTATAAAGGGATGCAGTTGATCCCCGGATGGAATCCGGGTATGCTGCTCCTGCAATGGTGTAGCTTTGAAATGTATGAAGCTTTTTAAAAAAGAAATATTTGGTGCATTGCTACTAATTAGTAATACAATTTTAATCACATTTACATTATGATTTTTACTCAACAGATGGCATACTCTCAAGTACTTCTATTTATTCTATCAATAAGAATACCTGTAAACCTCATCTCTCTTAATTTTAATAATGATACTGCAATTAGAGAATGCATTCACAATTGACCTATTTAACAAAATTTAGCTTACTAAAACAATATTAACATTTAAAAACCTTGCAATTACTAGCAGCAGTCTGAACATTTATATTCACTTGCTATAATTTTCTACCTGCTTGTATGTGTGGTCATTCCAAGACAGCAATATTTTCAGTGTAGTTGTGTTATCCATGCATGTGCCAGGATGCTGGTTCAGTTGTTTCACCTTGGAACTGTACTAGCACCCCTGAAGAGGCAACTAAAAACGTTAATTTATGCCAGAGCAGGAATTTGCGGGTAATATTTATAAAAACTGCAAAAAAATATTAGGAGGTACATACTGAAGAAAGGTAAATGAATGCAGCACTGGTTTCCATGTCATTTCCCAAGTAGTTGTCGGGTCTCTGAATGCACCCACTGCCCTCTGCGGGTTTGGCAGCCTGTGCTCAAGGCCAGTGCTGATACGGTGCAGCCGCGTGGCTTGGGGACTAGCTGCTGTGAAAGGCGTTGTGTGAGACAGAGCTGTGCGAAGGTTTGTTGGGGTTTGTTCCCGTTTTGCTTGAGTGCGGTATTTAAGCTCAGACCCTTGCGTGTTGCTGCTGCCTGACCTTTATTGCAGCTATGCTTGTGGTTGGCCACATACCCCACTGAGCCAGGCACCAACTTGTGGACTTAACTGCCTGCTGTGACTGTGGACCTGCCTTGGCATTACAAACTTGTCCAGTAGTCTGGACTCTTGCTTCGGATTTCTGCCACTAGACCTGCTTTGCTCTTCTTTTTTAGGTACTGTGGTCGGTTGTATGCCCTTGCTGATGAAGCCTCTGCCTGCCTTGCTACCTGGCTCCCCTTCTCTTGTGGAGCAGCCAGCTCTTGTTAGTTGCCTTGGACCTTCTTGAGCCAAGCACCATGGAACCTGGCCTTTGGGCTCTGCAAAACCTTTTCCCCACCACACAGTCTGCGCTCAGGGTCCTGACAACATTCCTAAATCCTTAACGAAGCAGATTATAACATTCATAGCAATGTAAGTTTGGCAATAACTTCAAAAAGGCCAGGTAGTGCCTTTCCATGCATAGATAAATATACCCAAACCGTCCCTCACAGATACTCATGTAACATTTTCTTCAAAAGCTTTAATGACTGAGATTCTGCAGCCTCTCAAACAACTTTGTCTGGAGTGGAATGGTTCTTAAAATTTCACCTGAAAGCTAACCTGAGTGCCGTCTGCTACCATTGAAGCTGATTACTTTCTGTCTCCCTCTCACTGAATATGACAGAGTATAGATAATTTTATGTTTTACTACAAATCTTACAATATTTTTAGAGATTCTCCTCAGTACTTTTTCCCAAGGCTGGACAAACATAATTCCTTCCACCTGTCTTCACGGGCCACGTTGCCTAAACCTGATACTATTCTTCTCCTGACTACTTCTTTCATGTCTCTGCTTTCTTGAAGTATGGTGCTGGGAACTGACTGCTGTGTTCCAGCCAAGGCTGACTGAACATAGAGTAGAACGATCTCTATCACCTTGGTCACATATGTGACAGTTTTAACAGTATATGCTAGAAAAGATTTTCCTTTCCCAGCAGCAACATTGCAATGCTGAGTCTGTCAATTTGTGGACCATAATAACTCCTCACTGCTCTAGCTATGCAGTTATTCTTTACATCATGTTATGCACTTCACTTCTTCAGGTTGCAGTTCTTTGCATTTGCCTATTGAATGTCTTCCTGACTTACTAGGTTCATTTTAATACCACTTCTATCTCTGGTGTGAGACCTTCCAGGTCAGTGACATCTTCAAACTGGTAATTATTTTCTTCTGCCATTCAAGCTGTAAATTAATGTGTTGAATAGAGTTTGGCCAAAGGCATTCATATTCTACTCCAATTACAATGTATTCCCAATCTGACACTGATATTCCTAATGTGCATGTTTTCTACCAAGTGAGTGGTCACCCTATTGTAACTTAATCTCCACTGCCTTTGCTGGTTCACTCACAAGACTATCATGAGGGAAAACATCAAGTTTTAGAAAAATGAGTATATTGCATCTGCTGCTTCTCTCTTTCTATTATGCCAATTATGCTATCAAGGAAGATCAGGAAGGGCAACGAAGCTGGTGAGGAGTCTGGAGAACAAGTCTTACGAGGAACGACTGAGGGAACTGGGGCTGTTTAGCCTGGAGAAGAGGAGGCTGAGGGGAAACATTATCACTCTCTACAACTACCTGAAAGGAGGTTGTAGAGAGGTGGGGGCTGAACTCTTCTCCCTAGTGACAAGTGATAGGATGAGAGGAAATGGGTTCAAGTTATGCCAGGCGAGGTTTAGATTGTATATTAGGAAATTTTTTTTCACTGAAAGGGTGATCAAACATTGGAATAGGCTGCCCAAGGAGGTGGTGGAGTCGCCATCCCTAGAGGTGTTTAAAAAAAGGGTAGATGTGGTACTTAGGGACATGGTTTAGAAGTGGTTTTGTCAGGTTAGGTTAATGGCTGGACTTGATGATCTTAAAGGTCCCTTCCAACCTCAACAATTCTATGATTCTATAAGTAACTTGAACTGATGCTAGAGGTTCTTGATGTGTTGGCAAATTCTTTGTCTTCTACGTGCTTAAAAACTGATTGCTTAATACATAGTTCTAGGGTGTTGAAATTGAGCCATTTTGTAGTTCCCTCCATCTTCCTTTTAGGTACTCTATTTAACTCTTGCTACTCTACCAATCTCTCCAAGTTCTCAAAATTGACTGCTTTAGAGATCACACTGACTCCTAAATGTCACAGGGCACTGATTCCTCACCAGGGGAGCCAGTTTCTCACCAGGCAGTGAGAGATAAGGCAGCAGGGGTACTCTGAGGTGGCAGGGAGAAGGTACTGATTCTGAGCTAAGAAATCATTGCCAGACACATTCTTGTGGTAGAGGAAGCACAGCAGGCATGCTGAGACAGAGATAGCAAGGAAGGAGGGGTGAGGAGCTCTCCCTACAGAAGTCCGGAATGGTGCTAAATTTCTCAAATATGGCTTCATTACAGAAAATCTGGCAATCTCTTCTCAAATGATTTCTGCCAGGCTCTGTGGATTTGAATACAAGTAATTTATTCTTCTCACTTTTGTTTTTTTTTTTTTGGGGGGGGGGGGAGGAGGGACTGTCTGGTATTCTGTCTTTGATAAGAACTAATTGTATTAAAATTTTGGGAATGAGTGATGTTATTATGAAGAGGTAGACCATGATCCCTTTAGGGGAACTGAAGAGAAGATTCCTGCAGAGGGAATTAATCTTTCCTCCCTCCTTTTGTTTTGACATTTTTCAGAGGAGAAGCCACCTACGTGTGCAGTTGTTGAATGTTCTGATTTCCTGCTATTTCTCCACCTCTCCCCTGCAGTAAGCAACCAGAGCAGCTTTGCTTCCTGCTTATCCTCTGATAATTTAGCATTCAGTGGACTAATAATATGGGTATTGAGGAAGCCTGGAACAGAAAGTCTGCTTGCTGACAAAGCATAAATAAGCTTTAGCTTGGTACTTACAAACAGATGTGTATAGCAGCTGGATCTGAAAGAAGATTTGGAGTGCTCAGCACTCATTTGAAGGCTGCATCCATATATGGTTTTCATGTCTGGATGAGCAGCATTTTGTGTTGTCAAATACTGCACGGGGGAGAGAGGAAGATATTATGCCAACATTTGGTGCTTAGCTGCGAGAAGGCACCGATGCCAGAAAATATTTCAACATCAAGAATAGCTACATTTCCGTACAGTCTTGAATAGGACCCAAGGGGTCAAAACATCAGATTCTTGTTTTCACTCTGCGACTTGTGGAATAGCAGAAAAGGGACATCAACACAGGACCAGAGCAGTTTTAAATTTATAAAGTAAACTTTCCTTTTATTTGGAGTGACCTGTACTGTGTAGGCGTAGGCATGATTCATTATGAATCTTCTCTGGTTCTTCAGCTGTTGGTTATTATAGATTACTTCTTAAATAGAAGGAGCTTTTGCTCTACAGACTTTGTGTATTGCTAAGATGTCTATAACCTCATGAATGCAAGTAGCTAGGCCGACCACATGCCCCAGTGTAAGCAGGGAAATAAGAAATTTTTATTACATATCCAAAGACAGGATGATTTTTGACGCAGTTGTGGAGTTGTCGACAAGAATGTCAACATTGTAAATTGAAAGATACATTATCTTAGAGTGCTGTTACGGCTGGAAGAGCTGAGTTTTCTTAAGTTCTCTTCACCACAGAGGGAAGTGACAGTAGACTCTTTTCCTTCTTTCTCCAGGATAGGAGTAAACCCACCATTTCTTTATAACTCCCCAGATGGTCTTAGCAGATTCTAGTGGTTTGATCATCAGCTAGCCTTGTCCGCCACCAGAGTAGAGGAATGGGAATACGACCACAGACCCAGTTCCCTTTGCAGCTGTGTGAAGTATCATTACAGTGGAGACTTGTGGAGTGATTCTGCCTGTCTGTATCCCCGTACCGTCAGCTGGAGGTCAGGGGAGTGCACCATCATCCACTGATCTCTGCCTGGTGTTAGGAGTGCTGCGGCAGCTGGCTTCTCCTGCAAGGAAGGAGTTTTATGGATCAGTGTTGCTGTGAAATTATGAGGATTAGAAGACAAAAGGAAAAGTTCATTGTTTTGTTGTTTGTTTTTTTTTAAAGAGGTTGAGGACAACAATTCTAAAAACTTAAGAAATCTTAAATAAAGAGTTTTGAGTGATCCCTGAATGAAAACAAAGCTGCCATAGGACTCATAGGAAAAGTCATACATACTGCGTTTAAGAATGATTCACCCAATATTTGCCTTTCTGGCTGGTAATCATAAAAAATACTCCCAATAGAAAGTATTTTCCAACTGGGAAAGAGGAATAATACCTTTGTATGTTTACAGTATGTCATCAAAGAAGCGTATCAATTTAAAACCAAAAAATAATCCAGTTTCGTGATGCAAACAATATGCATATAATGAATATGGAGCTCTCTGTGCTCACAGGGACTTTGGATACATTTCTGAATAAGGGTTTGCATTTTCATGGGAGTGGCAATTTTTATATCAGTGTCAGATTGGCAAAGGGCTGGTGAGATGAGAAACCCTCCTGATGCGTTTGCCCACACAGATGTTTAAGAAGATGATGTTTCAAAGACATCTGCATCTCCATGGCATTCTGAGGTTGTGCTCGTTCATGGCTGTTCTGCCTGCTGCTTCAAAGGAGGCTGACAAGGCAGATAAGTACCTTGGCTTACCTGCTCTTCCATTTCTTCTCACCTCGTAGTTTATTTCAAATGTTTCTATGACCTTGAGAAGACTCAGGAGAAGGGATTTTAAATGTTGCAGTCCTCGTTCTATCAGGTAGAGTGACCCAATGCATATTCCTGCAAATGTCTTTGATATGTCATCCTTTAAAAACCTGCATATAAACATCTTTCATGTCTGTACCTTAACATAGGTGCTGCTTTTTCCACTTTGCAAATTTACGCAAAAACATAAGTCAGCTTTCTTCCTTTCTCTATTCCTGTAAGCAGAAAAGTTTTATAAAACATACAATACTAAACCCCATGCTATTGGGTTGTTACTTATAGATTCTATAAAGATGCAGTATTTGTCATGGCCATAATTTCATTAGAGAAATTTTCATCCTCCTCTTGAGTATAAATCTATGGAACATCAAAACTGCTAATAAGCGAGTCATGGTCTGCTTTGTAAAAATTATCCCTGGCATTATGAATTTCATTCTGTGGCAGTGTTTACTAGTAGTCTCAGGTTTGTTCATGATTTGAAGTGGGTGGCTCTGCATAGGCACTCCAAAACATGTCCATGGAGTTCAGGGTAAGAGTTATTCAGACACAGTGATTTTATTTAGCCTAAAATCCAGACCATCATTAAACTTAATTAAGATTCAGCAGGCCATTACTGCTGTTCAGTCCTACTGATTTCAGTGTATTTGTGTAATGATTTGTCCCCTTTGAGATTCCCATATGTTAACCTAGAAATCATGTTTACAGATTGTAATCCTTTGTGCTCTACAGGCTTGAGTAATCAGATTAAAATATGCCAACTTTAAAGAGACTTACTGTTTAAAACTGAACAGTTTTGAGGCAAGATTTGGGGACCAGTTTTCTTGTTAATATTTTTCCATTGACTTGTTGAACAGTTGTTATAGACAAGACATTGCTACGGTGATCACAAGGTGAATAGACCTCAGGAAGAATTGTGCAGCCAGAGGACGTTGTCTATTAAAAATATTTTTCCATTTGTTTCCCAGACATTCTGATGTAGAAGTGCTGTTTGGGGACATCTCTAATAGCTGTAGGGTCCTTGGAGTTATAGTTTGTGGTAGTTGCATAGGCAAAAGCACCCAAAGAATGGATCACAATGAGCATCCAACGCCCTGAATGTTTAGTGACATCTTCTGAGTTCGCAAAATCAGGTGTTAATACTGAGACAAGCGAGTCTTCCCTCCACTGCCCTTCCAGTTCCAAACAGAAGTAGGACATCCAGACTTTTTTAAACCTCAATAGAACTGGTGTCACACCACAGATAAGTTTATGTTAATAAATACAATAGGGCCAGGGTCCCCGTCCTTTAAGCTGTATACTATTTAGTTCATATTGCTGGGGAAAAAAAAAAAAAAAAAAAAGAGTCCCAAAACCCCCAAACGCCCAAATTTCTGTTAATGTTTGAAAAAAACATTTACAAAAAAATACTATTTAGCACTGATAAGTTGAAAGCACAATTGTTTGTTAAGGGTCCATGGGCAACTGAAAACTTAGTAAGTGATAATGAGATTTTTAATTAATTTTGAAAGCACTTAAAACACATTTCTGTGTTTTCACAATTCAAAGTATAGTCTTTTGGGGTTGCTTCCTTGTATGTGGCCCTTGCAGTTGCTTTCACTGCAGGTACGGAGGCTGAGAAATACCAGCTTTCTTTGCTACAATTTAGTCTTTCTCATTAGAATATGAGACATTTTCAAGCTGTTATGCTGAAGATATTCAGGGACTTTTACCCATGAGTAGCTTTAAGATGATGTCCAGTTTTTCAGAAATTAGTTTCTCATCAACTCTATCAATTATTAATTATTGTATTTTACAACAGTTGTAGTTTTCTGAGTTAGCATTAAAATGATCCTTACATTGTCTTTCTACAGTTTTGTTCAGCTGATTAACTCTAACTGGTTTATCACTATGCCATCCATTTAAATTAACAATCTGCAAAGAAAGCAGATAAAATGCTTCACATGTCCTATTACTGGGGTAGTATTAGTTACTCAATTAGGCACAGCTACTTCAGTTTCCAATCAGTTCTTTAACGATCAACACAAGACCTTAAGTTAAAATATTCTTAACCAACAAATCTATTTAAAGAGATCTATTTTAGCAGGTAGAAACAACATTAATGGTGAGAAAAAACATGCTGTTTTACTTACTAAGCGTCTGCACTACAACTGCTATCATATCTATGAAGCAGTACAGTGTTACAGACTTTCTAATTGTGACCTCTAGTTGCGAGAGTATAACCTGATCGATTGTCCATTGACTTTCACAGGCGATGAACTAGGAATGTTTCTGAACACTTTTTCCCATCACATGCCGGGGGTGGTGTTGGTAGTTGAGGGTGGGCACAGTCCCTATCTTGCTATAAAGTTTATCTAGCATTAGATATGTTTTGGGAACTCCTGTGAAATAATGGTAATAATTAATTCTTAACAGCTATTTAAGCAGCTGCTGTGTTAGCAATCTGATAACAAAATTGGTTATAGGGAACATAGCTCAGAACAGGGAGACATTACGACGACAGTTTGATGACATATAGCAAGTCTTGTTCTTAAGCATTAACATTTTTACACACTGGAGAAAAATAAAATGGAACACACTCAAACAGCTCTGACAGTCTTTCTGTCTCAGGAGCACAACTATGGAGCTGCATTTATATCTTAATAGACTTCCAGTATATTCAGTGCTGCGTTAGCAAAATGGCAGCTCTGACTTGGAGAAATACTAGCATGTCCTGCTTCTAAAATGCAAAAAGTATGACTCATTAATAATTTTAACATTTAAAAAGTGGAACTACATTCTGGTTTTACCACTCTGTCGATGCTGCAAACATAGGAAATCAAAATCCTACATACGGGCTACTAGGATTCTGAAGCTAAGTGTTTCTGTGACGATTGATTAAACATCATACTAATTCTGCACAATCAGCGTGTTACACAGTTTTTGTAGGTGGGTAAGCCAAAGCATGGAGAATCTGCTTTGCCTGAGATTACGCAACGAAATTGATACCCTTGAAAATGTCAGAAAAAGAGTAAAGTAAGAAAAAAGTATGTGGAAGTATGAAATAAAAAAAAAAAATATTTTGCCTCAGCAACTGATAACTGGAAAAACATTTTGTGGTTTATTGAAACTAAAACATATAATGAAATTTTGTGATGAAATGAAAGGGAAAAAAAGTTAAAACTCCCTTGAAAAGAGATATCGTTAGATCAAATTTGTTTTTGAACTTATCTCCCCGTTGTATCCTTGCAGATATATTTTCAAAGGACATTCTTTTCATCAAACATCCCATAATACTTTAACTATAAAATGATTGGTAGCATTATTATTCCCAATTAAAACAAAACCGTGCTTGTCAAAATAAATGAACAAAGTACACTCTGTGATGCAGTATCCTTGACTTTTTTAATCCTGTTTGTTTATTTACACACTAATTGCAAAAATTGATAATCCATATGAGGTCACCTAGGTCCATGCAAATGAGTTTTTACTGTATGTTCTGATACTGTAAATATTTATTTAGCTGTCCAAGTTATTGGAACTAATCACTATAATTTTTCTGTAAAGGCCAAGTTTCTCTATAAGAGCTTCCTGAAGGGGAAAGGACAGTAAGAGGAGTTATTTGTAGGAAGGTTCTTTTTAATGTTAATATGCCATATTGTATATATTTTGTACAGTTATGTAATTGTATAACAATACAATTGCATACTATTATCCATATAAATCGTGGTATAATACACAATGACATAACCGGTCTTATTTGCTTTGTTCAAACAATGAATTGACAATTTCAAGCCAAGTTGCAGTCACCTTGAATTTTTGGGGGAAATATATGAAAATGTATTTCAGCATACGTCAACATTTTCCACTGACTCACTTATCAGGTGCTAGACAACCATTTTTACAATGGACTGAGGCAGATTCTCAAACATTGAGGAACATAACCTTTTTTATCACAAAGTTGCTTCAAAGGCCATATACGTTTGATGAACATAAACTGACAATGTCAGATATTATTATTTTTAATAATAAATAATTACTCACAAAAGTCATTAAGCTTTTGTCATGCTTTTTGTCCACATTTGTATCTTGGCAGGTTGGAGTTATATAGGAGATTTAGAAATATCAAGGCTTCTTTAACCTGTCTGGTAATTATCCTTAACATTTCTGTTACGAACACACAAGGTAAGTCATACTATGTGGCTTATATCAAAATGAGTCCATAAATGTCAAATGCTTATTCTCTCCGAAATATTTCAGGCTTCATTATGTGTAACAATGCAGAATTAAATGGACTTGGACTTATATTTGTCTCTGTATATGCTCATAAATGAATCCTTGAAGGAACCACAGTTTTCCTGTTAAAAAGAGGTGTCATATCTTCCTTTGTTTAGGAGAGAGTTTCAACCAGTTTCAGTCTCTGTTTATCAAACACCAGGTGAAGCTGCAAAATTATTCAGACAATGGGATTGTTTAGTAATTATGCTGAATAAACAAAGGAGGAAAGCATGATAATAGAAATGTTGTTCTATTGGAAAATTCAGGATTCTGAATCTACATCTTTGTAATAAACTGCAGGAATTACCAATTGTCTGCTTCTGCAAGAGAGAAGTGCAGATATTAACCAGACTAAGAGTACAGCACATAAGAATTTACATATACTGCTTCAAAATCAGTTTAAGACTGATTTAAAGACTTTTTAAAGACTAAGTTTATTTGAAGTTAATTTTAAGATTAAGTTTATAAAAGGGCCTTCGCTGCATCAGCATTAAAATATTACATCTGTGTGTACATATGGGGAATATCTGCATTCACACACACTAGTGTGCTCTCATTCTGTAAACTAACAGCTGCAAATCTCTACTTGTTACGATATTCCCTCCGAGTGTTAGAGCGACAAAATGTGTGTGAACTCATCTGCTCAATGGTAGACACATAAACAATTAGGCAAACACTAGCATTTGTGGATATGTTGCTTAACCCCTAAATATTTCAGAATTGCTTATGGTTAGTTTTTGGTCACACTTTGTTGCTGATAATGGCGATTCCCTTATTGCCCTTGGCCACTCAAAGGTATTTTGAAGACCAAACATACACCATGTTTTCTGTTGTTACAATTTTAAAATGTCAGGTGTGATGTTCTTGACATTTTAATTTTCATACTCAGTGTACTTAGTTCATATTGTTGACACACATTGGATTCAAGCGCCTGTCTTTAACAAAAAAAACCTTCTTTTTTAAAAAAAAAAAAAGATTTTCTGTGTTTTTTTGAACCACAAGCAGACAAGATCCTCCAATCATTTTCAGAGGTGATTGGTTATATGTTATCTAGTCCTGAAAAACCGTGGAATCTATACTACCAGAAGCGATGTCATGCCTCTTGATCCTGCAACTTAATATAAAGCAACACCACCCTGTCATACATACATCAGTATAAACTTGACACATAAGCAAGAATGCTGTCCCCTTCTTTCCCTTTCTCCTCTGAGAGGACCAGGGCGCTGGGGAACACAACGGCAAGAATGGCAAAAATCTGCTGGAGAGAAGAGGAAATAGATGAGTAATAGGCATCAGTAACATGTTGAGATATTGTTCTTTTGCAGGAGGAGTGAAGTCACCAGCTTACATGTTTCTTCTGCTCATTTTTTTGCCTTTCCTGGGAAAGATTTTAATTTTTTGACTTGAGGTACCACAGGATGATAGTTGCAGGGATGAGACTGTAGACATTTCTTTTGCCATCTAAGTAATATTGTGATTTGTTAGCTTTGGTTTATTCCCTGTTGAAGGCACCTCTCGAACTGGAGGTCTGACATTTGTGTTGATTCTGATCCAATATTGATCTTTGGGCACTTCATGCTCTGCTTGACCAGAGATGAGTTTTGCTGGCTACCCTTACTGCTCATTGCTTCCTTGCAGAGATAACAAGTTCCTTGGGAATGGTCTTAGGCTCGTATGTTGACCTTTTCCTCCCTCAAGTCCAGACGCAGCAGCCACAGTCCCCTTTCTGAAGTTGCTGAAGTTAAATTCTTGGAAAGTGGTAGTGTGCACAGACTTCAAATCCTCATGTCCACTATTTCATTATTTATTAATATCTTAGGACTGGCATAAAGACTGTTGCTCCTCGTGTGTGTGATCGGAGCTGTTCAGACTAATTTCTAAAATGTAATTTATTTCATGAATTCTGTTTGCAAATTGATGAGTGCTAGTTACTTGTTTATGGATATGCTTTGTTACATGGACAATTTTATATGAATAGTCTTCAAGAGTGAATTGTTGAACTGTTTGCTTCAGCTGTTCACTCTGTGCTGTTCATTCCTCATGCTGAGTGAGTGGCCACCTCAGCTGCCTAGGACTGAGTTTGCTCCCTGACTGAATGACTGAAACTTTCAAAATGCAATCAGAAATGAATAATATATGATAAATGCCCATGTTCACACATGGATAGCCTGGTTTGCATGCAAATATTAGAATTCAGATTGTTCTCGGTGTTTTAGAATATTGCTAGGAATGGGCTGAGAACAGGAACTCTCATGGTGCTTTATTTTAAGCATTCATACCACATCACTGTTAAGTGTATGTGCACTCTCTCTCCACCAGACCTTTCATGGTCCTGCAAGTTTTAATGGGCTCCTCTTTGTTGCCATTGGGGATCCATATCCTCCATCTCTCAACCCAGTTAATAAAAGTGCCTTCAGTTTTGTTTCATAGTAGGAGATGGGAGTATTGCTCCATTGCTTCTTGAATACACGGCAGTGATGGCAACACCAGAGATCAGGTGCTATCATGACCCTTTTGACTGGTGAGCTCACAGTGGTATGTTGCATCATCTACTAGCAAAGAACTCTTTTGCATGACCTCAAGGGAAAAATGTGATTGATAAATTGGCAATGATGAAATGAATTTTACCTACACTTTAAAATAGATAAATGCACATATATAAATATGAATTCATATATATACATACATATATAAACAGATACATATACACATACATGCATTTGTGTGTTTATATATATCTCATCGTGGAGAAGGCTAAGAGGCAGCTGTTGCCCAGCCTTCACAAGTAATTTGGAATTCTTTACCCTCTGTGTAAACATCTAGTCGTGCACTAATGAGTAGAGTGTTTCTTCCCCAGGTGTCCATCCCTGGTGGTCATCATAACAGGCTTTTGAGGTTATGAAGCTAGCAAGACATCTCAGGGAAGGTATGTAGTGCCTTCCCCAAGGTTGCTGCAGTGTGAAGATGTTCCTTAGGATGATATATTTCCTGATGTCTTCATTATAGGCTGGTATTTTAGAGATCTGAGCTGACCCTCAAGAAGCTGTCCTAGAAATGCTTCATCCACTGCAAGTTTGCAATTGTTTTATCTTGGAATGAATTCTCCTGGCTCATCACTAAGTCTTAAATCTGCTGCTAAAGCTTAGAATCATAGACTCATTTAGGTTGGAAGGGATCTTTGAGATCACTGGGTCCAACCGTAAACCTAACACTGCCAAGTCCACCATGAAACCGAGTCCCTAAGTGCCACATGACACATCTTTTAAATACCTCCAGGGATGGTGATTCCACCACTTCCCTGAGCAGCCTGTTCCAATGCTTGACAACCCTTTTGGTGAAGACATTTTTCCCAATATCCAACATAAACCTCCCCTTGCAGAACTTGAGGCCATTTCCTCTCATCCTATCATTTGTTACTTGGGAAAAGAGACCGACCCCCACCTCACTACAACCTCCTTTCAGGTAGTTGTAGAGAGCGATAAGGTCTCCCCTCAGCCTCCTTTTCTCCAGACTAAACAACCCCAGTTCCCTTAGCTGGGACTCGTGCTCGAGACCCTTCACCAGCTTTGTTTCCCTTCTCTGGACATGCTCCAGCACCTCTGTGTCTTTCTCATAGTGCGGGTCCCAAAACTGAACACAGTATTCAAGGTGAGGCCTCACCAGTGCCGAGTACAGGGGGACAATCACTCCCCTAGTCCTCTTGGCCACTCTATTCCTGATACAAGCCAGCATGCCTTCTTGGTCACCTGGGTACACTGCCAGCTCATATTCAGCTTGTAGCAAGGTCAAAAATTTCTCAACCAGCTTGGAGCTGAACACACACTTCTGTATGTGTTGAGGTTAGGCCAGAAACCCAGCTTGAGAAAAGGAGAGAAAACCGCACAGTGAGAATGCCATTCTCACTGCCTCTCAGAGAAGAATTGGTAAACGACATAGGGGAGAAAAGAGAATCAGAGCTTTCAAAATTCTGGCTCAGTAGTGTAGCCTTTGGCTTCAGAAGCTGGGTATAATAATGTCTATAGAAGCTGCTTCATCTTTTATAAAGGAGGCTTCACCCTCTCAGTTGAAGGAAGTAACTATTCCCTGCATGTTCCACATTTTTTGACATTGAGATGTTTTAAGTTGAAAAAAGTAACATAGTCTACCCAGCACATCTGCATGCCACATGGGATTCCTGTGGCCTTACCATCTCTCTTTACAAAGAAATCTACATCATGCTTTACATTATACATATTTGTGTATGCATACCGCCAAATAACACCTTTAATTATATCAGCATAAAGAGGGATACAACAGCTATCAAACATCAAAAGTTTTTACCATCATGTGCATTCCTATCACAGCTATCTGTTGACTTCTTGGACTGTTTTTCCTTAGTACAATATATCTATATTCCATATGCAAATTCCACTGTGAGTGATTTGCCTGTTTTGTAAGCTAGACTGCACCTGTAACATGTGGGATTGAGTTAAAAATGACAAGCAGACAAGCACAAGGCACATTATCTTGACAAACTCAGCCTCCGAAAATTAGCCTGTGCCTGAATTATTAAAATAACAAGGAATATTTCACTCAGCTGTGGAGAAATGCTCCTAATTGTCCACTTTAGCCAACTTCTTTCAGACTTCACTATCGGTCAATTTACGGTAGCGGCTTGCAAATTCCTGAACTCCCATTAGAGAAAAGTGCAACAGCAGTCCAACACACCCTCATTTATTTTAATAACCTGCCAAGGAGACATGAAAATGTTAAAGTTGGAAGGCTATAACATGACAGGAACCTGACTTGTCACAGCCACATTATAATCTAGTTAAACTACTTTCTTTCTGCCTTTCATGTCTTTTCAGGTAAGTGGAAAACTAATTGTCAAATTACTAATTTTGTTGGCATTAATATCAATACCAAGGCTAGAGAAGCATGAACAGATAGGCCTGCGGTTTTTCTTCATGTTGTGCTTGGATGCTGGAAAGCATTCTGAAAATACAGAATGATAAAATCAGAACCCAGTCTTTCTATCAACACTGACCTATTTATTTTAAGAGGCATTGAAGCTCTATAAAAAGGCTAGTTAAAGTCTCTGGGTTCTTTTATTATTATTATTTAATGCCTGGAAATCTTGTTTACTTCAATCTTGTTTCCTTTGTGCATAATAGTGTACCTGACGTAACAGGGCCGGTATTCACATCTAAAGTATTAATGGTAGAGTCTGATCTTGTAGGAGAATACAAGGAACTGCACTACCGAGAAAAAAAATCTTCAACAATGTCAGGGTCACACTATCTTTCAAAATCAAATGTAAGTAGGTCATGCTTCAACTGCAGGCAGGGTCGAGAACATTACTGCAAAAAGTGCTGGGGACGGTTGAGGAGCTGCTGAGAGAGCTGGGGACAGCTCAGGTGACTGGAAAGAGGACCTAATTGTGATGTACAGGGAGATATGAATCCAGCTACAGGCATTCTGCTAGACCCTTATACCTACAGGGGGTTACTTGCCCTACATGATATGAAGGCTCTCAGGTGCTCTCTCAAGGCAGGGCTGAATCTATTACTTATGTCTTCAATCCATTTTCCTTTTTGTTTGTTTGTTGGGGTTCTTTGGGTGGAGCTGTTTGCTTGCCTGTTTGTTTGTTTTTCTTGCTCGTTTGATGATAACCTTTCTGGGACACAGGGCTTGGCTTCAGAAGTGTTTGTTTACCGGCCATCATGGCACAAATAGGTTCCTAAGAATAATAAGCCATCCACAAAGAAGAGTGAGGAGCCTTAATAAGAAAAGCAGCACAGCCTTTCCCATTAACATGGAAGCTTTTCCTGCCAAGTGCTTAGCTTTGCCTCTATTTCGTCTGGAACAGGCCTCTTATAGTAGGTCTAAGGTACAATGGCAAGTCTTATTAGCCATGATTTGGCAGGGAGCTGAGTGTTCAGATTGTAACAACATGTTGCTATTTCTTGTACAATTTGGGACAGAAGTTATTTTCCATTGTCTTTTACCTGCTCTTTGTTTCTCTGCCGAAAAATCCCATGCAGAAGCCTATTCCCACAGCCCCTCAGCACTTCAGTTCTGTCCCAGCTGGAAACAGAAAATGTAGCATCAAAAGACAAAAACTCTTGATGTTACTGACAGGATTAATAAGAGTGTGATTGCATTCGAGTGAGTCCCGATGGCTTTGTAAATATTTTCTTGTGGAGAGTAGGAACATAGGCAAGCAGATAACAGCATGGAGCAGAGGCAGGACTCGAAAATGAAACTCTGAAAGGTTCTCCATGCCTCTGTCTGTCTCCATCCCCCTCCGCTGTTCTCACTACTCTCACCATACTTCATGCAGAATGGGTTGGCTAGGTTTGGGCTATGACACAAATATTTGCAAAATGGTAGTATTGTAATGAGCAGGAAAAGAAGAAGAGAGGAGAAGGAAGGTAAGACTGCTGGAGCACAAGCAGGGAAGGGTGAGCGAAGTGGTTCATTTAGCTTTTTGGCTCCCAGAAATGATAAGGATCATGTGAAAACTCGGGATGGTAAATGGGCAGCTAAAGGGTATAAGAGCAGTCAAGTGACACTGAGACAGGGTCTTGCAAACAGCTGGTTTTCTGGTGTTGCTGGCAGAGCAGGGCAAGTTTCTGCAGTCCCCTGAGAACTGGGTCACCTGGGAGCAGCTGTTACAGGGCTTCACTCGGAGTAAAATTATCTACTTTATGAGATGTTAAACTGGCTTTTGAGAAAGCTCACCGATTCCCAGAAAGACTGCTGGTTTGGGTTGGATGGAATTTTTGCCAAATCATTTTTCTGCCTAATTAAAGCTTTTTGAATAATTAGAAATTAATAGAAATACAATGATTTTGTGTCAGTGACACTGCCTTTGTGTTCACACGTGTATGTGTGTGACATATACTCTCCTGTACTTGGTTCTTCCTGTCAGCAATCTACAAAGTACTTATAAAAGTGCTTTTTACTTTTCCTGTTGTCTGGTTTAAAAATGTCTCCATTTTGGGAGACAAGAAGACAGCCGTGAATGTTTAACTTGCCATTAGCATCTATATTTTATGTTTGAAACATTTAAAAGCTTCTGTTTTAAATGAAGATAAACACATCCCCAAACAGCTGTGCAATGCATGACACAGAACAATTGAGTAAGCATCAAAGTGCTTAATAGATAAAACAGTGCTGGATGTGGTAAAATAAACAGGACTTAATCCCTTTATAACTTGAGTAAATAAATACAGCTTTAATTCAGATACAGTTTTGCCTTTAGGTTGCTCTGTTCTGTTAACACCTATCTGTCAGCGGTAATACCATGTAAATGAGCCACTCTGAGCCTTTCCCCTTGCATCTTGTTTAATCCTCTTCCATTCTTCTAATCATCCTACACACAGAGGCCAATATCTATTTTCATCTGGCAAGATAGGATCTCCCAAGGAATTAAAGACTGTTTCCACTTAGCTCCGCAGTAGGCAAAGGCTGAGCTGTGATCTAGGGCTTTGGGGACTTCTCATAATGCGCTGGTGCTCGCTAGATCGAAGAATTGAGTTCTGGCTACTGGATTTTTAATCCTCCTGTGGCTGATGTTGGGAGCTCCAGTGATTTAAGATCTTTGATTACTCAGAGCTTGGCCCTTTGATTGAGTGAACTTCTGAAGACAGCATGTGACTGATTTCAAGTTAGTGGTTTTAAGTAACTACTGGAAAAAATAGATAGGAAAAGCCCTGTGATTAAGATGCACTGTCTCTCTTTTTAATTGACTTTCTGAAGCTATCTGATGCTTTACTCTCTATACACAAAAGAAAAACTGTATGGATCAGTATTTGTTCTAATGAAGAACTCAAGTGTCACAAGATTTGTCTGTACTTGTTTGCAGTGACATGTCTGTTAAAAGTGTAAACACTAAAGGGTATATTTTAAAAACATACTTCTCACGGGTCATGTATTAGAAGTAGCAGCAAATATAGCCTTAATGCACAGGGCTAAGTTAAGCAGTTAATATAATTTCAGTTTGCAATACATTTTCAGACGCTATATATTCACCAGCAAAAGAGCTGTACATGCATAAAGGCAGGCAGGGGTCATGGAAAGCTGCTTATGTTGACCATTTGAAGTATTAGCAGACTGTGAAACTGAACATAGGTGTTTTGATGCATCTAACCATATTCTTGCAGAAATGTTTAACAGCAGTCATACTGAAGCAGGTGGAACCTCTCTGCTGAGGAATATTCCAATAGCATTTGCCTTTTTTGGAAATAAAATAGTTTTTTCGTAAAATACAGTTTTAGTGCAGTTACCTTGTTTCAATGCGGTCCTCAAGAAAAAAGAGTGCAGATGTTGGCTAGTTATATCTTAGATGCCTGTTACAAGCAATGATACCCTTCTTGTTTAAAAGGTGAGATAAAATACAGTTTCAGTGGGAGCATTGCAGGAAACTTGTTTGAAGGTACAGCATCTCTTCCTTGGGAAATAAAAGAGAAAGTAAGGATAAGAAAATTGGCTTAGAAAAAAGAGTGAATATGTGGGAGCCAATTCAGCTTACCCGTTCATCTTACGGGTGAGCTGCAGAATTTTTAAGAAGCATAAGTGAGCTATGGAGAGGTCCTGGATTTATTTTCACATGCTTGGTAAGATTTTAAATACAAAGGGAGTGAAAGAGGCTGTGTCTCCAACTTATTTATATCAACATCAGTTAGCATTTAGGTTCATATTTAAGCAAGCCTGAACTCTGGTCGCTTTCTTGGAGAAGAAAGGGAAAGAGCTTGGAAGGCTATTACCTTCCCAGCAGAGGTCTTGGCCATGAGAGAACAGAGTGCACATAGATTTCTCCAGAATACTGTACATCACTTTTTTTCCCAGAAGAAGAACCCCATGGATGCACGGAGCAGCTATGCAAGAGCAGCTCCTCTGAGTCTATAGTATAAAATCTCCTAAGCTAAAGCTTGCCCTTATCAAAGGTTTTTTGTTTTGACGTTAAGATTATGAACTATCACTTTGGAGTGACCTCATGCACTCCTTTAATGATAGAGCTAAGGCTTCTGAAGCAGGACAGTGAGTGGGAACTGAACCCCTTTGCTAGCTGGGAGCTGAGTTTTCCTTCTCCTGTTTTACTTCCCACTTAATTGTCAGGTTCACAAAACAACGTGGAAGGATGCCACTTTTGTTCAGCAAGTCAGGTATAGGGTATTAACCGTGCTTCAGGACAACCACAGTAGTTACAGATATCATTGCTATTCACTGGGTATGTAATTTCATTCTATTTCTTACACCTCTCTGCAAAGACAATCACATCAGGATGTTTGCCTTAAAACAACAGAGACATTTCAGGAATGAACCATGAACAGCTGGTTGCTTGAAAAAGTATAAATGACACTGCATCTCTGTACTGACCTTGTAGATAAAGGGGTTTTTGTATATACTTATATAGGACATTTTGATTGTCTTGCCAATGTTTCTATTTGTAAACCACATGTGTGCACATACCCTCACTCCCATATATGTGTTTATATGAATGTGGTAGCTTCAGGAGCTATGACAATGATTATCATTTCTCCTTTAGTGAAATAAAGTCTTGCTTGTCTTCTCCAGTGAAGGTTTGTGGTGTATTCCCTTCACCCAGCTGTCTGTTCAGAACACAATGCCAGGTTTTCCGCCAGGTTTCCCTCCCTTGGTGCTTTTGCTTTGTGCAGTTGCTGTTAGCTTACCATTTTGGGTGCCTGTCTCACAGTAGTTTTATGTCTCTCCCACAGTTCTCTTTCACAAGCTAATGTCTGCAATCCTCCCAGATTTCGGCTTTTGCATGGGAGCCGCACCGACTGGAGAATGGAAGTGTTTGATGCTGATACCCTTTTGTTCTATGTGAACATCCTCTGTAATCTTCTTGAGCAGGCTTTAGGGAATACACAACTTTGCTTTTGCACTTGAAACTGGGCTGCGTGAATATGCTAATAAACTGTACATATGAGTTTGGGAATCTCATTTGTATAGCGTAGACCGTTCTGCTGCATTTCTGATGGGCACATACTTGGTCATTTGGGCATGCTTTTATGTGTGCACACGATGTGGCAAATCTGCATAACCAAATATTGAACAGTATAACACTCCCTGTATAATCATTCATTAATTTTATTAAAGGTGGGCTGGGACTGGAATAAGGATTAATTAGGAAAAGTAAAAAGCATAATTAGTAACATACTTTTCCTCTCACAGCTTTCTTTTCCTCTGGATTCTTTTTCCTGGTGCCCTAATTATTTCCCATCTTTTAAAATTCACTTTAATTTCAATTTAACTCTCCATGGGCATGCAAACTTGACAAGTGTTTTTTTTCTCCCAAAGATTGATTGACAGCAGTTTCGAAACTGTCACAGTGCTAATTAAAACCTTGAATATGTGTCTTTATGAAGCCTGAAACACTCTGCACTGCTGCAAAATCCTGGATCTTGTGTTTTGAATGAGGTTTTTTTAACAGCTAATATGGAGTCATTATCACTTGCCTTTCCTCAGGCTTGATATCCAACTCTCTCCTTCACACCTTATTTATCACTGAATTTAGAGCTTGTGTTGACAACATGAGAAAGAACAGCCCTCCCAGGCAATGATTCCTGCTCTGCCTATCCAATGTCATTTTACACTTTGCCTTTTCTGCTTGGCAGAGCTGGGCAGAGTTTGGCCCTTACCAAAGTGCAGCACGGTTTGACTCACAGTGCTGTGGATACCCGGGGAATTCAGGTCAGGGATACAGTGGTCATATTTTACCATCTCTGGACTGACTGACTACCAGAACTGTGTTGTCAGGAATAAAAAAGGAATATTGATAACTTGGGTCCTGCTTTCTAGCTTCCAAACTTTCTGGAGGCCAGGCTATTCCCAGAACCTTAAGAAAGGCATGGCTGGAGGCTAAGGCGAGTATCTGCCACTAAGCCACAGCTGAAAAGGCAAGGTAGAATAACAGTCCCTGCGTTCAGTTGGAATATGGCTGTCTGCCTCTTTCTAACCCTTCATTAGTCAGTTTTCCAGTAAAGCAGAGAAAATAATGTGGAGGCAAGGTGAGGATTCTGCATCCCTTCCTTTACGGCAACTGGTAGAAATTATTAATGGTGCAAAGCTGTTAATAATTGGCATAATAATGAAGATATCCTGCAGCAAGCGTGTTACCAGTCCTGGTCAGAACCTCCAGAGCAGGTCCTGCTACTTCTCATGGTCACAATAGCACCATGGTACCTCTTCGTAAGTACAGTTCATTTCATACAATGATACCTAGTGTGACAATATTGATTAAATGAATAAACCAAATGAAACTGGCCTGACTACTTCATGTTTTAAGAATCTGCGTAACTATGTTGCACAGAGGCATTAGACTAAGTAATCTGTATTATCAAGGTGATTTTTTTTAATTGTCTATCTGACTTATATCTGGATTTTCTTACACAACACTTAAAAATGGGCTCATTTTTTCTTTCTGTTTCCTGTTGACATAAGCATTCTGAAAGATTGTTGTATTTAAAGAATTTTTTTACTTCTTAATACAGAGTGATCAAAAATAGAAAATATTATCCTTATTTGGTGTAAGTATTCCTTTACTAAATCATGTGACAATGGAAAGTTTAAGATTTTCTTTCCTGAGTTAAGGTGATATCGCTACAGGTGATAATTCTTGCAGAAACAAAATCAAAATTTAAACAGTTTGGCTAAAAGATCTTTCCTCTCTCAGACATTCAGCTTCTGGTTCCTTAGCTTTAGCAGTCTTTTAATTGCTAGTTCTCCCAGCCACCATGCTGCTTAGGCCCTGATTTCCCCATTCCAAACATATAACAAGACCATCAGGATCACCTGCTGGAGAAGGGGCTGGCTTCTCAGTGTCTGAGACCCTTCTACCTGTCAGACTCCGCTACCTCATCTGTGGGCCTGAATATCCAGCGTAAATCTTTTTGTGTGAGTGCCTTTTCTCTCTTTCTGAATGGCTCTGTCTTCATCCTCGTCTTCCTCTGCTGAATCAAGGTCAGCAAAACCATCCAGAGGGAAGCGCAGAAAAACAGCACAGTGACAAGAGTTAGCGGACCTCAGTATGAATTGACTGGTGAAGGATGATTTCAAAAGATCTCAGCTGCTGTAAAACCAGCCACTAAAAAACCCAGCATCTCCTCCAGTTGATGATAAGGATGATCTGACTCTTGCCTCTCCATCCCCCACCCCGTGAGCACTCTCCCTATGTATTTAGAGTGTATGTATTTCTTAAGTCCCTGCCTGCATTGCTCCTCTGTCACAGTAATTTTCATGGGAAAAATTGCTATCCATCAATTTGTGAGGTGTTGGACTTTTTAGGAACACATCATAAGCATATCAGGGTATAGAGAAGAGAGGTGAAAATGCATTTAGCTATGGAGGGCAAAAAGTAGATGTCGATACATTTTTGCCTTCCCTATGCAAAAAGCTTTCTGGCAAATTTATTATAAGGAGCTAACACAGTTATTCCTAAGTAACTGCTTTTACCACATATATTCAGTCTTGGATAGAGTGGCTATTGCTTACACTTCTGATTTTAACATGAACATTTGCACAAGAAATTGCGTGCGGTGATAGTAACTGCCTGCTGTGGCAGTGATTGTGCCTAATTGCAGCCAGGAGATATCCATAGGTCCATCCTCAGTGAAAAGCTGCTTGTTTGGGTCCCCTCTGCTTATAGAAGTGGAGGGGATTATCAGTTTTTGACTCCTTTTTACCCCCAAGGAACCTTTATCAGTCCCTGAATGCTCTGCATATTTTCAAATAGAAAAATTACAATTGTTTAAATATAAAAATATGAATTTTCTTTATCTCAAGTTTAAATTATTGGTAGTGCTTATAATAAAAGTGCCCTGATTAAGAAGTGCTAGGCTCTGTATAACATGTAATATAAACACTCTTGCCTACAAATGCTTATATGGTAATTTTATGACAAGCACAATAGATTATGACCAGCTAAATACAGGTTGGGAAGGTGGTAGGACAGCATAATGATCTTGTTTTGCATGAAAAGCAATAATCTTAGTTGATCACACTCTGAGACAGACTATAGTTCAAAAAAAAGGAATAAGTGTTAAGTAAGACAGAAGACGGTCATTTATTTTTTCTGAGCAGGACTTCCTTATCAGCCTGCAGACACTGGAAGCTCCCTTCTCCTCTTGATGGGTATCAGAGTGCAAAAGGTCTAGCTGATAAAATTCTTTAATGATCTAAAGGTAACTTTGGGAAGTAAAGGATATCAGATATTGGAGGCTGAACGAACTATTGCTCTCTGTATAGTAGCAGTGGCTTATCTTTCATACAGCGAAAAAAAGTGAGCAAAGTTTGAGGCAGAATGACTGTTTATTTGGCTTTGTAAATATGGATTTAAACAGCAGGTGGAATGGAGACAACAGAGCAGTGGGAATCTTTTCTTCTGTCCTCAATTAATTTGTTTCTGTTAGTATTCTTGGACCAAAATAAATAAATAAATAAATCCTGACATTGTTATTAATCATATTTATTATTGCAGTGGTTAAGGGTCAGCCAAGTATTGATCCCCATTTTGCTAAGCCCTGTACAAACACAGAGCTGACAATTTAAATAGACAAGTTGCAAATAATGCAGAGCAAAACTGGAGTAAACTGGTCATAGCAGGACCCATCTTGTCAGTTCCACAATTAATTTTAGTAGGAGATGAATCATTCAAAAAGAGAAGCAAAAGGAAATTTGTTAGGGAGTGACTGAAGGGTGGGAAAAGGAAGAATGTGGAAAAAGCTAAGTATGTGTTGGAGTCATAGAGCTTCTTACAAAGTAAGAACTGGATTATTATTAAGAGACAATCAGCTACTATGGAGTCATCTCTCTCCTCCAAAACAGAGTCATAGTCTTATGATTGACATTAAATCTGTGCTCAGAACCTCATTCAAACATACATTTATTGAGAGCAACATACTTTTTTTGTGTTGCCAGCATGCAGGCAACTTGATTTCACCCTTTTTTACAACATCATGTGGTGACATCGAGAACAATTGAAGGGAATCTGGGGCTGATCACAGCTTTTCAGCTCCTCTCCACCCTGTATTTTTTCCTGCAATTTCACCATAAGCCAGTTTCTAATTTTCCATTCAGTTCTTCGGTATCACTGACACTATTCTACGCCTTCAGACTAGTGTGCTAGGCCACCTCTACAAGGTCTTCTTAGGTTCTGGTGTGGTCAGGAATTGCATGCAGTTGCAGGGACGTGTACTCTTCAGCCACTGCTCCTGTATGCAGCCCACCTCTTGGGAACCCTGTGTCTAAGTAGTCCTTGAGTGACACGGAGCCCTGCACCACTTACTGCTGGAAGGAGAGGAACTCTTTACTGTCCCAGAGGCTGTCAGACACCTCCCATTGTTTGCACTGTTTTTTTTAGTACGGTTACAGCACTGGAACAGTTTGCCTGGACAGGTTGTGAAATAGCCATCCTCAGAGAGCTTCAAAATGTGATTGGACAAGGCCCGAGGCAATCCGGTCTAGCTTTGATGTTAAGCATGCCTTGAGCCATATGTTCGACTGGATGGCCTCCGATGGCCCCTTCATACCTAAATTACTCTGTGACGACCCAAATTACTCTGTCAGTAGGTCAGTAAAATCTCTGGGCAAAAATTTTAATTTGATCATCTTTTAAGTATTTAATGAGGGATGGAAAGGATGAGGCCTGAGTTGCCTCCAAGTGATACCATAGATCTTCCAAAGCTGCATCTGAAGCAACTGTAACTGTTCCAAAAATCTTGTCAGTAATGTCAGAGCCTTTTTTGATTTAGTTTTCTTTTATGGATTTACCTTTTCTTGCCCATGGAGTTTAAAACAGCTGGCACACAGTTCTTCATTATAGGTAATGTTTTATTTAAACACTTTGGTGGATTAAAGGAGTTCTCAACAGACCTTAAGTTTACGTGATCTATTTCACGGGGCCTTTACTAGCCGCTTATATACGCCTCTAAGAGTTTCAGGAAAAGATTTTTTGGTTTTGGGGGTTCTAAATTTCTAGCTACCAACAAGTAATCTTTTGGCACAGAAACAACAACTCATTTGGCAATATTTGTAAAAAAAACTGTCTTAATTCTGTCCTCTTCTGAAATAAATTAGAAAAGCTTTTGTGTTTTTAGTGGAAATATCTTCCGGTTCATTCACAGTGCAGAAAATTTGATCATTTAATCAAATGTATTCTCAGTATCAACCTGGTTGTGTCTTTCAAGCCTGGCTTTCCAGGGTAATTATAAAATACCTGAGAATATATTTTATGTATGCAAGCTGCTAGTTGTTTTTTTCAGTCTTATTATTGACCATAAAGAAATGTGTACTGGACACAGCACTACAGTTCTTAGTATCCTTATTCAAACAAAAGGGAAAAAACCCTATGAATCATTGGTCAGATAAATACAGTGATATGTGTATATATATATGCAGGTATATAATACATATTACGTACAAATCCCTGTGTGCATCCCGTCTTCTTTTTAGTGCACCATGTTCAGTCTGCTTGAAACAGTAATTTTCTTGAGAAGAGTACTTGTTTTTTCTTCCTGACTATGTAATATTTAAGCAGTATGGTAGATTCAAGTTTCACTGAAGTCAATGAAACTGGCCAACTTCAGTGGTCTTTCAGTCTAGGTTCTGGTGATGTGGTGACAATAACTTAAATGTTTGTTTCCTATTGGGTGATGTTAATTTTTTATACAATAGGTGCACAATAAATCCTTCTTTTATTGAGTGGCCACTCCTAGATGGAGCTGCATGAAATATAAGAGTGGTGCTGGACTTTGGTGTATGCTTGATCAACTTGAGGTAACAAGTTGACTTGTTACTGTACTTTTTTATCAGTTACATTGTCAGATAAATTGCTTCTGGCTCCTACATGTTTAAATGCTGCAGCAACCATGTGTCCCTGTTCCTAGTGATTATGCTGTTACCACTACTGTTCTCTGTCCTCTGCGTTAGCTTTCTGTCAGTTTGCGTGTTAATCTTTAAAATTTTATCATTGACTTTCAAAGCATGTGAAGGTGAAATCTTTCCATTATCATTAATCTACAAAGTTTTCCCAAACCTGTGTAGGGGTGCGCTGGGATTTGCAAAGGTGCATAAGGAACATGGGTATCCAACTCCATTGGCACTGCTGTGGGACTGGCTGCCTAAGTTCCCTAGATGCCTTTAAAAATGGCAGACCTTAGAATTTTCCTCAACAGGCTAAACCTTAAATGTGTACCTCATTAGATGCTTTTTTAAAGTACGTTTCCCTCACCTCTGGATTCATTAAGGTTGTGTGGATCTGCTGAGGGTTTTTTTTAAGGGGGCAATACATCATCCTTTCATTATCTATGTTCATCCAATATACTTGATGATACATACAGAATTTTCTACGTTGTCATTCTATTATAAACACATCAGTATAACTCCTGTACCCATTTGGCACCTCAGTGTGGAAACACCACTGTGAAGATACTGACATAGCTAAGCAGAGAACTCATGGTGGAGCTTCACTTCAGACAGACAGCATATACAGGTGGTGCAAGCATGGACAGGCTGTGAAGAAGGAATTTAAGAAATACTGCCCAGAGATTCATGGAAGGTGTTAGAAGGCCAGACCTCAATTGGAGTTGACCCCTGTGCTGGATATCAAGGGCAACAGGAAGAACTTCTATTATGACATCAGTAATAAAACGCTGAACAAGGAAAGTGTGGTCCCATTGCTGAATGGAATGAGTGGTTTAGTAACAGCATACACAGATAAGGCTGACGCACCCAGTGCCTTGTTTGGTTCAGTCTTCACCAACAAGGTGTCCCTGCTCTCTGTGCTTAGTGAAAAGGTTCAAGGAGAACTACCAGCAGTGGATGTAGATTGAGGCAGGGGTAATTTGAGAAAACTTGACCCATAGAAGTCCATGGCCTGTACCCAAGGTTGTTGAGAGAGCTGGCAAGTGCTCTTGTGAGGCTGCTTTCTACCCTCAGAGGGCTTTCAACACTGTCTTCCACAAGATCCTTATAAGGAACTTGATGAAGCATGGGCTGGATGAGCAGACAGTGAGGTGGACTGAAAATTAGGTGAATGGCCAGGCCCAGAGGGTGCTGACCAGTGGCACAAGTCTAGCTGGAGGCCAGTAACTAGCGGTGTACCCCAGGAGTCAATACTGGGTCCAGTCCTGTTCAACATCTTCATTAATGATCTGGATGATGCAACAGAGCGTACCCTCAGCAAGTTCGCTGAGGATACAAAACTGGAAGGAGCGGCTGATATGCCAGAGGGTTGTGCTGCTTTCCAGAGGGACCTCAACAGGCTGAAGAAATGGGGCCACAAAGTTCAACAAGGGAAAATGCAAAGTCCTGCACCTGGGGAGATACAACCCTATGCACCAGAATACACTGAGGGCTGACTGGATGGAAAGCAGCTTTGCAGAAAAGGACCTGGACGTCCTGGTGGGCACTACATTGAACAAACCAGGACACCCCATAATGTGTCCTTGCAGAAAAGAAGGCTAATGATATCCTGGGCTGCATGAGGAGTGTTGCCAGCACGTCAAGGGAGACGATCCTTCCCCTCTACTCGACACTGGTGAGGCCACACCTGGAGGGCTGGATCCAGTTCTGGGCATCCCAGTACGAGAGAGACATGGACACACTGGAGAGAGACCAGCAAAGGGCCTCTAAAATGATTAAGGGAGTGGAACATCTGTTGTATAAGGAGAGGCTTAGAGCGCTGGGATTGTTTAGCCTGGAGAAGAGAAGGCTCGGGGGAGATCTTATCAATGTATACAAATTCCTCAAGGGAGGGTGCAAAAAAGACAAAGTCAGCCTCTGTTCAGTTGTGCCCAGTAACAGGACCAGAGGCAAAGGGCATAAACTGAAACACAGGAGGTTCCATATGAACGAAACACTTTTTTACTTTAAGGGTGACTGAGCACTGGCAGAGGTTGCCCAGAGACGCTGTGGAATCTGACCTTGGAGATATTCAGAAGCTGTCTGGACGTGGTCCTGGGCAACCAGCTCTATGTGGCCCTGCTTGAGCAGGACAGTTGTACCAGATGACCTCTGGACACCCCTTCCAACCTTAACATTCTGTGATTCTGGGATTCTATGACTTCTTTGAAAAGATATGGAGATCAGGGAAGATCCCTAGTGACTGGTTAGATCATCAAGCTCAGAGAGCAGTGTTTAGTTGGTCATAGACTACCTGGAGCTGAATAACAACAGATGAAATGGTTTATTCTGTTCTTTTAAGCACATTTATCAATGACCTGGAGAAAGCAATAGAGTCCTTGCTTCTCAAGCTTGCAGGTGGCACCAGACTGGGTGACAGTGACCAATTGTGATCAAGGCCAGGGCTGCCATTCAGAGGCACCTGGACAGGCTGAAAGAATGGATCAACAGGAACCTCTTGAAATTCGGCAATGTCCTGTGTATGGGAAGAGAAAACCCTCTGCAAGAATACAGGCTGGGGACAGAGTGGCAGGGGAGCAGCTCTGCAGAAGCTGGACATGAGCCAGCAGTGTGTCCTGGCAGAAAAGAACGTCCTGGAATATATTAACAGGAACATATCCGATAGCTGGAGAACAATGATTATTCCCACCTGTTCAGCACTCGCAGACCCCATATAGAGAAAGGCATTGATAAACTGGAGCAAGTTGCAGTTGGACTAGGTGATTGTTTTAGGTCCCTTCCAAATGAACTGTTCCATTCCATTCCATTCCATTCCATTCCATTCCATTCCATTCCATTCCATTCCATTCCTATTCTACTCTGCTCTACTCTACTTTAAAGTTCAACAGAATTTGCAGAAGGTTGGACTTGAGACCTCTTGAGGTCCCTTCTAACCTGAGTTATCCAAAGAACCTATGCTCCTATCCTCAGAATTCTTCTTGCAGTGGACAATCCCAAATATGCAAAGTCTTTGTGATTAGGAGTCTATGTGACACTTTTACCTAAAATTTCATCAAGAATTTAATGATGAACTGAGCTTACCCATAGGTTGGTTCCTTTAGTAGGAACTTGACAGAATTTCTGTCTTGTGTTTTTTTATATGTGCTCTATGTGAATGCTTTTGCTATGTGTGTCTGTTCTTCTGAGGGGGATGAAGAGAGAAAAAAATGTTTTTTTAATGCCTTGACACGGGTAAATTTACTCTTCTTCTTCTTCCTGTTTGACTCAGTGTTTTTTCACATTCAAAAGGGCCCGTGACATCTGCAGTTTTACTTGCCCAGGTGGGCTCTTTCTCTTATGCTCCTCAGCAGTGAGTCATGCTACAATTTTTTATCTGACCTCACTGTTTCTATAAACAAAAAATGATGAGATACAAAACAGATACGACTTTTGACTGAACTCATTGTTAGGCCCATCTGCAAATTCCCTAATTTGTTAGTACTTATTTGCATCAAGAAAGCTGAAAAAAGTAGTTTAAATTTTCTGTTTCTTTAAAAATCACGTAATACACAAGTATTATGTATTTGGCACTTCTCAGTAAAGGGTTTTCTGAAGATGCATTAATGAAAATATCTTGTTTGGGTAAGATCAAATTATTTTCTTTAATAATGAGCTGAAGGATCAAACTGATGTGAAAGTAGCTACAAAAATGAGAGAATGACAACTTCAGCAAATGCTGTCTTGCTTCCTGTTACGGTGTACATTACTTGGTGTCAGCACTGATTGGTCTAACAGATGAAACTCAGTCTAAGCGAGCATCTTTAGGATTATCAGAGAGGGAAGCAAGTGACACAAGAGGAACGTACTCTTTTTCAGGATCTTTCCCTTTCAGCCTTTTGCACAAAATCAGGCCATAGATATAGCAGAGGGAGTGGCAGAATAATTTTAGGGGCCAAGACTCAATGAAGAAGGGCAGCATGTGGGATACACCTTTGCTTCAGAGGTTTATGAATACAGAAAAAGGGCATTTTGGATTTCTTTGCAGATCTACTGAGTTCACGGGCTTCTCCTTCCTGAGGAGATACTGAGTCATGCAAAAGGTGGTGTTTAAAAGCACTGATAAGTACTAGATTTTTCTTTGTGAAAAATTAATAGTGGTAAAACAGGAAGTTTCAAAGTTAGGTGTCTAACTCCTTATTTCACCACCTAAGTGACAGAAATTGTTTTCTTTATGGCAAACAAGTACAAACTTTGAGCAGAATTGGGCTTCAAATACACTTCTTAAAACAGGTAATTTTATTTCATGTTAGTGTACTAGGTGCTAAATGATTATACATTATTGATCTGTGCAGCCAGTCTTCAAAACTGTTACTATTAAACAGAAGTCTTCGTATGGAAGCACTTTTTGAAGAGAACATAGTTTTGCTCTTTTTAGCGGACTAGAAGTAAATTCTGAATTTGCTTTCTTATCATGTCCATACTCTGGCTCTGTAATAGGTTATTTCATGTTTCAAGTTCTTGAGGTTTTGGATATGGTAAGAAAAAATGTAAGTGTCACTTCTGGAGTTTACAGTAGGTAGTTTACTTTGTAAAAAGCGAATAACTCAGCTTTTTTTCTTTTCCCTCCAAAATATAGGTGACAGGTTATTTATAAAAACACATCTTAGGCGAGTAATTCAAACCTTAAATTTTTATATTCCTTTAAGTGTCATTTTTTCCCTAAAGGCTGTTATCAAAATAATCTAAATCACTTTCTTTATATTAATCAAAGAATTACAGCACTTAAATTTGTAGTTGTCACTCACATAGTTTCTGCCTAAAGCATTTTGAAATTGTTTTGTGTGGTCTTTTCAATCACTGTGGTTTTTTTTCGCAAGACATTGTCAACATGCACAAAGAATGGGATCACAATACCGATGAATTTCATTCCTTTGGGACTTTGAAGGTGAGGTGTAATCTGATCTCCAAGGGTTTTAACAAAACTAGTCATTGTTTCAGGAATTCTAACATTAAGCACAGTCAAAAACTACTCAGTCATGGAACATATTTTCCAGCAAATTAAAAAATAACAAAACCAGGAGTTTCCTACTCAGTTCAACAAAACCTAATGAAATCTGTAAATAAGCATCTTCAAGAAGTAGCTTCTAGTTTTCATATTGAAATTTCAAGGACAGTTAACACCTCATCATTAGTTTGGGCATTTTATATTACAAAAAATTCCTAAAACAGCACCAGCATTATGGCTGTAGCTTAGATTAGATCACTCATATAAGCGTTACTAGGAATTATTTGTTCATGTTGTGGAAACTTGGAAAAGCAAAGTATGGCTATACTGAAGAACACATGAACTTCTCGAAATAAGTAATTTTATCTATAATTAACAGGCACTGAGAAAAAAAGATGAATAGTTCAATGACTGATAGAATTGATGCATTTGATTATCGGACAGTCATGCATAAAATAAATGTGAAAATAATATCTCTAATACAGGCTAATGTAAACAGTTTAGTAATTTTAAGTAGACTCATCAATTGACTGGACATTGTTGAGGTCTAACATATTTATCTTTGACAGTGTATCTTAGCTCAACTTCAACAAACAGGATTAATCTAAAGATTTATGGGATAAATAAATACAACATTTATCACAGCATCTTGGATATATACTTTCTGTTAACAAAGAATCTTGGATATATACTTTCTGGGGTGATATAAACTTTTTTTATTAGCTCTGAATGAGTTTGTGAATTAAACTGTAAAGGACGAAACAGAGGAATATTAATTATCTATTAATAGAAAGTTATTTCAGGTCCCCTATAAAAAGTTTGTTATACAGTTTCGCACTTTCCTGAGCTCACTGTAATTATGACAGTTAACAGAAAAATAATTCATAATAGAAAGAGTAATTACCAATATTTAACACTTAGTGTGGTAGGTTTTGTAGAGCACAATAAATATGTGTAAATTATCCACTGAAGCTGGCCAGCACTTGTGTATTCTCTCATATTCGGGGTATTTATCTGTCACATAATCTCCTTAATTTGCACTGAATTAATTCAAAAATTAAGCAATAAAATCAACAGTGATAGAAAAAGCCCAAGAAAGAATGATGTTTGTATTTGGACAAGCACGTTGAAAGAAATAAAAATATAAATGAAGGAAATAAATGTGTTCTTTTTCTTCATTTTATTCAAAGAACAGCCAGAACTCCTGGGTAATTTTCTCCACCTTTTTGACAGCCCTGACAGAACTGAATGTTGTGGTTTGATGCCTTTTTTTTTTTTTAATCAGTAGGACAGCAACTAAGAATTTTACCCATGACAGCCAAAGAGTCAGAACAAGACAAGAAAGGTAAATTTCCTCTGGTTACTTTTATAAAGTTACAGGCAACCCTGAAAATCCTTGAAAACTTTATTTATTTTATGATTTTCCAACTGTTTCGTTGATAATGTAATAAAATTGTAGATTAGAACAATGAAAAATAAACTTCCTAGATAATATGCCCATTTTTTAAAAAATTCTGAGAATAGTGAGATATTGAAGATAATAAATTACCTTGTTTAAATCATAGAATCATAGAATCATAGAATCATAGAATGGTTTAGGTTGGAAGGGACCTTGAAGATCATCGAGTTCCAACCCCCCTGCCGTAGGCAGGGACACCTCCAGACCAGGTTGCCCAAGGCCACGTTCAGCCTGGCCTTGAACACCTCCAGGGACGGGGCTTCAACAGCCTCTCTGGGCAACCTGTGCCAGTGCCTCACCACCCTTAAAGTGAAAAACTTCTTCCTAAAGGATGGTTAAGTTTAATGGTTAAGTTTGGAAACCTTTGGCATATTACAGATGAGGTGGGGCAGTTCCACTTCTCAACTCTGACTCTGAGACACATCATAATCAAAATATTATTAATAGCATCTTTTTAAAAGCATTTTTAGTATTTTATTTGTTATTTCTTCTTGGTTTAGCAGCTCATTTGGATATTTTTAACAAGGTGATCTTGCTTTTTTCCTTAATTTCTTTTTTCTCTTTCTTTAACGATGCCTTTGATATCTCTGGATGTTACAGCAGGGAGAGGGAAAGTGAGAAAGAGACAAAATGTGGGAATGAATGTATTCATTGAGGAAGAAAACAGAATTTGGCAAATAGTTGAATTAGCTGTGTTTACTAGGTGGCTTGCATCATGTTATCCTCTTCCCACACACAACCCTGGACTGTTCTAGTGTATTTTAAGGAAGATATCTGAAATCACACAAAGAATCGAAAGATCAATAAACCAGCTTAGGTGCTCAAGCAGTAAAAATCAATTTTGTGGTGTCTTGTTTTGTAAGCAAAGTTTGTGGAATTACACTGTAATTATGGATAAATTATGCATAAAAATGAACCTTCGCGAAGGTCTGAAAATATGCAATTGTATACTTTTTCTTTAATAATCAGTACTAAATGCCATTAATTAATGACATTTTCAAACAAATAAGTTTATCAGTTAGTACAGTTATCTATCCAGTAAATAAAATAATTTTCTTCCAATATATATTTTATTGCTATTATTATAAAATGTGCATGTAATCATACATATTCATCTTCATCCTTTATGTGTAAAATGGGAAAAAAAAATGTGTCTTTGATTACAGCATTTACTCTGATTTGAAAGGCAAACCTCTCCTGTCATGAATGGAACAGATATGCTCAGGGGGCAGTGGCTCATTCGTTTTGAATTTTTTTTTCAGTAAATCGAGAATGCATCCATACTGTCAGTGACAAAACAGAATGCGTGGTCACATGAAACGTCTGGATCTCAGATCTGTTGTGTTCAGTGAGAGACTATCCAGTGATCAGGATTCAGTGAACAACTGACTACAGTCAGCTTTATATCAAGTGCTGTATTTTTAGATTTCAAATCCATCCCTTCTAGAAGCAAAATATAGGAAAGTTAAACATGCCTCACTCAGTTTGGGGATGCATCATACGTGTGAATGTGAGATAGCAGCTGCTAAGTGACCAGTACTGGTTTGAAGGATTCTGGTCATTTTCATGGCAGACGGATGTCAAAACTCACACCACTTATGGGATCACCTTACATAGACTACCTAGGTGATACAGGTTCTAGTCCTTAGGCTGTATATATAAAAGGTTTGCTCAGCATTTTTAAGAAGCAGGTGGTATCCCTCTCCCTGGGATTATTTTACAGAATTGTCTTGTGTCCTGGCCTGCCCAGGAAGAGGAAAGGCTGACTATTTTTACCTCTATGCCAGGCAAATGCTGCATCTGTAGGTAAAAGTTAGATATTGTATATATAGCATTAGCACCGTGTAACCATTGCAGTTTGTACGGAGTCTGAGTATACAGAAATAAGTGAAGCCTAGGGGTGAGACTTGCAGAGACGCACCTAGTCTAAAACTCTTGCTGATGTGTGAAGAATGGCTGCAAGAGTGCTATGTGCCATCAGGTGTCAGGTAGCTATGTCCATGGCTGGTAGCAAAGAATTAGAGAACAGTATTAGCACCACTGAAACCCTGAGGGACTCCTGTGTCTTCAGGTTTAGCAGCAAAAAGGGAAGTGGACAGGTAAATGTAACATTTAAATTTTAGATCATACTATGGCACTGAGAGTGTTGAAACACAAGTCTGATGTGGACAAGGAAGTTCCCTACTCCCACACAGACAGTACTGCATGCACTGCGTACTGTGTCCTGCAGCCACGGGGTCAGAGACTTCAAGCTTCTCATCAGGCTCAATCTTTCTCCCTGTCACACTTTCATTGCTGCTGCAAGAGCCAGGAAAAAGCTATGGCCCTGTGTGGGGGATGCAAATAGGAATCAGGGGGTGTCTAATCTCTCTGTTCCTCCCATCTAGTGCGAGTTATTCTCCTGAGAACCTTCTGTCCATATAACCTGATGGAAGAAAAAGTGCAACAGCGGATAGGATTCATAGTTCTAGGAAAACATTTCACATATGTAAAGAAGTGGACAAATTGCAGTCATTATAATGTTTTAAAAGTCTTAGTAGGCATGTTGCTGACATTTTTAGTATTTACTCTACCTAAATTAACCCCCAAAAAGATTTTAACAGAGTGAAAGATTCACAAGTAGCATTTCTTAGCATTTAGAATTAAAGTGGCCTGCTCAAGCCAATGCATCAATGAAAAGCAAAAGCCAAGCTTGCCTTTTAGAGTTCTTTAAACAGAAAGACTTATTTTGATTGTAACAAAAACACCCATAAATCTATGCACATATATATTGATCTTTCTTTCCTCTTAAAAATGACTCTGTCCCAGTAAGTTGGCATATTTCATAAACAAACCAACAAATTATTGATCCATCATATACTCTAAAAATCCTGTGAAGAATCTAGGTTGCTTTTAAGTTCATGCTGTACCTAAGGGAATGAAAAACTCCAAAATGAAAAATAGATATTTAAAAAGAAGCACAAATAATAGAAGATGTATAGCTACCTTTACTTCTGCTTAACTTTTCATTGTAATTCATTCTCTGTTCATCAAAACTATTCTTTATGAGCTAATAGGATATGTAATTTGCTAATATGATTCTTTGTTGCAGCTATTAGTTATTAAATTAATTATATATCCCTGCAGATATCCCTGTTCCTTTTTGGCAGATGCTGTGATAATGCATATTTTCCTAAGCAGGAATTGTAGAAAATTAAGACAGACTAGCACCTCATTGCTGAAAGCAACGTTATATTCAGTTTCGTTTACAGATAGATTCTAGCCACGTCCTATTGAAAAGGTACTAATGAAGTAGATTACAGGTGTTTATTAGTACTAAATTAAGGAAGAATGTTATGAAATATTAGAGCCAGGTAGCTTTTTTGTTATTCAACCTATCTTGCTTACACTGGTTTGAAGAGCTAACATGACACACAGAGTCACCCAGAGCTTAACCATGAATGACTTCACATCCCAGGGACAGCAGTAGGCTGACATTGCCTTTTGGAAAGGAGAGAGAATTAGTGATATTAGTTAGTGGTAAAATAAACCATTGTTAGTGGCTATTTATTCAGTCACCCATCCATTAACCACAAAGATGCAATTCTTCTCCATTAAAATGTAATAGCAGAACTGCTGAAGCTAGGACTATTTTTGCAGAACAGATACCTTGAAGTAGCTGAAATTCCTGTATTTAGGCAAATATGGGGAAAAGAAGCTTGGACACTGGTGCAAAACTGTGGTCTGAAAAAGACTTCCCTCTTGGCAGCTGTCTAGTACTGGAGATGCTTTCCAGTTTGACCTGAAAGTTCCTCCTGTTCCTGCTCTTCTTCTTTTGTCCTTGCCCTTTTGTTCTTGCTCTCACCTGCACAGGTAGATATCTTCCTCTGACGGGGCAGGAAACAACTCCATGAGTAGCGCTTAAATCCCTGCTCAGTCTTTACTGGTAGGCTATCAACTCACCTGTACACACTCACAGGGTTGGGCACGAACTAGTGCAAGAACCAATTGTTCCTATCTGCACAATGGCACAGCTTCTGTAAGAAGAATAGAGAGTGCATACAGTTACCTTCTGCCCCCTATTCCTTTATTTTCGTGTCTTTGTCAAGCAAGCAATGCCTTACTTTTAAGGCTTCTCTTCTATTTTGCCTATTATGTGAATAAGAGGAAGGCTGAAAAGATCAATCAAACCTTTGCAGAACAATGTAGGAGTTGATTAAAGATGTTTTCAACATGAGAGTAAAAAAAGCTTAAGCAGCATACAGGATCCTTATGCTAACCATAAAATTAAAAAAAATTAGAAAAAGAAAAGCTTCTTTGTACTGATCTAACAGCACACTGAACTACCTGAAATACAAATCGTGGAGCTGATTCATGAGATTGTATTTGTTAGATCTTTTTTTTCCCCTCTCTTGTAACACAGTATGGTAGAGCTGTGGAAGGAAGAAGCCTTTGTGACTAACAGCCATGTGAAATTCGAATGTTTACTGTTTGTGTGCCCTCTGTGTTTTATTGCAAAGATTGAGCGATTGCTATAAGTAGGGGAAAAGCCAGCTCCTCTGATTGCGACTTTAAGGGTCAAGGGCCTTACTAGAGTTTTCTGAATTCTCATTTGATTTTTCCAGCCACTGCATTGAAGGAAATCTCCTGCCTTTGTGGAGCTTCACTCCTGCTGCTGAGGGGGTTGTAGAGAGGAGTTTCTGAGCTGGCATGTAGAACTGGGAAAATAAATTGGCTTTTTCTGAGCTTACAGTAAAGTCCAGCTGAAGTTTTCAGAGACCTGTGGTAGAAAACTTCCTTCAAGCTGGACATGGACTCATACATTGAGGCAATATGAGGAGAGAAGCATAAAGCTTTCCCTCACTTGTCTGAGTGAGGAAAAAAAATCTCAGCACAACAAACAGGGAAAGGAATTATTAGTATTCACTCCATCAGAGGGATATCAGAATGACTCAAACCGAGCTGCTGCTCTGAAGGCTGCTTTATATTCTCAGTGCACCTGGTCTAAGATCAAGGCTTCCCAAATAGGAGTACTTTACACTCATAGCCTTAACATGCTTTATATTTCCACTGACTTTTCTAAAGAAAGAATCTTAAGTTTAAAAAAAATTGTGAAGATATGAATACTATTACCACTGAAATTCAGAAAGATACATTTGAAATGTATTTGTAGAACAGTTGTTGCATACTCCATGTCTTGAGTATCTAAAGATGATTGTATTCCATTTATTTATCATCGGCTATCTTATTTATATTGGGACACGATACTTTGAACATTTAGTTCAGTACACCACAAATTGTGTGATAATGGTAGGAAGCTGAGCCTAGGTATTATTTAGGTGTTTTGATTTGGTAAATAAGATGTGAAGGGATCACAACTTTGACAGTACATGTAAAAGTAACATTCTATTGGTTTACCTTCAAAAACAGAAGGAGAATTCTTTAAACAAAGAAAACCTGAGGGCTACAGATACTTCAAAATATAGAAACATCTAATGTTTCTGATAATTGTTCTGTATGAGATAGTCAGAAAGTATAAACTTTTTTTTGCTTGATTATCTTTGAGGAGAAAGGTTGCATTTTCCAGAAAGATGAAGAGAATATTTTTCATAGTAATAACCATGACAAAGTTTACAGTGATTGAGAAATAGTCACTTAATTCTTCAGGAAAGACTGTCAGATGCAAAAAAAAAAATACAAATGTAAATCATTAAAGTAATTTTTATATAGTTAAGAACATAATTATTGAAACAGTGTTGCTACTAAAAAAATTCTAAAACGTATGCTGCCAGAGTCACTCCTACAGAGGATCTATGTATGGGTAAAGTTTAGTGAGTGTTATAAAGCTATGTTTAAAAAGGGGAAAAATCTTTGCCTTGTCAACAAAATGCCAGTTCCTTTTTCAGATGAGGAAAGAATAATTAACTTGGTTGAAATGTGAATGTTTCTCTATTGCTACTAACACTTCAAAACAATCAAAGCATACCATATTTCCAAAAATACATAAGCATAATCCGTCCCTTTTTTAGACAACAATCAAATTGCATTAGAAACATTTGATAATGTAATAAGTTTAAGTGAATTAGAGTTTTTTGGGCAGTTTTTCATTATTTAGTGCCTACCATGTTACTGTTAATTTGGAGGAAAACAGTTCATGATAAATAATGAAAAAGATTTGCTTCTAGCTAATTACTTAGCTAGTATACTGCATAATGCAACAAATTATATAATAGATTAGTCATCATTTGATGATATAGAAAATATAACAGAAGTTTCCAACTACATTGTATAGCAATGAGTTTTCTAATTGCTGGAAATACTTAATTTTCCTAACTTTAAATATATGGAAGTGTTGAGTTTTATCACCCTAAGATTATCTTTATGAGGTTGAAAGATTCTTGATTACTTCCCAGCTATTAAAAGTTAGATATCGAATGTCAGATGAGACTGAGATTTTTCAGTTCTCTGAGAATGAAGAAATGGTAATGACGGATTCACATCTGGTGCCTGAATACTAATTATTTCTTTTTCAGAGTATGTTAAAAGATAAGTCAGGAAAAATGTAAGGTGTCTCTATTTAATGATATACAATTGCTCTCAAACATCGGACTTCACTTTTTGATTTGGTAAACAAAACTACCCTTACCTGATCCAGTCACCTTTTGAGAAAAAATGTCAAGCATTCTTGAAGGCTCAGTAATGAAAAAGATGGGGTATAGAGTGTTTGTCAGGAATATTGTAGTGAGATGCTTAGTAGAGCATGCATACAGCTTCAGAAGCATTGTGTTAGGAAACAACATTTCAATCTTCAAATCCTGAGTATCTTAATTACTTAAAACCTGTGGAATTTATGTTCACTCTAATACAACAGTAAGAATAATATTTCCTTGAGTAAACAGGCTTGTTAAGAATACAAAAATCTCATAAACATGGATTCTGTAGAGACTGTTTAAATGTAAATTTTATTTCACTTATACATGACAAAAGTTTTATGAATTGATTTACAGCGCCTATTTGCATGGAACTGTATTAAGCAGGTATAATTTAAAATTTAAACATACAATACGGAATTGTATGTCTGAAGAAAATAAATATGTGCTCACAGGCACACACACATATCTAGATGAAAAACATGTTAAACTAAATGGTGTTCCCTAAAATATTCCTTGAAACAAACTTTTCAAGGAAAAGTAGTTTTCCTCTTGGAGTCTCTTGATCAAACACTTTTTTGGGGCAGGGAAAGCAGGTGTTTTAATTCCTTTAAGTTGCAGAGGTCTCAGACCCCGTTCTACTGCTTCTTGGGTGTGTGTTGCAATTGCCAGGTGAAGAGTCTTTGGCTTCTGCAAGGCCTGTGAAAGCCTTTCAAATACCCTCGGTGACTTAGATCTTAGCATACAACGCTTGTTTTCCCAGTTCTGGCACCCCACTCAAGACAAACCCATACTTGCCGTATGCTCATTTCTCTCTCCTTCTGAAACATGCTCCCGCAATGAAGTACTGCATCTTCATAGCTACCTGCAAGTCTGGGGCTTCCTCAGGTAGCCAGTGTTGTCTATCCCCTGCCACATGTGGCATACAGAATAGCTAACGACATTTCAGCAGAGAAGCACAACACAAACTGCAGCTGTGCGGTGAGATATTTTGCTAGAGTGAGAGAGGGATATTGGAGAAAGGTCAGGGTGAGGGGTCCAGGCCAGGCCTGGCTTCCTATCCAGTTGTTCCTAATAATTGTGTCTGCCTAAATCAGAAGTCCCATGTCTTACAACTTGTGGAACTGTAAACACATCTGTGAACAGAAGATCATTCTTGTATAGACAGAGTATTTTTTCTGAGTAATGTCTCCCATGGCTTTTTTAAAACTAGCCTTCAGATGTCTCTACTAGATATGCCGAAGTCACTGCAGAGAGAGAAAGTATCCCCCATTTGAGTTTCTGCCCCAAGAGCAGCAAAAGATGTGCGTAATGCCCAAGGTTCGAGAGGCAATGCTACAGTTGTGTTTCTGGACACATGTACAGTCTCTACCTCTGCTTTGGGCTATGTCTCAAAAATACAACCCTACCCACTAGCACATCTGATGTTAATTAGCAGTGCCAAAATACTGGGCTGGACTGAAAATTCTCGGAAATTTAGATCTGGATTTTGACCTAGGTTTTGATTTAGTGAAAATCCTTTTCCATAAGTTGTTATGGTATACCATTATCTCCCTCCCCAAAACGACCTTTTGTTTTGTCTAAATGTTGCACCAGTGAAAAGAAGTTGAGAAATTTGTTTACTGACTAGTTGCTAGAAACACTGACAGTTTGCCAAATGTCTCGCTCTGAAATTTCCTGGGTGGTTTTAAGAATAAATGTTACCCGTTCTTTGTACAACATCTTGTAGCTTTGTCCTCCATTCCAGGCTCTTATTTAAAATCTTGTCTAAGCTGATCTCTGTAACTGTACACCAAATGTAACACACATCATGATTGTTTGCAGTGTCGTCTTGCTGCTCACAGAAGCATTCTCAGCCTCCCATTGTTGTAGAAGAATCAGTGGCCACCTTTTATCACATTTCCACATTGCTCCATTCATTAGAGGTTTCTTTTCCTAACACTGTTGTTAGACCTTTACTGATGTGCACTTGACATGTCTCTTGAATGTTTGCCAACCAGTCGTCTTCTTATTATTGCTGCCTGAACAACAGGACTTTCAGGGCCAGACTTTATCTTAAATCCTGTCGCCTTTACCTCCCACTTCTCTTTTGTTTTAGCGGGCATTTTTTCTCTCTGAAGCACCCATTCAGAATTTGATCTCCCAGTGTTTAATCTCATTACAGATAATCCCATGTACTGAAAATCCTTCCAACAGGATAATCTTGCAAACAGCTTCCCTCTGCTGCCTTCCCACCATTCTTTCAGGGGTGAATCATTTTGATCTGTTAAACCAATGGATCTCACCTATATACACGTATTTTTCCCCTAAGATTAATTGGTTGGTACTGCCAACTAGCCTCATGCTTTGCATCCAGTCTGATTTCTTTACTAGGCAACAGGAAACCAGACCAATGTTTTCATCACCACTGACATATATGAAAGAACTGCAACATGGAAAACTAGATTCATACTCAAAGACTGGTGACAAAAGAAGGCACAGGCTTCTGAAAAATATTATTACTCAGTTTGTTAATAGCTATCTATTAGCTGTGGAATATGGAGATAGCAATTATTATAATAATTTCACTGGAAATTAACTACATGTAAATCTAAATGTCATCTTTCAATGAGTGTGTACAAGAGCAGGAATTTATACTTGCATCTGTATGTATACATACTGCACAAAATACATTTAAATCATAACATTTGCTATAATGTTACTATGTTTTCTATAGAAAAAAACACAAAAATATTGTCACAGTAAAAAAAATTATCTTGTGTTACGTAAAAATGTGATTCCTGCTAATAATTCATAAAAAATAATTTTCCTAACAATTTGTGTATTATATTAATGGCCTGAAATGTAAATTGCACAGTTGAATAGAAATCTTAACTGTGGTCTGCAAGATACACAGGTATAGATATGTACACAGACTCTTTCAGCGTATATTTTATGTGTCTTGGTATGTGTAAATAGCAGTGAAAAATATGAGTTTAAAGCTCTGAGCAGTCTGAGTCTGCTTTCCTGTGTGGGTTATCCAAACTTTATCTGGGAACTGGAGAGTTAGTCAAATGCCATAAAGCATGTACAACTTACCAAAGAATAAGGCCAATTTTTGTAAACAGACTTTTAATTATTTTTAATTAGGCGATGTCTTAGATTTCATTGGAATTTAATGGAGCTTGTCAAATGCTTGAAAAAATATTCCTCAAATAAATTATTCAACGAATATTGCCATTATCCATGAATTAATTTATTCAGTGAATAATATTCAGCCAGCTACAGAATTGGTCAAATGCTGCTAAAAGCTATTTGCTGAAGAACGGTTTTGATGAATAACAGCAGTACTCTTTGAATAATACATTTGACAAAGACTACCTGACCAGTTCTATTTTTGTCAGGTTAGAGATTTTGAAGTCTTACAGCTGAGCAGCCACAGAAACTCTAGGTACACAAGACCAATGTGAAACCCAGTCATTTGAGTAGTTCTTGCTAATACAGTGAACTAGGGAAAGCTGAATATTTTGCAGTAGTTCACATACCATTAATATCTTCTGAAAATTAAGATTGCAGGACTGCTGACTCCACAGGTAAACCATTGGATTTTTTTGGCTATTTAGTGTAATGCTTAGGAGACTTGTTCTCTGATCGTTTTCTTGGTAACCTGGCTACAACCTCCAGGAGATTCAGGACTTCTGCCATCTATCCAGCAGCTCCAAGAAGACAGTGGAAGCTACTGAATTCTTAATGACTTTTGAAAAACAAGGGCATCTCTAGCTGTTTAGATTCAGACTTATCATGGGACTGACTTCAGACTCTTAAAAAAAAGTGTTACAATTCTGGAAGAGTTAAGACATGCTGCACTGTCCTGCTAAATTCAAAAACAGTGAGAAGCGGGCATCAAAGAGAGACACAATCCCTGCAGTCCACTGACCACAAGACTTAGAGGGATTGAAACAGTGTAAACTAGCAGGTTTAGTACTGGCCTTGTTGACAAGTAAATGAGTATGGTCTGAGAAAATGAAGCAGGGGGTGTGTGGGTGTAAAATAGGATTTACATGATTTAGACCTGGAGTGCAAAACTTTGAGCTTCATTCACTACAATACTTACGGACATTAGGTAAACTGCTGCATTCAGAGTAGCAGCAGGGTTAATTAATCCAAACCAGTTCAGATTGTGATTGCCTGGCTATTCGCCACTGTGCTTTTACTTAATCTAGAAGACCAGGACTCCTCATGTTCCACTTCCTATTCTGTGCAGATTTGTCCTGCACAATCTTTAGAGAGGGACTTATTGCACCCAGTGCATTTGGGTGATACTGCACAGTCCATTTGAACTACAGTCAGCTTGTGGACATAACTGCAGAAACTGGATTTAAAATGTAATGTAAAATAGATATAATAAAACCCACCTGGGAAGTAGGGTACTTAAACATGGATCTATGCCTTTCTGGACTCCAGCTGCCCAGGCTGCCCTGTTGTTATACGCAATAACAACTACTGTAGCCTTACAAATCTATGTACTTAAAGCTTAAGCATGTCAAGATGAACCGCCCTCAGAAGTTTGGCCTATGGACATAGCTTCACAGGCTATGTCAATATTAACCATTAAATTAGTCCAGTGTAATAGGAACAGCCTTCTAGGGCTAAAGGATCCAAGATCCCTTCTATACACATTTCCATGGGGTTTACTTTTGGCTAGTTCTAGTCTGATCCCATGGTCTGACTGTCTGATTTCATTTGATGTGCATTAGGTGTGCTGCTGGGGAGCGAGCATCTTCCAGTTTAATTTCGTCCAGATAGACTCTCTGAGACAAATGAAAATGCACTAACTTGGGTGGATTGAGAGATTTGCTTCAAAAGTGCATTCCTCAGTTGAAGAAAACACTAACATAGATGCCCTCCTTATTGCTCATGGAAGTAGGCTGGCTTTGTGTTAGATTTTAGATAATCATGGAACCAAATTAGAGTTTTATTATACTTTCTCATTAAAAAGGCAGCTCTTCTGAGCTGCAAAACAATGTTATTAGGCTCAGTTACTATGCCAAAAAAAGAAAAAATTAAATTCTCATTCCTACAAGTTTTGGTCTCTGTTTTTTACCATGTATGAAAAAATCCCAAATGGTATGATGAGCAAAGACCTTTAAAGCTGCGCTCCCTCTGGAGTATAATGGTTTTACTGTAACTGCATCCATAAGTTAGAAATATTATGGGTCAAAAGCAGGCTTAGGAGGCCCTCAAGTCTGACCTAATTATCTACATTTCCACTTTTCTTCAGATACAGTTCTATATCTGGAGGCCAATTAATTTTCATGCTATGTATAGTGGAGCATATTTATGTGTCTCTTGTAGTCACTTGGAACCTAAGAATACTATAATATTTCAGTATAATAACAGAACATAATTGAGATATTTTGATTTAGTAATATCATAAAGAGATCAAAATCACAGCTGACTACTATATGAACTACACCAGAAACATAAAGCTGTATGCCTAACATTTTAGACAGAATTTGAGGTGAGGAACACTAAAAGCCAAACCTCTTCATCTCAAATCTACTTGTCTCCATTTTCTCTGTGTCCTCTGTAACACAATGGCCATACCACAACATATGAACCCGCTAGCTGGGACTCAGTCTGATCTAAATGCCCTAGAAAACCATTGTGCCTCTGTTTCCTGGTGATGACATTCAGTTTACCATGCTTTGACAGACCACTATGGACTACCAATGTAGAGGAACTAAAACTTACCAGTAAATCATCCTAGTTACTGCTCTCTGCATTATAAAATAGGATTCCTGCTAAGTGCATCCTACTCTAATATGAAACTGTTTCCTTTCCTCTGTCTGTGGAGTGAGTTCAAGAGGGCATACACAGCACTGCTCACCAGGATTGGATGACACCACTTCTGTGCTGGAGAACGTAATACCTGAGAACCAGGAAAATAATGTTTTAGTGAAAGAAGAAACAAAAAAGAAAAAGAAAAAACCACCACCAACAAACTATGGAATGAACAAGGGCAATCATATTTAAAAGAAAAGAGAGAGAAAAACAAGTGTGATGACCCGCAAATAAAAAATGCAAGGTCTAATTTCTAAAGCACTGGAAATTGGAATGGTACTATTCCATCAGTGGATACTTCCCAAAGCCCCAAGTAAAGTTTATTCAAGTGCACTTTATATTAGGTGTTGTCCGCCCTGCCCTCTGTGGTGACCTAGTGCTCTCTAAAGTATAACATACAGTTTCCTAATGTTCAGCCCGTATAGCTTGTCCTTTTGTACATACACCTCAGTCTGGCATCACGCTTGCTCACTATTATTATTTTAAAATTCCATGAAGGACAGTGTGATGAATGGTTGAACTATTTGTTTTGCTCACTGAATACACACTGTGTGCTCTGTTTTATTAACAAGCCTGTGGCTGGGCAGCTCATTGCATTCAGGATCAGGCAAACTATAGATGGAGGGGAGATTTTGCCTTTCGTTGAGAGTAATCTTATTGCGCAGCTGGGAGAGGCATCTGGGCTGTGGGGTGGTGCAGGTTGGGATGGCTGGAGGTGAGGTGGATTTTAGTAGCTTCAGCTTTGCCTGAAAGGTGGGTAGACATGCAGCCAAGCCTTAAAGTGATGGGGATGAAAGAGGCTGCTGCAGAGCTCTAGAGGGTGCTGTGATGTTTGTGCATGTTAGGAGTCTGTCATTGGCTTGAAAATCAGGGCAAAAGGGAAGGGCACCTCTGCAAGGAAGAGTAGGTAAAGGTTTCCAAACCTCTAGTTTCAAGCTGCTTTATTCAGCAGTCCTGACTGAATAAAGGACTTACTTTAGAGCTTGTGCTGTATTAAGACTACCGGTAGCGTGCGGGAGCTTCCCTGCATCCTTGCTGTTGGTATGAGGTCTCTCTTCTGAGTGCTGGATCGGGTTCTGCTGCAGGTGGGTTGAATTCTGCATGCAGTTCTTGCAGGTGCTTTGGGGCCAGATTACGAGACATTGTCAGACTTTGTTTAGTTGGGGACAACTTGCTTGTTTTAATGCTGGCTAAGCTTTTAGCTGTTCTTTTTATTTCTCTTAAATAGAGCTGTTATTGATTCTTTTGCAGTATTTATTCCTGTTCATTTTATATTTGCTGAAAGGAACAAAATAGTGAGTGGATATTACTATGTAAACACTCTGATGGGTTTCTTCTCCCCAGCTCCATAGGTGCCAATATTATAGAGAGAGATTTTGGTGTTTCTTTTGATTTTCAGCATCTGAGTGCTCATTGGAGAAGTCATGGGTAAGGATTTAAAAACTAAATAAATGAGTATACAGAAAGTGATACTTCGTACAACACATGGGCCTGTAATCTCTGTGGGAGAAAAAAGGATGGGCTCCAACAGCTGAAAGGCCAAAAGGAGATGGCTGCTGAATGGAGTCAAATGCTGCCTGGAGAGCAAGAGAGGTTAGAAACATGTAGGTGACAGCCCATCACCTAGAAGGCTTTATTTCAGCTGTTCAATTCTAGTGAAAAAAACCCAATAAAATTGGTGACAACTGAGAAAATAGTGATCAACGTTAGGCTGTAAGAGTTTTGTTAAAGTAGTAAGTAATATTGAGAAACTGGGGACTGAATGTTATAAGAACTTCAGGACGCCAAAAAGCAGTGTATTTGCATACTGTCTTCTTGTTAACGGGAGTGAGTAATTCTGCAGAAAAAGGACAAGTTCAGCTGAAAAACGAGGTGCACATCTTAAATGGTGGAACAATTTAGGCTGGTGAGTGATGGAGTCTCAGTCATCTTTGTCTTCAAATCAAGGCTGACCATCTTTTGGAGGAAGATGTGTGGTAGATGAATGTAAGCTTCCAGCCAGTGCAGGGCATAGCTGAGCAAAACATAACACTTTGTGTCAGACTGAGCCTTCTCCTGGTTCCTTCTGGCCTTAAAGTGTGTAAATTCTCAGCTTTTTGACTGTACCGAGTGTGGGTGCCCAGGCTGGGCTGGCCGTGGGGGGCTGCAGGGCCACCCCCACTGTGAAGAGTGGCCGGGGCGGCCCTGTGCTGGACACAGCCAGTTCCAACCGGTTCCAGCTGGCTCCAACTGACCCACCACTGGGCATGTCCCAGTCCTGCAGCCAAGGTAGTAGTGCCTTGGGGAAAACCTGTGTAAGAAAGGGTGGAAAACACCACACAGGCAGAGGAGGAAGGGGCAAAAAAGGAGTGAGAAACAGCAGAGGGAACACTGCGGTTGGAGAAGGAGGAAGAGGATGAGGAGGAGGAAGGAGGAGGGAGGAGGAGGAGGTGCTTCATGGCACTGAAACAGATACCCACTACAGCCTGTGGACGACCCCATGCCAGAGCAGTAGATGCTTCCTGACAGGACTGTGGCCCACGGAGGTCTCACATGCTGGTGCAGATTATTTTTTTTTTTGTTGAAGGACTGCAGCCCACGGGGAGGGCCCATGATGGAGCAGTGGAAAAACATGAGGGGAAAGGAGCAGCAGAGAGGAACTGCTGTGTGCTGACCACACGCCCCACAGCATCCCCTCCTGTGCCACTCCGAGGAGGAAAGGTGGTGTTTTAATGTTTGTCTTTGTTTCTCACTACCTGAATCTGTTTTAATCGGCCACAGAGTAAAGGAATTTTCCCCAAGTTGAGTCTGTTTTGCCCGCAGCAGTAACTGGTAAGCAATCTCCATGTCTTTATCATGAGAGGGATATTTCTCATCCTACTTCCCCTGCCCTGCCCCACTGAGGAGGGTCTGTGAGTGAGCATTTGGCTGTTACCCACTGCTGACCCACACATTGACTACCTAGTAGTGAAAATTTGAGTATGCGACATGAATCTAGGGTACGCTTCCCAGCCGTAATCTTTTCAAGGGATTGCTGCAAACCCAACGTGCATGAAATGCTTAGTTTGGTCAGATTTCATCTAAATTTGAAACACTTATATATCACCTACTGAATTAAACAGGCTAAAAGATGATGTTGAAATTTTAGGTTCAAGGAGAAGTAATGTAACTAAAGATCCTAATAGAGGACTTTGATAATTCTAAAACTGGCACGAAAGAGGGAAGGTCTAAAGTTTTCCTGTAAGGGGATGCCAGAAAAAATCATTGCTGTGACTATGAACTAATAAGTGACTGGAGAACATGATATTGCAGGTCAGCATGTGTCTATTTCCATGGAGGTAGAAGAGCATAACTGCAGTCTGTAAACAAGATGGATGAATTTAATTGAGAAAGTGAAATGACAAATGAGAAGTTATCCTGCCTGTATGATCTGGAGGCATTTGCATAAGTTGAAACCTTCATACATGTGTGGTTTTGGTCTCTCCACTATCATTTTGGAAGAGGTATTAATCCACGTTGCTATTGTGTTTTATCCAGGTCGAACCAAAACAGCAATGCAATGTGGGGAGTTTAGATAAGAAAACCTAACCAGAACACAAATAACAACAACAACAACAACTAAAAAAGGAAAAAAAAAAAGCAACATTCAAGAGAAGTTTGAATGGGATTTTGCATGGTTAAAGTTAAGGTTAAGTTTTGTTGGTTAAATCTGTACTGCTTTTCTGATAAGTGGTCCCCAAAGTGATTCTGACATGATGTGTTCCGCACTCTGTCCACCTCCTGGGCATTGCAAGCAGCTGAGGAAAACCTTGCCTGGGTATGCCTGGCAGCATATTAACCATACAAAGCTTTCGGGAGTCCCTAGGGAAATAGGTTTCTGCGTGTTTTAGAGGATGGCCTTCTGCTTTGCCTAGGGCTTCATGTCTGGGGTTGCTACATAGGTAGATGGTGAATCTGGAATTGCACAGAGAGCTCCTTTCAAATGACAGTCTGGATGTACTTGTGGGCACCACGTTTTCATCTGGCAGGGCTGGACCTGGGTTCTCTGCAGTAGTTTTGGTCAATGGGTATGTGATATTAAAGGTATGGACCTAAAATGCAGCATATTATGTTCCAGTCACAGACATTCATTTTACAGTTTTGTCAGGTTGAGCACTGTAAGATGTCTACTGCACTTAGTGGCTACTCTAAAGTTATTTTGAGTTTCCTGGCCCTTAAAAGATGACAGTAATATGTTGGCCAGTTGATATACATGTGCTGCAGAAGCTGTAGCAAAAGACGTTAACGGATATTGGAAAAAGCAGAGAAAAAAAAGAAGATGGGATTCCAGGTGTTGAAAACAATATGAAATACAAAAAAATTATTACTGTGGACACGTGGCAATTTTGCCTCTGGAGATGCATATATATGGCATGCTTCTAGGGCATATGCTCAGTCTCCAACTTTCATGAGTGCTAAAATCCAGCAAATTTTTGATATTATCTCCGTCAGACTTCAGTGGTCTTTGAGGAAGAGAATTCTTTTTAGCACTGTAGCTCTTAGAAAATGGATAAAGCAGAAATGTTCAAACAGCTTTAAGTACCTGTCTCGAGAGAGTCAAGCTTAAACCATCATTTAATCTCTGCTATGCTGAGACTAGAGGTCTAAGAAAGATTTTTTGTTTAAAGCAAAATTGATGAATTTGGACTTTTGTTCCTTTTCAGTGAGGACAAAATTGGTCCATGCTTCCAATGCATTGTGAAAAAATAACTCACATATTTTGAGACTGAAAAAAATCAAGGTGGTTGCAGATGTGAAGTTTAGTTGAAATAAACTTGGTCTATTCTGGCAACACTAAAAGGAACAGTTTGAAAGGCAATGTCTTGGGATTCAGGAGCACAAATATAGTCTTCATGACTCCCGTCTTTGTTAAAAAAGATTTTCTTTTCCCTTTTCCTTCCAAATATATCTTCGTGTCTTACCACTTTTTTTGTGTTTTTTGTAGGTGACTTTCAGTATAGCTGGACCCTGCAGTCAAGTATCATTGAACTAACCTGAAACCCAAAGAGATGGGGTTTTACTGTTACATTAACCAGAACACAGCTTCCTAGAGAGAACTTCCCAGTTGCAACTTTTTTTTTTCCCAGAGCAACTTTTTCCAACTTTCATAAAGTAACAGAGTATAGCCTTTATTAAAACTCCTCCATGTACGCACTATGAAAACATATGTCCATCAGTATCAGTGTGCTAAAACCCTTTGATATAATGGTAATAGATACCTAGATTTCCCCAGCTGTACCCAAAGACAAAGATCACAGATTGTGGAAATCTGTAGCACTTTGTGGCTGACGAGCTACTTGGGTATGTTTTTTAATTGCTAGCAGTGAGAAGCAATAGTAGATATTGCCATAGAGCGAAACAATTGGCAATTACTGAACAGCAATAGTTGCACTATGGTGGTTGATGCTTGTGAAGGTCTACAGCTCTTGTCTGATTGATGTCTCCTGGCTCATTGTGTAGCTGGCTGCGCAAAGTTTATGTGTGAGAAGGCAGCCAGCTCACAATATGGAGGCAACACAACTGTTGCTCTGTTGCCATTGTATGTAGGAATAGGAAACACGAGTGTTTGAAATGAGTGATTGTCACCAGCAGAATGGGAAAGGGGCTAACGATTAAGAGATGGAGGCGGCTGAGAGACTGGCAAGTCATGCAGGACATCTACTTGCTGGAGTGCTCCAAATCACAGTGCTCCAAAGGAATTTCCTCCCTGACCTTCTGCATGGCAGATAATTTGGGGCGATGCATTAAGTTGGGCCTGTTTCTTCTGCCTGCCATGTGTGCATCAACTTCTAAAAACTCTGTTGCAGCTAAACACGTTTTAAACCCATTTCCAGGCAGTGACAATCTGCCACAGAGGAGGATTTTTAAAGCTCTGTTCACACTATATGCTTTACAGGCATGAAAGAATACATAACTTTGTGACACCCCACCCCACCCCCCTTACTGTCTGTAACAACATGTATGCATGTGTGGTGCAGAACTGCCACTAAATAGTCTAACCAGCTGGACTACCCTTGTAGTCCTCAGGCCCTTTTCTTCCTGGCCTGCTCTGAATTTGAAGCTTTTCATGGCTCAGTCACCCTTTTCTAACTATGGGAGTTGTCACAAAAATGGACCCTCCTCTATAAGATTTTTAAAGCTCTGCAGAATTTCTGCAGTGTGTTTGTGCTGGTGTGTGGGCACATCCTCCTGTGCTAGCATGTGATGTGCCAGTTAATTAATATGTATTATAACAAAAAGTGAGCAAATGTATTTTACTGTGGTAAATATAACAGCCCCTGAATTGTCAAAGTTATTTCTTCTAAAATCTGTCTTTACATGCTGTTTGAAGGAGAGTATGAGTAGGGCTCATGCTATGAAATTCTAATTGTAAGAGTTTATTATTGAACTCTTTGTAAATGAAACATTAAAAACATTTGTTTGGTGGAATATTTCAGGGAATTTTACTTAAGTAAAGCTTAATGTTTTGCCTTTATTTTTTTTCTGAAAGCTTTTCAGGCTTTTCTAGTGTATTCATTTCTTTGATCTTCTTTTGTAATAACATGATAGTCTCACATTTCAATAGAGAAACTGGAACTAAAGTACACATGAAAAAGTCCATAACAGCTCTCTTGCTGTTTATTTCAACAATCTTAATTAAAGAAAAACCTAATCCTACAACAGACTTGTGATTTGCCTTTTCTTTGAAGCACAATTAGTTTTCATTCATATCCCTTGATGTCAGTGAGGGAAAACTATTGGTGGGCGCATCAGCGCTGATGGAGTTCAATTAATACAATTTTTTTTCCTGAAATGTATCTCACAATAAAACCATGCACACAACGCACGTGCACACACACACACACACACACACGAAAGTAAGCTCTGTATTCATGCTGCCTGCAAAGCCATGTCTAAGTCTCTCTTGGCTGCTAGCCAAGGTCTCTAAAAACCCATTAAGGCTATTAGAGAAATTATTTCTCTTCCTTTGTGAGCTGGGTGAATTTCACAGTTATCATTGCAGGAGGAAATGAATTGGGAATATATCTGTCTGGGGATGGTTGGCCCTTCAGTGGGAATTAAGCCAACTCAGTGTAAACCAGCAGCTGTGTCAGTGCACGTACTTGCAGGAGAGAGTCAGTGGATGGCACTCTAATATAACTATTGTGCCAAAAAACATCTTGGAAAATTGTAAGTGCAGTCTGATATTTGGGACCAAATTCATATCTTCTTGTGATTACAGGCTTTATTGGAAATCAGCTTTTGCTTTAAAATTATATGTAAACCAATATTTCCCATGTGGCGTGCTTTCCAGATTCAGGAGAACGAAGCAATTCATTCCCCAAATGGTACAGTGTCATCATGTATGGCATTGTATGGTGACCTTGTCGGACCATAATAACAATATAAAAACATACAGTACAAATTCAGGAGATTTACAAAGATGGTTGGACTTGGCCTGTGTCCTCTCTTACGCTTCACAGTTTTTGCATTTGGAATTACCAGTTCCGGGGAAGTTCTTGATCGGTGTGGAAGTCGGAAGCAGCAGGATTTCCTTGTGATTTGTGAGCTTTGGTAAGTGCAACTTATGCAGTCTGCCACGTCAACATTCACAAGAGAAGAGAATTGCTTTTCTTGTTTTTAAGATCCCACTTTTCAAATACCGTGAGCTGAAACTTTGAGTTTCTGGAACCTCCATGTCAAATGTATGCTAGAACAAGTACAGTGCCACAAGATAAACCTTTAGCTTTGTACTTAGTCACACAAAAGGTTTTTGTCTATTAAGTGAAACAAGCAAGGTATGTTTATATGTTTCCCAACTTTTTGCCAGTACTCGTATTAGTGATTTGGGAAAGGAAACATTTCCTTCCCCACATCACATACTTTTTCTGAGAGGGTTTGTTTATTTATCTTTATTTTATTTTTTCCTCCTTTAAATTCTGGCCTACTTTCTTCCTCTATTTGTCTTCCTGGTTGCTAGCAGCTAGCAATGGTCTGTGCAGAACTTTTTTACTGGTCTGCTTTTAGATGCTGCAAGTAACAGAATTATGCAGACTGTGTCAAATTATGTTCTTTGTACCCTCTGATCCTGTAAGATTTTTCAGACCTTAAGTATGTCAGTTTCTTGCATGTTTTCCAAGCTTCTTTCATAGCTCCACAACAGCACAGGACTGAAAAGAGTAGGATAATGGCAACCGAGCAGAAGTGCAGCCCTCACAGTTTACATTTTAAATTTTAAATGCTCGTGGGTCTTTCCAAAGTGTGCATATTTTTTGTAAGCTATAAAGCTACCTGTTTCATCTAGGTTTGATAGCAAGATATTTTCCCAGTATGAAACATATCTTCTTCTCTGAAATGGTAGACATAGTAGCTAGAGGAAATTAAACGTGTGAACCACTTGAAAAAAATAAGTAGCCATAAGTATGGCCTCTACAGTTACTAAGGTAATCCTTGGTGTGATATTTGCCCTGAATACCTGGTCTTTTTTCTCTGTTTCTGTTCTGTCTCTTTTTCCCCCCCTTGTGCTTGGAGCTCACCATTGAACTCATTCAAAAAAGTTTTCTATACAATTCTTGTGTCCTTTAACATAGAATATTTGATTATTTACACTTATTTTCTCTCAGTGGTTCATTGATCTATAAAAGTGAAGGCTGGTTTTTCAACCTAGGCTTTTGAAAGGTGTAGTAAAACAGTGATATTTTCAAACGAAGTGAGTCGTCATGCCCACATGTTATCTATCCAAGAGTTTTGAAGGGGTTTTAAGTATGACTCAGCTGAATTTTTAACAAAACCAACAGCTTGCTTAAAAATAGGCTAACTGGCCAGATGATAAGAGGGTAGAAATGCTGACCATATATTTTAAAAAGGTTCTAGAGGGCTCTGCGAGACTATGTGCTGATAAACCTTACTGGGTACTTAGCTGGAGTAACACTGAAATAGAAAAAGGAGTTGCAAGATAATAATGTGTAGCTAATCATGTAGTCCTGTAAAGCAATCTTTGGCTAGCTTACATCATAAAATTCTTTGAACATGTCAGCAAATGAAGAGAGGGGATGTTAAGTATATCTTTCAAAAGGCTTCTGACAGGGTCATAGGTGAGACACTACTCAGTGTTGCGAGCTCTTGGGGTTTTCTCTTAAGCCCCGTATTACCTGATTTTGTTTCTTTGAAATTCTTCATGATGGAAGTCAGGAAATGGAATGAGAAGTTTTTGTAAAAAAAATCTAAAAAAACCCAAACACGAACAACCTAGAAGCTCAGGAATTAAAGCTCATGATCATGAATCAGTCTAGCTCAGAAATTGGCCACCAGGAGAAACAGAATTGTTATTATGTCTTCATATGTCATGATTTGTAAGCTATCACGTGATTCTGCGGCTAGTCATGCATGGTTTTTTGAAGGTTGTGGATGGATAATATCTCTCCTAAAAGAAACCAAGTAGCCGTGAGGCAATGTAATATCATGGATCAAAAAGTAGCTGAGAGGCAGGAGACAGAGCAGGAACAAATGGTCCATTTTCATCATGGCAAAAGGTTAATAGCCACAAGTTTCTGTACTAGGTCTGTTGTTGTGTAATGCATTTATTAGTTATCTGGAAAGAGGAAGGAGAAATGAGGCAGCAACACCACGTTATTGGTAAATAACCTCTTTGTAGGTTACTTGTTAATCAAGTCCAGGGAAGCCTTAAGGAATTTCACATGGACTCAGTCAGGCTAGGTGACCATGAGCTACATTCTTTTTGAAGAAATATAGAAAAAATTTAAAGTAATTGCATACAGAGTCATTGTATCAGCCAGCAGTGCAGTGTTATATAAAATTTATTGGGCATTAATGGGAAGTCCATCTTGGAGAAAAATATTGCAGAATTAGACAGGCCCAGATAAAAGTAGAGAGAAAGGCGAGTTCATAAAAGTATCTGAAGTGATTGTTTACCTGACGAGTTGGATGACAGTGGGAGTGATAAAGTATGTGGTTTAAAAAAAAAAAAAGTAAAAAAAAAAGTAATGCAGCAGAGAGCAAAGATCAGAAGACTACAGCTTTCCCTGTCTCTTAAGAATAAAGAAGCGGTTACCAAAAGGTGCCTATATAAACTGTGGGACTCATTGACTCCGGACGAAGATGAAATCAAGAATTTTGCAAGCTTCAAAGAGGGAAGGGGCATTTATATGGATAACAAGAATATCCAGAGTTATGATAGTAATGCTAAAAAAGAGTATTTGAAGGGATAAAAACCCTCATGCATCAGGATTTAGGGGAATCTATAACTAAAGGGATTAGGATGAGACCTTCAAGGGAGACAGATTATCCTGCATCTGTGGGGGTTTCTTGTATCTTTCACCAAAGCATCTGGTGCTGGCTACTGCTGGAGACGGTGTATTAGGCCTGGCGGGTGACAAGTTTGAGCCAGAACAGCACGTCCTGGGTTTATATCTGAAAAACACTTCGCATGGATCGTCTGTGTTTGTCTCTTATTTCCACTACAGTGGGCTTTGTCCTCTATTCGCATCACGATTTTGTACTAGGTCAGGCTCATGTTTCTGATGGTACAATGTACGTTTGCAATGAAGAAGTCGTGCGAACTAGTGGGCACCACACAGCTTCTGGAAAACCATTAACATGATATGCAGCCAGAGAGAAGTTCCTCAGTCTTTTTCACTCTTTCACCAGCTGCAAAATGTAAACCAGTAATATTTACTTCCCAAAGGGAATTATCTAGGGGAATTAATTTTCGGTTATTCTCTGAAAGGTATCATGAAGTGGTATAGTCAGTACCGTTATGTCCTGACTGTTATGTCCTGACGTCTTTCTAAAGACCATGTTTTGATTGTATTCATTTTTGGATGTACTGAGCAAAATACTTAGAGAACAAGACAGAGAAATGTGTGCTGCTTCTTCAAATTTAGCAATACAAATTTTAGGGGCAATTATTTCTAGTTACAAATGCAGTGCCTGCGTCCAGCCTAGGCACTTTAGAACAGTTTAGCTTTTGGTAGCTTCCAGTTTTGCAATTTCTTCCCAGTGTCTTAAAGGAAGACAAGTACAACTTCAAAACCCAGTAGCAAAAGAATGTAATAAGCATACACCTACGGATAATCTATATTTGATTAATTGGGTTTTTCTGATTAGAAAATATACCTGTCAGAACTCTGTGGCTATGCCCATGTTTCTATCATTTTTATTGCCAGTGATTTTTTTCTTTTGTATCTTCCTTTTTTAGGAGTATTTTGCCATACTTTCTGATTATTTTTTTTGTTGACCTTTATGTTTATGTTTAATGTCTTTGACTTAAATGTTAGGACTTCTGTATTTCAAGGGCTTCTTTTGACTCGTGTGTCAGTAACACTTGAGCCATGATTTTGGCTGCAGAAATTTTTGAAATTCCATGTAAGAGCTAAACAATGGTATAAACCTTTATTGCATCATATTTTTATGAAATTGTATAGCAAAGTAAGTTAATATTGACGAGGTAAGTTTTCTATTTTCTGGATTTCGTGAAGTTTTGGAGTGTTTATACCTACTGTGTGAAGTGAATTAATTCTAAAGGTGTCACACCTAATGCACAAGATAATTGTGCTAATTAGGCTTCTCATGAATGACAGATCTCATCCCTGTGACATAAGATCTACAGATACTGTAGCATTCTGTAAATTCTGAAGCATGTGTTCACATCTAAACTTTCCAGGACTTCAGTGTGCTTTTTGTCATATCCACTTTAAGGTTTTATGGCTCAGATATTCAGTATTAACCATTGTTGACTTAGATTTTATTTTTAATTTTCTTTTTCCCAAAGCCACAATGGTTTCTAGTTTAAACATAAACATGCTGTCTTCCTTTTGTTTAAATCAAACAGATTAATGTACATACCATATTTTTATGAATTTACATAAGCACTGTTGCAGATTCTTTTTGTGAATTAATTTGTACATTTAACTGCCTTGTCCGGGAAGTAGTAGTGAAATTTTGCAAACCATTTTGTAAAACTTCTAAAGAGAATGAAGGAAGCTCAGCTTCTATGAAACGCTTTTACAATGGCAAAATCAGTAAAATTGGAATTTGTTTCACTTTTAAATCTGGTTTGGGTCAGTCGTAAATTTAAGTATTGCAGTCTGCCTGGCAAAAATTGCAGTCTGTCAACTGTTTCACCGGGGTATATAACCTCTAAGCTTTATTAAAATTGAGTTGAACACTGTTCAACTCAATTGGTAGTTTGTGGTAAGATTTTAGGGTTATGCAGACTAATTTGCGGCCACTTCTACTATGGCTTAAACAGTAAGTATTACATTATTGATACAAACAGTCTTTGGAAATACTTGACTGATTCTGAGAAAACCTATTCAAACCTCTCTTCTCTTCCTAGGTCTTTCATGTGTTTGATGAAGCCAGATAACCTGTCAGTAGATTGTGTTGAAAAATGGCAGAACAATTTCACCAAAATAGAAGCAACTTCCAAATTTTTACCTTTAACATGATACAAAATAGAGCAACTTTTATCTGATTCTTTTTTTTCCATTTGTGGAAAACACTGTAGACCGATGAAACAGCAACATCAAAATTATGCAGGCCTAACATGTTCTTTTCTCATCCTTATCTTTCTTCTTGCAATGAAATTGATAATATCTGTGATTTAGTCTCTTTCTTTTTTTTTTGCTTTTACTGCTCTTCAATTTCAGAGCCTCTTGCAGTTTTAGGAAGTTGCAGAATAACAATGAAAAAAAGAGTAAAAATATCCATTTCTCATTTTTTTTAATTTTATTTTGAATAGGGAAAAAAGAAGGGGTAGAAGAATGCCAAACTTTTTTTTTTTTCCTGTCTGTGACATAACTTCAGTTTGAACCTTTGTTGGCAGCTAGCTTAATTTGCCATTTGAAAAGTTTTGAGATATTTATTGCTCTGGCAATGTAACAAAAAAAAATTAAAGACCGTTTCTGTAGAGAAGCGTTGAAGCCTTCTCTACAATGGGTTTCTTTGGAGGACAGGTATTGTGCAGCAGGTACAGTTATCCCATATTCCCCTTGAACACTCTCAGTGTTATATGCAGTCTCTCTTGTATCACCTGTGTGGCGGATAGCTTATTTCCCACGTAATTCTTGTAAAAAAATGCTCCCCTAGCAGTGAAATAATAATCATTTTGCAGTGTAGTTCTTTGAGTGCTAGTCAAAAGTGTTGCAGCTGAAGATGATTTTAACCCCTTCTCTGAAAGCAAATTGAAATAATTTTCTTGCAGCAGCTTTTCTAAATTATTTTCATAGATCATGTAGGTAATACCTAAACTGATACCACTGAAAACCAAAGGGAAAACAATATGGAACCACTTCCCCAAAAACAAAGGTTATATAAAGAAACTTTTTATCTTTGAAACTTAAAATATGTGGGAGGGTGGAGATGTAGAAAGTGACATATGGTGTGTGGAAGTTAGCTGTTAAAATGTGTGCCTGACAGTACACAGCAGTTAGCTACTATCTCATGCAGCACATATCCCAGTTTATAAAGTTAGTGTTTGAAGAGGCCTACAGTACAAATCCTGTCATCGTTGTCCTTGCTGGGACCATGTTCTGACTCACGGAGTAATCTTGTGACAACAGGGGCTGGCTTATTTTAATAAAGATATGTGTCTCCGTGTTCCCTTGGAGAGGCCAGCTCACCTGTCGGTTACAATAGCATCTGCTTCACTAAACACCAGCTTTGAGTATACACCAGCAGCTTGGAAAAAGCACAGCTACTTGAGAAAATGCAGGTCAGAAATGCCCCCAGAGATGCCAATACAATAGTACTTCTCTTGGCAGACACTTGTTTTGAATATAACCTTCCAACAGCTCTGTGATCCTGGCCCTTGTGGTGTCCAGGAGCTCTGGGCACCCTGAAAGAACTGGAAGTCCTTTAACCCTACTTCGTTGTGCACACTGCTGTTATCGTGCCTTGTTTTCCCATGCTGACAGATGATGATTTTTGGCACATACAGTAATCCTAACTACTGTTGTATAGTTCAGTCCTGTCCTCATTGCTCCTGAAGTAAGTGCCAGATTATCTGCGTGTCACTTTGCTGTTTCTGCCTTAAGTTTCTCTCCCTTGATTCTTCTGGACTTTGCAAAAAAAAGTTTCCTGTATTATCACTTTCTTCTTCCTTGGAACCCTATGTTGTCCTGTCTGTGACTGATTACAAGTAAAGCATTTTCTGTATGTATTCTTTTTAATCAATACTGCATGTTTAGGTTGATAATGGTCTACCTGAAGTTTTCCTGTTTCGGAATAGCGTTAATGATTCACAGCAGAAAGAACAAATACACACTTCAGGCTTCCATGGTTCTTAACAACTAAAATACCTTATTCAGAACAAACCCAAGGTTGTTTTGTATGGGATTAGTATCCCAGCCTTTGGCCTATCTCTACTTCTTGTCTTTCTCAGCTGAGTGCCCTTGTTCATAGTTCCTTGCTGTAAGGAGCACCATCTTTTCAGCTGGCTTCATCCCCCCAATGAAAGCCAACAAATTTAAACAGTTCTTCAAAGTCTACATGAAGACTTAACCTCCTTGGAAAGATCCAGTCTAAGGGAACCTCTGTTGTAAATCCTGAACTATTTTTACTGTGATAAGCATGTTTAAACCATGTCATGGGGCATGGCATGGGTTACCCATTGCTGGTATCAAATGAGTTGGCTGCAAACCAGACCCTGTCAGTAGGACTAAACAGCTGGTACAGTGAGGCATGCTAATTTTTCTGCTATGCTTAGGGGGCAGTGCTTTCTTTTATTGCACCAGATGATACAAACAAATGTGGAGCTTGCTCAGTGCTCTCTAACATGTGCCCAATTGTGCCATGTAGACATCTTTTCATCACCTTGGAAATGTGAACCTTTCTGAACCACGTGTCTTCTCCTTTTTTATATAAATATCTTTTCTGTTACTGCCTATGGCCTCTTCTGATATGTGCAGAATTTCCCTGATTTGCCTGTAAAGTGGAAAGGACCTGTGATTTTTCTGGAGGTGTGGTGCTCCAATTATAAACCCATAAACTAAATGAGAGCCTTAATTATAATGGAAAACAGATTAGAATATTGTCTTTTGCCTTGCTGGGGAGCCAAGTGAAATTAAAAAGCCAGTGGCCTAAATTTATGTTATTTGTATTTCCGTGAGTCAAACCTCAATCATGTAAAACAGCCAGTAGGCCTGTATTAATGGGAGAGGCCAAGAGAACTGAATCTCAAAGGGCTCTTGCCCTTAGGACATGGTGCATTATGATAATGTGATGAAGAATAATTACCAAATGTGAAATATATATTGTCAAACATAAGAGCAAGCTATGCCTTACTGGAAATGAGGATGTGAGAAAGATAGTGAATGCTAGTCAGCCCCGGCTAGGTTTCTAAAGGCACCTCCACTAAAACTGGTGGTTGAGGCACTAAAATGGCTTTCAGTTCTCGCAGGCTGAGGTAGATCAGTGGAGTGGAGTAGGCTTGCATTGTTTGTGTTGAAGCCAGATCTTAAAGCTTACTGCAGAGTTTATAGATTTATATTTATGGTAGAGATAATAATAGCATTCCCGATGATGACCATTGTTATGATAAAGCGAATGGCAGCGATGACAAAACTGTAAGACTTTGCCAAATGATATGAAAAGATGATGCAAAAATGGAGTGGGAGCATTTATATACATATGTGCTATTGACATTGCTTAGTTCTGACAAAACACATTAGTGCCTCCTGTCTCTTTCTAAGTGTGGCAGGATTTTTTTCAATAGCTTCTTTTGTGTCTGTTGCCCGTGATGTTGTCTGCGTTAATATTATGTTTGTAACATGCAGGGTGGGACACAGAGCATGAGCAGTCCTCTGGCAGCTTTTCTTTTCATACTTGTGTGGCACCAGACAGCAGTATAGTCTATGTGTCCTCCTTTCCCCTGCCATTTGTCTTGAGGAAAAACATACTCTGTGTGATGAAAGATTTGTTCTTCTTTCTTCAGTAAAAATAGTAGCCTTCTCCATGGTGTGGTATAACTGGATTAAAGCACAGGGCAACCTTGCAAACTTGTGGCTTTGGTCAAAGGGCATATACATAGGTGGAACCTTAAATATGTAGCCAGCTGGACTGAGTTTAGTGACATTTTCATGCTTCAAGTTATGCATTAATTAAGTTTTGGGCTTTTTTTTCTGGATCAAGCTTTTATTACAGGTGTGTGTACAAATTCTGAGTGAAATCTGCCTATAAAAACTCAGGTAAGCGTATAGTTCAAAATAAAGGCATGTCCAGCTAAGTTGGTGTGGAGGTCATGGACCAAAACCTACTTGTGATAATGAGGCAAAATTAATTTTTAATGAATTTTCTGTCTTGGGACAGAAGAATAATTTGATATGGAATGTAACCAACTATAGACCAAAACTGTTAGCAGGTTTATCAAGTGTATTTTACTTCTCTGTTTGCCAAATACCATACTTGTGAAATAACTTCCTTTTGAGATCTTACCTAGTTTAGGTGTGCTATGTTGTTGGTATCCTCACAGCTCTCAAAGCTGCTACCTGTGTGCCTCATGTTCTATAATATCTGTATCTATACACTACTACTGCATTGTAGGGTGGAATTGTTGGCCCATTTTAAAGATGGAGAGGTTTCAGATTATCTTGCTTAAGATCAAATAGGAAATTTCTGGCAGAGACCACTGTCCTTAGACTTCTGAATAGCACTCAAAGTGCTGCTTTCTCTGCCTCTTTGCCTATCTGGCAAAAAAATGTCATCAGAAAATCACTAGAAAGACCTTCTTTCTGTTGTTAAACTAAATAATGGCTTCTCACTGACCCTGATGAAAAGTTAGCATCTTGTAAAAGTTTTTGCATGTCACTGAAGGAAACATTTTAATATTTTGGGAATCTTACCACTAAAGAAAAATACATAAATACATATCAGTAATTTTAAAATCTAGTGATGACTAATCTTGGATTGGCCAAATGTGTGGATCACAGGCTAGACATGTAAAATAATAGAGCAACCAACGTAAACAGGCACTTTTGAAAAATACTGCCTTTTTATAAGCAAAAGATAGAAATATTTAGTGTAAAGAAATATGGATAAACCTTAAATTTGCACTTCATAATTTGTATACTATAGGCAAAATTGACAAACAAATGAGATTTTTTTAAGGCTGCATCAAGTATACAGATCTTTTGCCCCTACTCACTTTTCTGCATTTCCTTTACAAGTCATAGCTACACGATCTGTAGCTAAAAGGTTAAACGGTGAACAGTGAAATATTTTACTCCTTTTCTCTTGAATTTTGTAATGGTTTAAAGATGTGGGAGGGGTAAATCATTGACTAGATCCAGTCTTCCCCTGCTTCCAGGATATAGATCCATTTCTAGAGTCATGTTGTAGATACAGTATTTAATTTTGTTTTTCCTGAGTTGAATGAGAAATAAAGCTTTTCTGTTCCAAAGTCTTCCAAATGTTACTATACAGCTAAGAGAGGTAGATGATGAATAAAACCATCAGGAATCAGGAAATTCTGTCCACAAACCTCTTCCTCTGCAAGGAAGAGTGGTAAAACAACAGCTGTAGTATATGCTTTGGTCTGAAACTCTCTCTCTCTCTCAATTTGCCCTTAGGCCAATGTTAATTGCTGAAAAACCAAATGGTATGAGCAGGTTTTCAAAGTACAGTACTGCTGAAAAATAAATTCAATAAGAAAACAAGATAAATACCCAGTGCTAAGAAATGATGATTCTCTAGATTTCCTCAGTCAAGCAATATTTATCAGGTGCATTGATTTAACTAGCGGCTATTGGCAGTTACAAATGGATGATGACAGGAAACAAAAAACCACCTTCATTTGCCATAAGGGGGCTTTTCATTTTAATGTAATGCCTCTTGGAATTACCAGTGTCCCGACTACATTTCAAAGATTAATGAACATCATCCTGTCAGGTTTAATATATCATACTTCTCTAGTACACTTGGACAGGATACTGTTCTCATAGATTCCCAGAGTTTTCAACAACACTTATGAGATTTTTTTTTAAGACATAAGTTCTGAGAGGAACTAAATATTTAGGAGTTTAAAAGAGAGCTTACATTCCAATCTGGATACACGGTAAATACTATAAAATTAATTTATGTCTATGGAAAACAAAAGCATCTTAAAATGCTGCAGGATCATGCAGCAAGTTGCATATAGCTGTGTCCTGTTATCCTTGAAGTACTACTATATTGTGTAAGTAGAAGGAAGGAAAAAATTACTCTCAGACATGAGGAATCATTTGACAACCTCACTAAGTCTCATGGATCTCTTACAAAAGCAGGATTGAACCAGAAAAATGTGTTCTTCATTCTTTGCAATTTGAAGAATACAGCACAATAGATTCAAAACCTGATATTAAAGCTGATATTAATAAACAAATTCAAGTTGGAAAGTTAGTATTACAAAGTTATAATGATTTATGCTTAAAATTATTTTGTTTCAATGAATTTACTTAATTGTCCCATAAGCTCAGAAAACACACGACCACAATTTTCTCATATAAACCACACTATTTATGTTGTTATGATGAAATAGCATCAAGAATGCCTTCGTGCAAAAGAGAAAAAAATTCTTTTTTCTTTAATAAATAGCTTGAAAGATAGTCTAAATACCATTAACCATTACTCATTTTTTGACACATATGAAAGCATATTCCAAAATGATAAAAATTAAATCAACGATATTTGTTACACTTCACAAGCAAATATTTTTTTTCTTCTTTTACACTAGGGAACATCTTCATTTCTGAAGTGAAATGGAGAGATTTTTCCTGACTTGTTATGTCTCACAGGTCTCATTCATAAATGTGGTATTGAATGGAGAAAATTTGTTTTTACCAGTGGAGTACCTCATAGTATACAAAACATTTGATCTTAGAAAAACAATGTCCAGTGGATGGATAGCTTTCCAGAATTATTATAATAAATATAAAATTAATTATGTTATATGTTTGTTAATTTACTTCATGTGTGATTTAGCTATTCCATATAGAATGTTCCATTAGGTTCCTATAACCCAGATAAAGAAAATATTCTGTGGAAAACAGGAAATACATATACAACTTGGTATTAAAATTAGTCTTCACATTAATGTTAAGATTTTGTTTCAGGGTAGATTTTCATGTCAAAGGTTCACAGAGCGCCTCTGGTGCTCTCTTCTTTTTAGTCGCATAACTATATAACTACTGGTCTTTTAAAACTATTAGGCACAATCCTAACAAATTCCAAAAGGTAGAAAGTCCAATGCATGTGGGTAAGGACAACAATAAAGACTAAATTCATAGCTTTAAGAAAAATGAAACACTAGCAAATACCAATAAATGTGGTGGAATTTTTGTCACTAGGTTTTTTAAGTAAAGTAATATATCGTATTAAAAACAGCTTTCATTCAACCACAAGTTACTAGTCTTGATGCAGAAATAATTCTGTGATGTTGTACAGCCTGTCTTATGCAGGCAGTTGAAATACAGGACCATGATGGATCCTGATCTTAAATCTCTGAGTAATTCCTTTGCTTTGATTAGTAGAATATAAATGCCCAGATGGATAAATATTTTGCCTCTAGTTTTTTGTGGTGTTTTTTGGGAGAGCTGCATGATAAATAGTAACATACTTGGGCTGATTGGTTAATTTTGGCATGTAAAATTTTTGTGTAAAAAAAAATCAGAAAACCTATTTATCAGCTGGCAGTAAATTTTTTTTGAAGTCTAAATGTGTTTTTTTTTTTTAAATTAATATTGTGTTATCAGTAAACAAAAATAATCTATGATCAGAACATCTAATGCATCTGAAACTTAAGTTTGCTGTGTGTTACTTTAAAACTCTTGAAACCATTACTTTGTTTGAAAGTTTTGAGATTGCTAAGGAAATGCTGGAGTTAAAAAAATTGCCTGGCAGAGAATTCTTACCCTGAACAAGCAGTTTTGTGAGCTGTGTGAGAAACAAACTTTGTGTCCTTTGGCCACAGCACCCTGCCTTAAATAAGCAGCAATGAAAACTGTGAGAAGACTGATCCACAGGTGTGCAGGGTAGCTAGCACACAGCACTGCTCACATTTTTTGGGTGGAAAAGCACTTAGTCCTTATTCCTCTTTACAAGCACTGATTTTTCAGAAGGGTTCTTGGAATTTTCACATTTTTCACATTGAATTCCACTTCCAGATTGGCTGTTGGAAATTTAACGTGGGACGACAGATGGGAAAGAAGAATCTGATAGCGAGTACTCATAAATTTTGTTTCTTTGGGTTAGGAAAAAGCCTGATGCATCAAAATGTGCCTTTATTTTTGCAGCAATTTTTGAAAAAAGAAAAAAACAAACCACAAAACAGCACAACTTTCTTTTAGACATACTGTGATATCTGTGGTCATTCTTTGGGTGTTTCAGTATCTTCACAAATTGCTGAAAATAGCTCTTAAATGCCATTTATTACTTCTGCTGTTTAAGGTTTGCTTTGCCCTTCGAGGTGGAACTCCTGATTATTTCTTCCATTCCAGCATTGTCCGGGAGATTCTCCACAATCTCATGCTCTCTGAGAAGTATATCACCTCTGGACTTCTTTCTTAGCCATACCTCATTCACTTCTAGTCTGCATATGTAGTGTTTTTAACTGTGATATTAGTGATGAACCTCCTTCCTGTGCTGTGATGCTGTACTGTTTCTCGATCTTGTGCTACTGAGCATGCCAGCCACAGAAATCTCTGCATACTGTGATTGGGTAATATGGCCTCCAGGAAGTTCAAGTCCTGCTCTCTGCCCTTCCTTAGTTTTCCTGTATGACCACGGGCAAACCTTGATCTGGTCTCTCTGAGGTGTAAAAAAGGGGTTAGTATTTAGATATCTATCAACTCACAAACATAATCAAGCAGAGCAGGAAATTGAGTCTTGCACTTGTTCCACCATTTCCGCCTCTCTTTTGCTGGAAAGTATTTGTTCTTTTTACCCAGAAATCTGAGGTCATCCACTCATGTTTTTCAACTAAATTGCTAAAAATCTCCTGTGTAAATAAGTGGCTGCTTCTAACTTTTATGCCTTGAGCTAGTGTACTGTAAATTCTTCTGGTGTCTTATGGAGCCCTTTACAGCTTTAGTCATTATTGTCACCACTCTCTGTGGTGCACTCAGATGCTGAAGACCTAATTTTATCAAACTGAAGTGATTTTATTTTGTTCTCTAGTTTCTTATTAAAGAAACAAATCTTGAAAAATATTAAACTACAAGTGTGTTTTGTTTCCTGGACTGATTTTGAAGCTGCAGATTTCTTTGAGATTTCTATTTTGGGCTACAGTAAAACTTTCTGAAGTTTTATGTATGGCTTTTTAAAGCTGAGAGACTTTTTATGACTATCAGGAGAGCCAGTAGACTGGACTGGGGGAAGCCCACTTTCAAACCCTTTTCTTGATATTGCCATACTTTCATGTGCACCTCTTTGGGTTGTATGTTTGTTAGAACTGTTGCACTCTGTCTATGCAATTAAACAGCATTTAGAACAAGGGCGTTCATTGGAAGATGAATGGGGGGCATGGTGGGAGGACAAGAGGTAACAAGCCTAATTTGAAACGTAGAGAATCCAAGCAGATAGATGCAAGGGAAATCTTTTTCACCATGAGGACAGTCAAGCACTGGAACAAGTTACTTAGAAAGATTGTGCAAACTCTATCCTTCACATTTTCAAAACCCAACTGGATAATGTCCTGAGTAACATATCTGACCTCAGACCTGACCCTACTTGAGCAGAAGGTTGAACTAGAGACCTCCTTAGGTCCCTTCTGACAGAAATGATTATCCAGTTAATTCATACACACAGTTCCTACAGAAATGGAAACTGTCAACAGTCCTGTAAGTTCTCATACTCTTTCATCATACAGTTATTAATTTAAGCATTTGACTACTCACTTAGAATTTCTATAAAGTTTTGAAAATATACTGAGCAAAGTGCCTTTTCCTCTGAGCTCCGTTTTACACAGAACTGGTTTTGTTAACTTGGAGAAAAGGAGGCTGAGGAGAGACCTTACTGCCCTCTACAACTACCTGAAAAGAGGTTGTAGTGAAGTGGGTGTCAGTCTCTTCCCCCAAGTAACAAGCTATAAGACAAGAGGAAATGGCCTCAAGTTGTACCAGGGGAGATTTAGATCGGATATTAGAAAAAAATTATTCACCAAAAGGGTTATCAAGCACTGAAAGAGGCTGCCCAGGGAAGTGGCGGAGTCGCCATCCCTGGAGGTATTTTAAAGATGTGTTGACGTGGCATTTAGGGACATGGTTTAGTGGTGGACTTGGCAGTGCTAGGTTAATGGTTGGGCTCGATGATCTTAAATGTCGCTTCCAACCTAGATGACTCTATGATTAAAAATCAAAACAGAAGTAAACATAACAGGAAATACTTTGTTTGCAGTCTTGGCCCACATAAGGCAAACTGAATAGGCACCATTTTTTTATGCAGGTTCAGACATAGCAGTAAATGATCTGTGGGTAAGAGGTAAGTATATCAATTACTTATATCGATACTGTGCACATTGCTGTGTGCCTAATATTAATAGTGATTGGAGTGATTGTATAAGTAACTTTCCTGCATAGCTCTAATTAATTTGGAATATGTGACTGTGTCACTCCAGTAAGGTGATGCATTTGGTCGCTATATGCCTGTTCAGTGAGCAGCCTCATTTGCTCATGGAATTGACATTACAGCATTCTGCTTTCAAATGCATTATCCATCCTGAACAGAACACGAACAACATAAAAACCTAAGAAAATGATTCTTCCCTGAAAGATAATGCCACATAATTGAGTCTCTGTACAGGTTGTTTGGAGACAGTAACAAAGAAATGTAAAACAGGATCCCTGAAACTGGTACAGCTTGTAAAATCTTGTTAAGCCATGCTAAAAAAAATACATTAATGCCCCCATTAGAGGCTGCAGTTTATTTATTGCATCCTATTCTTTAGCCCTAGTAGGCATAGGCTTTTTTTAATCTTCCATCCGTCCTTCCCCCTCCCCTTTGAAAGTGCACTCATTGAACTCTTGGCAATTAGTGTAATTGAAATTTATTGACAATGCGGCCGTCTGCTGAAGCTTCATTGTTCCGAGTGCTTAGTGCACAGCGCTATTGAGCAATGCCATGGCAGTGTCAGACAGCTCATACCTTGCTCAATTATATCAATGGACCAGTGACTGCCAAAGGTTCCTTTGGGGGTACGAATGTTACTTAGTGATAAGAGCCTTTCGAAACAGAATCCCTGGGCCCCATCTCTAGTGGGAGATGGAAATGAAATATGTATTTCTCTGCTGTGGAAAATTAATGTAATTGGCTCCCTTAAAAAGCTTTGACAAGTTGACCTGTTTGAAATCTGAGGAGGGCTTATACTGTGGTATCATATTATCTCCAACATAAAACCCCTCCTTTGGTGGCGGTGACAGTGGGATAAAATGGAATTTGGATAGTAATATTAAACTTCAGCTCCATTGAACACATTCATATGTTTTTCCATTTATAGCTGCAAGATGGGGTCTTATAGAAATCCTACCTTTTTTTGTATTGACATCTAATCTTTTTTTGTTTTGATTTATACTAGTGCAGGAGAGAAAACAATGTGTGTGAGTAAGATCTCTATACTTAGCTTTTCTTCTAAAATGTATATTGATAGAAATTTAAATGATATGTCAAATGAGAATATTTGATTCAGGCTAATCCTGAAATCAGAGTTAAACTCTCAGACAAATTAATCAATATATCCTTACACACATAAAGGTTTGCACACCAAAAATAATAAGAGCTTGGCACAGCAGGCAAAGAACATACCTGAATATCCAAATATGCATTTTATCTTGCGTTTGAATATAGATGCATACAACAGTTTTGTGTTTTATTGGAATAAACCTACCATGATAGAAACTGACGGTATTTACAATGAAACATATTCTGCCCAGGCTTAAACATCATGCATTTCTACTAAGTTCACTGCAATAGTGTGTTTTAAAATTAGGAAGAGTTGAACTAGTGTATTTCAGATAATATAATGACTTGACAATGCATTTAAATGAATATTCAAAAATAAAGGAGTTTGAGTGGGAAACATCCACATATGAGTCCAGCTTTTTATTAAATTATTGTTTATTTGCCTTTCTATTTGCAGCCTTTTCAAAAGCAGAGCAAAATCTTTTTTTGGTAAGAGACAGGGGCATAATTATTCACATTGTAAATTTTTACATTAAAGTTGTCTTTGACCTTCAGCAAAAGGATGAAGATCTACTTCTCTTATTCATGGGAGTTCATGGAATATAAGATTCTCTTTCTCATATGTGGGGTTTTAGGGTTGTAAAATCCTCTTTTGTCACCTAAAAAAGATTTGTTGGTAATGAGAAGAGGCACCTCTGGAAGACTGAGGCACCTGCAGTGGCCGAATCTTGGGTGACAAAAGTGTAAGACAGTAGGGTAGTTTATTTGACGTAAAGACTGCAGCAGAGAAGAGAAAGAGATAACAAGGTAAATTAGTTTTTATTGCTCTTTAAAAAAAAAAAGAAAAAAGAAACCAACAACCCCAAATCAGATAAAACTAAGTGAACAAGTCTCTTTTGAATTGTGTGGAGACAGAGCTTGGTGATTACTTTGCTTCATCTGAATCTACGCCTGCTTCTTTGCTTACCATTGCCCCCTAAATTGGAAGACGTCCTTTCCTGGTTTCAGTTTGGATGCTGCTAAAATCTCTTGAGAATATCTTTCAAGACGTAGAGTACTTTTAAATCAGAATTAAAACTCTAGCCAGGATTTGGCCTCAGGCCTGGAATAATTCTGCTTTTCTTCCAAATGACTCTTCCTCAGCTTGTCGCTACTCAGAATTTAGCAATATTTGAACTCACTGATACCTTTCTAGTGCTAAAAGCTTTAGAAAAAGCTCTAGACCTAAGTAGCCTAAAATTTAGCCCACCAGATATAAAATACTTCAACAAGTACCCTTCAGTGTCCAGAGTCATCTACCTCTTATTTTTGGAAAAAAATCATGGGGAAGGAATGTAAGAATTCGAGGAATTAAAGTGTTAATATTTGAATGAAAATACTTCAATTAAATTATTTTAAATGAGGAAATAATGATTTAAAATAATTTAATTTTTTTTTAGTGTTTAGTATTTCAGTATTATTAGTATTTAGTGTTATCACAGAATATATTTGTATTTAGTTACCTGGAAGTCTACCCTAATAAGCTGGAGTTTTGCATAGAGTCTCTTTGAATCTTTCAGTAAGTGATTTCTTTATGTACTTATCACCCCTTGATTGCTGGGTGGTAAACTAGTTAGTAAAGGACTAATCCTTTATCTCTCAAACACAAGATGTAATCAAAGCTCAATCATCAAACCTATCCTCCTAGAGATCTTCCAGCCATGATCATCTTTCTTCTGTTTCTCCACAAGAGAATCTTACAGAAGATAAATATATATAATACTGGATTATTTATATAACTTTGAATAATTTCCTTTAATCGCATTAGACTTCAGTGAATGTTGTGCATGTGATGGGTTTAAAGCTTTCATCCTAACTTCATAAAAGTTCTTTCAGAGCCTGTACTAGAGAACGATCATTCTGAATTGCTACTAACTAATGTAAGCATGCAATTATTTTAAATGTTCCTCCCAGGGATTCTCTTGATAAAGTATTTTAAATTCATATATAAAAAATTGATGACAATGTGAGTTTAACTTCCTCTGAATCTGGGCTGACTGCAATCATTACATAGAGAAAATTATTCAAATATCTTTATTAAAAGTATAGTACTGAGATGCACAAGTTTTTGCTTAATAAATTGCTCCTCTAAACTTCATAATATTGCCATACAGTGAAATGCACTTTACCTTTCAAATCAATAGTTTACCTAATACTTCTTTGAATAGTCTGTATTTAGTCTTAGGAACATATATTGCTGCTTTCCTTCCGTACATTCTGCATACTGGCAGATATAAAGAGTAGGCAACTTGCTAGCAGCTTTAGGGGATAGCTATGGTCTGAAACAATCTATAGTAAGGCTGAAAGTATTTTAAAGTACTATTACTTTTTAAATTCTCCCACTGCTGCAAACATAGTATATTATTTTAGGCATTTTGTGGATTAATTAAAATGTCCATGGCATTATTGGCTCAAGAAATGTGTATGTGTGTGTGTGAGGGGGGGGGGTGCAAAAGAGAGAGCGAGCTGAAACTAAATATGAAAGTCTTGTACATGAGTACATGTACATCTGGAGGAAGAAAAGGATCCCCATAGCTCTAAACCTGGTTACATCTGTTCTAAAACCTCATAAATTTCTGCTTAGCCATCCAGCTGGGCAGAATCTTAAAAGAACATCAAATAGATATTCATCTTGATAAAGCAATTATGTTGTCAGTTCCCTTGATCAGCACGAGCTTGACAAAGCATGCTCCAAACTTGTAATTTTAGCCTAGAGCTCACAAAACTTGAAGAGGTGATGCATGGATGGGGATGAATTATCTGAAGATGTGGGTTTTCATGAATTGTTCCTTAAGCGCCAAATCTTGGCCTGCAGTTGTTCAAAAGTTGGGCGGTACCAGCCCCAGGGTGGACAGAGAGAAGAATATTTAGGTAGTGAATGTATTGTCACTCCCAGCTGACAGCTCCATACCATAACTGTCAGCCGTGACATCTATCTTAAGAGCGTAGCACTTTTCAAGTTCTTTTGTGTCTGCCATTCAACTATGGACACGCTGTGTGAAATCCCGGCCTTGCAGACAAAACTCTTGCTTATGGCCCAGATTTCATGCCCTCCATGTGGAGTGGGGGAGAGGCTATTTCTGCCATGTTTATTCCTCAAGCCGCACCCCAGGCCTGAAAGGAGTCTCCGACTCCGACCACAATGAACGGGGACATGACTTAAGCAGTTGCATAGCAAAGAGGAGAAGAAAACTTTGTAGAAGTCTTCCCTTTTGCACTTGGACTGGGGCCGGGCAACTAAGCAGTGCTCAAAGAAAGAGAAGGATAACAATAGGAAACACTGTGCATGAAAAGTATAACTTGTAATCATGAGATGTGTGTGTAACATAGCAAAAATTTGAGGGGAGTAACTGGTATCCACATACTTATGGACCACTTAGGCTAGGTTTTGTGTCTCAAAGCATCTATGACAGTTATAATTGTGGAGGTTTTATTGTTTTGTTTTAGCGTATCTTCCTCCTGGAATTAGAAAATAAATTCCTAACATTTCAAGTTGAAAAAAACCAAATATTTCAAATTCTATTTTCTAAGCTCACATAATTGAAATACAAGTTTCTAATTTTTACGTAAGTCTTATTTAAACATAATGGAGTTAAAAATATTTATGGAGCCAATGTAGTACGTTTTTGATTTTGTGACACGTAATGCTCCATTCAACCAGTGAAAGATGGCAACTTGACAGAGATACACAGATTAGATCAGAAGAATACTGTGTATTTTCCTTGAAGTTTTGCTAGTTCACTGCCTGGTGCTTTTTAATTCATGCTAGTACATAAATTTGACACATTGAAGTATTGAGTATTCAGCATTAGGTTTCTGATAGAGCAAATGCAGTCCCTTGGCTGTCCAAGAATATAAGTGGCTTGAAACATGATCACAATGCCTGGGAGAAATCCCTCTGATAGGCGCTAGAGAGGGTCGACATTTTTAAAGGATAAAAGCATATGGTAGTCATACAAGAAGGTGCTCCTTTGAGACAGAATTAACATGAGATATTGATAGTAGTTCTTTCAGATTAACATGTTGCATAGTCATTACTAGTTTCGTTTGCACTTACTTAATGCATTTCTTCCAAGGTACTTACTTTCTCAGTAGGGATTGTCTTCTAATAAACACTGTGAACAAGTGATGTGTGATGTTCCAGCATATTCTCCAAAAAACACACTGGAAGGGCTGAAATGCCATTGCCTGTTATGAAAGTGCAGAAATAACCTGTTGAGAGATTAAAAAGTCTGTAGAGCTTTTTGTAAAGACGTATTAAAGAATCTACAGTACAGCAGAATAGTGGGATTCATAAGGACTCTTATCTTTTGGCCTCCCACCATTGGAGTAGATTTTACATGTTTGCCTGTGCCTTTCAAAGCTTCCTTGTACTGTTAGGGTGGTCTTCGGCAGAAGAAAATGAGAGGTGCCAAAAACACAACACAAATTGTAACACAAAATAAACGTTTTGCTTAGTAAAAGGTTGGTAGTGTTTGTTAAGCAATGAGTTTTGCCTTCTGTAGTCTAGGACAACATTTGCCAATTAATTGAACTTGCACAAGCCAGCTTACTCATAATTTGAATATCAGCAAGGTTTAGTATAGCTCTGCTTCACAGTCAAACCTTATTCTTTATACAGCATTTAGGAAATATTGCATTGGCCTGGACAAACATCCTGATGGCTTTGTGACAAACTAGAAAAAGAAAAGATGAGTAAATGAGTTTAAACAATGTATTGCTAAAAAGAAATGCTACTGCAGTGCTGGGCAGTATTCCAGGTGTATCAAAATACTAAGTTATCTTATAGGAACTACTTAATTTTATTTTTTTTTAAATCGTCCAAGAGCCTCAAAAATATACCTGAATAAAAGTGTATTATATTTAGTGGGTTAGTTATTAAAAAAATTGTTGTTAACATGAAATCTGGCCAATATTTTAAATCTGAAATGTTCATTTGACTGAAATAAAGTAAATGATTCTATAATGTCCTGCTAGTGAGAGGGGTTTATTTGTTTCTTTTTTTCTTCATGCTACAGACCCTTTGCAGGTCTATGTCCTGGGTTCCTCTCTTCTACCCTACTTTGGACAATCAATCCTAAAACCCTGTTAGCACAGAATCCTGAACCCGTATTTCTTCTCACAAGGCAAAAGGAACAGGAATTGCATTCCAGCCAAGGAATATCATGCATTACGCAGGGTAATATGCATTATAGAACGGTAATATTAAAAACCGGAAAAGCAACCGACCAAACAAAACCCCCTAATATTCCTAAATCTTCCTAAAATGAAGCCAGAACAAAATAAGCCTCAAATCAGCAAAACAAAAAATAATAAACAAAAGACAGGACAAAAAGAATCACAATAAAAAGTGCTTGGCATGTTTCCTTTTTGGGATGTCCAAGGAAGTTGTGTCATAACTGAAATTTTGGTGAATCACCATCTGCGCTAAGCAAGTGTAGTGTGAAAAACAAATCTGATGGTTTGGGATATTTTGAGGTCTGTCTTGTTTTGCTAATTCTGATACACCCTGAAATAGTTTTCGTTCCAGTTTTGTGCTGAGAACAGGAAAGCTTTTCAGGTTTGCCAGACAACTACATCATCACTTTCTCTATAACTTCCTGCCATAATTTGAAGAAGTTTATATGGTGTGTTGCTTGCCATGTGAGTAATAAAACCCAGTGGTTTCTTTAGTGTGTGTCTGTATTTGCTATTACATGTTTTACAAGATATATTGGCAGCATAGGCAATATTGTATTTTCTAGTATATGAGGCAACTAATGGCATTTTCTGGTGTTTCCCTGATTTAAGAAAAAGGAAAATCTGACTTGTGTTTGGAGTTCTGTCATCCGGACACTTTTTTGTTTTAACATGTTGTAGGGGAAGTCAGAGGAAAGTGTTAACTGATTAGTCTTGAATTGTGAATTACATTCAGTTAGAAAGGTTTTGCCTAGTCCTACTCTCACTAAAGTAAGTCACAATGCTGATCGCTTTGAGGGGAGTAGAAATAGTCCATTATAATTTCGGTGTCTTTTCAGAGTCACTAGAGAAACGGGAATTGTTTTGAAAGAGGCAGGTGTGTTTAGAAATCCCAGAGAATACTTATAGCTATTTCTTAGTGTACAGGATTTTTATATAAATTAGTATAAAAAGTGCTGGCTTGCTGAGATATGGATTATAGTAAATTTACTGATTTTATTTATAAGCAGTCTCACTTATGTAGGAAAACAAATGCATATCAATGGAACTAACCTACTCTGAAATTTCTCCATGTCATTCTATAGGAACTATAAATATGAAGCAGAATGACGTTAACCTGATTTTTTTAATACCAAAGGCAGCAAGTGGAAAAATGTCATAAAATCAGATTTTGTATGACTGTCACAACTTGTCACCTACGTAATTTATGCTGTAAAAATATGAATACAGCAGGATGGTATACATGATTTATAAAGATATAAATAGTAAACAGTGCCTGATATATATATATATTATTGCTAGCTATTCTCTAACCCCATTGTGTAATGCTGAAAATTGAACTTGTTTCACAATTATTTAACTTTTTGTCTCCAGCAAATCATTCACATTGGAGAGGGGCATGCTGAACTGGCAGGCAACTGTGAGCCCAGCTAGATTTCTGAAACATAACAACCAGGGAAATTTAGAGAGTTATGTGAATACAGCCTCAGACTACTAGTATGTGGCATTGTTGTCATATTTTAAGCCATAAAAATCTAGAAAAGGTAGGGGCTTTTTGACAGGTGATATTTTGTCTGTGTTGAAGAACTCTCTGGCTGGACTTCTGAACAGTGTGAATTTCCTAAGTCTTTGGAGGAAATAGAAAAAAGTGTGGTTTTGGGGGGAGGGGGTAGGGGAAGAAAACTGCCATAATTTTTAGAGGTGCAAAACTTTGTTTGCAAATCTATGAGTGTCATCAGTGAGTTGTGAGTGTGCTTTTTTGGATATTAATTGAGAATGTATTTGTATATGTGTCTCTGTAGACTTAAATACAGCTACTAATACTACCATACTAAAATGGTATTGATCATGAGATCTTTCATATCAGGTATAGGTAGACATGTCAGTAAGTAGTTCATTCACTATGGTTTCCATGTAAGCCCCATTACTGATTTCTACCCAGCCTTTATATGGCATTAAGACCAGATCTTGGTATTAGACATAGACATAGAATCATTTCACTAGGGTTTTTTCCCATGTTTTTTTAACCAGTCTTTAATCAGGCTGTCTCTGCTGCCTCCCAAGACAGTCTGAATAATAGTAATAATAATAATAATAATAATAATAATAATAATATTTTTAGTAGGATTCTTGAGCTAGGGTATCAATTGCTGTATGTCTTGGGGAATATTTTAATGTCACATTATTTCCATCTCTGGGTAATCATCTGTCACTTTAAATACCAGTGTCAAGTAAAGACTCCAAGTCCCTCAGGCCAAAAAACTCATGCTTTCCTCCACTATAAATTAGGGCACATTAGGACTTACCTTCTCTTACAGTTTGCTTTTTATCCTATTCTTGCTGATCACGACCACCTGAACAGAAGTTCTTTCTTGAGGTACCTAATATTTAGTCATTGTCTAATTTGTGGAGGAGAAAAATGAGGCTTGGATGATACCCTGGTATTTGGAAGAAGGTCTAAGAAAACCTCCTGTTGTCTGTCCCACAGCTGCTTCTGAAGGCTCAGGTCACTGCATTGCTACACTGGATTGCTTGTTCCTTTCTAAAGAGAATCTTCTAATGCAGATGGACTTATTGCCAGGTGCCGAGAGAGGTGATGCTACTAAGGGGATCACTCACCTGAATAGAGGACACTTGCTGTATGAGGGGGATCTCAAGGTCTCTCTTTTCAGACATCTCTCTCATTTTCATAATGTCATGTTGAGAAACCATGCAAGAGTCATGATGAAGATAGGCTGGCGCTGGATGATCAGTGTCAGGGTCAATCAGTTATTGCAGATTAGTGGAGGTACTAAAATTTTGTCAAGTGTGTAGACAGCGAACCTTGTGAACCTTGTTCAAAGCCACTTGTAGAGGAGACATTCTTTTACCACATCAGAACAAATCCATCTCTGTGAAGTTCAAATGAGCTGAAGACAATGATTTACATGGCTGTGTAGAACTGCCCATCCTGCTGAGGCAGACTCTCAGTGTTTGCTAACATAACATGTCTCTTGCCTCACAGGAAGCCTGTCAGAGCCTACATGTTGTATAACTTTGAAGTTGGCCTCTACTGCAGACATTGTCAGAGGAGAGAAGTGCTAGCCTCCATGCCCATAAAGACCCTTCATCTGATTGCCTGACACCTCTAGTCCCCCAGTTTTCATGGAAGGAACAGCTAGTGAAGGTCGTTGTAAAAAGCAAGTATAGGTATCCTTTCTCTCTTTCCCATTTATGCCAAGCCAAGCCTGAGGGGGGAGAAGAAAATATTGGAGAACCCCTGAAAGAGCAGGAAGAGTCAGTACATTGCTCTCAGGGAGAGGTGCAAAGCCGTGTAGGAGCTGTGAAGGTTGCATTAATTATGGATCTTTGATGGGCGTATGAAGAGCAGAGAAGCTTCATGCAGTTAGTAATTAGTTAATTAGTAGTTGAGATTTGATAAGAAGTTGTAAGTTCTATACTGCTTGTTAATCAGCAGGAGCTTCTAAAGCAGAGGCCAGGTTTGTCTTTGTATGTCAGGCAGAGTTGGCACAGTAACTTGGACACACCTTCCTTAATGGGAGATCAGAACACTTGCCAAATGTGTAATAAAATATAGGTTTTTTCAATGGCATTTTGGCATCGAAGTCATGATTTTTTATTTTGTTTGACTCATGATATCTGAATGTTTGTGACTGGTAATAGTAGTATCAAGTGAGAAATGTTACGGCCTTAAAATTTAAGAGGTCTTTTCACATCTCAGGAGGAGCTAAAGCAGTACACCGATTATGCAAAGGATATTCTTTAGCTAAAGATCTCATTTTGTACAACAACACAGGAGAACTGAATACAATTGGAAGGCCTGGGACATGAACTAAAATATCTGGTGTTTTTTTCAGGTTGCCAACTGTTCAAACTGGTGTAGATTGCACTTTGTGGCCATGGTTCTTCCTTTTATGAATGTGTATGAAGAAAGGTCTCCTCTGCTACCTTTCTATAGCTGGATATTTAAAGTAGTAACATTGGTTTTAGGCTTCGCTCTGTGAAACACTGCTGTCCTGAAGCAAAATGAACTGCTCTAATTAATATGACTGAGAACTTCACAGCAGAAAAAGCCAAACAGCTAGATTATTAGGAAGTGTAAGACCTGGATTCATCCTTGCCCACTTCCCTGCTTTACGTTGGCTGCTTCGTAGCAGAATACGGAGTTTGGAGTTTCTGAAGTGCTGGCTAGATATAAGCATAGGATGTTTTGAAAAGATCAACATTGTTGCAGTGTATTATTTATGCTATTAGACAAAATTTTTTGTTGGTGTTTAAGAAAAGTTTCACATCAGTGTATTAAGAATGAAGGCTACTTCTGTGGTGACTGAATACAGTGTACAGTTACTTAATCTACCATTCCACACAATTATACAGCAACATACCGCACACGCATGAATGAGTATTGTTGTTGCATGAGTATGCTAATATGTTTGGCTTGAGGTGCCACAAATTTTTCAGCATGGTGCTGAATGTATGGCAACATTTTTTCATGCCTCCTTTGCCTGATCTGTGATTTTTCCATGGAAGTGCTCACAGGTCTGGATCTCAGGCCCTTAGGGCTTTCGTTCATGCTGCCAGAAGACAAGTCAAGACAAATAAGGAAATAATGTACTTATATTGTCTACAGAGAGTATTAATATCATATTTCTGTGGTCTGGAGAGGTATACTTTCAAAAGTATTGCTGGTGTCAAGAACCAGCTTTCCAAATGGCACTTTATTAACCGTTGTTCTCCTGATGTCTCCAGCTAAGCCATTGAAGGGGCTGATAAAAATGTATCTCTCAGGGGCAACCATGAAATTGCTTCCTGACTCCTCAAACCACTGAGGCACAAGACAAATCTTAGATCCACCATCTAAAAGCATAGTAACGTGTCAGAGATCCACACTCCATCACTGGAAGCAGCACTGGGAGCACTGCAACCAGGATGATGAGGTCCTGAACTGGTATGTTTTTGTTGCTGTATAGACCAGTTGTTTTCTCCACTGGTGGAGAAGTTTTGGTGTGTATAGGAAGGAAACCAAACTTAGTGATTCCAGCCGAGCTGACGGAGAGGACTTTCATCCCTGGATCCCATTTTTTAACTATCAGTAGACAGATTGGTTCTGTGGTCCACGATTTATCTGCACAGGCCAGCTGACTACGGTAAAAACTTCCCTCCAGCTAGGCAAATTGTCTCCATATAGGCAAGTTGAAGGCTGCTGTATTTACAACATGAGGACAGGAGGAACTATACATGCAGATGACGTAGGACCGTGCTTTTGTACATTGCGTCTTCTAGGGTTTACACTACAGTTCATTAATACTATAACAAAAATCAGCTTTGTCTTCTAGCATGGAGATAAGCTTGGGAAGCCATAAAGTGCTCAGCATTCAGGTTTTATATAACTGTTTGTGGTTACGAGTACAGTAGTGCTGTGGAACTCCATTTTCCATGTATGTTTAGCCCATATATTCCCTGATTGTATAAACAGCATAATAGTTTAAAAAATGTTTGATATAGATTAAGCACAGAAGATTTTTTTGAGATCTTCTGGAGCAAATATTTAAATATATATTTAAATGATCCCCCCCCCCCCCCCTAGATCTCTGTATGTTTTAGAGAGCTGGTTCTCTTTAGTAGATAATTATAAGTCAGTTTGAATTCTTCCCTCAGGGGGTTTAAAAATGCTAACACCTACTGAAACTGTATTAAGAACCATTGTCTTCATTGTCTGAATATTTTGTAATCTGTCTGAACCAATCTTCAACTTAAAGGTGGCTTATTTTGTACATCTAACATCAAAAGAGATTTCTGTGGTAATATTTAAAATATGTGCTTTGCTTTTTGGTTTTTTTTTTTCTTTCCCACTGGCACAGTGTTTTGTATGCTAAAATTATTTCAAGGGAAGATCTTCCCTTTAGAAACTCACTCTTCATACATATGCCTGAAGTCAAGAAAAGCATACTACTGTTTATTCCATTAGATCACACAGCCAATTAATCAAGATTTGAATGAGTATCAAGATGTAGCCTTCATTCTGTCTGCTTATTAACTTCCATTATGTGTAAATCTAAGGTGTAATTGTTAACAGGATGGATTATGCTGTAAAGTTTTTTTTCCTATAACAGCATTCCTTCACAGGTCCCCTTATTAAAGCATACCCAGGGTGATATATTATGTTAAGAAGGTTTAAAACATAAGGTGACAATGACCTTCCCTTTAATTAACTATGATGGAAATAAAGGTGAGAACAATGATGATGAAGCTCTGCTGGAGACCATAAATCATCTGCTGCACTGGTTAGACAGGACACAGCTACAAAAATAACCTTGCAATTCACAGGTTAAATGGCTCTTCCATTGTGTTGCATTCACTATTGTTTTTATTTACATACATACAGATAACTCTCATTTTGTGGCAGTGTAAAAAATGTCTTTGATCAAACCATGAGTTATTTTTTGAATATACTTGAAAATACTGAAGTATTTTGTTAAAATATTACTCAATATTCCAGCTTTTAAAAAATGAAGTGGTATATGCAGCAATGGAAAGTTGAGATACTTCTGTTTTCCTCTAGAAATGTGTGCGGTAAATGACAGAAGGCAGTCTAATGTTTTATTGTAAAATAGTTCTTTGTTTCTGCTAATGATTCTGGGCTTTCACCATACTATGTGAGATGAGGTTGCCAATTATATTTTTCAAGATCTGAAAATTGTTTCTAACTTATTTAACTAGGTTTAAGAGCACATCACATGTTCTTAACAATAAGTATACTTCTTTTTCTAAACATGTCACTTTATCTGAGAATTATAGTCCTGAACTATTTAATATACCAAACAGAGTTTGCAATATAATGGGAATGCTTAAATTAGAATTACAGTTCAAAGGAACTCATAAATACATTGACTAGTGTCAAGTGCTGCACAATAAAGTAAGCAAGACTTTTGTCACCTTGACTATCAACATTGCAGAAAGGACATTAAGGGCTTCTTGTTCAAAATGATATGTGTTGGATAATCCTGTATCATCAGAATAAATTCAGAAATTTTTCTATTAGATTAAAATAAACCCCAACACAAACTAGTGAAAGTAGTACAAAATATTTTATGTTTCCTTTATATTTTATATCTTTTGATTTTTCCATGAAGACGTGCTCTCAGTCTTTGAGACTGGTAAATCTAAACTTGGAAAACAGAAAGTCTGTTCTATCTCAGGTTATTTCCCAGCTGCCTGAATTTAGCTTGTTAAGCTTTTTGAAGCACACATGAAAGGACCATGGATGGAGAGCTAGCTGTCTGGGAATTACTTTTGAGTAGATGGACTTCCTAGGGCACTGGAATGTTATACTGTTAAGTAACTTTGGTATATTTGATTGACCCTTTATGTGTTTAAAAAGAGTGTGGAAGAAGGAGAATAATGATTCCTATCGCTTCAATATGTCTTGAACCTAACACTTCAGCAGAACTTTTTTTTTTTAAAATATGCAGTCTGCATTAGTCCTTGCTCTATGTTTGCGTGTGGGTGGCAATGTGTGTAGGTCTTGAGACATAGGAAACATTACTGAGCTTGAAATCAAGTTTCTTTGTATGCTGGGAAAAGTGCAAGTGATGCACTCAGCATTCTGCAACCGTCACTCCATTTGTTGAATGGAGTTAAATCCAGCTAGTGGCCGATCACAAGTGGTGATCCCCAGGGCTTGGTATTTGGGCTAGTTCTCTTTAATGTCTTTATTAAAGACCTGGACAAGGGGATCAAGTGCACCCCCAGTAAGTTTGCAGTTGACACCAAGTTAGGCAGAAGTGTTGACCTGCTTGAAGGTAGGAATCCTACAGAGATCCCTACAGAGATACCAGATCCCTACAGAGGGATCTGGACAGTCTGGATCGATGGGCCGAGGACAATGGTATGAGGTTCAGCAAGGCCAAGTACCAGGTCCTGCACTTGGGACACAACAACCACATGCAGTGCTCCAGGCTTGGGAAAGAGTGGCTGGAAAGCTGCCTGGTGGAAAAAGACCTGGGGGTGTTGGTTGACAGCCAGCTGAATATGAGCCAGCAGTGTTCCCAGGTGGCCAAGAAGGCCAATAGCATCTTGGCTTCTATCAGGAATAGAGTGGTGAGCAGGACTAGGAAAATGATCGTTCTCCTGTACTCGGCACTGGTGAGGCTGCACCTCAAATACTGTGTTCAGTTTTGGGCCCCTCACTACAAGAAAGACATTAAGATTCTGGAGCGTGTCCAGAGAAGGTCAATGAAGTTGGTGAGGGGTCTGGAGTACAAGTCTTATGAGGAGCGGCTGAGGGAACTGGGGTGGGTTAACCTGGAAAAAAGGAGGATGAGGGGAAACCTTAACACCCTCTACAACTACCTGAAAGGAGGTTGTAGCGAGGTGAGGGTCAATCTCTTCTCCCTAGTAACAAGCAATAGGACAAGAAGAAATGGCCTCAAGTTATGCCAGGGGAGGTTTAGATTAGCTATTAGGAAAAAGTTCTTCACAGAAAGGGTTATCAAACATTAGAATAGGCTGCCCAGGGAAGTGGTGGAATCGCCATCCCTGGAGGTGTTTAAAAGATGGGTAGACGTGGTGCTGAGGGACACGGATTAGTGGTGGTTTTGGCAGTGTTAGGTTGATGGTTGGACTTGATGATCTTAAAGGTCCCTTATGACCTAGATGAATCTATGATTCTATCTTTTGCTGAGTATCCAGTCCAAAACACAGTGAGAGCATTACTGTAATATAGGTTTCTCTGGTGCCTTCCTGCACATGTTGAGCAAGCAACAGGAGTGACTAGGACATCATCAGTTTCAAATGCCCCAGTGATATTAGGGAAGTGATGAGGTAAGATACTTCCAAACGATCCCAGTATTACTCTGTATTGGGTCATCCTGTCAATCAGATCATAATGGTGGTAATTCCTTGTTGGCACACCTTTAATGCTCGATGTGATGTTTGCAATATTGCAATTCCACACTGACGTGTGGAATGATGCTCAGCATTTGCTGCAGCTCATGCTCTTTTATATTGCTCAATACTCTGCTTCGGTCAGTAGGTGGTCTCTGATGATTTTAACCTGTCCTGACCTCAACATATACAACTAAGGAGGACAAAAATCCTTTCTAGCTCTACAGGCAGTTAGTTGGCCCTGCAACAGAAGACTTGTTTTCATGCTTTACTGTAGCATAGAACAACAAATGTCCAGAGCATCTCTGGGACAGAGAAATAATATAAGAGCATATATACAGGTTACGCAGAAAGGCCCAACTATTGGCCAGTGCCTAACACGCTAACCTCTTGCTAACATTATTTGCACACTTAATGTGGCCCAGCCCCTTTGGATGTCATTGATCCCCTTGAAACTCTGAAGACATTTTTTGAATGAGTTACTTCCGTATTTCTATGAGAAGAACTGCAGTCTCAGTCTGCTTTTCAGTCTTTGGATCTTATTTTATATCTTAATAAACATTTCCAATGGAGAAGATTTTTACCACAAAAATGTAAAACGATTTCTAAAGAATAACACTCTGGTACTGGTGCAACACACTCACACATTTTACCAAAACTACTATTTTTGAGTCAATGGACAAAAACGCTGATGTCAGAGCACTGGTGAGTTGGTGATGGGGTAAAATGCTGTAATGGGATAGCAGAAGTGTCAAGCATTAAGGCAGAGCTGGTGAGAGCCAGAGACAGATCCTAGTTCAGCTTCTACCTGCAAGAATGGCAACAGGTTCCACAGTTTCAGGCCAGAATGCAAAATTCATTTCCTCAGTTTAATTTTCTCTGAAGTAGCTGGTCAATAGTCACAGTATCACAGTATCGTCAGGGTTGGAAGGGACCTCTGGAGATCATCTAAGTCCAACCCCCCTGCCACAGCAGGGACACCTACAGCACATTGCACAGGACGGCATCCAGGCGGGTTTGGAATGTCTCCAGTGTGGGAGACTCCACAACCTCCCTGGGCAGCCTGCGCCAGTGCTCTGCCACCCTCAGAGTAAAGAAGTTCCTCCTCATGTTAAGATGGAACTTCCTGTGCTCCAGTTTGTGCCTGTTACCTCTAGTCAATCTCCCATAAATAATAATAAGAGGAAGACTTTGAGACAAAATGAGAAATTACTTTGCTGCTGCTGCTAGCATCTCTTCTTCTCTGTGTCGGTAAATCTTTTGGCTGTTTTGACTCAATTTGAGCCAATCTTTTTAGGAAGGAACGATTTTTTTTTTTACCATTGGTGTTAATTCACAGTAAGAGTGCTTAGGAGTGATTCCCTTCTGCTACTTTATCGCCTTTTTGGTTGGCCTTTCTATTAGAAGGGACAGCATTCTACAAGATGCTTTAATTATCTGTTTTTCATAATCTTGCATTCATGCCCTGACCTAATTAGGTGGCAAAGTTCCACAACACTTGCTTGGTATTTCATAGGCCTCCTACAATTCCTTACTAATTTTTTCTTGTCTATACATTGTCTCCACCTGGCCCCCGAGTTTTTCTCAGTGTTTTATTTTCCCATTCTAATAAGTGCTCCAGGACTCACACCCACATTGGAGCCAAAAGTCATTATAATTAATGCAGTGAAGCTGAAAACTGTTTTTTCTCAGCACTTCTTTTGACTTTCATGTTTTTAATATAAAGGGAGATTTGTTGTTACCTTCAATTTGGAAGACATGGTTAGTACTCAACAAATGATAAATAAGGTAAAGAAGAGACATAAACAAGGGACAAAGTTACGAAATGAGGGACTGAGCATAACCAATGCTACTTTTTAAAATATTAGGTCAGCTTGTTCATGGCAAGGAGAGGGTAAAGAAAGAGAGAAAGAAATTATTGCAGGTTTACTCATCTAATGACTGTTAGAAACCTAGGGAAAGTTCCCATGAAGATGCATACATATACAGTTAAGAAATGTGGTTAGACTTGTTAAATGTAAAATAAACATTGCTTATTTCTTCTCTGTCAAAGGAGAAAAATTTCTTTTTGATGACTGGGTTTTTGTTTATTTAGCTTCTGAATTTTTGTAATAGTTTTGAACGGAATTCTCTTGTCTTACACTGGAATCCTAACTTATTAAAAAACTTCAAGTTTTGGGCAGCCAAACTGAATACATATTTATAGGCACATTTAACTTCCAGAAGGTTTTAAGGAAAAAAAACCTAGACGGAGAATTTGATTTGGATCATGTCTAAATTTCTTCCCATGGAATCTGTGAAAAGACATGAGCTGCATATGCAGTTCAGTGGCAGAAGTCTGTTTTTGTAGTAGTTTTAATGAAAGCAGGAACATCTTTTGCATTTTTAGAAGGGTGTAAAAATTGTAAACAAACTTTTCAATGCTATGCAATGGGTAGTTGCATAATGTTGTTGAGCATATCTCAGTGTGTTGAGTTCCCTCGGTAAAGGGGGTCTCAGCCAGTGAGCTGAGGACCCAATAAGTGCATTGTGTGCTTGATCTGTACATCTGTGGGGGATTATACATTGCATACCAATTGAGACTACATGATATGCGTATACTGTCAGTATATCCTTCCGATTACTTAAGATGAATTAGATGCAACCACTGTTTTAATGTTGGACTGGGTCCAAGCACAGTTTTTCAGATACAACGTTGCTATCTAAGAAATGCCATTCACCTTACAGTGTTCTGTAAAGTAGACTCATATTTAGAAACTGTAATGAAACAAAAAGTTGATTTTTAATATTGTGGAGGGAGGGAGATAGCTATGTAGGTTTGATGCTGGGTTTTTGGCTTCTGTTGATTTTGATTTAAGACAGAGTGCAAGAGGAGTTAGCTTCATAGCTCAAGTTCTATGTATCCTTGTAAGAGATCTTTTAGGTAAATGGTGATGTTTTAAAACAATTCTTCTTAGGTTATACTTTAAAATAAAAAGTTGAGGGTTAGTATTTAAATCAACAGATGCATCCTATCCCCGTGAGCTTTCTGAAATGTGATTGAATTGGTTGTAAATATTTGCTTTGATTCTACACTAAGAGGAGTAGAAAGCCTTATGGATTGTTAATAAAATGGAAGCCTATTGAAATCACTGACTTTTGATCAATCTCAAATTTTGAAATCAGGAATTTTGGGGAGTTGTCAACAAAACCTCTTTTCATTAGGTAAGGAAGTGTGAAAACGGGAAAGCCCACTGACTATTGCACTCTAAGAAAAGGTTACCCTTACGAGATATATAGTCAAAGTTTCATCTGACTTTCTGACTTTGGGATGAAAAATGTTGTTCCAGACCCTCTCTCCAGAAGAGTTTGAAAGAGTCTTGGAGTTTTTCTAGGGAATTTTTAGACTTTGTTGAAAACGTGCTTAGCAAGCCTAGTTGCGACCCAGTATAATGGCTGAAGTTTTTTGTTTACATGCTCTTTTTTTTCAGTCACAAGCTGGTAGGAGAATCAGTCAAGTGGCTTAGAATGAGAGAAGCAAAGGGCAAAATAACAGCATGATTAGAGAGTCCAGTAAATCAAAAACTCCCACCCAAATACTCAGTAAAATTATCTGCACTATAGTATTAATAGCTGTCATGGTACCAGTGGGATGCTAAGAAATTTTATTCTGAATCATTAATTAAAACCAAACTAAAACAAAGCTAGAAGGAACTAGTATTTGCAGTTGAGCAAGTGAAAGTGGAATCAATTTGACTGGATCTTTTTAAAAACAGATTTTGCTTGGTTTGTTACCATTTTATTTTTTTCCCATGCTTGGTGTTAATCAGGCATGACAAATAGGCTTACCTTTGAACACACTTTGCACTAATAATGTCATAAAGTAACTCCCTTTAATTGGTACCTTAGGCCACTGTCATCAAACAAGCTCATAAAAAGAAACTAGTGACAGCTTTCACTTCTGCTGGATTTATGAAAGACGTCTCACCTATGCCCAGCTGGTATGTGTTTACATTACTATTCTAGGTTTGACCTTTGATCAAAGAAGCAATATATTGTGTTGCACAACGAACTCACACCATCACTTCAATTCAGACATTTATTCTTGCAGTGCATGGCTATTGTGAAAACTTTGCACTTAGAAAATACAAAGGGCAGTCAGTCTACAGTCAGGCTTACAGTTCACTATAATGTAGTAAATATGTTTTGGAGACAGATACATAATCTAAAATTAATAATTTATTCCACAATTGATATTTTTTTTCTTCACAGATTGTATAAGCAAAGCCTCTCGTATGAGCTCATTATTCAAAACTATTCACCCGATAACTTCTGTGAATAATTCTTGGTCTTGGTCTGTAGCTCATTCTCAAGGATCTCATTGTGAATATTTGATCATCGAAATTCCAGCTCAGTGACTCATCACCTAAATCATATGGTATGCTTCTGCCAGGATGCAGGAACACAGCCCTTAATTTTCTACTTAATGATTCAGAAAGTGGTGAGCACTTGTCCTCTGAAAGTCAAGGCCCTTTATCAAATATCCAGAACTTGAGGTCTTATCTTAGTCATTGGTTTTAGCAGATGTTGGAGGTAATAACCAGTAAATGCAGATTCAAAAATTTTTTTTTTCTAGCTATCTATTGAATTTTAAATTAGATGCTTTGATGGATGCTCCTACTTTTATGTTCTTCTTTTCCTGCAAGTATTCCAGGCAACTAGCAGATAAGAGTGAAATTATTCAAAGTGTGTCTCTGCAAAACATAGGATTTATAGTAGCAGAAATTTCTGCTAATGTCCAGTAATACATACTCACGAATTTTATTATGAAAGTAAGAGTTTCTTTTCTGTTTTACAGTATAATTATGTCTATCTTCATTTGGGGTGGTTCAGAGTAAAATTTCTGATCTTGATTCATATAAAATTTCAAAGAATATTTCAATTTTAATTTCTGCATTCTACAGGCACACACTTGTCATCTTGATTCTTTTAATTTTAGAAAGTCATAAAAAAGTTTTTATTTCAATTCTAGTTCAGCTGTGGTTTTCCTATTTAAAGAACACTAATTCTTCCAATGATAATTTGTTTTCTGATGTAAATTTTATGTGAGCAGCATTTTGCCTGCACAAGTGCTTTCTCTTAGTAATGAACATTGCTAAACTAGAAATAGATTTATTAGGTTTAAATGAGGGTGGTTTATTTGATTTGTCCATAATGTCTTGGTATTGGATCAATTTGCCCTCTTTCAAACAACATTATTTCAGAAGTTTTCTGTACAGCATAGCATTTAGAATGAATGAATTCAGCAATCAGTGATATTTATGGTTCATAGGAACGTGCATTAACAGTTAACGGTGTGTTTGGAGTATAACTGTGCATCAGTTTATAATTTGTTCTATATCCAGGTCTTTATAATTGACTTTCCTGTGTTTCAGGCTCTTAGGGTTGATAGGGACCTAAGTTAGTACACTATGAGTGATATCAAAAAGGAATTATTCTGAGAGTCCTATTTCTTCCTCTTTTCCCTCCCTGTTGTGGTAGTGAGAAAGTTATTTCAGTATTTTCTAATTTACCTATCCATCTGCCCTTCTCTTGGCAGTCTGTGTAGATCAGTTCAACTTTGGTGATACATAAGTTGTGACTCTATTAACCTTTTTAAAAGAAGACGCTCCCTGTCAAATGCATAAATGTACTATCAAAATGACAGGTTGGATCCTGTTCTGAATGTTGTTTATAACATTTTATTCACCATCGGTGACTTCTGTTTTGTAAATTACCCGAAGCTGCTGTATATTCTTATTTACTATACGGGCAAACCGTACATCCATCAAACTTAGAACTAGTTTTAAGCAGAATATATGTCTATCATAAAACTCTGGTAATGAATTAAAGCATTTTAGACATGTTTTGCAATCATGTAAAAACATTTATCTACTCATTATTGGGAACATGTATATTTGAATAGATATATTTGGGACATTCTGCAGCCCACGGTGTTCAGGAAGAATAATATTAAAAGATTTTTCTCCAATTTGAAACATTTCTAGTTGGATTTTAATGGTGTTTGGAGATAAAGTGACATAGTGACTTTAAATGAATGTTGCAAAAATAGCTTGTAAGTTACTAGATATTCAACATTAATATAGGTTTTATTATCCTTTTTTTCCCCTGTGGGTAAAACTTTTATGTAAAATGCTATTATTTGCATAGTTTATACTTGATAAAAGTTTCAAGCAATACTTCTCCATTTTTGGTCTGTGTGCAAAATTTGCAAACTAGTCAGGTACTGATACTAGATATGGCAGTAGAGACGTTTGGGAAAAAACCCTCTCAGTAATGCCACAAAATATTATTTCCTAATGTGCTCTGAGGTTTCAAAATTCAGCCTTCCAAATGTGTGAAAAGTCAGAATGGAATAGAAATATCTAGTTTTTCATACTGAAAAATTCAAAATATGCAGTTAAATAACAGTTGCCTTTAGCTAGATGAATTCATTTGAATAAGTTCTTTCTCAGATCCAGTAATTCCCAAGTGGGGTTTTTGGTCTGTTTGATTTATGATAGATTTAGTGAAAAGACTGAAATAGCTTAAGAAATTCTGTGTTCCTTTTTCTAATAAATTTCCTTGTTCAGTGTTAGACGAGATTGACTATTTTCTGTTGATCAGCACTGTTTTTGAACATGAGGCCTGTCCTCACCTTCTAGCAAATAGATCAGAGCCAGTGAGGGGAGGATGCTGCAAAGCTTCTGATTTGGGTTGGGGGATAGGAAGATTAGAATGAACAAAATTTAGGTTTAATTTCTCATCACAGGAAGCATTAAGTGTACCTGTCAATATAGAAGGTGTATGGCAAGCAGCTTGAAGCGACCTCAGTAGTTATTTCCATTTGCAAGTTTCATTCACCTCACAGGGCTTATTTTTAGAGAAAGAGAGGACAGGAAGGCACTGCTAAACATGAAGAAAAAGGTGCTAACTTTCTGCAAAGCCACCAAGCTGGAAAAGTGGTAATTTTGCCTGAATCTGTCCTGCTTCACTAAGCCAAATGGCTTGAAATGGTACATTGTAGTCTGATGTTTTCCTGTTCTAATTTATTCAGTTGACATTGAAAATATGATAAAGAAACCAGCCAAGGATGCCTTGTTTTGTAAACAATGCAATAACAAAGTGCCATTAAGGATTTAGAATTAGAAGGTAACGCACCAGTTTCTTGTCTCAATTAGCAAGCGCAGTTCATACCGTCAAATCTCGGTCTTTATTAGATATACAAAGAACAAAAGTTGTGCTAGTTTAAAGGATTTCTCTAAATTGCTCCAGGTGAAAACAGATGTTCTCAAGTTAATATAATAAAACCTGTTTTTCAGATGTAATTCAGTAGAGATTTATCATGAATGTAGGATATTTTGGGTGTGAAGTTAAATCGGGGTAAAATCTCTCCCATTTCCTCCCTTTATTGAATCTTTCCAGAATCAGTTTTTCTGCTGGGGCAGATGGCTCCTTAACTGCAGGGCTGATGCAGTTTCAGGTCATAGGGGGAAAGACTTTTGGAGGAAAAAAAAACCCAAACAGATGGTGAACATTTAAAAAAAAGTGTTTTCAAACACCCTGATGTGTCTGCAGGACAGAAAGAGAGAAAGAGGTAGGTATGGTTGGGGCTGGCCTTACTTCTCTTACTGGGGAGGAAGGAGTTGGTACATGAAGGAGTTGGTTCATGGATTTCCATCCTTCCCTCTTTTATGGTAGTGTGCAACTACAGGTGTGGCTTGTGCAGCCTTAGTAGCTGCAAAAACTACCTGAAGGAGAAATTCCTTTCTTCCAAAGCTAATGGGATCTAGTTTTCAGGTGGTGTCTAGCATATTTGCCCTTTGATGTTTTTAATTACACGCACTTAGAGTAATGCTTTCAAATTCCTTAATTGTAAGAATTCCCACCTTAAGTATCTAAAAACTGTTTGCCTTTGATGAATGCAAATATGATAAAACACTTAAAAGTGTGTTAGCATTCAGAAGTGCCAGAAACTTGCTTAAATATTGTTTGCAGTGAATATGAATCATTTTTAATATATCTAAGTTTATAGTGCGCTTTTTAAAAAGGTGGTCTCAGTATAGTCTCCATATAATTGTTTAAGCACATTCTGCATCCCCACACTTGTTCATACAAGTGACGGAATTTACACAATTAAACCCATTTATTCCTATACAGTGCCGTGAGAGTTCTGTATCAAGACTACTACTTCATATCCATTATTTATAACTACTTTTTTTTTGCCTTTTCTGTGTGCTGTGTCATAAAGAAACCCAAAATACAAGTGCATATAATTAAACACTGAAATAAAATCTCATTGTTAAAAATGTTTTGGTTTTCTTTTTTTTCCCTCCTGCTAAGCACAGATGCTTTGGATTGTTTTTCTTGTATTCCATCTCTGGTTGCCTGCCTATGTTGAGGGAAATGCCTTTGCGCAAAATTTAACTCTTGTCTTTCTGAATATGTTTCTAGGTTTATGAAAAATACACGTTTAAAAAAAAAAAACAAAACCAAAACCACACAAAACACCAACACCCCCCAGAGTAAGCAAAATAATTGCCAGTAACTTGTCAGGAATTTTTTTTTTTAAATCTGTAACCCCAGTAATCAGTAATGAAGTAACAGTTTTAAGTGGGTTTAGTGTTTTTACTCGAAGCTTGTAGAAATTGCTACCTTCGCCTCTGCAAGTGTCAAAACATTAATTTGTGTCAAGAACATATGCTTTCAGTACTTAAAACAAGCTTGTTTTTGTGCTGTTGCTCTGCCTTGTTAGTTCTTACACTTCAATTCTCTGGAAAGGTTGCCCCTCTTTACTATACATAAAAAGGGCCAGGCATAATTTCACCACTGATTGAATGCATGTAGCTAACAGTCATTCCTGGTGGAGAAAGGCTGAGCCTCCTGCCATTGTTCTCTTGACAAATAGTGAGTGTCCTCCCTTTCCACTGTCTGACCTTGACTAATTGTGTAGAATTGGTGCAGCTGTCCCTGGCTCATTCAGCGCTGCAACACAAGGGCATGTAAGAAACTTTAAGCTGCCATCATAAAACTCCAGTTTGAGGACTTCATCACAATGCGCCGTGCTCACTTTTTTTGTTGTACGCTCTTTAGTTTGTTGCTGTTTACTTCCTCCAAAAGCGTGTTTTATAGTCGCGCTGTGTTTTTTTCTCACTTGTTTTTGTATATTTTTCAGAAATCTGTAGAGACTGGTAAAAGAGTATTTCTAAAATAGCTAGATAAAGTCACATGGAAAAATACTTGTAAAACCATCAATTAAAAAATGATAGGGGAAATTAAGCTTATCTAGAAAGCTAGTGGAAAAGCATGTTTCTACTTTTCTTTTTCCTTATTATTGGCACAATCTCTTCTTGGAAGTTCTTTTGGTAGAAATCTTCAGTATGTTAACTTGGAAACCGAAGAATATAATCAGAAGTAGTACCGTGTGCATATGAATACAGGGATATAATTTTTTGGTGCTGCTTTTAAATATCAAGCCTAACTGAATATTTTAATTATCTTGTGTACCATAGCGAGTGAAGTATTTTTCCTGGACAGGTAATTTTTCATAATACAAGTAGTGGTTAAATACATATTAATGATAATATAATATATAGGCAATGTAACCTGGAAATTTTACTAGAAATCTCTTGAGAATTCTTATTATTTTATTTGCTTAACTAGGGTGAAGGTTTGCCTTGTGAAGAGGGAAAATTCAGTGTGCCTACACCACTTTCAAGTCACAATTAACTTTTAGTGTTAGGGTTAAATGGACTTGTGTTTGAACAGTAAACAGGTGTTGTATTTGGGTAAATTCCACTCATATAGAAAGAACCATTGGCTTGCTTTATTTAAGGTTGAACCCAGTTCAATAAAGTTCAGTTTTTCATCTACTGCGTCTTTTTCAGTCACATTGCTTCTCAGTGACAGATTCTTGTGACAGAATAAGTAGATTTCTATGAAAACATCTTACAAAAATGAAGGGCCTTATTTGTCTGCCGAACCTATATTATAGGACTCTCCAGAATAAAGAGAACATCTGGGTCCTTGGATTGTGTGCCAACAGGGTGACTGTTCCAGTTAGACACGTGAAATAAATTAAGAAAACCAAATAAAACCTCCACAAGAAGTATCTGCAGAAACACAAGTCTCAGATTAGGTGGCAAAATACTTATTGAAGGATTGCAAGTAGTAGATGAATTTTCAGAAGTGATGAGTATTTGGTGGCTTATATTGACCTGAGCATGTCTAAGTCAGAGACTTTACCCCATGGACTATTTTCCTCGATCTGCTCCTAGGAGTGTGACTGGCCACAGCGTGTAGGAGGACTTACATAAATGTGTTCATGAGGTCTTTCTTCCACAAATACTCTGCCGTTATTACCTGTGTTGACAGGCATATCAGGTGTTTTGCTTGGCATATTGCTTACTGCAAGGAAAGAGTGGCAACGCGTGGCCTGAAGTACTGCAGGCAGGCATTTCAAATATGATTGGTTTGGGTTCCTGGTATTGCAAGGTGTCAGCAAACAGAATTCTTTTTTAAAAAAACTCCCACCTGTCCCTACTACTCAGACCTGCACTGGGAAAGCATCAAGTGCCAGCCTGTGACCTCTTTGAAACATTTCCAGTGAAATTAAAATTTAGGAAATGTGTTGGTTGGCTAAAAAGTCCAGCCTGAATGAGACTTGGTAGTCCCACAGTGATGTTGCTCGACTGTGATGCATAAGTCCCTCTTTTGTTTAACCTGAAGGCATGTGATGGCCACTTCTTCCCCTCTCACCCTTATACGAGCTTTCTGACAGACTTTGATCTCTCTCTAATTTCTTGTGTAATGGACATAACAACCTCATGTTACCTGACAGCCTATTTTTGACACCTGAAAATTATTAGCTCTTATTTGAAACTTGGAGCAAGCCATATTGAGAAGTACATTGCCAGAGGTTGAAGGCTGTAGAGTCGTATTTTAATAGCTCATATGTAGCAAACAAATCTTGCTTTAATTTGTAAAATAGTAACAAATTAAAATACATATAAAGAGAATTGTTGTTATTAATGACTCTCTACGGTATCCCTTAAGAGCCCTTGTGTACCCATGCTGCTGAAGGTGAACTGACCACCTAGGGCCACACTGAGAAGAAGAGCCCAACTTCTCAGACTCCCACCTAGCTTCCTAACAGGCAGATGAACAGTGTGGCCCTGGCTGTAGTGCCACATAGATCCGTGCTATGTGGTCCTTCAGCAACAGTGCCAGTTTAAGTCCTACTTGAAGCTGCAGGTTTTTGTTTTTGCATGGCAGCGTGCTGCCTTCCTGCTTGTGCCAGCACAGATGTTGCCGGCAGTGAGCTGGCTCGGGGACATATCATAAGCCAGTCAGTGAGGTTTATGCTGCTTCTTCTTCTTCTTCCATTTTATAGGGAGTTAAAAAATATAAAAGGCTGGAATATGCTCAAAGACAAGGGATGTTTTCAACCCTGGTCACACTGACAGTCTGGCAGTTGCAAAGGCACTGCTGGGGCATGTGAGTGTGTTGCACATGGGTAGTAATTGGAAGGTGTTTTGAAGAAGAAATCTTTAATCTGACTTTGTTGCCAAGCACTTTGTTTTGTGGAGGTGCACACACTGGATGGTTTTAACTGACGGTGTTTTAGATTTTCCATTGTGTGAAGATTAGAACATGTTTAGTAAGATGCCACCCTCGTGCTGCCTGTCTTCAAGTCCTGAGCAGATCTTGATTTCAGGCACAGAGAAACAAGGTTATTCTCTGGAGTGGGTGTGAAGGGATGAAACAGAGAGCTTGCCATTTTTTTTTACCTTTTCCACTTCTGTTTGCCAGCAGCAAACTAAAGTGTTTGGGAGAAACAAGGAAAACAGAGTGATAGTATTTCAGGGTTGTGTTTAGGTATGCCTTTGCACAATTTTCGGCTGTGCCTGGCAGTGTAGTACTGACTGAGTGGTATCTAATTCAGGGTCTCCTACTTTGTTTCCCAGTGGTCTTATAGATGTAAACCATCAAATAGGGTTTGCTGGCTTGTAGCTGGGAAATGGGACTCCTTGTGATGCTTAACTCTTTTTTTTCTCCATAGAGAAACTTAAGAGAAGTAGTGCTTCCAAGAAAACTTGGAGGTCTAAAATAAGTGAGACCAGAATGCAGAGGAAGAGACAGGATAGCCATGTTATTCAAGAGAAGATGGGATAGGGACAGCTTTTGAACATGTGCAGGTAGGATCTTTCTTTCTCCAGTGTCTCTTCAGCTCCTTTTTCCTTGGGTATCTATTCAATAGTTCTTTTCATTCCTTCCTTTTCTGATTTCCCCTCCCAGCCCCAGTCAGAGGGGTCATCGAATCCTGTTTCAACTTCTCTAAACTCTCCCTGCCACAGGAGGGAAAAGACAATCACTGGAGACCTAAATGAGGAGAGCAGTGAATGCAGGTTGTGGGCAGCAGTGGAACAGCTGCCATGTTTTGCAGCTTGGCACAATGTAAATAAAAAAGTGTAATGCTTTTAAAAAAATAAACCCAATTTAAATGCAGGTTTTCTATTGCATGACTCAGAGAAGCTTGCTCATCGTACTAATAACTTGCCTGCTTCTGGTTCTGAGAGCCTGGCTTCACTCCTCGGGAGTCTAGAGCAGGGCTGCAATCTTTGCGTAGCAGGACTTTAGACGGGCTGCCAAAACTCTCTAGTTATGCTTGGAAGTATCGGTGGACGGTATTCCACGGCTGAATTCTGATTCATCTTCAGTGGGTTGAATAACTTTCCTGAATGTTGACGGTCTGCCGTATGTTTGCATATCTTCTTTATGTTTGAAAGAAAACCCAGCCAGGACGGATTTCAGAACACAGCACAGAAGTTACAAACTGAAGAGCTTAATTTTTTATTTAGGAATGAGCACTGGCATTAATTAGTTAGGCCCTGAATAAAATAACAGCTTTTGTGAGCTTATTGAGCAGCTGGGCACATCTAAACTCTCGTATCCTATCCTATGCGAGGTGTTTTAGATCAACTTTATTTATCAAGCAGGAGTTAAAATCAGGAAGATCACATTTTGTCTTGGCATTGCTCTGCCTGCAGTATTTATGGCATCCCATGCACAGAGACAGATATGCATACGAAAGTAGGGATAACATGCAAAGGATTACAGAAGAGCTAGCTAAACTGTTTGATTTTCATATGTACAGCCACATGACAGAACATGACTTTAGTACAATGAATCTGTTCCTTAAAATCCTATGTACCATATTAACTAGAAATTCAAATAAAGCCTTGCCCTTGCTTTCAAATAGAAGAGGGATTGGCATATTTAGATTTAATACTTCTAAGTTCTCTTCAGGAAAACAAAACATCAAACAGGGTTGGAGTGCAATTTTCTGAGTAGGAAGACAGTGCTGCTCAGAGACAGAAGACAAATTATTATGTGTCTGATTTCCACAAATCTTGCTTCACAGGAATTGTAAAAGCCAAGTGCCGAGGAAGACATGCAAGGGTTAATATGATTTCCATTCCAGCGAGTTTTGCTTGCCATTATTTTCTTTTTCTTTTCTCCCTTTTAACTGATTCATAGCATAAAATCTTCCTGGACACCTAATTATCAAGCCAGCTCACAGTCACAGCTGTCTGCTTGGAGAACCCATTAGATGCAGCAGTTGAAGCCTCCATAATTCCCCAAACTTCCCGGTTGTGAATATTAAGAAAAGATTTTTACATGTCATATGCAATTCGGAGGTGGTGTGAATGGCGTTGGAAATGACGAGCTCTGAATGCTTGTCCATCACTCCATTCACTGGTTACAGGTGGTCTCATTTTCCACTTTCAGATATCGGCTAGCTATGACAGCAGGCACTTAATTTGCATGTTCGACAGACAACAAACGGCCCTGTGCATGTCAAAATAGGTGGTGATGCGTGACAGTTCCTACACAATACTGTCTCCTCTTTGCCTGACCTTTGACCTCCCTGCATGTCTTCTTTCACAATCAGAAAAAAATGCACTTTTCGGCTTTGGAATAAATTTGATACCAAATTGATTATTTTCCTTTCTTCTTTTTATTCTTCTTTTTCCTCCTCCTCCACTTTTAAAGTATGCATGCATCCAGGCTTTCATCTTAACGGCTACAAAACTCTGCCAGAAGAGTCTCATAAAATTTAAAAATAGGTAAGCAGTGAGGACAGGAAACCGCCTTGTTAAAATTCATTGTAGTTAAATCGCTTGAAAGTTCTTTGTAAATGCAAATGTAACCTTTAAAAGAGACCTTGAGTTGGGTTAATATTTGTTAAAAATAAAATCAAGTTTTTAAAAAAATCACAAAAGTGCTTTATGTTCATTTTTCCTCGGGCCGTATATCCATCTTTAAACTTGCAAGTTGAGTGGTTTAATACACATTTCATCAAGACATTCCTGCAGTGTTTTTATGGCTGCTGTGACTTGTACTAATGTTTAGTAACAAGAATCAGTCTTTTAGCATCATTAGAAACACACTTAAAGTTTACAGTTTTATTTAAGTCAAAATGCTGAGAAGTGATTAAAGTGCAAAAATGTTTGAATGATGGCAGCTCTGTGCCATTTATTGGGTTATTCAGTGTTTGGTTCCTGGGGATTGCAGCTTTTTGTGTGTGCTGCCTCCTGGTTAAACCATATCAAAGGGAAAACTAAGACATGCTGGATTCAAGCACAGCTCAGCATTGCAGAGTTCACCCAAGCACCTGAATTTTAATTCCAAAGATACACGTTCCCCCTTGTCTAACCAAGAATGACCATAATCCTCTCACAGATCTTATCTGAGCTGCAGCTCTTGTTTTAATTAAGAATTAAAGCATGACAGCAGATAATCACACCTCTGGGGTGTTACTAGATTTGAGATGTGGTTGCGTACCCACTACCCAAGGGTGTGATTATTCTGTGATAACCCCACCCCTACCGAGTCGTCCTGTCCAGGGCCTCAGTAATGGGCAAAGCACATTGCTGTTGGCTTCAAACGTTGAACCGGATCAGCAATGCACAGTGGGCTGATCACAGGCGATAATGCACTAGCATATATGTTCTGTTGGTTTTTTTAATACACCTCACCTTTTTCTTTAAGCTTTTTAGACCGTTAGAAGACTTGGCAAGTTGTAGGCATTCCCCCCCTCTCCCCAAAGTAAAATCTTTGAGAAGCAGCACCTGGTGAAATTTGATGGATATGGAACTTCAGTCTTAATTTAAGCTATGAGATGGTCTCTTTGATGTTTAGCTGAAGTGCTTACAGCGTTACATTGGTGAGCTTGTTCTGACTTTCTTGTTGTTACACGACACCTTGCTGTCAGTTCGAATGGTGGCTGAAGCCAGCGGACCCAATCTGGCTCCTCAGGAGCACTGAATTACTCGCACATAATGATCAGTTAGGAGCTCAGACTCATAAATGCAATTTACATACGAAGTTAGTTATAATATACAGCAGGACAATTGTTTTACCAAAATCCATTCCTATCGCTGGCGTAAATCATGCTATTGACAGGTGGACTCTCAGAGCCATGTTTTAGGTATTGACTCACCTAAACCCTGGGTGTGTAAGGGATGGACAAGGAAGGAACTGCTGCTGAGAAATGAGGCAGTCCCAGGTTTTAGCTCCAAGTGGCGCTGGGACAGAGCTGCAGCAGAGCGGCTGCTTTATGTGGTTCAGTCAGTGTGTGGAAACGCTGGTTTCCTTTCAATGGGAAAGTTTGTTAGGAAAAGCAAAATGAAAGGGAAGGTAGGATGGCCATATCTCCTGTCAGTCAGATTTTCCGCTGACAGCTCAGGAAGGCATTTTAATTTTTACCTTGCCTCTGTCCACTGGCATTAGCAAAGACACCGACTGAGGGAACAACGGTTTTGTTTTGACGGAAACAGTTGTTCAAAGCTGGGCTACTCTTCAACAACACTAAAGAGCTGACTGAACTGCTAGCTCTGCTCTAGCCCAGGCAGAGACTTATTTCTGAGGGTAGATCTTAGGTTTTGAGATCAGATGACCAGTGAGGCTGATGTAATTTATTATGGGGAAAGTTTTGTGGAGGAACCAGTTCCGAGGCACCCAGAGTAGATTGCTCTACTGGTCACTGTAAGAACAGAAAGGCTTCAACTACAGTAGAGTTGAATGTAAGCTCTCTCTTTCAAATCTTTTACATAAAATTTACTCTTCGTATGTCAAGGCATTGTTAAATAATAAGTTGGCTTATCTGATGTATTTACTGATGAACACGGATTTCTGAACAGAGTTCATCGGTGCCAATATCAGCTTAACAGGCTGTACAAGAGCAGCTGATGCACAGGATCTTGTAGACTGAGGTGGAGCTGAAGTATCTGCCTGTGTGGACGTGAGCCAGTAGCCATTAGTCTCTCGGTGGGGCTTACCAACTGAGTCTCAGTGCTCTGCTACCGGCTATCCGGCTTCTGGATCTGACTTCTTTGTGTCCAGCCAGCTCAGAGCACAGGCAGAAGAGGGAGACAAACACATGCTGTGCAGCGATCTATCCAAAGTGGAGAGATTAGAAAATTACACAGGGCAAGGCATAGTCAGAGAAGTAAGGAAGGGAAGAGGGATGCAGCTAGCCCTGTAACCATGACAGCGAGCTTATTTTTCTCACCCCTCCCCTCTGCCCCATAGTAACCCAGCCAAAGGTGAATTAGGTGGAGTATCAATGATGAAATAAAACCTACAGTGATGCGCAAAGAGCCTGTGCTCCGTCAGTTGTGTTTTCTTATGCGTTTGCTTTGGCGTGCATCCCGAGGTGCTCTGGATGGGTGGTCTGCTTTCCCGGTAGAAATTCACAGCTGTATTTAGTAAGAATTCATAATGAATTGTCAAAGTCTGAGTGTAGTCCCAATGAAGAGGGAAATTGTTTTTCCAGAAATCCCTTCCAAATTGGTGTGATGATGAGTGGTGTTTATGAAATTGTATTTCTTCCTTGATTTTTGTGAATAAAGAGGGATACAGGCCCAACACTCAGCTGTCCAACCCTTATTTGGGTGACCATTACTTGAAGATCTGCCTTTACGTATAATTTCCAGGCCTGTAATTTCTCAGCTTTGCTTGAAGGCCCAGGTTTTCAAAGCTTTTTAGTGTTGGAGTACTGGTGAGTTGTGCAAGACTTTCTGGATGTCTAAGGCTGTAAGGTAATGAATTTTTCAAAACTATGGGGGACTTAGGCCTTATCACTTTAAATGGAAACAAAGCTGAGAAGATAAATTTACTGTTGTTAATTCAATTAGTAGAAAGTGATACACTAAAGCAGTAGGAATCGAGATTAGTCTTATTTTCTCCTCAGATCTCAGGACTGTGGATATAAGGCTTAAAGGTTCTTGGTAATCATTCTGTTGCAAAAAGTCACCTTTATTGCAATGCCATACTTGTTACCACCCAGTGCACTGAAATACAGCATTTAGTAGCATTCCATTGCTCCTGAATACATTTATATGTGATTGTGTTTCATTGCTTCAGTTTTGATGCTCATTAAAAGAAGGTTAGTTTTATGGTCTGCTTACTACAAGTATTATTTTTTCTTTCTAGTCTAACCTTTCTAGGCAAATAAAGACAAAAGGAAAACAGTGTAACAATTGCTGTTAGATCCATAGGTGATATAGTTCCATCTACCTGTCTTCCTCCTTTCTGTTTAAGGATGAATACCAATTCATGATTAATTGCTAAAATCTCATTAAAATATCTCTTGCCCTAGGTTTGACATCTTTCTTTTTGATTTCTTTTTAATCGTAATTGAATAATAATTTTAAATTAGTAAATAGTAAATTTACAGTGTACTTACATACTACATAAATTTACAGTGCACATACTTTTCAACATGAAAGAGGACTAAACCAAGAGAGGTAACGACTATAGCATCCAAGAAGGATATAATAAAAAGTTTTTGGTTTTATTCTATTTGGCAAAAACTGGCAAAACACAATTGTAACACAACTGCATCTTGTTTCAGGTTAGACTCTATTTTCCCTTTTCTGAGATCTGGAGTAGGCGGTGTATGTCCAGCACCTAGCTCAGTGGAGCCCAATATCTTGAAAAACTTTTCATCAGTGAGAACAGTCTCAAAAGTTTCAACTTGCCCTCAAAAACTGGCCTAAAGCATATTGCTGTATCAAAAGGAAAGCTTGGTTTTTTTAGTTGCTCTAGCATAGTTGAGGTTTGTTTTCACTTGTTAAAATGATAAGATCATCTCCACTTGTCTTTATTTGTATATATGGCATGAATGAAGGAAGTACTTCTGTTCCTCTTTCTTCTCTTCTCAAAGTGTTTGACATAGAAGCCCTGGAGCATCATGCTCAGGATACCAAATGTACTGTGTAACAGCTTTGGGAAACTGAACAAGATCCAGAATTTGAGTAAGAAAACTGTACTGTGCAGGGGTGGGACTTATCTAACACGTTTTAAAGTTCTGTGTCAAATTTAAGCTCCTTAAGCTCCTTCTGTAATCAGGAGATAGAGTGCAATTTGTTTCAGGAAAGGGTCAAAGATACTATAGATAAATCTCCCATTGCCTAGTGAGGGAGTGTAGACCACTGTCTCAGACTGGATGCGAAACGTTCAGATGGATGTTAGGTCATACGAGTTCTCTTGCACATATTTATTTTCAGTGTGAACAGTTGCTACTGCTCTGTAACAAGAATGTCCTGAACAGAGTATGTGAGATAGTTTGTGATCATGGAATCACAATAATTTGTTGGGCTCCTTAGGTTAGAGACTTATGTGAGGGGCATAGGAGAAGCGATCACAAAATGGCTGGGAAAGGGCAAGCAACAGCCTGTTGTAAGTTGCATTGTTAAAACAAACCTTCTAGGGTTTTTATGATGTTAGAAAGTCTGATGTCTTTATTGTGATTCCCAAAGGAGATGGAGATAAAGGAATTCTCCTTCTTCTTCCCTTCTTTCACAAATGGAAAAAAATGCAAGTTTTGAGCATTGGTCTTCCCAACTTGAGGTGTAGCTTTATCACTCTTTATCCTGAAGCACTGTGTCTGGCTAATTGAACTAACTATATGTAACTATAAAAGACTTTCACCAGGGCAATGGTTCATATACATAAGCAATAAAGTCAGCTCCCAGATCAGCCCAGTTCAGTGGAGCACTTCTGAACATTCACCTAAAAAGCTCTATGAGTTTCACCAATGGCCTTGTCGATTTGGGGGTTCTTTTTGTTTGTTTGTTTGTTTGTTTGTTTGCTTTTTGAAGCAGGGCTCCCCTACCCATTGTGACAGTACATTTAAATTGTGTCAGCCCTAGAGCTGGTCCAAACTTATTTGCAGATATTCTGCGTTTTCTTTGTTTACTGTTTCTTGACTGTTGATGGTTCAGCTGTCAGCATGCACATAGCATGAATACATTTTTGTTTTTAAAAATTTGAAAAGGAGATAGAAGCCTACTTTTGACTTTATTTTTTTTTCTTAAGTGTGATATGTGATGACAAGTACATCATGTAAAAGTCAATCTGTGGTCAGCCACATCTAAAACTCAAAACCTTACAGCTTCACATTGCAGGAGACCATGATAACCCTCCTGAAATAATCTTTAAATGCATACTCTGTGTATGAACTTTCAGGGGTTCTTTTCTGTGAGTATAGCATTGCAGTATATTTTCCATTTGCATGTGGTCATAGAATAGTAGAAAATTGTTGTATGTAAACATATGTACTAGGGCTACCCACTCTTAATCCTTTTGCAAGAGTCCTATTGCTCTTGTGCTTTAGGGACAGCAGTGATTCTAGTTGTGCTCCATTGCTGTATGAAGACTTAAAAGGCAATTAGAGAAGTGGGCGTGGCCTAGAGCACTGCCCCATTTGCTCCAGCTAGGAACATAGGTTGTAACTGAGCCATTATGATTGAAAAGATAGCATGACGTTTCTTTATATTCCCTTTGCCCCTTAATATCTTTTTGTAAGAGGGACAGAAAAAACCTTCTGACTCTGTAAACAGCTAGTTTTCACTAAATCTATACTACGATATTGCTAACTTTTCTACTAATTTATACTGCAACAACCCAGTTGGTTTTGGTATGGTCACAATTTATTTCAGCCAAGTTATGTCCTACAGAGAAGTGGAAAACATGCAAGTCTGTTCTTTAGTATGTACATGATTATGAGTAACTCTGTACTGCCAGTAGTGACCATACTATTGCTTTGGCTATTGCTATACCACTAGTGACTACGCTAGTGGCATTAATATAGTGACTCTACTCTCTAAATTTGGTGACCTGCTTGATAAACCTTGTATGGAAGTTGATTCTCTGAACCTGATTCTCTTCTATCTTGTAATGAAGAGCATGAGCAACTGGAGAATTTTCCAAAAGGAACAGGTTTATATAAAATCTACATCCTTATTTGCAAACCCGATCAGATAAAGCGAAGGTGCTGATGAGCTTTATTTCCAAAGATTACTCCTAACCACTTCCTTCAATGCCAGGTTCAGATAGAAATCCAACCTTTCAGAGTTAATTTCTAGTTTAGTGATTTCAGGTAATCATCCAACCTTTTGGCTTCATTTAGAAACTTGCCTGCAATTCATAGCTGGGCCCTGATTTTAGAAGAGGGTTTTTGTGATTAGAGTTGCAAGATGCTGCAAATTGACGAGTTCTGATTTCAACTTTGCCACCTCAAAGACTACTAGAGAGTCAATTCTCCTTTTCAGCAGATAGTGCTATATAATTAACTTTATACCGAGACATGGAACCATCGTTATCCAAGGGGCAATTTTTTTTCTGCTGACCATTTTACATTGCTGTAAATTTTGATATGAATTAGAAGTTCCCTCCTTACCTTACATCAACCAAGTTATGAATTTCCCTTTTTCCATAATATGTCAGACACTATGTGTATGACCCAGGGCAGAATTTGAGCATCTGAGATCGGATCTATACACAAACTGTGTGTGGCATCATGTCACCTCAGATTTAGGTTTCCTCTGCTACATGTCCACTTCAGTACAGCATGGAGTTCTTGACATTGCCAGTAAACTCTTACTGGCACAGATGGGGCCCAAACTAGATTCCTAAAGCTCTGAGGTGACCATATAGCTAATGAAAAAATAATTTCCTACTTAATGATCTTCCTCATATAGCCTCTAATTATAGGAAATCTGATAAGGAAAAAAATAATCAAACTAATTGTTTAAGAGTCAGACAAAATCAGAGAAAAAAAATCCCACAACACTGCTCTAGAACTTCTAGTGTGATTTATTGCAGTTCTCCTGAGCAGTAAAACTATACCACCAAAAATTCATAGTTCTTCCATGCCTGTTTCCATCTTCTACTGCAATTCCAGGATTAATTTTAACACTCAGAAGCTATTGTGATACAAAACAACTTTTAGTTGTATTTCATTTTTAAAAGAGTAAGTAATTTCCAAGGGGAAAGTTAAAATCTCATAATACTGTGCAATGTAAATATGAAATAGAACTCTTTTAAAACACAAGATATTTCATACTGCTGGCATCTAACTCCTGTATCATATTGAAAGCAGAAAGAAACACTTTTCCTGATTCTCAGGTTTTACTTTTTTGTTTCTCTTTTATTTTCACATCAAGTGCTGCTTCTCCTATCAGAAATTTGCTGTCTTGTCTTATGGAGTGAATGCAATAAATAGATATCATTGTACCTCCCTTTGCCCCTACTGTTGCTAGCCTCCTTTCTCCAAACCTAAAGGATGCATCTTTTATTGGAAAATGTCATTCACAAATGTTGATATTAAAGTAATAAAGATAATTGGTCTTATTTCCACTGAAAATATTAATGAAATATCCAGAAGCTCTAAGTAGGGCTACAGTGTTCAGGGCATTTTTAATAATTAATGACTTTGTGATAACACAGACTGTAGTGTTGCAGACATCTCCGTGATCTCTGCTTATAAAAGTGTTTTCTACAGCAATACTGAAGTATTGTTATGTTGAACTCCTGGAATGATTGTAGATTTTTTTATTGCATACCAAATGTAGAAACAGAAAGATGAATGAAAAATTTAAAGGCAGCATAAACATGGCCCAGTCATAAGTCCTGCTATTTATATGTCGTCATGTTCAACAGCAGAAAAAGCAAAGGAAATGTTACACTGTTAAACTACTCAAAATATTATAAACATTAGTAGGTTACAAGTGCTATCCCTCATACATATTACATGATAGCTTTGTAGCCATACTTTTTTTTTTTAGTTTTTATTTGTGCTTTCTGCTTCTAATTTTTATCAGGCCAAGCTGGGCCTTTTATGTCTCCTATTAGCAAAATTCACACTGAAAATATGTGGGTTTTTGGGGATAGAGACTCTTGGTTTAAGCAGAGGTGCCAGGTGAAATCACCTGCAGCATTTCCTTGAAATGAAAATGCCAAAAACACCAGAAAGGACAAAATTCAACTGCTTTTGTTTTGTTATGACACAAATTGAAAAAGTAGCTTTTGCGATAGAGGGATTCACATCTGGAAAATGGATATGGACCAGATAAAATCCCAGGTAAAACTGTGAAATCAGATTTTGGTGAAAAGAACACAGAAAATCTTTTTATTTTAAATCCTTCTTTTTTTTCTGTATTTACCTTTAGCAGCTTTTCCAAAGTTTTAGTTTATGTCTTACACTTCAGACCAAGACTGTATTGATCACATTAAAAAACATAAGTTAAAGCAAGACCATACATTTAGCTAATTCCAAGTCCTTAAATTACTGTCAGTCTATAAAAATGTTGTAAGGACATACAAAATTTTTTTCAGTTAGCACTGAATGTGCTAACTTTGTTAAGCCTTCATTGTAGCTACAGAATATTCAGAATGGAAGAAAATTGCAGCGTATCCATTTAAAGTTATGAAATTATTTTAAAATGTTTTGTAGCAAATCAGCTGTATAAGTAGCAGCATTATTTGTTACATATTTTTCAATAAATTCAGTCCTCCTTCTGTTCACAAAATTGTATTATTTCAAATGAATGGTGTATATAATATTATGCACACTAAAAATAATTTTGAATATGGTTTTGTCTGGAAGCTAAGCAGTTATAAGTTTAGAGATGACAGAATTAAAGAATGAAACTCAAAATTAGCATTTTGGATTTCAGAGCAGCTAAATGAACATGCAAGTATGTGTGCCTAAGTGTGTGTCTAACAGTAAATTGGAAGAGTTTGCTGTAAAGCCATGCAAAAAGATCGCTTAACATGTAGACTGATCTAGTCTGAGATCACTACAAATGCTAGGAATTGCCAACACAACTGAATCAATCTGCAGTTGGAAATGCACGTGAACTTTTATCAAGAATGTTTTCTACAACTATTGGACAATGCAGGGGTATTCTTAAACCCATACTATATGAAATGGTGGGTTTAAGTGTAGAATTTAGCACTCACTGGGATCTCTTCAGCAACACTCTTGATCAGTAACTGGGGAGATGGGCTGAAGGGGTTTTATTTTAGAAAATATTTTTATTTTTTTCAGGTAAGTGAAGTATCACCTGGAGACTGTGTGTTTGCGGGGGATTCCAGGATGGGATGAGAGAGGTGTTCAAGTAGTTACAGTGATGCGAAAACAAGAAGTTACCAGGTATTTGCAGCCTTGACTCCAGCAGGTACTTCCAGACACCTGGCAGGAGCCTGGATTATATTTTTCTCGTTAGCTCCTGGAGTGAAAAGAGGCCAGATAAAGTCTGGAGGCCAAATAGTTCTCAGCAATTTACATGGCAACTCCTGTGTCTCAAGTGAAAATAACCTCAGGCTTACTTTCCATTTCTGTGTCATGTTGTTACCTGCATTTTGATTATAGTAGAGCATGACAAGTCTGAAATCTGAAGTATCAGAAGATATAACGCATTAGGGCTTTGGTCTTCCCAATATCTTTTTATCAAGTGATCTTCATCATTTTCTCATCTTCTGAACCACTCCCTTGCAGGAGCTGGTTACCCGCTGTTGTTTCCCAGTGGTAGTTGTGGTTTTCATTACCCTTTGTTGGATATGTCAAAACTACATAAACTTAATTTGTTTGTGCAGCTCACCTCTTAATATACCCTTTCATAAACCCAGTTAAACAAACATAATTTCAGCCTTTTGATCTTTTATCTTCTCTAATCCTAAATACTTTGTCTTCATATAAATTTGATTATAAACGGGAAGGATTTCTTTCAGTGCTTTACTCTTGAATATCCCACTCCTTTGCTGCTGCTGTCATTCACTGTGATTTTTTTTTTTTTCGTTTCATTGAATGCTATTTCATGACCACCTTGTTCTTCCTTTTTTTCCTATTTATACTTCTGTGTGCACAAATATTCGGTTTTGGGTTCTGAGAAAGTGCTACCTCTTAGGAACTTGCTTATCACATTATGCTCTTTCTTCTGTGCTTGAAACTCTGCAATGCGGTGCCCTGAAGGAGGGATTGTTTTCTTCTCTGCCCAGGCTCAGTGATACGCTTTTTGCTGAGAAGGTGCAATATTATATAAGAAACATATTTATTTCTCATATCTTGTATGGGATTGGGGTAGCAGCAAATATGTACGTGATGTCTCTGATATGCTTCATAAGAAGCTTATTCCCTGTTTACTGTAAATTATATGAATGGGTTAACTTCATACTAAATGAATGGTGGAGGTAACACAAGACTTAAGAGCTGGTTCCTAGAAACAGAAAAGAAGTTCTTTTAAAGTTCTGGTGACTGTCACTTAATTGGCTGTATTTCGTAAGGTGCACTTAGTGATTATCACCCATGGTTCCTGTCTGCCAAATGCACAAAGCTATTTTTACACCAATTTATGTGATTTAAGCACAGAAGGTTTATCCAACAAGACCTGTTGCATTCAGGACTTGCGCTAAATCTGACCTACCTTTCTTCAAACTGTGAATGCAGAATTTCCCATGTAAGAGGAAGAGGCGTACGGTCCCTCGAGCAAGGCTGCCCTGATACTGGACCGAGAGCCCTCCCTAGTTCCTCAGCAGTTAGCCTCCCTGTACCTCATGTGTTAATTAATGCCTGCATAAAACTTTGGCTCTGCCAGTGTGTGATTGCTAGCAAAGAAAAGGAGAGACGCTTCAGATATCTTGTTGACATTATTAATTAAACAACACTTGGCTATGGCTTCTTCCTCCCAGCTCCATCCAAGGCTGCCTGTCAGTGCTGGAGGAACAAACAGTAGCTATGTTTCTGCTTTGGCAGGCGTGTTGTGGGGATGCAGCATCCATTCAAGGTGTTTCTCCCGCTCCTCTGAGTCTGTTGTGACTGCACCTTGCCCGTCCTTGGATGCAGCCACGTGCAAAGCACGGCTCTGGAGGTAGGTGGGACTGATTTGTGGTGTTGAACTGGCTGCATGTTAACGAAGCTGTAGGGAAGAGGTGTTTACAGCAGACTGTTGCTGTGGCCTTGCAGTTTCTTTCACTGCATGCTCAGCTTCAGAACTGACTCTTACACACCAGCAGTGGTTGACAGCACCGCTTCTTAATTTTGATTCAGAGCTTCTCGTTCTGTAGAAAAGCCAGTGAGATGCGTCTAGGCAAGACTTTAAAAAAAATAAATCTAAAGACTTGTTGCTTATGAATGTTTCTTATCGGAGATGTTCAGTGCAGAAGGATTTCTGTTGGAAGGATGAGGCACCCGTTTTTCTGCTGCCCTGCATTAAATCAGAGTAGCACAGAGTTCTGTTCTGATGTTTTTGTGCACTGGGGTCTGATATGAAAGAAATATCAGGCAATCAGGCAGCTGTTTTGAGATGCCCTGCAGCACATGAGTCTTGCCTTACCAGTTCTTTGCCCTTGTTGCTAATTAAGATATTGCTGAAGAAATTCTAGAGAAATAACTCTGTAATAAATTATACTCTTAATTTGATCATTCTAAACCTAAATTTTCTTTAGATAAGTTGTATCTGCAGAAAGGAGCAATGAAATAGAGGGAGTGCCAGCTAAAACAAATAAATGTGGAAAAAATAGAAAAGTACATAAAGAAAAAAAGGCAAGGTAATGCTTACTTTTCCAGGAGAATAGAATCCTAAAGAGAAGAAAGAGAGGCATTGTAAAATGAGAATTTGTGACAACTAGCCCTGCCATCATTGTTTCTGCAGATAACAAATTTCAGAAGGAATGTGTGGGTTGCTCAGTGTGTAGTTAGATTTGGAAGCTAGTATATGAATCAGCCTTTTTCCATTTTTCCTTGCAAAAAAATGATTTTTTCCATTCCATCATGGCAGCAAAGTAAAAGTAATGTCAAATACAGGACCTGTTTCTGGGAAGAATAAAGAAACAGTGCAGGGATACATTTCTAATCACTATAATTTTAGGAGGAAAAAATTTACTTGAACACTAAATGTTGACAGCTAAAATATTGTTGTCTGCTTTCTATCCAGTTGTGCTGAGAGTGAATACGAGGAGATGAAGCTGTGTTGTAAAACTAAGAAACTGTAGAAACATTCTCCCCCCCTGCCCCCTCATTTCAAAGGAAACACTTTGAAAGTCAAAGTTGTTATGAGGATATTTTGGTTGAAGATGAGATCTTAGGAGTTCTCCACTTGGAGATATCAAGTACCTACTGTTGGTCTGATTGATTTTATATTTACATTGCACAAGGACTCATGTTTTACACTGTGTTAGTTGCGGCTCTGCACAAGAAAATTATTTTATCCTCATTTGCCATTAATTAACAGTTGTCCATATATTCCTTGAAAAGATATTTTTGTGTTAATGTATATTTTATGTCTATTCATTCTTTGATATTTTGTAGAACGTCAGTCCTCATTTTATTAAACCTTAGAAGTTGCCTTGTGATTGGATTTTAGTTTTTAAAGCATCTCCTAATAGTAGATTACTTTGCCATATTTATAAATGCTTTTCCTTAAATATTTACACTTCTAAAACTATTTTGGAAGCAACTCCAGAAATGTTCCTAGGAAATGGTTTGAATGCAGTGCTATCCAAATGAATTTATTTCATTGTGTTGACTGAAAAGGCTGGTATGTGCGTATAACTTCTATGCTTCAAATTTGGCTGTTTCCATTTCAGACCTGAAGAAGGGCTCGTATGCTTGAAAACTTGCCTGCTTTTTCAATTGCATCGGTTAGTGTAATAAAAGAGATTAAAATAGAGCCTGTGATTACTATATCTTTTACTGCAGCTGATACAAAAGCGGTGAAAAGTACAGGATAGCTTGTTTAAAAGGAAAACAATAAAACAAAACTACTGAATGTACTTCCAGCTTATTTTAATAGTGTGCAACAGTGGGAACAATGAAGAGGCCAGCATGATATAATTGTAAAGCATCAGTAAGTGCTTCACAAGAGTAATAATTCATAATAGACAGTACTTTAGAAAGAGATTGTGTGAGACATTACAAAAATAAAGGCAGTTTGGAATTTCCTCGCTGAGGTGTATTTAGGAAGGGTTCTTTATAAAATTTGAGACTGCCTTTTAAACTTTACCCTTTTTACAGACAACCACATCCTGAATTATCTGTACTATCTAGACACTTTCTGTATGCATTGACCATTGAATTAACATATGCTTTAATCAAAGCAGAAAACAAGAAAAACTAGTAAGATCTCTTCAGATATAAGATCTCACTGAAAAAGCTTTCTTTGGTGAGTGAGCTTTCCTTAGCAATACCTGTAAATATGATACAGACTGTATATCTCTTGCAGCATCAAACTCTCATCAAATAGGTTCACATGTGTATAACGGACATCAGAAGCAAATCAGCAGTAATACAATGCAGCAGGTGAGGTGATTCAGCAGTGTTCTTGAAAACAAAGTACTCAGAACTTTTAAATCCTCAAGGCAAGTGATTTTGCCTAACTCTATATGGACAACATCCAGCCCTGCTCTCAATTTGAGGTTTCTCAGGGTCTGGACAGACAAATAATATTCATTATCTCTCAAAGAAAGATGTAGATTCCACCTTGAAAATATGTACAGTGGGTTACAGATGTCACAGAAAACCAGATTTTCTGCAGCCTCCAGTGTACAGAAGCCTGGATTTTTTTTCATTGAACTGGGCCCTTAGCTAGTAAAGAAAAGCAGTTTAAAATGTACTTGGGCAGCTTTAGTATGCTCAAAATGTACAGTTATTGCCATATCATATCAAACACATTTGTAGCTTCTTTCACGCTAAACTTTTCTTAATGTGCTTTACAGAAACAGATCAACATATTAAAGGGACACTGTCAAGGCTGTTAGTCCTAAAAATTGACCTACTTTGACACTGGTCCCATACTGAAGCTTTTACCTCTGAGATTTGTTCTGTGTACTTCTTCCTGGATAACAGTTCTACACAAGGGCTAGACATATAAATATACATACAAATTAATTTTGCTTTAAAAGAGGAATTTGAGAAAAGATGGTGTTATGGGCAAAGTTTTGGGATCTTCAGCAGTGTTTTTTTTTTAAGGTTCAGACATAACCGCTGTTGCTATCATTACGAGATTTCTGAGGAGATCCCAGTGCCAACATAACATGTGACTCAGAGAGCTGAATGTTTATGCATTGGCAGGTTGATACATACAGAGTGAGTAAGATCTATTAAATGGCTGTGTGTAGTAAGATGTCCATTCAGGCAAAAAGTTTTTTCTGGCTTCTCAAACTTAATAGCCGCCTTCCAAAAGATGACTAACTTGCATTTCCTTGGAGCAGGTATTCTCTGCTTTCCCACAGATTAGGGACTATATTTGAAATGAGGTACTAATTAACCACATAAAGGCTTGGACCTGCCAGGAGCTTAGTTTATGTGTACTGATTCAGTAAAGCATTCATAGAGCTCATTGCTCACTGGACTGGTGAAAACGATATCACAGACTGCTGAATTTATTGCCATGACTATCTTGTTCAAACCCTAACTTTTCTCTAGTGCTTTATATTCTTAGGGAATAATAATTTTAAAAAGATAATAAATCCATACTCTTCAGAGACAAATATCTGTGAAGAAAATGAAATAGAGTGACACCCCAGCAACTCTGGATTGAACATGAGTACCTAGCTCATACTGTTTCCCTCCTAATTGTCAGTTATTTCATAATGACAGGTACTCCGAAGTACAGGGCAGATATACTTTTGAATACAACATGTACTGATCCAAAGTGTGGACATCCATTTCAAAACCCAAACCTCATATTTTTATTCTGGGCAATTGTGTTACAAAAATCCAGTTCTGAGTGCATGGCTGCACATGACTGACATCTCATCCCCGCTCTATTTGTATTGGCTAGTAATATTAAGAAAAGAAATTACTCATAACTGATGTTTTCATGACAACAGACCTGATGTTTTTACAGGAAAGCTGACATTTGTAAAGTCTTGTGCCAAATCCCATGCCAAGTCCTGTGTTTCCCAGGAGGTGTGATCTGGCAGCAGTTTTGCTGGATCCATACCAAAGGGAGAATTTAGCATCCTCTTGCAAATAATTTGCAAGCCAATGTTAATGGAAAGCAAGTGTGCAGTACCTATTCATCTGCATTAACTGGTTTAATGTATTTAATAGAGAATCATTTCATTTCATTATTCAGTCATACTGCTTCTCTGTCACACCTGTGTAGCTAGCAGAAAGAACCACACTTTGTTTCAAAAATCTAGTTCAAAGAAATAGAACAGCATTGCTATTTATTCTGCTACTGTATTTCTTCAGTGGTTCAATATCTAATAGTGCTTCATGGTACTAATATTTGGGGATTTGGCTGTCATCAGAAATGAACTGCCAAGGAAGTACTTATTTTAACAGAGATAGTATATTGAGAAAGGTATAGACTCGCACTTCATCTTGTAATGTCAGAAAAATTTGCTATGTTTGATTTTTTTTCCTTTGCTCTCTTCTTTGGGGAATTAATTTCTACAACAAATGGACATTACAGTTGGATTTCTGAACTGATTCTGTGCAGTTCTCATGGACGCCTCTGGCTAGCTGAAGGCTGGCATCGCATAACTGTTGCTACCAGGCAGGCTACTTGGTTGGTCTTAACTCCCATGTTTCCTCCTTCCCCTCAGGAAAATTTGCCGAAGTTTGTATCCCTCCTGGCTAACCCCGTAGCTGTCTTAATAACCTGAAGCCTGTCCCCAGGCTAGCTGTCTCGGTGCTATCTCATCCTCTGTCTTGCAAACCCAAATGTAGTTAATGTGACTTCAGCAGAGGGTCAGGATTATTCTGGGTCTGCTGTCGACTCCCTTCTGAGTTTCTGTGCTGCTTTGGGTCCTAACACAGGGCTCCAGAAAGAGACGTACCTAATTCCCGGTAATATCTACATGCCATTTCTGACAGCTCTTCTGTGTCCACCCGGAGTGTGAGTGGTTGCTTAGCGCAGGGAAACAGGAAAGTGATGAATACAGGGTTCACATATAGGTACAGGCCAAACAGATACTGTGAACCTAGCATTTCACTTGGAGTTTCTCTTAGGATGAACAGAGTTGTGTAGCTATGCTTATGGCACAGATGAGAATCAACATGCTCTTTTGCTCTCTTTACCACTTCTTTGAAAACCCTGGTGTACAGTCTCTATAATTTTGCGCACTTTATCTCTATAATAAACCAGTAACTGAACAAACATGATTTGAAACCCAAACATAAATACACTGAAGGGTATTTTTTTGAGATCTGTTTTCAGTTCTTTCTGTTTATCATCCTTAATTTTTGTAACTCTGCCCAAGCACTATGGCCATTATCATTTCTATCTGTACTCTGATTTCTTCTGCTTTTTTCAATGCTTGCCAGAAAAACCTTTCTTCAAAAAGACTTGCTTCAGAGTGTCTGTAAACTGTCTTGTAGCACCAATACTCCTCACATAAACTTTTATTTGTCTCATTTGTATTATATTTCTCAAAAGCTTAACATTATGTCTGCAATCTACAATTCTACTCCATTTTTATCCTTTCTGACTGTTTTGGTTCTATAGTAGTTACAAAACCTACCAATTATGTAAAACATTGTATCTAAGAAATCTGTGGTAGGGCAGAAGGCAGTACGTATTCAACATATTCAAGCTTCAGCTGCCGGGTGTTGGGAATATCGTTACTGCCATCAGCCCCACAACTGTAAGATCATATGGGACCCTGTTACACCAACTTCACTCAGCTACTGGTTCCCAAAACTCCAGTGGTGAACCGCAAGAAGCTTCACAAGGCAACGTGTTTGATTGTAGTTTATAGAAAAAGAACCACTGTAGAATCAGAGAATAGTTGAGTTTGGAAGGGAACTTTTGAAATTGTCTGGTCTAACCTCCTGTTCAGAGCAGATCTAACTTCTGAGTTAGGTCACTTCACTTTTCTCTTGTTCTTCATATTTCTTGTTTATATACTGTTTATGTGTACAGTGTTATATACATAATGTTTATTACATAAGTCCTTGATCCAGAAAAATGTAAGAATGTCACTGTACATTTTTAGTGTACATGCATACAGTGCACACATTCACTGTACCTTTCAAAGTGTGGTGTATCCCTATAAAACTGCAAAATATAATACAAATACATGATTGGTTTACTAGGACTATGAAAAATGATTACATTAATCCTGGATGTTACTCCTTTAACTAAGACTTTTCAGCATATTTAGGCAATTTCCTTTCTAATTTCATGGCCTTTATGGTCAATGGCCTTCACCTAAAAGGATTTCCAAAATGCAGGGAGCTGCATTTCATTACTTGCATGTTATTTTTTCCTGATGCTTTCCAAAGTTTATCAGTCATTAATGATATTTCTCTTATATTCTGTCATTAATTTCTAATTTTAACTTTTGTTTGAGTTCCAAGTTGACCTCTTCCTTGCTGCTGGGACATGTACTTGTCACTTGTGAAATCAGAGCACAAGCCACCTTATTTATGTCTGTTATTTTTGGCTTATGGAATGTCCGATCTTCCTCTGAGTTTTTGTCTTAATGTAGGACACTTCGGCTGATTTAGTTTCATTTTTCTCCGTCTGTCGCATTTAATTGTTCACTTGTTTCAGTTTTAATGCTGTTTTTGCAGCTGGACTGGAATTTGTACTCTCCTGAAGTGCACCGTGCTGTGTCTCCTCTACCAACATATCCAGAGGATTCCTAGGAAAAGGGAAAGCACTCTCAGTGGTAAGAAAGACAGAAATGGCAATATATTTACAGCGATCCTAGCTGAAGTACACTTGCTTCTGTTCATGTTTTTCTAGTAGACAGAATTTTTGTTTATGTTCCAATGGAAAGAGTAAGAGATGTTGTTCCAAGCATGCTATTCAAAGACAGATGTTTCTCTTTCAGTAAAAGTGGTCTGGTGGCCCTCTGTGACAGTGATGATATAAAAATGCCATTTACTTGATTTTTAATGAAAGCATCAAGTACATCTTTCACATCCACTCAAAGAGAAGAGCTGTCTTGGTTTTTCTATCCTGTATATTCACAAGGAAATACAACTGCATTGTTCTGAGGTCTGACTCTGCACTTTTGCCTAATCAGAGCAATTTTCCTGCTTGTCATGCATAACATTACTACAGCTTTAAGCAATTAATTGGATAGTTCTGTACTAAGATATCTCCAAACTGAAGACTCGTGGAGCATAATAGATGAGCTGTCTGCATCAGAACTGAAGCCTTAAAGATGACAACCTGCAACGTCCAGCAAAATTTCTTTCTTGAGTGGCAGTCCTTATTGCTGACATACATTTGATGTATGCTAAGCACTATCCATTGCATGTCAGTTTATAGACCTTTAATTCTGCAGACTTTTCAAATTTGTTTTGAAATTCTCAGTACGAGTTTTAGGATAAAGCCTCATAGACTGAGATCCTGCACAGCTCTGCTTGAAGATTACAACCTCATTATAAACCTCATTTTGTAAAAAGTAGAATCTGGGTGTCTTTGACCAAGTTTTCCTGTCTTATCATGAAATGTACTATGCACTGACTGGCTGTCATTCTCAGCTTGAAGGAGCTGTTTGCTTAAAGTACACCGTAATGGTTTTGGCAGGGAGTGGTAATAGATAGCACACCAGTAATGATGAAAAGCGTGATATAAAATGATCCAAATAAATTGTAAGGGTTAATTTCTCCAATAGCTCAAAGTTTCTATGTAAGCGGCTTATGGCAAAATATTATTTCTAAAAATTTCTGCAGCTACTGAACAGAGAATGGTCCGTTGCTGTAGTGCCTGTTTGTATATCATTGGTCTTTCCATCATGGATAAGAATGAAAAGCTGTCAGAAAGTAAGAGCAACCAATCCCCCAAACTCAGTTGGTGCGTAAACCTCTTATTCCAAAACTGCCAAACCCAAGTGTGGGGCATACTTAGCCTGGATAACAAAATTACTAATACAAATTATGCACAATTTTTATTATTTGAATATTTTTTGTTATTAAAACTTCTCTTTTGAAGCTCAGCTAACCTAATTAATATGAGAAAAATAGACATTCTGAAGATGATAAAGAAGTCTGATGACCAAGTTAGAGATCAGGGAAGGTCAAAATTAGGGGTTTATTTGTATGCATTACTGCCCAGTCTTTAATTAAATTTGATTATATGGATTAAGATTCTGTATTTCTGTTATAATGACTGGTAGCTTTCTCTATGTATTCTCACGAGTTACAGAAACTATGTAAGAGCGATAAAATACCTGTAACTTTCCTATGAGTATTACAAAATCTGTTTATCTGCTTTTGCTTTCAGACTTAGATGTCCGTATATGCTGGGCTGCATTCATGTTCTCCCACTAACTTTTTTGTCGTAATATCACGTACTTTTTATTTTAAACCATTTATATGATAACTACTCTATTTTTCTTAATTAATACGGTGATCTGATAGTGTCTTTTAAATGTACTAGTTATTTCAGCTTTAAGTAGGTTGAAAATAGAATAAACCAGATAAATAGCCATTAATATATTTTGGATGCATATACTAGGACTTTCTCCTTTAATTCTCAGAACTGTGGTGTGTCATACAGTTGCATATTGCTGTGAACTTTCTGTCCACGTGCTTCACATATTTGATTCAAATCATGTTCAGGGCAGACTACAGCAATTTAAGGAGCTGCATGCATTTCGAGTAGTTAGCTCACTTTTTTCCCCCCTTTTGTCTGGATTGGTCCTGGCTTAGGCTGGTTCTGATGTTCCAGGATAAATGGGATTGTGTTGTAGCCAAGTAGATGCTGAGAGTGTAGAAAAGGCTCTAGCTGGACAGCTGAAGTCCTGCCCAGAGAACATAAAGCTTGCCAACATCCTGCTGTAATTTCTGAGTCAGGTAATATCCTTTCCAAAACAGCCATTTAGGAACACAAAATCTTTTGAAACTCTTGATTGAGGGCAGCCATTGTCACATTAAGTCAAGTTCCTCTCAGCAATTAACAAATTGACTGGTTTCAGTAGAGCTCATCCCTGGCTTTACAGTCCTGTTTTCAGGAATTACAATGGTGTTTGCCGTCAGCTGGGATTCATCAATTATGGGTAGAGGAGAAAAAAATCAGAAAGTGTTAAGAAAATTTACTTTTTTTTGTTGTTTTGTGAATTAGATAAGTGGTTGAATAAAAATAAAAACGTTTAAAAAAGCAAAAACGAAACAAAACAAAAAGTAAACCAAGTTAAAGATAAGACCTATCTGACTGTGTTGCTTGCCTTGGAATATTATTTTTTATTATTTAACTCCCCCAGTTAGGAGTTTAGGAGTAAGCATACTGGCTTACTTAAGCAACCACTGATGTCTAAACAAAAGCACCATAACGTAGAAAGAAAAGAAGGAAATGGAGAAAACACAAATTAGAAGTAAATTAGCTACATCTTGGCAGAAGATGCTAATGAAATCTGTTTTATATCAACTTCTTGCAAATGAAAGCTCCTGTGAATTGGTTAGCTGTGATTAATCATGGTTTTTTTTGTGACTGTAAACATTGCCATGAACAGTCCTTATATTCATTTAAGGGGAAACAAGTAAAACGTTCTCTTTGGTAAAAAGAGTATTAAAAACCTTTGTCTCTCATTTTTTATTTGCTGCAGAAATTCAGAAGCAAATCATTAAAATATACAAAATGTGAATTTGATCTCACTTGCTCTAAATGAATAGTGTGTTTCAATGTTTAATGCTAGAAACTATTACTGCCAGATCACACTGAACTTCTGACTCTCATAAAGGCTGTGTATCATACATCGTGATGTTAGTATTTTCAAAATACTCAATGAAATAACAGATGTTTGACCTATTAACGGATCTGCTAATAAAGGAGTGAATATTCATTCCTCAGCACAACTATTTTAAATGTGCCAAGTTCATGAGCAGGCTAACAGTTTGTGAAATAGAATAGAAGAAAATCTGCACACACACCCCTCCCCACAAAGGCATTTTTTGTGGGGGGGGAGAGGTGTGGTCAACCAGAATATTTAAGGGGATTTCCCTTTTAAGAGAAAAGCCCAAGAAAGGGAAAAATAAACTTGTCAGGCTTTGCTAGTATAACAGTAAGCAACATTTGTTGCCATTACTGTAAATTTCCATAGGTAATATGTTGTTAATAGTAAAGCAGAAGCTTCCCACGTCAGTATTAAATAATTGTGGAACTAGTGCTTTTTTTTCGGGGGGTCACCTCTCCCTGGCTGGTGCCACTTAATCCTCTGCCTTCATACATTGTCATAGTCTACATTTTGCTCCTCTTGCTTTGCTCTGGCAGTAGAGTATTTGTCATGTATTATTCCTTTCTGCCCCTGCTTCACAGGAACAAGAGTTCAATCAATTTACTATTTTTATTTGTGCACGTTGTTCTCGTCCAGTCACTCTGTAGCACCTGCCACTTTGCTTTTCCCCTTCCCCTTCCCTGTCTCTTTTGTAAAGGATTGAGTTGTGTTTTATCCCCTAATCCTTTCAAAGTACTGTGTACCTTTCTAAATGATGGCAACCTTCTGACAAGGTAAGAAGATGAGAAAGCTGGAAGCCACATCAGGAGGACCTGCTAAGTCTGTTGTGACAACAGGGGAGGAATGCTCTGACTTGCTCCATTTAGGTCTGAAAGCACCTGTGCTGTTTCTGACAGAGAGGGACCCAAACCGCGGGTCCTGTTGTGTGCTGCCACTCAGTCCAGCCTGCATTGCTGTCCCTCCTGCCCTCCGTCCCTTCCTCCCTCCCTTCCCTCTTTGCTGTCTCTCTCTTACCCTCCCTTCCTAACAGCTGAAGAAAGGATAAAATAGCAGAAGGCTTTGCTAAGAATTATGCAACTCATATCAAAATATACAAATTACCCTTTCCTGACTGAAAAAGCAGAGACAGTAAGAGAAGCTAATTTGTGCTTGTGTGTGTCACAGGCACTGCGTTCCTGGGTTCCAGCCTGGATCAGTTGTTATTTTAGTCCTGAATTCACTTTAAATAAAAAGCTGCATTCTTCCTTTTTTGGCCTAGTAAGGTCCTTATTTACATGAAGCTGTCAAGTGTTATGACATTTAATGTTAATAATGCCACTTTCATTATTTTACTGTGTGTCTGCTGCACTCTTATAAGAACCACAGGTACGAAACATAAATGTTTCTGACGGTGCTGTCATAACCAGGGACATTGAAAGAAGCTCAGCTAAGATGTCTGTTACAGGTACCACAAGAAGGGCAGATGCCTTGCCATCTCTGTCACTCCATTCTTGTGGGGCAATACTCAGACCATTTGTTCGTGCATTACAATAATATTCTCTAATGCCATTCTCAGCACCATACTTTTGCCAACAGTGATAACTATGGAAAAGAAAGCCTAAACTGAAGTGCTCAGCCAGTCTATCGATGCTGCTGCTGAGGAACAGAAGGACAGTTTCAGACTAAAAGGCAGCATCATAATCTCAAAGATTTTGCTCAACCTGCAAAGTCATAAAGGGAAACTTGAATGTCATTTTATGATGCCAGAACTTAGATGATGAGGCAAATGGAATATACGACATATATGCAAACCTGGGTACTGATAAACTTAAATACAGTTTTTGCTACTGTTATCATCTAAAAAAAAAAAATAGTTTATTTGATTCTTTACATTGTTTTTCTTTGTTCTGCACTGGCCGGTCCGGAACTTCTGGTGCTGAAAGGCATTAAGAGGCAACAGCATTATCATATTTATTCTTTACAGTAAAGCACATGCAATGGGTTATGAATTAAAAGTCCCAACAGCTGTGATGGGTAGCTAATTTGATTTGTTTCATCTTACAGAAAGAGAAGATGAGACAGGAGGATGGTCAGAAACCTTTTAAAAAAACAGTAGTAAATCCAGGATTATAAATCAGTGGGTTTGTATTCTTATTTCTGTGTTCACTCTCATACGTATACTACCCCATGAGAGAGAGACTGTCCTCATAAAATTCCAGCTCAGGTTTGAAAATCCAGGTGTCCTGGATAAGCATGAAATTTTACGTGCTCCCTTCTAAGGGAAAGTTCAAAAGACTTAGAGGTTTTATGTAATTGGGATAAGCAACTAAAATTTCATGCTTATCCAAATGGTGCTAAAGCTCTCAGTCTTTGAACTCTTCTTTAGAAGGGAACACCAGAAGAAACTTAAAGGGATGGGAAGAGGCATACATAGATGGGTTCAAGGAAAGAGAAAGTACAAAAAAAAAGAGAAGGGGTAACTATGTGTGTGTGTGTGTCTTTGTCTGTGTGCGTCAACATGGAAGTGTATTTTCCAGTGATAGGGAATGTTCAGTTTGAAGGCAGAAGAAAAGAAAAAGTTCATGGAAATACTGCAAGTACAGTCCAGCATCGTACACAATCAAGCTTTTAGGTCCAACCTTTCAAAGTAGGTGAACTCACATTGAAGACCATAAGTATACTTGGTAAGATTACGAAAGTATTTGAAAATTGGTCCATGTATCATACAATAGATTGGGACCAGACTTCAAATTCTACTCTGAAAATAGAGATTATAATTATGAAGTGGTAACCTAATTTTCTATCTTGCATTGAAAACAACAAAATAATTATGGTAAGACGTGTGCTAGTAAAATAACTGCAGTTAGGGATTGCTTGTCCTTTAGCATGTTTCTCACAAATGCAAATTGTTTGTAGTGAAATATGAGCTTGATGATTATTAATCAGAACAGAAGTTCTAATAAAGTGGTTATATATTCATGTTTACAATGCCTAAATGAATGATTTCAAGACAGGATGTAACAAGAAATAATAATCAAAGTAATAGAGTCAAAACTCTTAAAAAGGCAAACATATTCAAATCCCACAACAAAATGAACCATGTCTGCTTTATTGAACTCTTTATTAGTCTGCCAGCCAAACTGGAAGGTCTAATGGAAACCCTGTATCTGCTACTGTCTGAATGAAAGTAATGAAAGTAATTCAGAAGTTTGAAACTATGATTTAACTGAATATCCATTTAACTGAAACTAATTCAATTTAGTTGAAAACTGTTTTCCCAAGTTGTGTTTGTTCACAGCTAACCCTATTAGTGCCATCCATTAAATATTCATTGAGAACCTGACTCTGATTTTCTTCATGTCAATAACAAGGTTTTTATTGAATTCAATGATAAGAAACTTACCTACCTTTAATGTTCAAAGCAGTTTATAACTCGCAGAAATTAGCCAGTTTAAAATCAGCACAAAAGTAGTAACTCACATTTTTGAGGACATATAAAAAGCGTGCTAGGTGTTATTAAGTCTAACTACATGTTAAATCAGTGAATTCTTTAAGTAAAAACTCACAAATGTAAACTTATATCTTAAGAGGCTGACAGAGTCATGTGACGTGATAAATCACCACCACGGGAAAAGCCTCTGGCTTCAAACTACTTTTAAGCATGCATACTCTAACTTATCTTTTTTGTACTGCTATAGTGAAATAATTTAACTGACTCTGTACTTGCAACTCTGGTACTTACTGATTTAAAAATGTTAAGGTTTATGAGTTGAAACTTGTTACTGAAATTTAAGAGTGTATTAAACGTAAGTTAAAATAACTGTGCCATCAGCTCAGTAAATTAGTTTAGGTAACATAACTTCAGTTGCCTTGAGCACTGTGGGCTCAAAACCTGCCTGAGAAACTCAGGAAATCCGTTGCAAACAAGCTCAGAGTGCTGCGTCTAGACTGCTTCTGGTGTTGGTGTAAGCTAGTGCAACATTTACTTACATCTTTCTTCAGTAGTCACTGCAAATGCAGGGGACGTACGCTCTTATACATGGATTTTTAAAGTAGCTTAAGGTGTTTAGGCTCCCAAATGTTATTAAAAGACAACAGAGTTTGGATGTTTATCCACCAAGGGTGGACTGAGAGTCCTGGGTTCAGTAAGTGGAGTCAAATCAGTTGACCAAAAGTAGACGTCTACTGAAGGGATCTTCAGTGCACTGATTGCACTGATTTGGGGTTTAATTCAGTTGCCTAAAAATAGGCCTCTGTTGTCATTGTAGACAAGCTAAGGTATCCCAACCTGTTTTTCGCTGCCATCCCAGAAAGATTCAGCGCTCCCACACAACCTGTGTCATATCTGCCTTATAAATATCTTGGATAACCCAAACAACTCTAAATTCCTATGTTTATACAACTGAATTGAGACACAGGTCTCCACTGACAGAAGCTTAGATGCCCATCTCACCAGTAGGCTTTTGAACGCAGAATCCTAAATCTAAAACAACAAATGAATCCCACCCAAAAATTCATGGTGATGACTGTTTACTTCAGCTGTTAAATGGTTAATGAATGTCTCAGATAATCAGCAAAGTTGTTGTCTTACAAAGCAAGTGACATATTGAATGCATACACTGAAAAACTTCTAATGTAAATAAAAACATCTCTTGGTAAGCAGGTCAAATATGTCGTCCCTGTTGAACCAAGGCTCAGGTACCGCTGACTCAAATTCTGTGCTGCTTCATGACTCACAAAATAAGATCAACAAGGCTCTGCAGATACTTTATACGTATAAGAAAGCTTACCCTTTGGGTAATTCTTTCATTTTCTTAAGCTGCTGAAATTTTGAGAGCAAAGTAGGATGTCACAGCGTATTCAATTATTACAGGATTTGGGGTCAGATTAATTTGGGCATTTATCTATTTCTTGTATGCTATTTTTTTCTTAATAAAAAACTTTCTTCTTAAGATGATCTTCTGGGTAGAGGGTAAATGCTCTTGCCCAGGTGCAACGGGACTTGCTTCATTTCACTTAGATAGTCTTAAGTGCACAGTAAATAACATAGGAGTGAGGGCAGAATGGTACCAGATATTTCACTTTCTCTTCATTGCTCATCCCAGACTATACTGGGTGAAGACAAACCTTTCAGCCGAAAGAAGTTAAGTGTGTTGCTTCACAATTTTATTTAGCATAGTTAGGCGTTGTTTCTAGTTGTTAGTTTCTTGTTTGATACGGTGAGAGGAGCCAGTCAAACCTGAGGTTGTTCTAGACATCACAGAATGAGTATCATTCCCTACCTGAAGAAGACATGATCTTAGTACAGAAGATAAGACAAATAATGGCAAGAAGGGTAGGGCGTCCACTTGGTGGTAGTGTTTGATGATCATTCCAGCTCCACAATAAGAAAAAGCCTTCTTTTCTTCTGTTTCATTTTCAGGGATGATTAGCTGAAGGGAAAGCAGTAGAATGAGAAGGGAGGCAGGGAGGGCAGTAGGTTAGAAGAGGGAAGGGAACGGAGGTTTCATCGCAGTTCCCTTCAGGCTACTTGGCAGTCTCTGGTTTTTTTGCAGATTCAACACTGAAGCTAAAAGTCCTTTGCAGGAGTGTGCTTGTTTCATAACAGTATCAGGGAACTTTGAACATCTCTTTCCCTCAGCTTGCCATTGGCTCCTCATACTTCCCTGTAGTTGTTTGCCTGAGCATCAAAGAAGGGGTTGTAGTATTGCTTACACTTTTCTCCATAGTGCTTCAGACAGAAGTCATCTGGCTTTCTCCCTCTCTCATTTTGGAAAGGAGTGTGCAACTGGGACAAAGGTTATTAGTAGTAACAGTGCAGCGGTCCATTTTGCTCAGGGTATCTTTTGTCCCCCTGTTTTTTTGTAACAAGCTCAAGGACCCTGCTAAGTTACTGCAATGACTGGACTCCTGTAGTGTGGAGGTTTATCGCCGAAGGTCTGTACCCCTGTGAGCTGTCATCTCCCTGTGTTTCAGTATTGGCCTCCCCTCTCACAAGACAGCATTTGCATGGTAAGCTGCTGTGAGACATCTGCTGTGATACAGATAACATATCAAAATAGCATAGATGTAGATATTTCCAATCAGCCAGGAATATTTTACTTCCACGGTTAAATTGCACATCTTCTAAATAAGACAGCCACATCAAATTCCACTATCTTGCTGAAAATATATTCTTATAGGAATAGCAGATCTTTGCAATACTCTTAGCAATAGACACTTATTTAATTGAATTTCATACTTTGGGGGGGGGTTGCAGCCAACAACGGGAGTAGCAGTCTATTCAGAGAAAAAAGTTATATAGAGGGTGATAAGGTGTAGGAAGGGTAAATTTATAGTCAGATTAAGATATTTGAGAGTTGGCATGACTCTAGTCCACTGAGGACCAAAGATTTACTTCTTGTTATTCTCTGTGTTATGGTCTAGACAAGTGAGTGGTCTGTGCGGTGGGTGGCGAGCTGGCTGACAGGCTGCACCCAGGAGTGGTGGTAAATAGCTCTTTTTCAAACTGGCAACCTGGCCCAAGTGGGGTCCCCCAGGGATCGATATTGGACCCAATGCTATTTAATACCTTCATAAGTGATCTGGATGATAGGATCAAGTGTACCCTGATGAAGGTTGCTGATGATACCAAACTGAGTGGCGAAGTGGACGCTTCGGAAGGGAGACCCACCCTGCAGGAAGACCTGGATAGGCTGAGAGTGGGCTAACAAGAAACTTATGAATTTCAACAAGGACAAATGTAAGGTCTTGCATGTGGGAAAACATAATCCAGGAGAGCAGCACAGACTGGGATCTACCTGTCTGGGGAACTCTGTGAAAAGGGACATGGGGGTCCTGGCAGACAGCAAGCTTTACATAAGTGAACAGTGTGCTGTTGCAGCAAAGAAAGCCAACAGGATGCTGGGCTGCATCAACAAGGGCATCACCAGCAGAGATAAAGGAGTCATTATCCCATTCTACTCAGCGCTTGTCAGGCCCCACCTGGAATACCGCATTCAGTTTTGGTCCCCACTATACAAAAAAGATGTGGACAGGCTGGAGAGGGTCCAGAGAAGGGCAACAAAGATGATCGAAGGACTGGGAAGCCTGCCATATGAGGAAAGGCTGAGAGAACTGGGTTTGTTCAGCCTTGAGAAAAGAAGGCTTAGGGTAGACCTTATCACCATGTTCCAGTATTTAAAGGGTGGCTACAAAGAAGATGGAGACTCCCTTTTTACAAGGAGTCACATGGAAAAGATGAGGGGTAATAGGTACAAGTTACTCCTGGGGAGGTTCCGATTGGACACAAGAGGAAAATTTTTCACAATGAGAACAGTCAACCGTTGGAGTAATCTCCCCAGGGGAATGGTGGATTTTCCATCATTGGACACTTTTAAGATTTGGCTGGACAGGATGCTGGGCCATCTTGTTAAGATCATGCTTTTGCCAGAAAGGTTGGATCAGATGATCCTTGAGGTCCCTTTCTACCTGGCATTCTGTGATTCTATGATTCTATGATGCCGTACTTTTGTTTCAATTCTATTTCATCCATTTTTCTTTCTGGATGTGTGAGGAGACTTGTGAAATGATAAAAAAAAAAAAAAGATGCATTAATCTCCTATCATTTCTTTTCTTCTGTGAGTTTTACCAATCTTGCAATGTTTTCCTCAGTGAAATGATACTGAATTATAATGTGTTTTGCTGAGATTAGGCTGTATCATATGCACTGATGGAAGGGGTAGTATCTAACTGGATCAGAAGGATATTCAAGATGGAAGACCGTCGTTGCTAAATAATATTAAACTATAAGCATATAGATATATGAAGAATGTTGAACCTACCACTAGTACTTACTAATGCCTAAACATTTTTGCATGCATTGAAAAAGTTATTGCACACACGCTGAACAGGACATAAACACATTGAAAAAAGGAAATTAAAAACTAAGCTATCTCCAGCATTGCATGCAGAAACATATTCTATATCTATTGCATTATGCATATGCCCCCCCACTATGATCTTCAGACTCCAGGAACATGTTAGTCTTCAACAACCCTCTCACACTACTTGTGCATTCCATTTTATGCATATCTTTATAACTGCTTTTCATCACCACGTTATCTAACTAGCTACTAATCAATTTTTATTTCAGGGAATGTTTTTGTGATGTTATTTTTATTATTCTATTTCTCTCACTGTCATATTTCCATTTTCTCTTTTATTCTTTTTTGTTTCCATTTAGGGTGCTAAAAATTAACTCCAAAGACAACAGCAAAATCAACCAAATATGATCTGCTGATTTTCCCTGATGAAATTAGCATTACTGCTATTTTTATGTGTGTGGTCCAGATTTAGAGGTTCCTGAGCAGTGTTAGTTCAGCCAGTCTTCGTACTTGCATACTGCACAGTTCATTAAGGGCTGAAGCACCTTATTCTTAGAAAAGATACTGTCATCAAAATGAAATATTTCTCACTTTAAAAAAGTGTATATAATAATGTCAATTTCATCAAGTCCAAAGGTTGAATTTCATAAACAGCTCCATTTTTTTTTAAACCAGCAAAATGAAGTTTGGAAGGAGGTAAAATTGATCTGCCTTTGTTGCTCATTAGGGATTAAAGGAAGACAAGGGAGCAACAGTTGGCATTGAGGGGACAAAGAGCTTTTAGGATGCAGTGGTAGCTAGAAAAACAGTGCTTATAAGTTTGCTTGGAACATCTTGAGATTAAAATGAGGGTTTTAACCTTTGGAGGAGTAAGATTTTGGAAGGGTGGTGAAGGCTAGCCATCAGACACTTTTCAAAGTAGAACTTGTTCAGCTTTTGCAATAAATTGTATGAAGTCATTTCTGTAGATTTGATAAGCTTTGATAGCCAGACCTGGTTCCTTTAAGTCCTGTATTTTGCTTTAGCTCTATGGCTTTACTTATTTTGTTCTAACTTGAGAATGTAAGTTCACAACAGACAAAGCGTAAGGAACAGCATAAGAACAGAAATTGTGATATTATTTATTAGGTATATTCTTCCATCACCCAACAAATTATGGCACAGGGCCTTCCTTCTTACATCAGTGATGGGTTCCATAACCATGTATGGTAACTTTATCTTTCATGGATTGGTTTGGTCACTTCTTGCATCCATGTGAATTTTAGCAGCCACAATGTCTTCTGGCATACAGGATGGGTTGTATGAAGAAATCTCTTTTGTTGTTATTGTTGCTGTACTGAATATACAATCTACTAATCTTAGTTCTCGCCCCTAGCTCCTGTATTTATGAGAAATGATGAACAACTCTTCTCAGTTCATTGTCTTCTGCCACATTTGATTTTATAGACCTTTGTTATATCCCTTTCAGTCATCAATTTTTCAAGATAAATAGTCATGTGTGTATTCATTTTTCTTCACAATCTGCTTTTTACCACTGAGTTGACATTTTCATAAAGTTCTCAATATATTCTCAATATTTTTTTATCTTGGGGCAACAGCAGGTCAAGAGAACATACCCGTGTCTGTGAATAAGAAAATTTCTTACCTCCCTTTTTTTAATATTAATCTGTCTTGAAGTTCACCTGACATTCTATTACTAAGTATAATAAGGTTAGTCTGTAGTTCTTAGCAGTCAGCCCTGATGAGCAGCAATAAATTTTATCACCTCATCCCCTTTCAAGAATGTCTACATTGCGTAACACTCTCCATGGCATAGCTCTTTGCCTGACCTCAGTTACTACCACTTGAGACAGTCAAAACTGCTCACTGTTTCCTGCCTTTTAATCAGTTCTTTGTTCTATGTGCAGATACGTATTGTCCCACTGAATTTTAGGTTCTTTACAAGTGTTTAGTGAAGGACATCATCACATGAACCTATATAACTAACTGTATTAAGATTCTCCTCCATCCACATGCTTGTTCTAATGATAAATGTAAACATTATTTTATTTTGTATGCAATATACATTTGTTACAATTTATCTCATGTATTTCAGTATTATCAAGATTAATGCTTTCTCCTTTATTGAACAAAACAACCATGTTCTGCCTCCTGCATGTTCATAATAGCTCCTGAAGATTTGCAAAACATAAAGAAAGGAACATCTGGGCCTGGAAGTTGGGTTGGTAGGACCTAGTGAGCTGAGGGAATTTCAGATGTAGAAGTGGTTGCCAAGGGTTTTGAAAAGTTTGCAAGAGTTTACCCTCTTAATAACACCTGATTTTTTCTTGTTTGTGTGATTGTTTTCATTAACTTTTTAGTCTCCTGGCTCCCAAGTACAAAGCTGTTAGTGACTTGGTCTTACAAGTTTATGCCCTTAAGACAGCACTTCCAGTAACACAGATCTGCTAGTACTTTCTAGCAAGCCTCACTGTTAGCTTTATGTTAATTTTAATAAAATCTAATGCCACAGATCCAAAATTCTTTGCTTCTGTTTTGTTTTAGATCTGAATCTCCTTGAGAATATTTTTTTGTCTGCTGCCATTGGCAGATGAGCTAATATCCCTTCGAAGCAAGCAAAGCACATAATTACTTACATGAAAAGCAAGCGCTTTGGGAGAGTTCACAACTAAACCCACCCCTTAGAGGAAAATAGGAAGGGCATTGGCAATTAGATAAGCTGCACTTCAGACATGAACAAACACATTTATCAGATAATTAGTAGATACTTTTCTAGGTATTTCTGGCACTGAGATCCAAAGCAGTGCTAAGGCAGGTAAGCTCATCTGATGAGAAAGAAATGCCCTGTGGCTGCAACAGACTGCTGACTTGAGAGGGAGAAATGCCCTGTGTTGTAACTCCTTGCCTGCTTCAGACATTCAGTGTTCTTTGTCTTGAGTCTTCAGCCAGTGTTACCTATTCTCCTCTCGTAAGCTAGAAGGCAAGAAATGTCACTTTCAGAGAAAGAGCAGCCTCCTGTGAACTGCCTGGTTCTTGCAGGGGAGAAACCCCACTTTGAAGAACCTGAGAGGTATTTCAGGCAGAGTAAGGTGAGGGAGCAGACACACTCAACAAAATTATCCAGAAATAACTTGTAGTTCACATTTTTTCTCGGAAACGGGAACTGGGTATACTATGCTACAAGCAGACTCAACAGTATTATTTTGGTAGAAGCTGGCCTACCAGGGAATTTACTACTGAGATGGATGGCTCCAAACAGTTGACAGTGATCTCTGAAGGCTCCTGGATTTCTGTCTGGACCACAAGGGACCTTTAGAAGCAAATCCTGTAATGTTTTTCTATGGAGAGAGGAGGGTTAATGTGTTCATAAGGATGGGAATGTTCTGACAGTTGGAGTAGATAATGATGGAGATATTGCCTACTCTTTATCAGTGATTAAAAGAATGAAAGATATTGCAGAAACGTTGCAATTTCTGTGTTCATGTATGTGTATACACGCACATATATATACATATATATGAAAAGAATATGCATGACAAAAACTCTAGTGGGCTACTTTCATAAATTAGAGAATGATCCTTTTAATGATCAAAACCATTAAGGATTGAACAACTAAGTGACTGAATGATCTGATGTTTTCATTCAATAAATAAAGCATTCCAGGCTAGTAAATTTCATTGTGAATAAATTTCTTTTTCAAAATACAAAGCACTTGTGATGCTTCAAGGCACAAGTTTACAAAATAGTCTTTGAAATGTTCTTCTCCCAGTGAGTTGTATGCCTGTAGAAAGTTACTAGAAACATTGTTCGGTGATCAAAATGATAAAACACAATCTCCTGAAAATTTTAACATGATCTTCAATGTTACTGGCTTTTTCTTCTGAATGACTCTGGATATATGTATATATTTGTAGACATGCACATTACATAATGTATATAATACATGCTTATCTAATAGTATACAACTATAAGGGTTTTTTGAGACTCAAAATGACATTTTCTCATGAGTACAGATACAATATTTAAAAAAAAATATTTTGAGAATAATTTTGATTTTATTCTAATTCAGAACAAGCACCGTGCTCAACAAGTAAACATTTTGAAAATAATGGTGATACCTGTTTCCCGACTAGTCTTATGATATACACTCACCATATTACGCATACTCAATGTCATGTATTAAGTTTCAAACTTTCTTCCAAACTGCCTTAAAAATGTATTTCTTCATTTGACAAGATTTTAAAATATCTCAGCATGTCTGATTTTAATCTTCTGTTCCATCATAATCGCCAATCACGGGTTGCACAAAAATGAGAGACGGTTGTAATTTTGGCACTGCTGCCAAGAACCATTTCCTCCAGAAAGCAGCTTTCAAAAGTCTTTGTTTCATATTTACATTCACAGAGTGAACATTAAATGAAACTTTGTAGTTCTTAAACACAAGAAACTATCACATGTGTGCTGCTGTAGTTTCAACAGCTTTATAGCAAATACAATAATACTACTTTACTCACAGGGAAGATAAATTCATTAATGTTTGTAAGAAGGTCTAAGAGCCACACACAGAAGGTAATTTGTAAGTGCCTATGTATAAAGGCAAAGAATATTATTCTAGCTGTGCGGCTTTATAGATAATATAATATAGAAATGCTGTACTTAGACGGACCAAAGAAATAAGGGTTATCTAGCATGTTAAGGAAAAGTTAATGATGCTGGGAGAGACCCATTACCTTCTTTGCATGTATCTATACAGCAGTTTTAATACATAACTTGTTTATTCTGCATTTTTATTTTCATTTTGGAAGTGAGATCACAAGACTTTATAAAATATCTACCTTGAAATATCTATTGAGTGGTATTTCTTTAATGTAAAGTTAGCTATCTGAAACCTAGACATCTAAATGCACTAGTCATTTGTATTTTCTCCATAACCAGCACAGAAAAACATGCACCTCCTGAGGGCAGTTCTTCCTTGGTATACATCAAAACTAGGTGGGATGAAACACCTTCTGGAGATGTCTATCTGCATCCATTAACTATAGAGGGAGCCTATTTTAGATTAGCTTTATCTGTCTATAAGTTAAAGATCTAATGGAGCCAAGGCTCTCCCTTTCTGCTCCATTAGTGAAAGATGCTGCCAACCCCTCCAATTATTTTCTAAAAAAGAAGGAATGAGACTCTGACCCTACTAAAATCAGTGGCTCCACAAACTCCAGCAAGGCCACCACTGCTTTACACTGTTTACATGCATGCAAAATATCCAACTTCAGTCTAGTCTTTCTCCTCCTTGATTAAAGGTTGTGATGGTGTAAAGTTATTTAACAAGCACAGCAAGCTTCTGCAGCTGCAACATACTGAAAACATAACTGAATCTAGGAAAAGCTATAATCTATATAATGTTTGTGCTTTACTAAAGTGAGTGTTTATTTACTACATTTAATTCTTTGGTTATACAGTTCAAGCAAATGCCTAAATATATCATGCCTTTGTTCAGGTACTTAAAATACTGATAGTCTGCAAATGAAAACAAAAGTAGAAATAGTGGGCAAACAGAGGTAACTGGGACCAGCTTTAAGCAGAGACTGAGCACAAGTAGATGGCACCTGCTTTGCTGCAATAAAGCATGAGTTTTGCCATCCCATGCACAAAAAACAGGTAAGTGACTTCTTCCTTATCTTATTCAATTTTGCCTGTGCTACCAAGAAATTTCGGGCAGGCCCGCAAATCAATGGAACCCAGTCTGGCTTCTAAAAACTTCTGTCTCCTGTGAAGGGTGCTGATGACTGTGGGCAGGAGCAGACACTGTGTCTGATTTAGGCTGTCAAAGGCAATAGTCAGACTTGTGGAAAACAAACAGAAGGAGATAGTGAACTTTTACAGTAGTGGCTTTTCTATCTAATTACTTGAGAAAAATTTATGCCTTTACACATTCAGCCAACATTGAGCAGTACTTGCATCAAAGGAAACCTGTAAAATGGGAAATGTTCTTGAAATACAGAAAACATCAATGTCAGATGAAGCAAGAATTGCTAAGAAGGAGTTTAGAGTGAGCCTGTTCACAGAAGGAATTGAGCAGGTGCTAAATACCAACTTCAACAAGAAATTGCAACAAGAAGAGGTGTACCCAGTATTTTCTGAAGAAGGAAATAATCCAGTAATGTGCGCTGATTATGATAGCTCATTAGCTGTCCAATAGGTATCAAGATATGTACAGTATTGAACACAGACAGGTCCAGACTTCCTTTACTTCCATGTTATTCTCTCTAACAGAAATAGAGGAGCAATAAAAAGCAGATAATAAACTCTTAGTTCTAGAGCCTGACACCAGTGTTTGTTCCTGGCCACTCATTCTCTTTCTTCAGCCCCAGGATGCCCCAATTAAAGTCTTTGGGAAATGCATCTATCATACTCTAAAACATCCCTTATTCAGTATTTTGCTATCCTTATTTAGTGTTATCCTTATTCAATCAATGCATCCTTTATTCAGTGTTTTTGAGGTTTCTTGAACTGGCTGCTTTGGTGAGTCCTTGAAGAGATGGCATGTCATAGCATGAAGGCAAACCTTGATGAAATTGCAGGTAACTGCTCGTGAAAGGTATACATATGTTCGTGACATAAGCAGCTAGTCCAATACCAGGAAGTACTGAATAACCTTAAAGGTGATGGCACCAGTCCTATCTATCCTTAAGCAAGCTGAAGTTCATAAGAACCACTCTGCATGTTTTAGATTTCTACTTCCTAAACCAATAAGACTCTTACTGTCTTAACTTGTAAACACCTTAAGAACAAATTTAGCATATTGCAGAACATATAGAGGAGGCATACAGTTATTTTAGTTTCCACAGGAGCCTTATTATGTAGGAAAAGCTCACTTTTTAATATTTGCAACTGCTGGGAAATCTCACTAGCAGGGAGTTCCTATCGTGTTTTCTGAGCTGATTTCCCCCATTTTTTTTTTTTTTGAGAGAGAGTAGACCTGTCTTGTCTTTAAGCAATACCAATGATAACTCTCCATTTTGGTAAGGTTATTTACCTTTCATCCTCCTGCTAAGCTGGATGCTCTGAGAAACCCAGGGCAGTTATAAGCGTCCTTTTTTGCTCCTTTTGTGTGGACCTTGCGAAGCTCTTTAATAGCCTGTGCTCCCCAGCAGCAGATTGCACGGGGTCAGGAAGGTCAGGATGATTTGTGAGCTCTTCCTTGTGCGACAAGTTAGTTTTAGCTGCAAATGCACTCAAATACCGTATTACGCGCTGACGGCTTTCTCAAGTTGTTCTGCCCCCACACCCTGAAGAAGATGGATTGTTTATGATCTGTGTGTGAGATGCCACTGCTGTAGTCTGTCTTCAGCTCCAGCTCACATATCTCACCTCTGGGCAGCGGCACTGTGTAATTGATGTTCAGTATGCCTCAAGGGGTTAAAAGATTAATGCACCGCAAAGGTATCCTGTAAGCTGCAGTTTTAAGGAGCTAGACTACGATCTGCAGTATTAGGTTTCATTTAGAGGTTAAAAAAGAAGTTGTACCACAATGTATATTAAGCCAGCAGCTGTAAATAGTTGAATGGAGTCATAAGTTTCCGAAAGTTTTTGGTGCTTGGATATATGATTTCATAATAAACACTGAGTAGGATTACATTTGACAGCAATATTTTCTTTAATACAGGTAGAGAATAAGTATGCAACAATGTTTGTTATTTTAAGGATTTCAAAACAATTTATGTAATCATAAGTATTTAAAAACATAACTGAATCCAGAAGCCCTGAATTCCTTGCTTAGGTTGTAGTAACTTCTTCTGCCTTCAGTGAGAAGTTGCAAATGTCCAGAGTAGAAAAAGAAATCAACTCAAAGTGTATATATGCTTGTATCTACACACACACACATACATGTGTGTGTGTATGTGATATATATATCTATATCAATATATAAATATTCTATCACCCTAATTTCTGATTTTTTCTGTAAATGATTAGCTCCGCGAACATTCTGTCAAGGACACTCATAACAGGCAGATAAAGTGCTATTGCAGTGATTGTATGGAAAGCTGAGTAACATTAAACTTTGAATGTGAATGGATTTTTTTCCCAGTAACAAGCTTAGATTTCATATCTGATTTGGGCTTAACAATAGCAGTATAAGGGAAAAGAGAAAAAAAACTCTTTATGTATATTCTGTTTAAATTAAGTGTTCTGCTTTTAAAATTAGATGTGTAGAAGTTATTTCACTGAAGCTGGAAATTAGGTTCACTGAAAGCATTTGGCAATTAGCATAAATATCACAGAGGGTGATACAAAAAAACCCGTTAAGAAATGGCATGACCCGAATAAGCCATTAATATTAAAGCTGCAGTTTGGCAGATATTTAAACAATAGTGAACATCACCCTTCTGGCCTGTCTTGCTGGAGAAGTCTTCAATAGAAAAAGTGGTTTTGGTCTCATCTGAATCCGGACTCAATTCTAACTATTTATATATTAAAATAATGTGGTTGTATCCTGTGTAATTTGTTCAGCACTCTCAGGGAAGTTCAAAAGGCTGGTTTAGAATAGGTATCCCTGGTCTTCAGCCTAAGAAAATCAAGCAAAGAGCATGTCACCTGTCGTCATAAAACCCAAAGTTGAATAACTCCCAGATCGCCCAGTAGGTCTGTCCTACCTCTGCTTCTGCTACTGATCTGCAGACCTAATCCCCATTTATGTCAATGTTTGGGCTGGTTATAGGCAATGAAATGCTTGTACAATCCAGGCACATTGGGAAAATTTGTCAGTTTGAACCGAAAGGAGTTCCTATTTCCTTTCGGTATTTAACAAAACTGAACAGAGCTGGAACAAAATTGAGCAATCGATCCGTGCATAACAAAAATGAAAACACTGATCTCGTTGATAACAACTGATATTTAAAAGGGGCCGTGTTTGTAGTGAAGCACTGGGGACACAATATTTTTTTCCTGGTTTCTGTAGAAGAGTATGGGATGAGAAAACCACATTTGCCTCTTCTTGAATTGGCTTGAAAATCCTGTGTTTGAAAATTCTTCTCAATGAGTGAATGAAACAAAATGGCTAAAGAAATGGAGTAAAAACCTTAAGAAAAACATAAGTGGGTTGAAAACAGGAGCAAAAAACAGACAATGTGGAAAAGTGTGGGGACTGTAGCATACAAAATGAGACACCTAGAGAAGAAAAATTAAAAAACCCAGCATACTATGCCATATGCAGTGCTTAGCATACCTAGATCTGTCGAAATTTTCCTAACTGATAGGAGCTTCCATGTGTCTAGAATTTGTTTATTTTTAAGAATGCATAATTTATTCACAGAAATATTCCATTTTGGAGGTTAGAGAGATTGCCATTATCCATTTAAGTATGGTGGTCACCCTCAAGTTGACTCAGCTGCCACTTCAGTCCCCAGCTGTGACAAAGTAGCTTGCAAGCCCTTCAGACATCATAAAGTTCATGAACCTTCAAACACCACACAATCTGATCATGCCAAAACCATCATGTGCTACTTTGTGGTAACAAGGTGAGAATCATATAGCAAGTTGCTGGAAACAATGGCAATTACACTGTAAGTTAATTACACAATTATCTGGAGATAACCTGCCACTGGTAATGTGAATCATATCACCACTGTAATGCCAAGGGATATTGCAATCTGGAGTCGACTGGTGTTAGCATTAAAAAAGCACCAGAATACAGAAGTCTGAGAGAACAAAATATGGAAACTGAAACACCTCGAAGAGGTGAGGACCTCAGCATTAGGTCAAATGGGGATCTCTGTGTGATCACAAATCTTGTCCAATCTTGTCACATTGTTTGTAAAACAGTTTTTAAAGACCTCAGTTGGTTTGAATGGCAGGCTACAAATTACAGAGAAAATGTAAAAGTGAACCTCGATATTAGCCAATGGTTAGTGCCTCACTTTTTCAAGCTTTATTTTATTTTCTCTTTTTAATATTCTTTGTTCGCATTCTAAGAATCCATCTTACCTTGCCCATAAAATTGCACATTCATGTGACATCTCCCAAAGGATTAAAACCATAAACCTTAGTTTACTTGAAGAAATTAAACTTTACCACAGAATTTAGTTTGAATGAAATGTTCGAGGACCTCTTAATGGATCCCTTCTTAGTTCATAAGGCACCGGTGCTGAAATAAATATACTATAATTCTGTAGGAACTAGAACCACAGGAAGTTTTTGCAAGAAACCCTGAAAACGATAAAAACCCATTTCAGTGTATGCTCAGCATTAAGCTTATAGTAGTACCTGAATGCTTTGCTGCAATTGCCAAAGATTTTGAACAAACTCAGCTGTACCTTGGAGTCAAATGAGATTATAGGAATTATAGTATCTGCTTCCCTTATCTTTGGCTTGATCAAGCCTGTACTGCAAACCCTGCATTGAGGGTGGTTTATTAGTATGGGTAGAGATGGTGCCCAATACCACCCAGGGCCTGCAGGCATGATTATAAGCAAGGAGTAATTACAATCAAATAAAAATAAATTTTTTAAAATTTGAAATACAATCTTTCAGATATTTTGGGGTCATTTTATGGGAGTGCCCTCTTAGAATTGGCAACCCTTTTCCATCCACCGCTGCAGTACAGAGGGAGAGGGTTATCGCTCCGGAGGCTCTGTGAATCATAGCAGCTGTAAGGGCTGGGGCTGGAGGAAGAGTGAGTGCAGAAGGAGCTGGAAGAGATGTAAGGGAGCTCAACGCAGGCAATGAGGCAGCTCAAGGAGGAAAAGTATGACCGCATCTTCTAGGAACATTGGGGAGGAAGCTGGAAAAGCTGGAGGAAGCTGGAGGGTGTTGAGGAGTTCAGGTTGAGGAGGAAGAGACTGTACAGGGAAACAAATTCCGTCTAAGGTGAGGACAGCATACTGGCCTGTTTATTCTTACACCAGTGAGGTATATAGTGCTACTGCTGTCACTGATGGTTTTGTCACCAAAAATGATACAGTAGTAATGGGAGCAAAAGTAGTTGTCAGACTTGAAACAAAGCAAAAGACACAACAACAGCTTTCATTTCTCTCTCTAGAGCCACCACCAAGCAAAACAATTTTGTTAATATTTTATTGTTATTAGTCATAAGTACAGAGAGGGAGCTATTACAAGTGAAACACTAGAATAGACTGAGCTGACAGTAAGCTAAAACATGCCTAGGGCAACAACCTGTTTTCTTTTTAGTGTTATGACTTTCTAGTTTCTGCTTGTGATTAATAATGTGTCAAAAGAATCCCTAAACTCCATTACTGATTACTAAAGTTGCTGAACAAATGATCACAGAATCATAGAATGGTTTGAGTTGGAAGGGACCTTAAAGATCACCTAGTTCCAGCCCCCCTGCCATGGGCAGGGACACCTCCCACTAGACCAGGTTGCTCAAAACCCCATCCAACCTGGCCTTGGACACTTCCAACAACTTCCCTGGGCAATTTCTTCCAGTGCCTCACCACCCTCACAGTGAAATTTTTTTTCCTGATATCTAGTCTAAATCTACCCTCTTCCAGTTTGAAGCCATTCCCCCTCATCCTATCACTACATGCCCCTGTAAAAAGTCCCTCTCCAGCCTTCTTGTAGGCCCCCTTCAGATACTGGAAGGTCTCCCCAGAACCTTCTCTTCTTCAGGCTGAACAACCCCAACTCTCTCAGCCTGTCTTTGTAGGAGAGGTGCTCCAGCCCTCTGATCATCTTCGTGGCCCTCCTCTGGACCTACTCCAACAGGTCCACATCTTTCCTGTGCTGAGGGCTCCAGAGCTGGATGCAATATTCCTGAGTTGAAGCACAGAATCACCTCCCTCAACCTGCTGGCCACGTTTCTTTTGATGCAGCCCAGGATACAGTTGGCCTTCTGGGCTGCAGGCACACACTGTTGGCTCATGTTGAGCTTCTCCTCAACCAACACCCCCATGTCCTTCTCCTCAGGCTTGCTCTCAATCTATTATCTGCCCAGCCTGTGCTTGGGATTGCCCTGGCCCACGTGCAGGACCTTGCACTTGGCTTTGTTGAACTTCATGAGGTTTGCACAGGCCCACCACTCCAGCCTGTCTGTGTCCCTCTGGATGGCATCCCTCCCCTCCAGTGTGTCGACTGCTCCACAGAGCTTGGTGTCGTCAGCAAACTTGCTGAGGGTACCCTCCATCCCAACATCCATGTCACCAACAAAGATGTTGAACAGTACAGGTCCCAGCACCGACCCTTGAGGAACACCACTTGTCACTGCTCACCACTTGGACATAGAGCCGTTGACCTCAACTCCTTGAGTGCTACTGCTCAGCCAGTTCCTTGTCCACCAAATGGTCCATTGGTCAAATCCATGTCTCTCCAATTTAGAGATCAGGTTGTTGTGCAGAACGGTGTCAAATGCTTTGCACAAGTCCAGGTAGATTGTATCTGTTGCTCTCCCCTTATCCACCAATGCTGTAATGCTGTTGTAGAAGACCATCAAATTTGTCAGGCATGATTTGATCTGGAAAACAATCCAACTTCGAGGTGACTATTTGAAAATCACCATTTTCCTTTTTTTAAAACTTCCATGTTAACCTGATCTTTCAGATCCTTAATTCAGCCACTGTCTATACATTTCCTTTTTCAGATGAGGCTGAGCTCCCACAAGAAGGGTGCATGTATTCGGAAACCTCAGCCCTGAGAATGTGAACGAACCCCTTTTTTCCCCTGCTCATTTTTTCTCTGTCACAAGTTAAGGAAACCTCAGATTATGACTCATAATGGGAAAAGAATGATGCTGACTGCTCTCCAGTTTAAGCCATGTAAAGAGTTGTGTTCACTTCCTATTTCTGGGAGTACTAATCTGAGAATTATCCTGATGACTGAAGGCCAGGTATCTGAAACCAAGAACAGTTCAGAATTTTTTTCTACGCTATGTCTGACTTTGTTGCAAGCTTCAGCCCACATATCTACATGAGCTGTAAACTTTCAGTTCTCGGTGCTGTTACCCTCATGTTTAGATCCTCGAGTTGATTGGAAATGGAATTACATGGGCTAACACATATTTGGAAACGAGGAGCTCCTATATTTCATCTGACGAAGTACTTCAAAAATTTTTTTGTATTTTGTAGCTATGCCAGCTGAGCTCACAAAATATATTCTCTCTCCTTACAGACATTTGTTATTCCTGTTGACATGATGCATAATCTTAAATCTATTATGTAAGCTCTGTGTAAAGTCTCATTTAACATCTTTACTTTAATGTTGTGAGAATAGCACCTGACAGGCCACAGGTCCTCCACTCTTCCCTCCACATAGGAGAGAATTACTGTCACTTTTCACGTCCTTTTGGATTAGCTTGCATACTTCACTGCAGTTACCCCTCTCTGCTGAATGCTGTGACTGGGAGGGAAGAGCAGGCTAACATTAGTGGGGATGGATGACTTAAAAGTGAGTAAGCAGCACAGACTTAAGTGCTTGATAAGGAAGGGACATGTTTTTTCTAGTTGGATGAGCTGCTGTTCTCACTGAAAGCCATCCCCTTCTGTGAGCTTTTAGGGAAGGATACCACTGGTTATCTAGTTTTTCACCGGAGTAATATTCCTTCCAGTATTAGAGTTCTTGTGGGGATTGAAAAGGGTTTCTCTGGGCAGAGTGAAACTTGCTTTCTGCATCAGACAGCAGTGTGACTATGGAAAAGATGAAATTATTCTCCAGAAACTGAAGACATTTGAAGTAGAGGGATTTTTCATATGTGTCTGCAAATAATGAGCTATTTTCATAAAATTAAGGAAAACATTAATTGTTAAGAAGGGATCAAAAATAGAAAAATAAAAGTCTATCAATCAGGCTTATTTTTGCATTGTATAATTTTTCAAAGGAAATCAGCAAAGAAATTTGTGGGTTTTTTGTCTGGGTGAAATTTTAAGAAAGCCATTTTCAAATTTTATGAAAAATAAAAATTCTAAATCACTCAAAACCTAAGAAGAAACCATGCATGAAAAAATCTTCCAAGCTTTAACTCATTCATTCTGGCTACCCACAGGTATGCAAAAATTCACAGTTTCACAAAAAAATCTCATTTTATTGCCTAATTGAGTTGGGGGTGGGAGAGACAGATAAATCTTCAGTGAATAAAGTCAGATATGCACAGCAATCTTAAATCCATTCCATGTAATTCGGCAATGAAACAGGTATAGGCAGCTGCTATATTCTTACTTGCGTTCTCACTGTGTTAGTAGACTATCTCACAAATGAGTCAACAAATTAGCCAGTGTTTACCATTTAAAAACATATTGCTCATCCTTCTGTTTTAGGAAAGGTTTGGTTACATTTAATCCTTCTAATCTCTTGATTGTACAGAATTATTCCAAGCCACGTTGCCTTCCTCCCCACTGAACTCAGCCTACATGACACTATCTTGTTTTTCCTGTAATCAGAAGCTAATGGGGACTATACAAACTGCTCCCTTCCCTCCACCCCATTCTTCTCCACCTCCCTCTGAGGCAATCAAACTGTGTAATCATTAGAGAGACTAATCGAGACAACAGGATTAAGATCCAAAAGCTCACTGTAAGCCTCCACTGAATAGTTATCTCTAAATAGGCCAAGAATAGAAGCATAAGTAAGGCAAAAGTTCTCTAAGAAAATCATAGGTCAAGTATGAACGACGGATGTAAACTTAGTTTTTGGCGATTACGTTAGCTTGCATGTGGGGCTTCGGCTACGTTAGCTTGTGTGTGGGGCTTCGGCTACAATACAGATAGCATATGTATTTCCTTTTTTAAATGACATATGTTCCTTTTAAAATCTACCATCATTTAGATTTCGTAGTTGTTTGTGTTGTGTTTCTTAGCTGTCTCATAGCTATGTAAGAATTCTTTTTGTATGTGTATGCAGTGATGGTCTGGCAGCAAGCTTTTATGTATATGAGTGTTTATTCAGCAGAAGATGTCTCAGAACCTGAAGTGCAAAGTGTATTAGAAATATCCAAAAGCTTTGTGACATGTAAGAAATAATGTATATAGTGCACAACTTGAAAAGAAAAGGAGAATCGGCTCACGTTTCTCTGTGTGTCTGAGAGAGCGTGCCCATGTAGGAATGCTAGTCTTTCATAAAAATATTGTTTAAGCATGAAGAGATGAGCTCTGCAAAAGAGCTGAAGGTATAAAAGGAAACAAAGGATCCACAGAGGCTGGAGGAAAATAGCTTTCAGCTGTTCATTGCTGAAGATATTAGAACTAAATAGCAGTCTGGATTGCCAGAAAATCCTTATGAACTTATTTAATTATTTATTTATTTTTAAAAGCAGGCATGTTTATAGTTGGCTATACTTCTAAAACAAAATAAATGTGTAACAAAATTTTTAAAAGAAGAGAAACCAAAGATACAGTGTTGATCTTTCATCGTATTTTAATAGGCCATATGTGCATGCATATACATTCATACATGAGTAGATATTGAGAGAGAGAGAAAGTGCATGGTGTGGGCACGTGTCTACTTGTGTGAGAATATGTATGTATGTTATGTGAATGGAAGATGGATTAACTGTGTATACAGTAGTTAGTAATGGGCAGTGGTAAATGTACTGGCCAGACACCAATAAAAAATGCAAAGTTAGTGGTGTTTTTTTACAGTCATTAACTGGTGATTTATTTTACAAGTGTGTCATGGTAATTCAATAAATCTGCTAATTTAGTGCTAGGGATTTTTATTTGCAACCATCAAATATTTTACTGTGTACATTTGTGTCATGGAGAATTTTGCCAATATGCTATTATTTCACTCATTTCAATAAATTTGTTGAACAAATATCAAGAGGAAAGAGTGCCTGGGATGTTAGGAAACTATAGAGTAGTTGTACTAACATGCATAGACACGAGAGAGTATTATAGGCTCTGTTGAGCATTCCTCAGAGGTGTTAATGACTTTAAGCCTGTCAAGAATGTCTCCAGCTTGTACAGCAAAGACAATTCAACAGTTTAATAAAAAGGTGTAACATTTCCTACAGGTGAGCTCAAGTGATCAAAGGATATAATAGAGCTTTTGTTACTTCATTCAAAGAATGCATTCTGGAGTTTAACCTTTGCTTTTGATGTAATGTCATCTTTGAATGCTAACAGCCTTTTCTAGGAAGGATTAAGTTGTTTGAAGTGTTTTTTGGTCTTTATTTAGGACCTGGTTTTGGAAACTAAAGAAAGTGTGGAGTAACGTGCTATAAATCATGGAAAGGCTTTAAATAGTAATATCTAGAAGAATAACTAAAACTCATGAAGGAGAAGGTCAGGACTGGCTGGTTGAGTTTGATCATACCAGGTTTATGTTCGACATAGATGTTTAGAGTTTACTCATATAAGCGAACCCTTTCGGATGAGACTATTTGTGAAATGGCACCAACTGGTCCATTTTTTGTGGATACAGTGTACTTGCATTTCCATCCTGGGGTAAAACCTATAGCACAGGAACTGGATAAACAACCTAGAGTAGTTAGCCACAGGAAAGCTGAAGCTATACAGGCCCAGTATCTCCTCCAAGTGTCTAACAGACGTTTCTGTTCTTGAGGCAGAGAAATCTTATTTTCTCGTAAACCCCCACAGATTTCACCTCAGCATTTATATTAATATTACTAAGCCTATAACTGTGGCTGCTGATGTGCCTATGCAAAAAAGTCTTTGCCTTTGGGGTGGTGACTATGACATGACTGGCAAGGAACGGTGACTTTTGCAATATTATTTTAATCTTGCTTCAAATGCCTGTTAAAGTCCATGGTCACACTTTCAATGTGCTGGCAGATGCAATGGTAGAAGCTGTAGCTTCACTGGATCTGGCCAGTTTTGCGCTGTTCCTAATACACACTCTCACTTTCTCTTTCCACTCACGAAAATGCAGCCCAGCAAGCAGATCACCTTATTTCCTTATGCTGTGCTGGTACAGGGCAAAGCACAGATACCGAAAAGTAATGAGACCTGCCTTTTAAATAAATTCACATGTAACGTTGTATAAGATTAAGCAAAACATATAGCAAAAATGAACAGAAATGACAGCAGAAAAAAGATGTTGGTGCTTTGTTTCTGAATAATGAAGCCAGATAGGGAAGGGTGATTAATTCTAACAGTTGCTACCAATTAATTGATTGACTTGGGCTGGAAGTGCTAATATGCGTCCATCCTCTGGCATAAGGTGTTTCAGGTTGCCTTTCAGGAGCAGCTGCCTTGACAAAGAAATCAGAAGGTCAATAAGGGTTACAGAATGGTTTTAGGTAAGGGTAAAATTTGTGGGAAAATTTAGAAATGGTTTTCACATTTTGAAGCAAGTAGTTGGGCTTGAGGCAGGCAATTGTCCCAGACTATTGGAACAAGTTATACCCTCAAAATCTGAAATGGAACAGCATGGGAATAGGTTGGTGAGCTATCTTTTAAGAAAGTCCCCTTGTCTGATTTTTGGTTCTTGCCCCTCCACAACACCCCCCACCCCCCCCCCCCCCCCCCCCCCAGCATTCCAACACTGGAGAACAGATGGTGACCCTAGGAAAAAAAACATGAGACACCTTTTAGATTGCCAGAAACAATTGCATTGTGATATATTTTAAACTTCAGAGTGAGATGCCCTCTCCCAAGTCACTGCCTTCAGTGAGCATCTCAGTTTTGCTACAAATACCAGATTACAGTTGGCACTGGGACTTCAGTTCAAACTATTAAGTCTCTGGTTGTGAATTAATACCTGTCCATTGCCATGGCTCTGAAGTGTTTCATAAATAAGTGGTGGAATTTATTTGTGCCTTTGAAGTATTTGCACACAAATGGAACACAGATATGAGACTCCATTCACCACTGCTGGCTTGGGAAGGTGCAGGCCGCTGGGTCAGGACAACATAAAGCTCTGCTGAAGCACTGCCACAGATGGAAGGTACACTGCAGAGATGTTCTGAGTCACAGGTAAAATGCGGTCCTGTTCAGATAACAGAACTCTTCACAAAAGTGATATTTTTAAGACCTTGTTTTGTAATGACTTCTTTTTCCAACCTGCAGCTTTCCATCAGGGAAAGGCTTTCTTTCCTCATAATAAGAATGATCTTCAAATGAAGGTCTTCAGGTTTCTACAAAGCCTGAAGATGCAATCCAGCTCCAGAGAAGCCTGAAGCTCTCTGACAATACAGACTAAAACCAAACGTTAGGAGGACTGGAAGAGGGAAAGGAGAGCACTATGTGACTCCTCTGACTGGTGCAAGAAGTATAAGGTTGTTCAGATGCATGCATTTCATCTTTTGAGGGACATAAAAGACAGATGAGGTGAAGGGTTCCAAAAGCATTATGCTGGGCATCCAGATGTTGCTCCAAGTTTCTTATGCTATTTTTTCCGAGTGATAACATAAAACTTTTTACTGTGACCTGCCTTACATCAGAACAATGCCACATATCTTTTGTGTAATATTTTTAATCAATGACACCAGAAAAAATGTTCCAAAAGTAAAATTTTTTTTTTAGAGACTTAGAAATTTTGACAAAATGAATATTTCATAACTGAATATACTTATTATGTATACTATTTAAAGTATGTATATGTATCGATAAAAGGGCATAAATCATTCAGCAATGTGTTCAATAAATCTATAGGCAGCAAATGTTATTTTTATAATCCATTTAACTTGGTTTTCTCCCCAATTCTGTGACTTTTCATTCCTGTTACTCCAGCATTTAGATTGAATTTGACCTTCCTCAGTTTAGGTACCAAATATGTCCTGGGTCTGCTCATGCAGGCAGGAGCAGTAGAATTTTGAGAGGGAGGAGACAGTTATACAATTAAGGAAAAAAGTCCCCAAATTTAAGGCATGTGCATTTGTAGACAGATATTAACAGGTGAAATAGATTATGTTGTATTTGTAGCATCTCTTTCCACAGAAATACATAATTTTCATAATAGATGGGAAAGATGAGGGAAAAAACCTATCTCTCCTGAAGCCCGAGGGTGCAGGGCATCACTCTAAAAGACTTCTCCATAGCTTTTTTGTCAATGCCAAATGGATTACTTGCCAATGCAGACATGCTGAATACCAGAGAGTAAACATAATACATATATATACACATACGAAAGATCAGAACACATGTATCCCCAAATTAGTGGTCCAAGGGAATGAATCCTACTTCTGCAATTCTCAAAAAGTCTCTGATATTTTGATTTATAAGTTCTCCTCTGATGTATTATTGTATTCTGTCTAGGACGCTTATTTTTTCGTGTTCCAAATACGTATTGCCCAAAATACGTTGGACAACTTATCCAAAAATATTCAGTTGAAATTCTTGATCTTTGAAGAAGAAAAACACAGTATGCTCATTTTAGACATCACTTAATTTCCATTTCCATAACTATTAAACAAAATAGCCCTATACAAGATTAGAAATAAATTCACAGTTATATTGCTGTTAGCTACAATTCTAGTTTCTAGGTAGTGCATGCTTACATGTAAATTTTAGGACCACATATTAAAATGTGTTTGTTTCCTTCTAGTAATACTGACAAATCCAAATAAATATTGCTCAAATGAAACAAATGATTTATGATACACAACTTTCAGGAATTACGTTGTTTTAAATTGAGACATTACTAACCAGCATAGGTAGTGATTCATCTTTATGAACTCTGTGTGGGTTTCAACACCAGTATTTTTTTCCCCCTATTTTATTAAGAGTGGAAGGTTTTTTATGAGAAGAGACTCCTGATCCTGTGAAACTATTTGCAGGAATAAAATGAACACATATCCTGAGTGAATGTGTTCTTTATTCTATGAATAAATCCATGCTATAATTTTACTCATAGTAGCACCAGTGAACCCTAAGTAGTGTTCATTTCTTTATATCTTTACTGATAAATTATTAGAGAAGTGGCTAATGTTTCTGACCAGACAATGAAAACATCCTAACAAAAAATTGTAAAAACTTCCTTGAGATCCACTTCCTGAACTCACTATTTGCTGCTTTTACTACTGCTGATGAGAGAAATGGTGGTGGTTTATATCCATATGTTTATTTCATATGTATTATGAAAAGGAATATTTTACTGTAGTGATTTTCTTTAAACTATGCCACAGGGATATTTTGTTCAGAAATTCCTACTCAGTGGCAGAGTAAACGGTTTTACGTTATGGAAATTCAGATAGCTACACTTCCTGTAGAAAAGCAAATTAACTGACTGGAACGTCCCAACTTGTCCACCAAATGATCATTTTATTGTCCGTTTTGCTAGTTTTGCTGCTCACACATTCTTTTTCATTGTATAATAGAAATAAAGTGTAAATAATAAAATATACTTTGTTACCAGAAAAATCTCCATACCTCCAACTGTATAATGCCAGAGCAACCCTTAAAAAACTTAATTTAGGGTCATGCAGTGCCTTATGAAACATCTAAGGTAGAGTTAGGCTACTGCCCTCATTAGTAACAAGAACTATGGGGTTTTGTTTTACTTATAAATTGCAAAAAAAAAAAAAAGTAAAAATATTTTTTCTCTGACTGGAGTTCTAATGAAATCTAATGGTAAAAAATGTTTGGTTAGGCAGGAGAACTGATGAGAGTTGCAATCTCAATTCTTTCTCTTCATAGGAAAAAACCCTTAAATTTATGAGCAAATGTGAAACCAGAAAAATTTAGAGCTCATTTTTTCTCCATTTATATAGCTATTAGAGAAGATGGTTCTCTACATATTTAGAAAAGTAGAAACTTTCTGGCTTTGTATGTTATTAAGGTGTGCAGAATCACATCTGAAATATTTTCTCAGAGGTGTAATTCCAGCTTTCCATGGGCTTCTCAGATGGATTCTTTTGAATCTGAAGAGAAAACATGAAGAAAACCCTAGACTAATTTTTCAGATTTTTAAAGTCCATGCTCTACAGGCAGCAATTAACATATTTTTCTATTGCAAGAATTTCTTCCTGATGTGGTATGAGGAACCCACAGCAATTTACTGTTCTTCAGACAATTATTCTACCACCCTATGACCCCTCCTCACTCCAGAAGGGGAATCGGGAAAAAACACGGAAACACAAGGGTTGAAATAGAAATAGATTTAATAGAATAAAACTAAATAACATTATTAATACTAAAGAACTAGTATTGATCCCGATGCCGGTATAAAACATACAAGGATTATACTCAGCCTATTCTCTCAGTAGGAAGCTGTGCACTCCCAGCAGTGGACAGAAAATGTGGAACACTGTGAGCTTCAGGAGGAAGGGAAGGCCTCAGGGGTCTGGTACCGGGGCAAGAAGTTCTTAGGATGGCAGCCGTCAAGGGAGAGAGAGAACTTCTCAGCAAACTTTCTAATTTATATTGAATGTGACATTTATGGTATGAAATAACCCTGTTGGCCAGCTTGAATTGAGTGCTCAGGTCTCACTCCTCCTCATCCCCACACCTGGAAAGCTCAAAAACACTGAGACCTTGAAACCCACATACCATAGCTGGCTATAAAATAGATATTTTCACAAATTTAGACAATAGAGTCTTCTAGAAGTGTAGTTTTCCCAAGCATTACAAAAGAAATTAGTCCTGTGTTGCTCAAAGCAGCACACTTCCATATCCTATCTCTTTTCCTAAATCAGCATCTTACATAGGAAGTTTAGCTTAATTTTACAAAATTATATCCACTGGAATTGTTTCTGGACATTGAATTGGGAAAATTGTAACATGTGGATTTTGTTTCATAGTTAATTTTGTGATTAAATATTTAAAATTTGGCAATATACAAAATGTAGTGGTCTGCTTGAGACAAAAAATGTACGATGTGCATTTGGCATTGTGTAGTGCTTATGTGGAACTATAATACTTTTTTCAGTGTGATGAGTAACAGTTATGTATCTGTTTCCAAACTTTTCTTTTTCATTAGAGCCAAACTTCTGTCAGCTCATGCTTCAGTTATGGCCTGAGGTTTTGTGTCAAAAGAAGTGTGATAAATGAAATATATGATATTTCCAGATTACTTTCTTAGACCTCTAATATTTCTTTATATATGAAGAAAAACTGACCAAACTATCAGAGAGTACTAGTGGCATTAAAATCTCTCTCAAGCTCCTGTTTTCTGTCTGGTTTTGAAGATCGTGTGATTGGTCTTTGCCTTTGTGTCTTTGTTTTTAATCATTGTACATGTAAGTGTTCTGCTGGGTCTCATTAATGTTCAATTTGCAGCAGGAATCCATTCCCATGCACTGTCAAAGTTGTATTTAGGAACGTAAACATTTAATCTTATATGTGTTAGAAAATGAACTCTAGAGAAAAGATGAGATTTAGCACTTCTGTTGTTAATCAGACATTCACGGTTCACCTCTTAGGGAAGGGAGAGAGATAAAATAAAGGTACATTTTAGGTCTTACTATGGAATCTCAGAGAGGCTGCAGGCTGAGTGGGTGTACATAATAGGCTAACCTTTTCTTCCTAAAATTTACTCTCCAAGTCAAAATTAGTGAGCCATCACAGGAGGGCTCATGTTCCCTTTGTTCAGACTAGTACTCTTGCTATCCAAATTCTGTGGCTAAATTTCAGTTTAGATTTAGTATTTCACACACCTTGGATATGGAATAAATTTTCTTTCCTCTGCCCATTTCTGAAATTAGAGGTATTAGTCATTCAGGTGCTGTGAAATCATGATCTTATCTCACTGTTGTTTGTACAAAAATGTAATTTATTTTCAGTCAAACTACTCCACTATAAAGCTAAAAAACAAGAGGGGAGTTATCCTGCCAACATCTAGAGAAGAAACACACTACTGAAATGAAGCATATATATATGTGTGTGTGTGTGTGTGTGTGTGTGTATGTGTGTTTGTATGCACGCAGCATGTAATGGTGTATAGCAGAAGACCGGGGCAGGAAGTATTAGGATAACGACTTGCTGAGCTAATTTCCTGGGAGATAACTTAGCCTAAAGAAGTTAAATGGGAACTACTCTAATTGGATAAGCATTTAACTGTTGGCAAGTGCTGTAACAGTTATTAAACAGACACTGCATATGCATCTGATTCTGAGGTTGCATATATGAATGCACAGGTTTCTCCAGTAAAGGTGGAAAGACGAATCATTTTCTTAGTACTCAGAAATTCAAGGCCATGACGTTTTTTGCCCCTTTGCCACTTTTCCTACACTAGAAAGTTAAGCAAGAAAAGACAGGATTTTAAATCTTGTAATTTAACGGTGCTGTTAAGATATTCACTTGTACTGATGTTATTAAATTTCTTTCCACTGTTAGTTCTGGGGAGTCTGTGGCAGGTTTCAAACATTGATTTTAATCTGATGCATTTCATCACTGTATTCCTTTCTGGTGAAAATAGTATTTTGGAAGACGTAATGGTGCAGCAACATCTATACTTTGCCAGTCGCTAAAGGAAAAAAAATGACGTGCATGAGTCTGATCTGTGGTCTGTCCCATGCTACTTTAACCACATTGCATCATAAAGTGGAAATAGTACTGCTGGATTTTAAGGATAGACTATGCCAGAGTTTCTTCCCTGTGGTACAGCCTCGACATAGAGCTTGACTGTTTTAATCAAAAATGCCAGTAGCGGCATTCCAAATACAAGTGAAGGACCTTGGCCTCTATTTCTGATCTTGAACGCCTAACCATATGTGACCACATCAGGTGGATGCATTTGTTTTTCTGACTCCTTACATGCAGAGTACTCCAGAACAAAAGACTTTGTTCATGGAAACATAAACGTACCTAAGGAAACAGACACTCTTGCCTATGAGTTGTCGTTGAGGCCTGTTTCTATGAAGGGAATACCTCATCTTCTTTTGTCTGGATGGTGAGTTAGGATTTACTGATTCCTTCCCAAGGTAATGTCATGTAATATCATGGTGGGGGGGACCAACTGGTCAAGAGCAGACGCTGTTTTTCCTAGAAAAGTTAAAAACCTGGGGTCTAAGAGCTTGAAGCTTGGAAATCAGCAGGCAGAAAATCAGACACCTTTCCACAGGGATCATGAGGTTTATTGGAACTGACATATGTCCCCTGAACATGCTGCTGTTGAGCAAATTTTTCCTTTCTGGCACCACCCCCCTCCCCCAGCAAATGACAAAACAAGTCAGATAATTTTTGGGTGAGCTGCAAGTAAGCATTTTTGCCCTTGCTTGCAAGTTCTTGTCACCCTTGAGGAGGCAGGGCATCATCTTACAATCCCTCCGGTCAGCAGATGTTGAGTGGGACAAAAGTACAGTCTCAAGACAGCAAAGTACAGGATCACTCCACCTTTGATGAGAAGGTTTTGCTGAGTCTAAGCCTTGGATGGTGCTCCTCTTTCTTTGTGTGCAGCAGTAAATTCTTATATGAAACATAGGGTCGCAGGCTGTGGTTGCTTCCAGTGCTGAGGCATAGGCTTCCTGGGAGCCTGCTGTGTATCTGTAATACCAGGCCAGGTTATTAGGCTTCTCTGTTCAAGGAGGGCAGGCAGAAACACCCAGAAACGCAATTTCCTAGCTGCTTTCACCCCATTACAGCTCTGAAGGAAAGTCAGCAACTCCTTTCTGTCCCTTCCCCGGTCAGTCTGGGCTCTGGAGGGGAGGCAGCTAGTTTGCAGAAAGGTAACGGTCTTCAAGAAATGTTTATGACGTGCTCATTCACAAAGTAGGATAAATTAATCTTTATACTATTATTTGCTTTTTTTTATGAGATTTTTCAAGGTCCTGCAGCCTCTAAATATGTCACATCAGCAAAGCATGTCACTGAGGAGGGGTTAACACAACTAAGCCAAACCTCTTGTCTCACCCCTTGGGTGAGGCTGAGATGCTGCAGACTGCACTGAATATTCAGTAAAGTGCATTTACGCTCTTCCATCATACAGGTTCAGTAACAAACCCAGGTTTTAAAATGGTATTAGCAACTGTTTTGTGTGACAGCTACAGTCTTCTAGCTCAGTTACAAAACCAGGGGTGTTGCTAATGTTCATAATGCAAGAGAAGTCAAATCCTATCATAGTAAATACCAAGGGCTTTATGCTCATTCCACCTGATAAACAGAGAGGCCTGTAGGGCCTGAGAAGTGGCTTGTTTTGTGACGTGGGGGGTCTCTCCAAATCCCGGTACAGAATCTTTTTGAGAACTGCTGGCCGATTGCAGTCTTGAGATGGTGCAGATTTCAGAAAATATAGTCTTCTGGTGTAAGTCCATTTTGGGTCATTGGGAGTGTATGTCAGGAAGGCAGAATAATATGGCCGTGTATTTGTTATCCTAAATTGCTGTGCAGTGTTCCTTGATACCGTCAAACAGCTGTTCCTCTGCAGGCTAATGCTAGATGCTGTCCTTAAACAAGCAGCCCACTACTTCTCCAACTGATGTTGCCAACCAAAATCCTGGTAGCATTAATGGGAAGTTTGTAACATGCTTGGGACCTCCTGGGCTAAAAAGTAAATGTTGAAACTCAAAGCTTAAACAGTGGTTTACAAACTCACAAACCATCTGGGCTCTGTGTTTTATTTGCTTGTATATAACATTTTTTCCTAACCAGTGCTAGTGTACCTTTTGAGAAACAATGATTTAAAAGTAGCTGCTTATATACTGTTTTATCTGTTCTTAGGGAAACTAAAGTAGGAGGCATTCCTTCAAGTTGGGTCATTCTTAGTGGCTTTTGTCATACCTTCTCTCTGACAAAATAAGGGAATTCTGGGCAATGTGAGAGGATAAGGGGAGATGAGAGAGACTATAAGCTTTTCACCTGGAGCAGAGGATTTTTTTCTCCCATAGTTGTGTTAAAACATGTTTTCAGCTTCTACAATTTTTCCTAATCCTGTATGTTCCTTTCAGCTGTTTCAGCATGCAGAGCATGTTTACAGACGAGATAATGTAGGCAGGATCACTAGCTGGTTATAACAGTTATTCGTAGACCTGTGCCTAAGTAAGGATAAACAGAAGAGTTTATTTTTTTGACAAGGTTCACTGTGTCATAGTTAGATGGAGTAGGTTTAGTGTGTTGTCTTAATCCAACTCTTACAAACAAGATATTTATTCAGAAAATCCCTTGCAGTGGATTAAAATCTTAACCTTTTGAGTCCCTTAGCATGAAGATAAAATCACAAACAGAGGTAGCCTTGAAAATATTTCTTGGTGGTATATAAACATTTGAAAGAATGTTTATGTATCTTGAACCAAGATTAAAAAAAGGTCTTATAGTATAAAAATGGAACATAATGTCAGAAAATATTTATTTGAGTGAAAAATAACCAGTAAAATAGATATTAACTAATTATTCTCATAGATGGGAATACTAATGGAGCCTTTCCAAATGAGATCTACAAAATAATATTCACTTAGGACATTTAATAGGTCGAAAAGAGCTACTGACAACTCAGGGCAGCACTTTCTTGTATAGACAAGTGATTGAACCAGCCCTTTGATCAAACTCATCTTTCTACCCCAAATTCAGTCATCTCTGCCTTTAAAATGTCTTTAATAATTAGATTCTCTCCTGATGAAATTTCTTCTTGTCTTCCTTTTTCCTTTTGGGCAGGTGCTCTGTCATTCTGCATGCTAGAAATACATTATTGTCTTGCACTGAAGGTTTTTTCTGTATAAGCTTGTGACAATGAATAGCTTATGACATTTTTTTTGAGACGCATTTTTTTAAAGTTTCAGCTATGTTAACAAATATGCTTCCCTCTCAAAACAAATAAATATTTTTCTCTAAATACCAATCAAAGTTATGCTCACACAATGAAGAGTGAAGTTGATGGAGGTGAGGTATAAGTATCTATTCAGATTTGCTGTCAAAAGTTGGAGATAATAAACCATATAGCAAACAGAGGCAAAGTTGCCTTTGCCAAAGAAATATCTTACTGTACATCAAAATGGGACACTACAGGATTTCAGGAAATAATCTGCAATTCCAGAAATTATTAAAATATTGCTGGGCCCTAAGTTTCAAGCAGGCCAAGAGGATATACAACCGAGTTCCCAACAAAGCCAATGGCAAAGCACCATACCACAAAGCCTGGCGATTTTATTTGGTGCATCAGAAAATCCTTTTTTCCAAAGATAAACTAGCCTTGCTTAGATTTTAACCTTGTGCATGTTGGTGACAAAACTCTTGCTTTCTCTGTACAAACTCTAAACTAACAGATTTGACCCTTTTCTATTTTCTGTCTGTTGGTCTCTTGTTCTCCTGTCCAACAAGTGAAAAACCTCTTGATGTGCAGTCAGCAGTCTGGTATGTGATATAGCAGAGATTATGTGAGTAGCAAACCACAGCTTCAGAGGTGGCAAGTGAATAATTGCTGTTGAGCTGTTGGAGATGCCAATCTGGCACACAGGACGGTGCCTGCTGAAGAGTGCAGCCGTGCTAGGAAGAGTCATCATTCCCTTCCTCATCTTTTCTGTATGCAGGGCGGGGAGATTCCAGTACCCATTAGGCTTTTTGTTCACTATCACTATCACTCATAAGCAGCTGTCACATATCGTATTTTCCATCCTTTCAAGCATCAGATGTGGTACTACTGAATAGCTGCAGCACATTGATTCTGGAGCGGTGGTTACGCCGGGTTGCTGAGTGACTATTAGCTGTGGCAGGTCGACAGACTTCTTCCCAGTAGTACTCCTAAGGGGGTCCTCAGTAAAGAGGAAGAATGATTTTTGAAGTTTCTTTTTCTATCTGACTGCCAAGAGCTTCCAAATATAACCCCTATTGCTCCTGCTATTAGAGCTGAGGCTGGAGCTACATGCTCGGGGAGCGTTCGCCGGGCTCAGCGTGGATCCTGGCATTTCAAAGCCAGTGCTGCTCCATGCGTAATTCAAGCAGAAAAGTACTTACACCCCTTGCCCTGCAGTGGGCTAGGCCAACTGTCCTGATGAATTTACAGGCTTTAACGTTTCACAGCTACTTAACATTAAGCATGACTCCTTCTGACCCCCAGCCCTCCCAGGCTGGAATAACAGGCCGTTCAGTGCCTTACCTAATTGGTAAGGCAAGATAATAACGAGAGTAAAAGAGACACGAAGACAGATCATGCCTAAATGAACACAGGGGAGCTTAACCAGCAGGAATAAGAATAACTACAATCTTGTGCCTATTGTTCGCGTAGCATCCTGTTTTTATAAATGCAGCTTCCTATCAACACTTCAATCACACTTATAAACACACAGAAAAGGATGAATGCAGATGCTTGTGACACAGTAGGGATGACTGCACAGCATAAACTGAGCTACTCTATATCTTTTCAGAACAAGGAAAAAAATCCTGTACACTTTTTTTTTGCCAAAGGCCCCAGTATAGAACTGCATTATTTTTTTTTAAAAAGTGGTCAATTTAGCAACACAAAGGAAATAAAAATTCAGCTTTGTACATCTAAATTTATTTTAAAACTGACTCTGCAGAACGAAGGTCTCTATAACTCTTATAAAAGCAATATTCTAGCCTTTTTTGGATTCCTTAAAAGTGCTTATCAAGATGAATGAGAACAGTGGTGTGTAATTTCAAAAATGTAATTGCTTTTCTCTCTAGCTTTCTCTAAGCATTTTCAAGGTCACCCATAAAAAGGGACAGATAAACCTATAATCCAAGTCTTCTCCTGGTGTTCCATGCCAGTGCATATTACTCCCTGAATAAAAGTCTTGTAACTTCTTGAATTGTTCATTTCTACTTTTTACCCCCTCTCAAAAGAGAATACGAAACTCGTACCAGTCTGCATATCATGTCATAGCATTAAAACTCCGAGTGACCGTGAAGCAAAATAGACTTCTGTGTATTTTGAAGGACAGCCGCAAATGGATGAAGAAAATTTATCTCCTTGTCATCCGCAGTGTGTATCAACCTTGTTTTCCTTCTTCAGTCTCATATGTAAAGTATGGGCCTGTTGAGAGGGGCTGCAAAATTTGAGCTTTTGTCCCCTGAGGGGTATCTGCAGGCCTGCTTGAGGAGATGATTGCCTGCCAGTGAGCTTGTTCTCCCCTATGCTTGGGCCATATTCGAGCAGCTGCTGTGATTTTCCTTCTCACAACAGGATTCTTCTCTGGAGGGTCTCAGGTAGGGGGAACCCCACTGCTGCACTGTCCCTATAACTACCTACGCACAGTTGTGTGGTCTCCTGGAACAACATCCCTCAGTGTGCTACCAGATTAGACCCTTGTGCCAGATGATGGCAATGGAAATAGGATGCAGTAGGAAAGGGAATATGTAGGTGCCAAGGTAAGCATTCTTTGTGTATGTAGAAAATGTGACAAAAATGCCCTATAAATGCTTATATAGCTTCATGCCACTTCTTTACTGGAGGTTGTGGTTCTAGATCCTGGTTCATTTCAAGCATCATCAAAGGAAACAGTGAAACTCCTTACAGGAAGAGTGCACACCATCAGTATAAATCTGTCATTTTCAAGATGATCATCTTAAATCTTATGACTGCTTCAGTATTAGGCCTAAACATCATTCATTGCCTCAAGTTGAGAGGATTTGCAATATATTAAAAGGGACCTGAAGGACAAAATTCCATTTTTCCCTTAGTATCTTTATATCACAAATTAATGCTTACCATGCTCTGACACTTTGGTTTAACCGTGGTAGTCTTGGGAGTGTGTGACTGGTTACTTGTCTTCTGCCAGCTGATGACAACTGCTGCACGCTCACATGAGGAAGCGGGAAGCAGAACACTTCTCTGCTGCACTTGGCATTGCAGAGGAGCAGCTGCTACCACACCAGCACTTAACTTTCCTCACCACTTAGGTGCGGAGTGGCCAACTCCCTGTGACCGTTACAATTCTGTAGTGAAGCCCACTGGTTTGAGTCCTGTTTGAGTCCTCTCCTTGCACTGGTGGCAGAGAGTTATGGGACTTTGTTCAGGTGGTTTACAAGATGCTGGTTCAGTCTTCTGGAAATGATGTCTTCTACATAATCTCTAAACACTTTAATTTTCTTACATAACAGGACACCTTTCTTCAGGTCATTTTATGAGATAGTGAAGCCAGGAAAGTTGGTGACATTCTCACCATGTAACTCACTTGGGATTTGCTTCTTTTCTGGTAATCATCTGTGGAATAGGAAAATCTGCTTCTAGGATGAGCCACCAGATGCAGTCACACTATGTGCAGAGGTTTCGTCGTTACCCCTGACCTGTCCTTGTCACTCTGAACCTGTGGCAGTGTGTGGCTATTTTTTTCATCTTGTAGTGCACCTGCAGGTCCAGTTCTCTAGGAATCTTGGAAATGATAAATATTCTGCAACCTAGGGACATGCTTCTGTTATTGTGATCCACAAAGATATTCCAAATGGAACTCCATTGACAAAAACTACATATGAGGACAGGCTACTGGTGAGGGTTCTTCTGGAGAACTATTTGTTCCTAATTTAGTATCCCACTCTGATCTACCAGAAATCTGATTCATTAATCTTCTAGACACACTGGAAAATCCCATCTATTTTAATAACCACAGGAGAATAGAAATGGTTGAGGGTCCTGTGATTATGATTGATCTTTGTTAGGTAATCTATGGAAGACACTCTATTAAATTATGTTGATCGACAGTATTTGAGTTTGTAATGTTCAATTAATTTTTTTAAGGGTTCAAAAGTCTGGATTGCTGTCGATTAGCATTGTTAAAAATTGATATAAATATGTTCCACAAACCGTAGCACATTAAACTTTGAGAGTTTTGTCAGTGAAATTATTCCTAAATCAATTATTCATAAGTAGTTCAAATGATGATCAAGTTTAATGTAATGCCTACTCAACAGAAGTAGGAGAGCTATTGAGAAAGACTTCTTTGAAGGACCAGTTTGCCTTGTTTCATGGTAATCCTAAATTGATTACTGGCCAAATTGCTCTGATTTTCTGTTACATTTCGTTGTTTTTGCTTGTGTGCCTTATATTTCATTTGCTGGCATAGATTTCAGTTATGGAATTTGGCAAGGGAATCCCAATTATTCTTTTCCATTGTGGCTGTCGCCAAGGGGATCCTTACTAATTGAAACTGTCAATAACTTTTAGTATTGTTTTCCACTTCCCTGGAAAGCTATTGCTCCTTCTAAACAGAAGAGATTTAGGGGTCCCTACAAGACAAAACCTTCATGGTTTGCTTTAGGAGTAGTTGTGAGGCCATTGTCTGGAAGTCATCTGCCCTTCACAAAACTCTCCAGCATTCAGTCTCAAGCTCCATTTTGAAGTCTGTAAAATCACTAGTATTTCAGAAAGCAGCATTAATTTGTCCCTTCTGTGTCTCACAGCAAGCACTGCAATGACAGAATAGTGCCATTGGATTTCTCGGGGCAGGTGACAAAAAGATCAATAGTGTTGCAAGAAAAGAGGAAGGCATCATTGTAGGTATCATCCACTCTATCCCTGGTCATGTAGGAGTGAGGACGTCATCCGTTTTGTCTAAACTCCTGTTAACAGAAGGCGGGGTTTTTTTAAGAACAATGGGGTTTGCAGGGAATGTCTTCAAGGTTGAACAGGGATTGAACTGTTTGCATTTCACATATTTCAGAACATTCAAAGCTATTTCCAATGCATGGAAATTTTTTCTTGTCCAGGACTGGAGAAAATTGAAATTTCCGAATCCATTCAATCAGCTCGGCTGAAAAGGAGCTTTTGTCTGAGATGTTTCCCATGTTAGCTGGTAGCATGTTAACCCTAAATAAAGAAGGGACAAGAAGACGTTGACATTCTATCTCTTGGATATTTGTCTACCTCCAAAATCAGATGACACAATGCACCTTCACAAGCCAAATTAATCAATTTAATTACTAGTATCTTGAGGGGGTTCATTCTATTAAAAAGAGCCTGCTTACATCATGCTTTTCCAAAATAATCCTATCAGTGCATTTACTCAAGAAGATGAATCTTGAGATGTCCTCTGGGCTTCAAAAAATATGTAATAACTTGCTGTAATAATATTAACAGAGAAGTGGGGAAGGTTCAGTTACTAGCACTACACGATCCACCTCAAACCTTGTTTTTTTAAAATATTTTTTCAAATCAGAAGCGTAATTTAAGGATAAGACATTGTTAGCTATCCTGCCTTGCTTGGGGCTCTGCTGCAGAGTGACAGGTCTTTCTTCCTCTGTAGAGTGAGTGCTCTAATTACACCTACTGTAAGTCAGAGCTACACTACTACAGCATCAATGCAAATGTCAGATGTCTTTTCACTTTAAACTGTCTAATCTCTAATAAGTGTCTCATTTTCAGGAAGAGTTTTTAGGAAATTTCTTTATATTTAGATACCCTTTATTTGTCTCCTTCATCTTTATGTCACTAGTTGTGTTCTATATCATATTTCGTTTCAGAGGTCTGAGTGTAGTGCTTTGAAAGTTTATATGTTAATTGCCAAGGTCAAAAGAAAGAGAAAACATGCTCTGATTGTTTAATGACAAGTAGTGTGATTTGAAACAGAAGTTTAATGGAGGGCTCTTTGTCCGTTAATAAAAAGTACTAATTCAGGGACATTGAACGTCTGCAATTTAATTCAAAGCCAGTCCGTGCACTGCAACAGGTTTAAAAATACTTTTTTAACACCATTTCCCCCCCCTATTTCTGTACAATTTGAAAGCTTGGTGAAAGCCTCACAAACAATTTGGCCAGATCATGCAAGCCTTTGTTCAGGAAAGTCATCTATAATGCCGCTCTTGCATATGCTTGTAAAGCTGTGCTCTTTGATATCTTTTTTTCTGCTGCTAAAAGCCAGTGTCTAAAGCACATGAATAGATTTTCTTGCCATTTCTGCATCTCTGTCAAAGATGACGACTATCTTTGGTAAGTATAAGAGAATTCAGAATTGGCTTGTTATCATTTCTAACTGAGAACCTGATCCTGCCTCTGCTGAAATCAATAGTGATTTACAATACCTCAAGTAGAAGCAAGATCTGTATTGCTACAGAACATTTCATTACATTACATAGTATTGAACAAACTTTAAAACACTGCATAGAATCATAGTGTACTTTGCAGAACAAGAACATTTTTGATCATAGCCGATTCTCCCCTCATTTGGTTCCTGCAAAACAACATAATTAATCCACTGTCTTGACTTATTTGTATCTGGTTTCCAGTAATAGGTATATTAAACCCATTTTGATCAGTACATAGATCACCCATGAGGTATTATCTTACATGTATTGGAGATGAGCAATTAAGTGCTGCACTTTCAACTGGTTTAAATGTGGTATTTTTAAAAGACATATCTCTAATCTGTCTACTCAATATGAATGGTATGGTTCAGTTTGAATAAATAGCATTCAAACATACTTCATAAAATGTTTCCTCTTGTTAGAAATAAATGTGCATGCAAACCTTTTTCTGTGCATGTGTAGTATACTGTAACTAACTGTCCTGCTACCTTGGCTTTCAGTCTCAAGTATTAAAGTTTGGGATAAAATTAAAGGAATTTTGATTTGGTTTTTTGGTGGTGTTTTTTTTTTTTTTTTTAATGTCTTTTAAAAAGAGACCATTCGCTTGGTTTTCAGCCCAAGCAAATACAAAATGCAGTACGAAATGCTCATATGTAAAAAATGTTGATCTGGTCTTCCTCCTTCCCTATCTAATGCAGTAGCCGAGCAATTACAAACCTCAGAGAGCTGACAAATGCGTGCCATTTATGTACAGTAGATGTTACAAATAGGTGAAGATGCATCACTCACTGATTTCTGTTGTGGGTGTGGGTTCGGAAATAAGTCACTGCAACTTTCTTTCTTTCTGAAGAAGCAGCCCTGTGCCTGACTCCAAAGTTCTCATCTGTTCCTGATGGATGTACCTGTGTACATTTCTTCAGGAAAGAGTCATATCAACGTTGTGAAAGAAATGCACCAGCCTACTCACATCTCACTGAATCACAGCCTGTTCTGATACAATATTGTGTGAAAGTGTCATTACAGCAGTTATGACATAGCTGTAAAATATTTCAGTTTTCCAGGATTTAAAAAAATGCAAATGCTTTTTTTCTCTGTTTCTCTCTACCTGTAACCATGTATGCCATGTGAAATTTCCGCTTACCTGCTAATGGAGTCCTTGGGCCTGTTTATTTCAAATTTGTTCTACTGATAGTGATGTTCTTTGGACAGTTCAAGTCTGTGATACTGGGAAAAAGGGTTACTTCCATTTCTTCTTCCCTTGTTATCTTTGCAAGTAGCAAATAAAGAGTGTAAGACCAGTAATAAGCTAAAGGCATGTGAGTCAATAGATACTGGGGTGTTTTTTGGTGTGGGGAGGTTGCTTTTGAACTTTTAATTTGTTTTCTTATTGTTGAGAAAGAATTGTCCTTTCCAAAATGGTTCGTAAATGTAAAACATATATATTTCTAATTAATTTGATTCTTTAAAACAACAATGCATTTTTGACAAGTGAAAACCACTTTATCCTTTTAGCTTGAAGAAAGTGCCCTTAGAGACAGTTTGTCATGTGCTCGTTGTAAGATGTTTCTTGCTTATCATAGAAACTGCATTCATTTGGTAGGCAAAGTAAAAGGATGTTTCTGATTCAATTTGCAGCTTCTCTAGAAAAAAAAAAAATTTCAATACTAAGTGAGGACTTTCATGTAACAATAATCCTGGCAGCAGCTCAGAATTCATGGTAGCAAAGTAGTTTTTGGCAAGATGAAATTGCGATGAAATCAAGCACTTTTCATTTGGAAAACAATTATTTACTCACAAATAATTAGTTATGTTTTGCAGGTTTTTGTTAAAGAATTCCATTGGTTGGCAATTTCTTGAAAGATTATTGTTCATTACCATTTGCCATTGGTCTTGCATGACTTTTAATAGACAGCAGAAAGCCTAGCGTGAGGCAGACTTTTAGTGGTCAGCACCTTTAATGCTCTGAAGCACAGGTGGGAGATTACATTTGACCTTCCCCTAATTTTTCATTTATTTCCTAGAAAATATCAATGATCAAAAATAAGTGCCTTGCAGTCATTTGCAGTCAAGAATTGCAAGTTTCATTCTTGAATTTTCATTTTTAGAAATGGGAAATGCCGTTACAATTCTGTATAGAGTGGGATTCCATTGCCTGTCAAGTTCCTCCCTGCACCACTTGATGTCTTGAACTGGGATGAGGCCCAGACATAAAATTTAAACTCAGAGTTGATCTCACAAATGTCTTATCTGACCAAGGAAATATTCTGTTCTGGAATTCTGGTCTGAGTCCTTTGTAATCTTGAAAAATAGAGGCAAGGGAAGTCGTATCTTTCCTTTTTGAGATCATGATTGTCAAAGCAGATAAGACTCGTGCCAGCTGTTAGTGGTTCAATTACAACATTTGACAAGTAAGAATTTTCTCAGCAAGAAAAAGTATGAACGCTCCTTTCAACACTTGTTGATGTCAAAGTTGAATGATATTTAAATGGAGATTTTAAATCATATATAGTGGTGCTGTAGCTGGAGTGCAGAAACCTACATTAGTGTTAATAGGTTTTTAGCAGTCAGACCCATAGTTCAATTAAATTATTAGGATATATTGGAAGCTTAGCAGGGGGTATTTTGCTTCTTTTAAATAAATAAAACTACTCTATACATGCATTTATTATTATTATATACATTTGTAAACAATATTTAGTCCACAACTTCATAACAGCAGATAAAGATGACATTTAAATGCTGGTATTGTTTTGGAGGCGAATCTTAAGATGCTAATATATGTCATAGGTATGAAACATTTCTTTGAGAAAACAGCATGCAGCCCACCAGAGACTTTATGTGTAAGTGAAAACTGTGAGAGCCACTGGAAAAGAGTGTTTTTACATTTCAAGTGGGCAAGCGGTTTCAGAGAAGAAAGCAGCTGGCAGAGAGATTCCAGATCACATCAGCTAATCTAAGCAACAGCTCAGCTGTGCCATTCTCTGGCATTTTAATTGTACTGTTATGTAATTTTTAAACAGCCACATCATTATGCAAATATTTTTTAAAATGCACACCCTTAGGTACCTTAGCTAACCATCAGGGCTTGTCCACTGCTGGAATTGTTACCCTTAGTCTCTCTGTCTTGTAATGATTAAACATAATGTTAAGAAATTTAGGGGTTTAGGCCAAGTAATTGCTACAGAAGGTCCTCCAAGGGCACCCTCTCTCTGTCTCTTGCCATGTATTGGACACGATTTTCTCATGATTAAAATTCAGGTGCAGAGTCCTTAATCAAGTACAAAGAAACAAGAATTATGCTTGTGCTGGGCTGGTGGTTTTGCTCTGAGGACAGGTACTGTTGCCACTTCCACATGTTTTCTCTAGGGTTTGGCCACGGTGGTCACCGTATGTCGATGCAAACATTTGCACAGCTAAAAAGAGCCTTTCCTTCAGTTGGTCATGAGAAGATGGGTTGGCTCCTGCAGCTGCTGCAGTATGCTGTGGCTTAGTGCTGGCCTAGTTGTAATTGCAGCACAAGCAAACATGATGATGGTATGTGCAGCATCCGAACATGAAAGTTCAGACACATTTGCAGGAAAGTGCAGAGAACAAGGCTAAATGAAAACTTGGGATACCATTGTCCTAAGCAGTCTTGCACACATAATTACACAAAATCAAAATTTTGAGACAGAAGCGTCAAGGGAGTCCTTCCAAAACATCTTATGACATTTTTCAACAGCTGCTTGAAAATGAGTGTGTGTGTCGGCGTGTGTGTGTGTGTGTGTGTGTGTGTATGCTGGGGAGGGGAGGGGCAGCACACACAGGACACACTTAGCTGGTCAGTTAATTTTGAGAGCTCAACTGGAGATTGCCCTACTCACTCAAACAATTCTTTGGAAGGAGCTTGGCTTCAGATCCTTCTTCACAAAGAGACCCCCAGGTGATGTGAACGAACCTGCTCAATGGGACTGTACAAGCGCAGAAACGACATGAGTGAGGCATTGCAAAATCCCCTGCAAAGCTGGCCATGGGGAGGGGGAGCTTGGCGGGGCACAGGCCAGGCAGGAGGCCATCCCAAAAGCCCCAGAGAGACAGTGGGAAGTGCTCCCCACCCCGTGTCTGTGCCATAGAGGACTGTCCTTGCGGCACACTCCTGCTTCTTGCTGATTGAGTGGCTTTAGCAGCCCCTCTCGCTGTCCAGTCACAGCTCTTGAATGAGTCTGAGAGGTGGATGGTGGTGTAGCAGACGCCAGGCTGATTTTTGCAATGTTGTATGGTTGGGCAGCAGGAGTAGTTGCCCAAGTGCTCATCCTGTAATTCAGCTCTTCTCTCCTTGATGCTTGAGTCCTGCCTGATGCCCAAACATACAGAACAATGCATGGCCTGCAATGAGAAAGCTGTTGCAATGTTTTTTCCTCCACTTTTTAGCTTGAGGTAGATTAATTGTCCAAAAAAAGGAGCAGGAGGAATTCACAAAGACAATATTTCTTGAATATGGTTAGGTTATATTTATCTTTTTTTTTTTAAATCTTTTTATTAATCCTATTTCCCTCTCTGTGTATGTTGATGTGTGCATGTGTATGCATTTATACACATCTGTAAATTTTATAAATAAGACTTATCGCTATTACATGGGTTTTCATTAAGACACCTTGATGTGGAAGTTTTGGTATACTTATGGGAGAGGCATTTTTATAAGAAAACCATTTTCAACAGTCTGATAAGGAAGCAGTAAGGGCCGTGTTGGTAAGGAGTACACCCTAGACCACAGCGATATAAATGCTAGGAGTGGAAGCTCTGTTTAGAAAATGAGGCTATACTTAACAAAGGCACGTAGCAGCTGTCTAACACTTAACATTTGCCTTTCCAGCAGGTGATGTTGCAGTTGCACGCAGGATAGTGGGTTCTCAGCAGAGAAGAAGATGTTGAATTGACCCAAGTAGGTCCTAAGTAAGTGTCATAATCTCTATGAGGAACTGGAAATTCTGCCAGGTGATGAGACCAAACCCAGCGTAAGGTACCTGCGGAGCCAGTGAGGCTGGCAAAGCGGAGCACAGCCTGGACGTGAATCTCAGAGGAGGGTGAGACATCGGCAGGTGGCAGCATCGTCCCAGGCCTGGCAGCCCTGGCCGGGTGACAGCTCCGCATCGTTCCCACCGCAAGTTTTACATATGGAAAGTTCTTTGACCTTTCCTAAATTTATTGTCACCCTGGTTGAGTGGCAGTAGGTGCAAATAGTCCGCCCCTCCTTGAGTGTTTGTCTGTGACCGGGTCTGGTAATTAGAGATTTCCAACTCTCGGAGGTGCCTGACTCATTTGTTCCACTCATTGTTTTTGCTACGTGACACAACCTAAATTCTCCAGCTTGTATTTACATGAGCCGGTTCTCAGCCTCACGCTGAGAGGAACCGGGCTACAGTCCTTTACAACAGTGCAAGGATGGGTTTATGTGAGGGAGCGTGGGGTGGAGGGGAAGAGGTTTGGGCTTGTTCATGGCTGGCTGTAAATGAGCGTGGGTTTGACGTTCAGAGCCAGCATTCAAGTACCGTTGTTCAAATCAGTGCAGAATTTCAAGGGCAGTCTCTTAGAGGGATACCTGAAATAATCCGAGTGGCTTTTTTTTTTCCCTCCCATATATGAAATACGCACTCCAAAGAAGGGTACTTTTCAGATTTTATCAGGCTCAGGAATCAAAGGTCAAGCCCAAGATAATTAATCCCACCCCCAAATTTCAACTAGTCAGTTTACAGTGAAGTTAGTTTATCTTCAACTACAAACTGATTAGACTTTCACCCCTGACACACTGGTGAAGTGATAGTATTATTTTTTTCTTTTGATTGTTTTTAATCTAACTGCTACTGTAGACACAGAATTATTCAGCCCTGATTAAACATTTTCAAGCTGTCTCACCAAACCAATCATGTGCACTACATTTTCACACACATTTCTCACAGTAAATTAGTAACAATTTCTTATATGGTTAATAGTACAGAAAATGAAGTTCTCCCTTCAGAGGCGTATTGTACTGCCATAATGCATGCCCCAAATTGACACTACATAGTTGTGTATGCAGGTTCAACTTAAAGTGATGGTAGACTGAAGCACCAGGATTCATTAAATTGAGCAGAGTTTCTCATTAAATTTGTAGATTGACAGTCAGAACTGACTGTCATTTGTTTTTTTGCCGCTGTTTTTTCATACCATCAATGCTTTATTTAGAGTGAAACTTTACCACCTGGTGGCTGAGAGGTAGCTGGTTTGTAGGGGGAAAAACAAGTAGAAAAATATTTTGCATTATTATTTTTCTGGAAAAGACAACTGGAAGCTTTTGAGATTTAAGTTCTTGATCTTCTCTTCTCCTTATTTTTTCCCCTGTGTCTAATTTATACCCTGAACAATGTATGTTATCTGGTTTGCAATGTGCAGAGTATATAGGTACATTTGTTTTCTAAAGAGAACCCAGTTAGTCCTCATCTATTTTCTAATATAAACTCCTCTGCAGAGGTGTTAGCAAATATATTTCATTTTAACTGTGCCCTATAAATCCTTCATGGAAAATTCCAATTAATATGGCTATGCAGCAAGCTGGGCCAAAAAATTAACTGATCTGTTCTTGCTCAGCAAAGTGACTTGATGAATACAGGAACGGAACAGACTCAATACAAAAATACTGTTTCTCTTCAAGGAGCTGGAGTCACCAGGTGCCACTGTTTTGCATCTTAACATAAAAATCTATAAGGCTGCACCTTCTGGTATTAACAGATAACACCAGAATGCTCTACCCCATGGCAATTTGCTGAGATGCAAGATATCAATACCCTGAGACTCTCAGAGGATTTTTTTCTTTCCATAAACATGGGACCTCAATCACTGAAGAGCAGAACTTGAGGAAGACTCTCTCACCATGAATTGGCCTTCAGGGGGAATGCTGGCTTCAGGAAGTGAAATTATTCATAGGGGGCATTCATGAAATGGAGAACTCAGAAGGGACATGCTTCTGAAATGGAGGGAAATCTTCAGAGAACACAGTCCTGTTGTTAAGAACATAAAAAACAGGAACTCTGTGGAACACTGAGTGAGTGTATAGCCTTGTGAGGAAAAGTCTTCAGGGGAGGGGGAAGCAAGAACATGCTGCCTCTACCTCCCATATGTATATGTTATAAACTGATGGCCTCCTGGGTGAGTCCAGGAGAGGCACATACAATGTTTGTCTTTTGTTATATAACCATACTGCTGGCTTGGGACATATTTCACAGAGTAGTTGAGGTTGGATGGGACTTCTGGAGGTCACCCAGTCCAACCCCTCGGCTCAAGTAGGGCCACCAAGACCAGGTTTCTCAGGACTGTGTCTGGACAGCTTTTGATATAAGGATGAAAACTCTGTAACCTCTCTGGGCAATCTGTGCCAGTGCTTGGTCACCCTGATAGGCAGAATCTCCTGTGTTTTGGTTTGTGCCCATTGCCTTTGGTCCTATCACTGGGCACCACTGAAAAGAGCCTGGATTCCTCTTCTTTGTACCCTCCCCTCAGGTATTTATATACATTGATGAGATCACCCCCTGAGTTTCTTTTCTCCAGGCTGAACAGTCCCAGCTCTTTCAGCCTCTCCTCATAGAAGAGATATTCCAGTACACCCATCATCTTTGTGGCCCTTTGCTTGACTCTTGCCAGCAGCTCCATCTCTCTTGTACTGGGGACTAACCTGGACAAACCACTCCAGATGTGGCTTCCCCAGAACGATCACCTCCCTTGACATGCTGGTAGCACTCCGTGATCACCATGACCAGACAATCTGCATCACCAAATTGACAGAGATGGGCACTGAGCAGTGTAACTGAGCTACTGTTCTTGGTTCAGGTGAAGCATCAGGAGCCTTTTTTTTCCTGCTCTTGTGCAGCTAACGGCCCTGAGCAGTACAAGGGCCACAAATGTAACTTTCTCATATTCAGCGGTGCTCAGAGCCCATACAGATGACAGAAGGGCGAATCCTAGACAGACAGTTTCAACATGACAACTGCTTCCACATTTCCACACAGCACACCTTTAGGCTCAAGTCCTGATTTAGTTTCTAGTAGAACATCATAGTTTTCTGACTTTTTACATAATGCTCATCTTCTAAATATTCAGAGAAATTATGGCACCACTACACTGGACAAAATATCCCCAGCTATGTTCCCAAGTAGAGTAGCCAAAGTCATATGTGCTTCTTTTGGTGAAAGAAGTGGGTTGAAATTGTGGTTGTATCCTTTTTCCTGGTATTATTCATTATGTTTTTTAAATTGGAAAATTTGCAAAGTCTTTCAACTCTGTGAGGAGAAAAAAAAAGAATTTTTTTGAAACCTTTTGCTAAAAAAACCCCCAAACAACAAGTTGAAAAGGAATAACTCAGGAATACAAAAAGCCAATTTCCACAAGAAAACATCCCTATTCTAAAAGAAATTTTGCTTTGTTTCCCAATTCAGACATGTCAGATTACACAGGCCCTCATAAGTTAAGCTTAGTTGTGTTTTAAGAAGTCAGACTGATGTTTAAAACTGTTCCACTGATATTGGCCATGCCTTCTTCTACCAAGCTTTGTATCTGCAGAAAACTTAATATAAATGCTACTTATGTGTTTGTAACTTTAAGTCAACAAAATTAATAACATACTAAAAATATTATGTTTGATGAACATAATGTGAGCAACTGAGAAAACAGCATTTATGGAACATCTTCTGAAAATGTAGTTATTGGGAAGTGGACTTTTTGGATGGATGTAGTTATTAGGAAAAAAAGTACTGAAAAGATGACTTAACACTACAATTAGAAATTAAATAACACCTTTCAGGAATAGATTTCAGTGTGTTGATTTAGGTGCCTGAGTTTCTTCTACATTGACCAGTGCTCTTTTCATTGTCTTGATTGAGCTTTAACAAAAAGTGACTGAGCTGGACCAAAAAGTAGCTTGGCCTGAAGGGGTTCAAACTCACAGCTTTCATGTCACATAGGGATGCAGCACAACCACCAGGTTTCATGAGGCTGGTTGGAAAGGACTGATTCTCCTTTTTCTTGTTGAACCTGGGCAACAGAGCAGTCATGAATGCAAAATCCTTGGGTTCAGAGAAAGTGCAGACAAGAGGATGTATGAGTTGGTGGCGTGGGGCCAGAGAGCTGTATTGGCAGAGGGGAATTGCTGGGATCCTCATGCTGACTACTCAGGGCTCACCTGCCTTCTGCCCAGGACTGGGACCACCATGGTTCTTGTGATTTCTTACTGGCTAGTTCAGATTCCTTCTTGTACAGTTTCCAGAATTTGTGAATTCCTTTTTGAAGTATTTGTTGTCATATTTTGCTATATATATACAGGATATATAAGCCACTCAATTTTAGGGAGTGGGGTGGTTCAATTTTGATTTATTTCGCTATACGCTTTTGCAAAACGGCTGTGAAGCTCCCTTTCTCTCCCCATGGGAAAATAGAAAATATGTACTGGAAACTTAGAAAGCACTGATATTTTAAAAACTAAAAATAATTTCTTAGTTCATTCTAGGTATAGTGTGTGTTGTGGAAACAAATCTCAGGAGGAGTATGAATAGCAGAATTGTCACCATATTTCTACATTGACTGAAAAACTCATGAATATCTTTCTAAAATGCTTTCAAATATGTTGATGGCAATTTGTTATAGCTTTTTAGGGTCCTAATTAATTAGAGCTAGCTAGAAAATGATTATCATGTCTTCATGTCTGGAAATGACATCTGTAAGATAAATTTGCAAGTATATTACCACACACAGTTTTGTTCATCTATGTAAATATTTTTATATCCGCCAGTAGTTAGACTACACTGGATACTGTTTTGGAAATCAGCATGTGTCATTAGCATATTACAGAAGATAAGGCACTCCAGGCATTTCTAACAATACAAAATACTTATTATATGGACTCTTAGTACATAACTGTACATATACTAATCATGTGTCATTTAGTTTTGAAGATTCTGTTCCGAATCAGCTTACTGGGAAAAAAAATGACATAAACTCTTTCTAAAATTTATTTTATAATTCTGTTATCCTGCTTCCTTTGTAAAAGCTGGTTCGCTGCATGCTTTGTGTTTGTTGGTCTTTCGATTACTGAAAGGATGATACTAGAGAGTCATTGCACGAAGTCAACACTTATTCAACATTTATTTAATGTTTTACTAACAGTTCTCTATTTAGGTAATTTTGCTGTAAAGCCCAGAATGCAGTAATGAGGTGTTCTGGGAAAAAGGTGATGGGTCATGGGTTAGCGGAGCTGTCTAACTTCTGTCTACCAGAACTGCAAATGCTCTGACCAAAGGGACATCACACCTAAAGAAATTCTGGTGAAGATTGTATTCGCCTCCACGGCCCAGAAATATATAGAGCTTGGGGTTCTCACAAATTGCTGTTCCCCTATGCATATCTGAATGCACAGCACTGCTTTACCTGGATTGTCTTAGTGGCCAGTACGTTTCTTCACTAAATCTATGTTCGTCCCGCTTCTGCTCTGGAACCAGTGCCATCTGTGAAGGTACCGGTTTCATGTCTTGTAGACAAAGTCTACCGCAGAGGACGAGATTGTATTATGCCAGGTGGTGGTTTATTTCACAACTAAGTAAGAGCACCTTGTCTTCAAAACTAGCATAGCTGGTTTATTTTATTCTGAAGAGCTACATCTGCACAGAGGCCTGGTGAAATATATATGGTGACTTACGCTATTATCACGCTTCCCTTAAGGGTTATTTGGCTAGGCAGCACGCACAAGGAAACTAATTTACAGCCTGTCAATATTGCCATATTTGTAAAGCATCCTGGAAGTCTGACTTGCTTTCTAGGCCTTAGCACATCAGCAATTTGCCTCAGGATCTGGCTCCTTAAAGATTATGGTGATGACTACAGCTTTTAAGTAAATGATCTCACACTTACATTTCTAGATGCAAGCTCCAATTTTGTGATAAATCAAAGCAGTTCATGCTCTGCTTCCTGGAGGTCACAGCAAAGCTAAAGTGGATTTGCTTCATTTATGGTTACTGAGATATGTATTTTGTGAACCTCTGTATTTTCTCCTTCCCCTCACTGCACCAGTGCAATCAGTGGGTGCATTACTTATAGATGGTGCTTGCACGCAGGTATGCCAAGAAGGATCCCAGCTTTCAGTAAGTGCATACTGTACTCTTTTAAGTGGCCTCTTTCTATATTTGAAAATATGAAATAAATTCCTTTTTCATTTCCATGAACACACAGAGATTTTCTTGAGCTTTCAAAGGAAAACAGGAGGGAAAGGAAGTACATGGCATGAGGGGTATTTCATCCCCTGTTTTCCACTCATGACTCTTCTGTCCTACCTGTTGCCCAGAGAAAAAAAAGTCTAACCTCATGCTTCAGAAGAGAAAAACACTGTTTGAGAGGGCAGGGTTATGAATTTTTATTTTGCATTTTAACTAAAAGAGGAGCAAAAAGACTCGGATAGAAACCTCCCAAATCTATCCTTTAACGGGGCAAGAATATGTTTCCTCAATAGATACAGGCTACGTGGGAAGTGCATAAATACCCATTTCTTATTACTGAAGAATTTATACAAGGTACTGGAATGATTCTCTCTAAGGCACTTTTTTTTTTTTCAGGGTCGAAATGCTACACGGCTTCTCTGAGGGAAAATTAATCTGCAGTTTTCTATAGAGTACCATGGGATAAAGTAAACAGTGCTTTAATATCTCTTCTAAAGGACATACTATAAAAATAAAAGTGACACATTTTTTACTTGTTTTGAGTGCACAATTTTTCACACCACAAGTAACTATGTAATTTATTGGAAATTACACATTTACTTTATTCATTAGTACTTGTAAAAAATAATTGAATTACTTCTAGCCTATTCTAGTTTTATGGAAAATGAAGAATGACTTGATTCAAACATTATTAACTAAATTAAGTAATTCTTTATGAGGCATTTATTTCTAGACTGCCAGGTCTTTCAGCTGCAAATAAGCCCCTAAGACCAGGGTAGACATTAGTTCAGTGAAAGCACAGAGCTTCCCATTCTCGCTTTATAACATTCATCTCATTAGATCACGCAAGATCTGTAACTCCCACTAACAGACAGAGAACAAGAAGTAAAGGAAGAAGGCAGACATATGGGAAGAGATAGAGAAGGCGAGAGCTTTCCATTAACTGTAAGAAATGTATCAGGCCAAAGCTAGGAAACAATAATGTAAAATAATATGCTTGTCAATTAGAGAAGTTGAACATATTCTACCAGTTTGGTAGCTGCTCACTCTGCTGCTCTTCTATCTTTTTCACTACGTACAGATGTGCTGTAACATGAAGGCTACTGGAAAGTATGGCAGCATACCACAAGGCAGGATGCTACAACCTTCGCTCAAAGGACTGACCGTGATCACACAGTTAACACAGCCCAGTGTCAGGGGGAGAAAAAAAATCATTCTACAGTAGGTAAAGAGCAGGTGAGAGAGCTGTTCTGTAGGTGCCGTAAATCATGTCAGCCAGGTGAAATTCACCCTGTGATGCTCACAGATCTGGCTGAAGCAGTGCAGACAGGTAGCCATTTTCTCTGAGACCTTGCAGAAATTCCACAAATGAGAAAATGTCAAAGCAGCTCTTTAGATCTGAACAAGAAAAGGAAGAAGTAGGAAATATAAGGTGGTTACGGAAACTTCCATTGCTAGAAAAAAACATAATGAAAGAATGGATAACAAAGAGGAGTAAACACCCAACAGGGAGTTGTGAAGGGCAGATTATATCAAAACAATTACATGACCAGTGAAAGAAGGACTTTTGGTAAGACATTTTGCAATGTTTTCTTATAGAAAGCTTGGCAAATGTGGTTTAGGTTAAATTTTTACTAGCAGAGAAACTGATGGCAAACCGTACCCAGTTTAGAGCTATCAGTAGTATATTCTCAAAATGGAAGACTGCAGTGAACGAGACTTAACAGACATCTGTCCTGGTTTGAATTTGTCACTAGAGAATTGGGCAAAGGACTTGAGAGGATGCTTAAGGAATTTGTAGATCGGCTGAGGCATGAAGTGCATTGGTGGACATGATTAGAATAAAAAAAAAGTTCCTGACAAACTGAAAAGATAAAGATACCGAATCAGCAGAGCGCTGTGCTTAGATAAGAATAAATAGTTGCAAGAACTAATACAAGCTGACTAAGCCGGAGGACTGAAGGAGAGGATCTCGGGGATTGTAGGGGACCCCAGTCTGAGCTGACAATGCCAATGGTGTTACAAAAAGACAACCACCACCTTGGGCTGCCAAGAATATACCCTGAAAAACATATGACCTACTGCTTCTACCCTGCTCAGTGTTGGAATCGCCCCAGCTGAAGTGCCAGTTTGTTAATATCAGGCTTTTAGGAAGGGGAAGATAAATTAGTAGAGCAATAAGAAAGATCAGAAACGTAGAAAATGTGACCTATGACAAAAGGTTGATTGAAATGGTATTATTTAGCTTAGAGAAAGAGAGACATAACTACAGGTTTTTTATATGGTGGCAATAAATTTTCTTCCTTTTCAGCAAAAGACAAATGTGTTATGCATTAAAACAAACAAAAGAAAAAACCCTTCTCTTATAGTGACAACTGCATGGTTCTGCCAGGGAGGTTGTGGGGTCTCTGTCATAGGAATTTCCGAAAAGAGTTGGAACAAGCATCTGTCATGAATGACGAAAGTAGAGGTGGCCAGGGCAGTTGGGCTGATGAGATGACCATGTAGGTTCCCCCTTTCCTATTTCCTATGACTTGTGTAGGAGCAGATGACCAAGTGAATTGGTGGCTCACGAATCAGTAGATTTTATCGTGACAATAAATCATGATTGCTGAAATCAGAGAACTGCTCATGGACAGAGAGGAAAAAAGACCTGAGGCCTAATTATAGTTTTTATGAGACCTATTATACCACACTGGTGAAAAGAAACCATAGGAATGTAAAGAAACTATAATCAGTCTGAGTCCCACCCTTAAAATCATATGCCAATGCACAGCAATATGTAAGTCTAATATTTTAACACAACATCCATTTTTTTACTAAGAGTTTTCAACTGTTTGCAGTTTCAAAATAGGAGCTGTTTTTCAAAATCAGCCACATAATACTGAAAAAGAATGAAAAGGAAGAGAAAAACTGCCACAACTCTTATTGGTAGCCATGCCTGATATACAGCAGTCTGAAAAGCATGAAAGCAGGAATGTTCCAATGCTCCTCCCTGCAGAGATTAAAATAAGTAAGAAAACTGTTTGTTTTGTTTTATAATCATAATGCACTTGTGTAATAATCTGCGTGCATATGCAAAGCATTCTTTAAAAATGCATTACAAAAGTACATTGCAAAAGTCAAAACTTCAGCATTAAAACCCAACTTATCTTTTCTTGGTTAAGTGAGTTTGCTTAAGACATATCTTCAGGTAAAACTTGATCCCATTGGAAAGTCCTAGGTGGACAAACAAGTTCAACAGCCTGAGTTTTCACCCTATTCAGAGCTGACAGAACTTCATGAAATTCTCTCTTGAAGTCCTACTCCTGTCCAATCCCTGCCGTTACACAGTTGTTTGGTGCACAGCATAGTTTGGGTTCCAATCTCGGGGAACAGAATTTTCAATACATGCTGCTTCTAGCTGAGGATTCCTGGAGGCCATGCCACAGATCCATGGATGTTTTTTCTCTCTGTGCTTTTTCTTGCTCTCCTGTCAATCTGACCTCAAGAGAGGTCCAATGGAAAAGTCTGTTCCCAGCTTGTGTTGTGTGAGTTGTTATAGTTCTAAGGGGCAATGGGTTGCGCCCAGAATCTTCAAACGTTTGGGAGTCAGCACGTCCACAGCAAGATGCATTTTTTTGTTTGGTACAAGGCTTGTATTTTTGTAACTGGAGGTATCTCATGGTCCAGACCATGGCCAGACTCTATGACTGGTTTCAGTGTGTATGTGAGTTTTATGTTGCTGACACAAATTTAATGATTAGAATATTTTCTGAGAGAGGGCCATGTTCATCAGGTATATGCTTTCTATAAGCCAAGGTAAAAGCTGTTGTAGCATTTAATTGAAATAAATTACTGGAAGATTTGGAAATTATTGTGGGTAACAGTTCATATGACCTGTAGCGAAAGTAGTGTGCCCTCTAAGTCACTCTGTGAAGTGTGCTGTATCACGTAGTTTGAAAATGAATTTACATTATTTCTTTAGCTCACCAATAGAGGAAGAGGAAATGGGGATTTTTATGAAGTTAAACAAGGCCAAGTACAAGTCCTACATCTGGGTTGGGGCAATCCCAAGCACAAATACAGGCTTGGCAGAGAATGGATTGAGAGCAGCCCCGAGGAGAGGGAGCTGGGGGTGCTGATTGATGAGAAGCCCAACATGAGCCAGCAATGCATGATTGCAGCCCAGAAAGCCAACCACATCCTGGGCCACATCAGAAGAAGTGTGGCCAGCAGGTCAAGGGAGGTGATTCTGCCCCTCTACTCTGTTCTCGTGAGACCCCACCTGGAATATTGCCTCCAGCTCTGGAGCCCCCAACGTAGGAAAGACATGGACCTGTTGGAGCGGGTCCAGAGGAGAGCTACGAATATGATTAGAGGGATAGAGGACCTCACCTGTGAGGACAGGCTAAGACATCAGCCTGGACAAGAGAAGGCTCTGGGGAGACCTTATAGCGGCCTTCCAGTACCTAAAGGGGGCCTACAGGAGAGCTGGGGAAGGACTTTTTACTAGGGCATGTAGTGATAGGATGAGGGGGAATGGCTTTAAACTGGAAGAGGGTAGATTTAGATTAGATAATAGGAAGAAATTTCTCACTGTGAGGGTGGTGAGACACTGGAACAGGTTGCCCAGGGAAGCTGGGGAAGCTCTACCCCTGGAGGTGTTCAAGGCCAGGCTGGATGGGGCTTTGAGCAACCTGGTCTAGTGGGAGGTGTCCCTGCCCATGGCAGGGGGTTTGGAACTTGATGATCTTCAAGGTCCTTTCTAACCTAAACCATTCTATGATTCTATGACTAATAATTGTTGACCCAGGGCTTACTTGCACTTTAGCAGGATTTTAGGTTTGAGCAAACTTCTAATATTTTTAGAAAAAATGTGGAAACCACCACATTACCACAGTGATATGCTACCTGTGTTCTGATATGTTTGCAAAAAACAGGCAGCTAAACAGACTGTTTAGTGGAAAAGTTGCCTTTAACCTCATCTGTCCTAAAGGCTTGAAGCCATAATCTATGCTCTTCTGGTCACAATTTACACTTGCAATGTTTAAATCATTTTACTTAAAATTATGTTGTTGCATATGAAAGTGCTCTATTCAGAATAATTATGCTCGCTGTTTCTGATTTCAGCACCACTGGGGTTGTGCCCAAGGATCAAATTGTCTTGGTTGTACACATATTGCAACCATGGAAGTTCAGCCTAGCACCTTCTCCCCGTCGGAAACACCAAGGTAGATAAAGTTGGAAAATAGTTATGGTATCATAAATTTAAAAGAGACACTGTCCGTATTTTTGTACTCCACGCACTTGTGTCATCTCAGGAGATTTTCCCAACAGTTTCCCATTACTGCTCTAATCCTGCAGAGGAGGGCTATGCAGGTAAAGTGATGGAAACCTCTCAGTTTCTTGCTTGTTCAACAACTTTTTTATGTGTCATAGGAAAGCCTAACATGGTGAATACAGGTGGGTTCCTTTGTCAAGGTACATCAGGTGCAGTCCACAGGGAAGTGAAATACTGTCTTGTGTTGTAGCTAGGCAAGCAAACAATCAAATCAATCTGCCTGCACGTGCTTTGCCTTATAGGTTTTTCAAGGGAAACATGACTAACATTACATAATGATTGTGTCTGTAGCATTTTAATGACATCATAAAGTTTCTTATTCAGTACAAAAGGTCACTTTATGATGAGCTCATCAAAGGAAGCAAAATATTAAGTGAAAAATAATTAGGCTTGTTATTCTGTGTAAATATTGCTTTGACAGCGTTATACATATTCTGTTTGCCAAAGATTGTATTAAATGGTAACTAGTACAGAATTCCCAAGTATCATTGAGCTTTCATCTTTGTTAATACTGTAGAAATCCAGAAATATCTTGTCCCAGCTTTACAAGCCCATGTTAAATGCTATAAGTTTTTATAAATTAGAACTGTACACTCACCCTAACCCCCCACAATTTCTTGTCTCAGGCATTAACTCTGATAATACTCTTTTCATAAATCTTGGCATTGCTGTTAAATTATTCATATGGTGTTACGTGAAAACACATGACAATTTTTTAAAATGCATTTGTCAAGCATCTTGCAATCAGCTAAGATGCCACTCTGCTGGTTATTTTTCTGAATCTTACCATCTGAATGCTCTGAATAAATTTTATATTATTCAATAAGTTTCACTCTTGTTTCCAAGCATTTCTTTTATGATTTCTACAGCTTCACTTATATTGTATTACCCTTCTATTTTATTTTTTTTCTTGTCTTGATTTCCCTTTCTATCTGCCATGTGCTCTATTTTACCATTCTTGCAATCTATCATTTTAGCTTTGAAAAAGATATTCCCTATTATCTGATCTTCCCTGGATGTACTTAACTTTGTGACATTCTTCTTCTCTGAGTGACCTTTGTAATATAAACTTTCATTGCTGCCTCCTGAAAGTGTATTCTGACAGTAAAGGCTGGCACGCCTTTGATTCTTAAATATGGAAACTACACTTCTTGACATTCCCATATCCCTCTCCAATGCTTACATTTCAGCAATATGACAATTACATAGTGTTACTAAGTTGCATTATACATTTCCTTTTTCCTTTTTTGAATTGTCATGCATTATTCCTTTGGTGTTGATCCAGAATGTGATGAAATACAGAGTGGATTTTCAACTGAGGAGATAATTCAAGGCCAGTGAAGCAAAAAAAACCCAAATTCAATAATAAGAAGAATCTCTGTTAACATGGGGTTAAATTGCAAATATCTTTTGGTTATTTCTAGCACAGATCTCTTTAGAGTGTATTCTCAGAGTTATCTTCAAAAATCAGAAATAATTTAAAGCACAAAAATAACACTTTGTAAAACACTCAGAGCATCATGAACATGGAGAGGAGCAACTAAGGTAACCCAAACAATCTTAACTCTCTCCTTACCACATCACTTTGAGAAAAGTAGTGAAACTTCAGACAACTCTATCAGAATGTTGCTAGCGTACACCCCAACGGTGATTACACGCCAATGTTACTCCTTATCTTAATAAACCTCTCCAAGACTGCATAAAATAGGAGCTTGTTATAGTTTCAGCTTATACTTGTAAGATTTTCTGTAACAGCCTGGGACTGTTTTGCAGCCCTTGAAAGTTCAGAAGGATCGCTTTATTGAATTCAGTGAAGTTTGAATTAGGAAAAATATGTTGGTACAAAGAAAAGAAATATAAAAATCAAGACAGTCTAAAAGCATTTCAAAGTACATTTTACTTCATTTTATGGTCCTTTTTCTGAAGGAACAAAAGATTTCAGACCAGATTTCCGGACTATTATAGAGGCATGACAAATTGGTCTGAAAATCCCCAGTGGTGATCCTTGCTTCAGAGTTTGTCATATTCTATTAAGCATGAAGTTAACATGAGTGAGGCATAGGTTTATCTATTTTATTAAACAGCATGAATGGGGAAAGAAAAGAAAAATGGAAACAAAAATAACTGAAATTATTTCATTTTCCTTACCTGCGCCTTGTGTGAAAATCTTAATGAACATTTCAGTAATTTTCTTTAAAATATCATAAAATTACAAGAATTTACAACAAAGTAATTTTAAAGGTTAGTTTTTAGCAAACACTTTTTTTGTTCAATTAATCACGTTTACAAGGTCCCGAACTTTAAAAAGGACACAGAGTTGAGCCAATGAACATTAAGCTTTGTGATGATTTCTCTAGATTGGCACAAAAAATGGTAAGATATTAAAAATATCAAGTCAGATTAGAAATACTGTGATGTGTGTTTTTTCTCCTGTCCCCATTAAATTCAGCTGGAGTTTTCCCATGGATGTCAGCTGACCAAAAAGTAATTTATTCCTGCAAACTCCTTCAACAGGTTATAAATGAAGAACTGAAGCTCTGTACAAATTTGTTCACTCTTTGCCTCTCCGCTTCAGTCATATTATTATTTATTTTTGACATATTATCAAGTTTAGGTTTATTGTGCTTGTTTATTTAAATAATGTAATTCAATTCAACAGTGCTATTTACCTGAAATACCTACTGAATGTGTCATAGAAAATGTTACACTTTTTTTTTTTTTTTAAATAAACCCATGGTATTGATTAAGTAATTAGTTTCAATACCCATTTTCTAATCCTCGAGAAAACATAGTAAAAATATTTAATATGAAGGCTGTGAAATTTTTAGGTAATGCAGAAAGCAAATAAAGTCTATTTTAACTAAAAAAACCTGACCCCAAATATCCACTTCCAAGAAAAGACATTTTAGGGAAAAACACTCCTTTGAGTCAAAACAGTGTAGTCTGTTATATTGAAATTATATTAATTGACATGCATGCATTATATTTTTCTCAAGTAGTGATCTTAACAAACTAGCCATCAAAACCAAAGCAAAATATTCAGTTAATAAACAGTGGAAAAAGGTCATGTCCTTATACTGAAATTTATGTTTCTTTCTACTGGGATCAGCTAGACAGTTTATGATAATTTAGTGTAGAAGAGCTTCCAAAACCTCACCCTAAAGTTTTCAGGTTGGACATTGCGACTTATATTTATTCATTAGATATTTGTGTTAATAACCTCCTTTAAATCAAGGTGCTTGAGATAAATTGAAACACAATACCTCAGACACAGTTCTTATTTTTATAATTGAATTACCACTAAAAAAATTGCAAAAGTATGCCAAATTATAAAAACACATTCCAGGTTAAGTTACTACTTTCTAAATCTAAACAAACTCCGTTTTAATGGAAAAAAATAATTCCTTCCAATTCAGAAACTACTCAGGAAAAATGATTTAACTGGATAGCAAAGGAAATTACTTTGAGCAAACATAATGGCTCTTTCTGACCTTAAAATTTACAAAGGTATTAAAAATGTCTCATAATCCAGATCATAACCCAACCCTTTTGCAAGTGTATGGCAAAACATGACTTTACAGCTTCCCCAGAAGCTAACAAATCCTCTCTTGGCATTCAAGGGAAGCAGGTAAGAGCAAGAGAGAACACCCTGACAGCAGAACTTTCCTTTTATAACCTCAGAAGATAAGAACATAAAATTGCCATATTAGGTCAGGCTAAATGTCCATTTAACTCAGTATTGTACCTTCACCCATGGCTACTACAGGGCATTTGAGTTCTCTTTATAAACTTTGACCTTCTGTTCACTTCATAGATGACATATCAAGCTTTGAAAAAAAAACCCAGTTTCTTGTTTTGTTATTAATTTTTGTTTTCTTATTTTTAATTTTTATGCTTTTAGGAAGTTATTCCCAAAACTCTCCTTATGTGCCTTATTGTGACTTTATATTTAATTTGACTCAATTTATGCCATTTAAAAACTTATTCAGTTGAATATAACTAAGGAGGATAATTTATTTTTTTTTTAATTTGCCATTGCCTCCTTTATCTTTTCTGTTCAGCCATATGGCTTCCTGTGGAGCATCTGAGAACTATATTTTGATGATGGGGGTGAATCATATTTATTGTGAATGTCTAATAAATTATCTTTAAAAACCTTTTGTATGACTTGTAGACATTTTACCCTTTTTGTTTTTCCTTTTAATTTAATTTTAACCAGGTGCCTTGTTTTTGGAAAGCTGAACTTTTTTCTGCCAGTCTTAGCTGCAGCAGGAGAAAAAGCCTCAGGTAAATGTACCTCAAACAACGTAACACCTTGCTAAGTTAATATCATCACTTTTAATTACTCCCAGAAAAAAATACCTCTGGAAATTCTCACTTTTAGCCATCACCACAAAACTGTTGGCAACATGGTGGTCTGCAGGACACTAATAAGCTTTTTGTGTGAAGCAGACGACCTCATTACCAATTAGTTTCAATTTCTGTTTGGTAGCAGCATAAGGCAGAAGTGGCCAGTAAAAATGTTCAAAACCCAGAATCTTTACTTATTTGATGAAATCCTTTACTTTGAGATTATTTTGTTTGGGCCCCAGAATAATGGCAAAGGAATTTTATCATGGACAATAGTAATAGACTCCTTAAAGTAGAAAGAAGTGGTTTGGCATTCTTCAAAAGCCATATAAAAAGGATTTATATGACTCATCCAGAATTCCCTGAGGAACTGTCATCTCAGTTACAAGACCACAGATTCCCCCAAAACAAAAATTGCTTTAGGTAACCACATACTAATATGACATGAACCAAAAGACAGACAAAAACAACATGGTCCTTCCCTGGTTTCGGGCCTCCCAGTAGATCTCAACAGCATTTTCAGTTAAAGTTTGGAAATTGTGCAGCTTCTCCATCGTTTTGTGTCAAGATACGGGAAAAAACATGGATCTGCCTGGTTTTGATGTAGAGTGAGTTAGGAGCTGATTGTTTCCGTGAGTTCAACTTTCAGATCCCCTCCTCTCACCTGAAGGAAAAATCAGAACGAGCAAGTTAGTGATGATCAATACAAAACATGACTGAGAACCCCTGTTTACTGACAGCTCCGTTTAAGAATACTCAAAGGGAAACTGCAGGGTTGGAGCTGCTAGGGCTCCTGATATGTTCCCTTCCAACTCCTCAGTCTGTAGAATTTTGTTCTGCTTCATTGCGTCGGCAACTAGCTGTTGTGGAAAATTTAATAGTGATGTCTTATGCAAATAGTGTGCTCTACAAGTAAAGCAAATAAAAATGAGGAAATGTACACATTGTACCTTTGAAAGGTTGCAAGCAGTGGCGCAGAAGACTTGGGTTACAATAACATCTGAAATGAGCCTGGGAGTGGGAACGTAGCAAGGCTTGTTTCAAAGGGGAGCCAGTTCACTAAACACTAGAGTGATTTAATGCACCATCAATTATTTCCTGCTTGTCACTTAAACAGGCTCCACATATGCATGGCAGGTCCATAAGTGCAAAGAGGAGGTAGAAAGCATGATTTATTGGCTGGGGCAAACACCTGCGAATTAAGCAGCTCAGAAATTAGCCACAAGTAGCATATTAGTGCAGCTAATCAGGCACGGTTCAGTATTTCAGTTTCTTGATTTGCCCATAAATAAGGCTGTATGCGGCTGCCCTGGGGCGTTCTGGTGATTAACAGCCCTGACCTACAGTAAAGTGTGCAATCTAAACAATTTAGTGGGGTCTGCAGGTGTACATTGTAAGCTTGTTTCTTATAAGGCTGATGCATTCAGTATGTAGAAAGCTCCTGGTATCTGGATGTGTTGTTCATAAGTTTTATCACACCATTTAATGATCAATTTTCTTTTCATTCATTTACCAGAGTCTGGTAACATTAACGAGCTTTAAACTACAAGGCACTGATGCACAACTGTGAAACGCAGTTGTCTCCTTTGTCTTATTTGGATGCCAGAAAAACAAGAACATCGCTCATTGCAGTGCACTTTCATATCTCACACCACAGTTGTTGACTTTCTTCACAGCTGAAATGACAAGTTGCTACTCGATTCTTTCAAGATCTGTGGTTGGCTAAGCCTACCTGTTGATTGCTGATATAAGAGTGTTGTGCGGAGGAGCCTACACACACCCAACAGCAATTTGCTGCTCTGATTTTGCAAAACACTGAAACAAAGGCAGAAATTTTTTGATTACTGCGTACCGACAACTTAAGCTCATCTACTGGGGGAGGTTTGAAGCTCTCCTGAAGCAGTATATGTGAACTCATATAAAGCTCAGCAGTAGCCATATCAACTTCAACTGTTGGAAAAATGACACTTATGAGAAAGATAGGGGGGAAAGACATACTCCTAATAAGCAAGATATTGATAAGGGGTCCTGGTTACCCAGAGTACTCACAGTACTCATTCCTCACGTCCAAAAGAACATATGAGGACATGGACAAGAATGAAGATGAATGACTGGTGGAAAAGTTATGTCATGTAGCATCACGTGTGAAGGAATGACACTGTGTAAATCCAGAACTGTTCACATTTTCATATAAAAAAATGCTGGGACATTTTAGGAAGGAAGCACAGAAGAATCATAATAGATACGTGACTGAGAAAAAGCAGGGTGACCATTGCTATTTACCCTTTTTCTTAATATAAAAACAGCATGGTAGTTCTTTCTGGACCAAAATGCAACAGGCTTTTTTTACACTACAAATTATTAACTGCTTTAAGGTCCCACTAAGCACCCAGAATTATTTGAGGAAGAACTATTAAACATAAAAAAGTAAGCACATTCACAGGTAATTAGAGTCCACAATTACCTTTCATAAGGGAAAACTTTGCTTACAAGGGTTATATCATCTCTTGTTTCATATTTTAACTTTAAATTTAATTAATGTTTTTTTCTTACTAGGTCAGTTCACTTTCCATTTCACCATGCTATACTGATGACTGCTGGGATACGTGACTCAGTGTGACACTGACCTGATCTGGAATGCCTTTACTTATCTTTATAAACTGGAAACATCAAAGCCCACATCCTTAAAAGTACTCGTGTACGTATTTATGTTTGTAGATGGCCAATGCTGTTGTCAACACTGCTTCCTAGATGTCACCCAGGGAGAGGGAAGGCTCTGGTTGAAGAATTTGACTATTTTGTCGTTGAAACAAAGACAGGAGTTCACACCTTTAGCTCACCGTCCCCTTCCCCAGCTATAGGTTGCTTCCCATGTAGTAGCAGTGGCTGAACATTGTTCACTTATGAGCTTGCACGTTTAGAAACTCTGACATTAAAGTAAATCCACATCTATTTAATTTATAACCATGTCAGGTCATCAGCTGCAGCTTTTGCTTCATGATCCGTGTCAGATTTAGCATAGGCAGCTGAGAGGTGCCTTCTGCTGTTTGGCTACCCTCATATTACCTTTGTGACTTGCTCCAGAGAGTCATTGCATTTCCCTGGTACGTTCAGTGAGGGTGGGTCACATCCGTGCCACTCATGGCCAGCTTCTCCAGCAGTGCTTTGACTGATCTGCGTTGCATAACTTCTCAGTGACCTCTTGTTTGGCACTTGTTTGTCATGGTTTCGGTTACAGAGTTGGGATGGAGTGGACTTTTTTTGCCAGCAGCTGGTGTAGTGCTATGTTTTGGATTTCGGATGAGAGTATTGGTAGTGCACTGATGTTTTTGTTTGCTGCTAAGCAGTCAGGGACTTTTCTGCTCCTCACACCGCTCTGCCAGCAAGTAGGCTGGGAGTGCACAAGAAGTTGGGAGGAGACACAGCTGGGACAGCTGATCCCAACTGACCAAAGGGATATTCCATACCATATGATGTCATGCTCAGTGTATAAAGCTGGGGGAAGAAGAAGGAAAGGGGGGATGCTTGGAGTTAAGGTGTTTTGTCTTCCCAAGTAATCATTATGCGTGACAGAGCCTTCCTTTCCTGGAGATGGCTGAACACTCGCCTGCCCATGGGAAGCAGTGAATTAATTCCTTGTTTTGTTTTTCTTGTGTGCACGGCTTTTACTTTACTTATTAAACTGTCTTTATCTCAACCCATGAGTTCTCTCACTTCAACTCTTCTGATTCTCTCCCCCATGCCAACCAGGGGGACAATTGCATGAGCAGCTGCATGGTCCTAGATGCCGGCTGGGATTAAACCATGTGATAAGTTCTGGTCCGATTTCAGGCTTGGGGAAGGTTACTAATGATCCCAAGAGTGAGACTGAGACACAAACGAGGTCAAATGCTGCCAATCAGGCTGTTTTTATTGAATAGGTACAGAGGAATGGAGCAATAGGAACAGCAGGAAATATTAGAAGGAAACTAAGCAAGCATTCAGAAAGATAAGCAAAGAATAGTCACCACCATGGACCCACCGATGTCTCGTTGGTCCTCAGTCTTCAATTTCTTCGGTGGTGGGTGCACGCCGCGGCTTGTTTCCACAGTCTTTTTATAACCCAGGAAAATACCTTGGAGGGCTGCCAGCTCAGCCCAGAGAGGGGTTGGTTTTGGTGGCACCTGATAACGGTCTTCTGCTGTCGACTTTGGTGGTGTCTTATTTGCAAAAGAATGGTCTGCTGCTACTAGTCATTTACATCTTGCAAGGTACACACAAGCAAGCTTTGAGGCAAATATTTGACGTTCCAGTCTCTCACACCGTGGCACTGTTTCATAGCCCTTTGCATCTACACCTGTAGGACTCTCATGCCACTTGCAGCATGTGTCTGTTTTGCTCCACGATCATGCCAGCTTTCACCTTAATGGAGGCCATTTTTTTGATTCCTAGTTTGGGGTTGTACTGTTCATAACCCTCAGCATGGAACACCCTGATGGCTTCCTCTAGACAAGCGTAGAGACCATGTCCCAGTCTTCTCACTATGCCACCCTGTGCCCTGCAGCTGGCATAGCTAGAAGCACTTGTCAGGGCTGGTTCTTCTCCTTGTTCTAGTTTTTTTTTTTCTTGTTGGGACTGAGACACTTACACAGTTTGCTTAAGTTTCTTTCAGACGTAATATATCTTTATATTGGAACAAAGGTAGTTACAGGGCTGCTTTCCATCACTCTATATTGGTCTCTTCCAACCTAGACAATTCTATAATTCTATGATTTCTGCTTTAATAGCATGATGCTAAGGAGGGTGGGATGAATGTGTTTTTTGAATGTAAGGCGTTGGCAGACTGGGATGGGCAATGGGGCAAGCCATCTCATCCCTGCATCTGCCTGCTTAAGTTTTCAGCCAGGCTTGGGTTCTGTCTGGGTAAGTACCTCTTTGCTCCATCCCAGGAAATATCCTGAAGTGTGGCCTGTGAAAGAAGCAGGAGCTCAGAATGAAGCTGAGTAGTTAAACCAACAACACAGGCATGCCCTCTGCATTTTTCTGTTCTTTTCTCTGTTTAGTTGAAGCAGAAATAAAATGGGACAAAATGGTTTTGCTGGTTGACATGAAAGACTGCTTTTCCTGGAATAACTTCAAAAAAATGCTCTTTCGTAGTGCATTTTATTTAGCATGTTGTCATCCTCATAGCAGTATATTATAAACTCCTCATGTATTTATTAAGAGAGGTAGAGAATTAAAAGCATAAGAGAAGATATCAGAAATAATAGAAATAGTTGAGAACTTTACAATATTGCTATATACTACAATGACAAATGGAAGAGTTACCAGGTGTGTGAGAGAGAAAACACTCAAGAGTCTGCAAGTATTGATAAAAGAATAAAAAAAGATCAAAATATAATGCATAATCTAGATTAGAAAGATGGCAGTGCAGGGATAGAAGCAGAGGTATTAAGATTCTTCAGACTCATCACAGGATTTCAGACTACGTCTTTGGAAAAGTTAAAGTAACGTTTGAAGGTATATCTATGATTTTGAAAAGTGTACAGTATCATCAGATTACCAAAGTGTCAGAACTCTTGTTATAAAACAGCCTTTGCCTTTTGGTAAAGGCGATGTTACATTTCAAGTACAGCAAACTCAAAATGGCTACATAAAACCAAGCACAGGTTAAAAAAAGCAGATTTATTGTGAGAACTCTGAAATGATATCTAGATGATCCCCTGAGCAGCCCTTGAGATGTCAGAGATGATAATACAGTAACAACATTTGGGAAGTATTTCTAGTTTTACACTTAGCCTTTTGGCAGGAATTTATTAAGACAGAATAAGCCTGTGACTTTTCAATTCCAAGTACAATTTGTTTCTCTAATATATCTGCAGGAGTAATGTGTGATGGAATTTTTCCTTTGCTGGGCCCAGTAGTTGTGGGTGATGATGTGCTATAATAGGTTCTCACAGGCCATATCTCAACAAGATAAAACACAACACATGTACATCTGTGGCCCAGTGTCAATGCCTTAAATGTACATCAGAAATGCATTAAATCTTCTGATTGCTATTTTGTTTGTACAGCTTGTTGGTTCAGAGTTTCCTCTGTAATGCACCCTGCTGATTACCTTGAATTATTGGCATATCCTTGGTAGAACAAGCACACCTTGTTCAGAAATATAGCATTACAGATGTGGCTTGAATCTTTTCCTTTATTAGCAGAAACAGAAGAAACGTTCTTAAAGTTATTCCAATACGATTCCCGAAAGCATGTATCTCAGAACCAACTGTGTCTAGCAGTGCTTTGGACCAAAAGGAAATGCATGTGATATCTCATCAGAAATTTATCCACACAGTTGTTTGTGTGTGTGCATCTCTGCCTCTGTCTATATATAATGACATAACAGTGTAGAAAATAGAGTATTATGGACAGCTACGGAAAATGGTGCATCAGAAGAGGCACTTGAAGTTTTGGATACTCTTTCTGGGCCAGATTCTCAGCTTGTTCAAAGCTGTACATCTCCCATCATCTTGCTTGCTCATATGTGAGACTTTTCTTTTTGAAGAAAGAGAATATTTTAGAAGTAATCTTGAGCTAAATGTTAATGGAAGCCATAGTGTTTGATAAAAATGAAATAAATATATCAAAAAATAATATTTGACACGGGCCAGCTTCAGTCTCTAGTCTGATGATGTTCCCACAACATCATATCTGAGCTAAGATAGCCTGCTGAAAGCGTATACTTGGGTGCAGAGGTACATAAACACATCCTTAGGGTTTCAGTTTATGTCTAACCATCTCAGAATGTGTCCGGGGCAAGATGGTGACCACTTTTGTAGATACGTTCTCCCTTTCTTCTATTTGGTCGTCAACATCAGTTGTGAGAGCTGTGCCTCTGTGCCTGTGTTTACACTGTGAGACTGATAACTACTCCATGAACTGCACATCCGTGGCCTTTGGACTATCCAGATTGGAGAGGTTACTGGAGTGGCTCCTTTCTCATTCACATCCCTGGGTTTCCTTTCAAGGGGGATCACAGGAGAGATATTTGGGGTACAGCAGAGGTGTGTGCCTGGAGATAGACACTGGAGGCTCAGTATGAGAGCCAGATTGCTGAGCTACATAGGGTTTGAGGTGGAAGATTTTTGGTCCATTCCACACAGTCCATATGCAACACATTTTTCAAAGAAGGTCTCAGCTGGGGGAATAAAAAGTGATGCTTTTCTGTTGTCTGCTCAAAATAAATTTGTAATTAATTTTATGTGTGGATGTAAAATAATGTATACGTACCATGTGTGGCACTTTTTCACTGGAGTTCACAACTTCTCACAGGTGGATGAAAAAGTCACAGCTCTGAGGCAAGGGGTGAGTACTAGCTAGTCTACCACTTGCTCCCAGCTGAACATCTATTTTTCACAAGACTGTAAAGCGGTCAGATCATGCTGACATTTCTGCAAATCAGATTCGGTTCATACTGATGTTTTGAGAATAACAGCTTGTTGCGTAGATGCGTGTATTATTGTGGCTATACTAATTGCTGCTTATAAAGTTTCAGTTATTCAGCTGGGAAGATGAATTATTATCATATAAGACAAATGTTGTATAGGAAAGTCAAAACGTGATTCTTGGCCACTCCTAATACAAATCAGTTTGTGTAAACTCTTCACTGCATATGGATGAGTACTCAGTGTGTTCCTAGAAATGAAAAAATGCATTTGTTCTGTATTTTATTATAGTTAATGGGACTGTTATTAGAGGTGTAGATTACAGAAATTTTATTTTGGTTGTAACAATTATCTATTAGTTATAATAAGCAATAGTTCCTATTTCTGAAGGAATTATTTTATTGATCTGCCAAGTTCCATGGATGTCAAAAGTGATTTTTATATTGACTATGGTAGAAGTAGGAGGCTAAGGCTACAGATAAATGAAAGAATACTTATGTATTTTAATAGGAATGATACATGTTGAATTATGGCATGCAAACTTGAACAGATACAGTTGATACAACTTAATTTGGAAATACAGGCTTAGATGTCTCTAATAAATGGCTTCTGAAGTGAGTGAAAGCAAAAATGGCACTATATTACAGATGTCTGAGTATAGCTGTCTTTCAGCAAAGGAACAGGGGTTAGGGGAAGGCAAGCATGTGTGTGAGTCTCATGTTAGGGTCGGAGTGTGACTTCCCTTGCAGGGCTCCCTGCAAGCTCCACTTTGATTGTAAATCATGGTCCAATATATTGTAATTTTATATTAAGATTTTAATAAAAAATTATATAAATTTTGTTTGGGTTTTTTTGTTATTTTAAAAAGTTAACTATAAAAACTGAAGGGAGTGTATTTCTGTATTTGTAACAAGTATACGCTATAGGCCAATTTCTTTTTATCAAGTGAAATGAAATGCATACATCACTAGTGAAATACTGAAGGTAATATGGGAGATAAATAACAGTGTTTAAAAATGACCACAAGATATTATAGATAAATGAATTAGGTTAAAACTGCTGAGGAAATGTGTAATGCCATTGCTGTATTATGAAGCACGTACATTGGTTTTAAAAAAGACATTATTTATACACCTCAGTACTAGTGAAAAACAAAAACTATGCAGATTATAACAGAAATAGCTGACTTGTTTAGGAATTTGGTCTACTAGACAATTTGCCAAATTCTCCTGGTCTTTAACTCTGTAATCTGTTCACTGTGCATCTACTGGCTCATTATACTTTCTTTTTTTTGCCATTTTACCACTACTGCTTCCAAGATATTCCTCATGGTCTTGAAAAAAATGTTTTAAATTGCTTTTTTTTTACTGTCCATTTAAAAATTAGATCAGTCTGTGCCATTTTACTTTAGCTTGTATGTACATGTCTGTGTGTGTATAGCGTGCAAGTTCAAACATGTATGTGTAGATCCAGATAATTAACATGCAAGAAGAGAGTATCAGCAGCTAGTCCAGAGGTAACTGTACTGCGACACTGATGGTGTCATATTTAAAAATGTGCTGTGATTACTTATTTTATGTGCTAAATTGGATAGAGGCCACAGTGCATTTTATTATTAAAACTTTAATTTCTTTTTGGCTTCAAAAGTAGACTTTCAGTCTCTTCCATACAAACATATGATGTGATTTCAGTAGAATAAATTCACTTCTACAATCCATTCAACACCTGATTAATTTGTATTACTGAGGCAATGGAGATATGATTAACTTATTCTTGTCTTACAGTTCATAAACAGTGTTATGGAAAACAGTGTGAGGCACTGCTGTTACTTTTTTCAATAGGTCAGCTTTAGGAACATCAGTAGACACTTGGGTTTTCATGAAATAGTATTATAATATCATTTATTTGGAAAAACTAGTATATTTCTTGAAACTGCCATCATACATTGAATAAAATGGAGTTTGACTGCATATTTTTAGCATTCCTAAAAGAACTGAAAACCAGTTATGGGTAGCTTATTGTGCTGGCACCATTTTTAAATGTTTCAGAAGCTTTTCTATATGTTTCTAAGTAGGTGAGGTATATGACTCAGTGCACTCTTCTGGACTGTCTTTACCAGTACTTCATTACTGTGAAAAAAACACAAGTAAAGTGTTTTCTATCCAGAAGACGCTTTGTAAATATATCCTCGCCTTCAAATTACAAAGCACTCATATTGGAAAATGCAGGGACAAAATACGGTGCCAGTGCTCAGTCACCCTCACAGTAAAAATTGTTTCCTGATGTTCAGATGGCACCTCCTGCGCTTCAGTTTGAGCCCATTGCCTCTTGTCCTGTCACTGGCTACCAATGAAAAGAGCCTGGCTCTATCTTCTTTGCGCCCTTCTCTCAGGCTTTTGTACACTTTGATGAGATTTCCCCCCGAAACTTTTCTTCTCCAGACTGAATAGTCCCAGCAGTTGCAGCCTCTCCTCACAAAAGTTGCTCCAGTCCCTTAATGAGCTACATGGCCCTTCACTGAACTCACCCCAGTAAGTCCATATGTGGTGCTGGGGGGCCCAGAGCTGGACACTGTATTCCAGATGTGGCCTCACAAGGGCTGAGCAGAGGGCAAGGTTCACCTCCCTTAACATGCTGGCAGTGCTCTTCCCAATGACCATGGCGAAGCTGAGTGACCAGCCATTCCCTTGCCCTTCTTTAAGATAGGAGTGATATTTGCTCTCTTCCAGTCTTCAGGAAGCTCTCCCAATTGCCATGACCTTTCAAAGACAATTAAGAGTGGCTTTGCGATGATATCAGCCAGCTCCTGCAGCACTCATGGGTGCATTCCATCATGGTCCATAGTTATTGCATGTCCATTTTTTTTTAAGTGCTCTCTATCTTGATCCTCATTCACTAAGGGTAAGTCTTCCTTGCTCCAGATTTTTGCCCTGGTCTCAGGGGCCTGGGATACCTGAAGGCTAATCTTACCAGTGAAGACTGAGACAAAGAAGGCATTAAGTGCCTCAGTCTTCTCCATGTCATTTGTTGCCAGTTCTCCTGCCCCATTCAGCAGCAGGCCCATGTTTTCCCTACTCTTCCTTTTGCTGTTTACGTACTTGTAGAATCCTACCTTGTTGCCCTTCACATCCCTTGACAGATTCAACTCCAGGTTGGCCTCATCTTTCCTAAACCCATCCTTGTATGATCAGACAACATCTCTATACTCCCCCTAGGTCACCTGCCCCTGCTTCCAGCTCTTGTACACTTCCCTTTTCTGCCTGAGTTCATTCAGGTGCTTCTTGTTTATCCATGCAGATCTCCTGCTGCCTTTGCTTCATTTCCTACTTGTCAAGACGAACCACTCTGGAGCTTGGAGGCTTCTTGAATATCAGCCAGTTCTTCTGGACCTGTCTTCTCTCCAGGGCTCTATCACATGGGATTCTCCAAAATAACATCTCTGAAGAAGTTGAAGTCTGCTTACTTGAAATCCAGGGTCATGGTCCTTCTTTTTGCCCTGCTGTCTCCTCACAGGATCCTGAATTCTACATCTTATAAGTCACTGCACGAGGCTGCCTTTGGCTTTCACTTCCCCAACCAGTTCTTCCTTATTTGCAAGTATCAGATCCAGCAGGGTGCCTTTACTTGGTGACTCCTCATTCAGCTATGTTAGAAAGTTGTCTTCAGTGCACTCCAGAAATCTTCTGTCTTGTGACTTGCTGTCCTGTTCTTCCAGAAGAGATCAGGGATGTTGAACTGATGAGGACCAGGGCAATGAATGCAAGGCTTCTTCCAGCTGTTTGAATAAGGCTTCATCTACTTCTTCCTAGTCAGGAGGTCTGTAGCAGATACCCACTACAACAGCACCCATGTTGGTCTGCTGGCTGATCTTGACCCATAATATAATCTTTTGACTGGCTCCAGCTCCATCCCAAGACAGAGCTCAATGCATTTCAGCTTCTCTTTCAAATAAAGTGCAACACCCTCTCCTTACCTTCCCTGCCTGTTCTTTCTAAAGAGCCTGTATCCATCCCTCACAGTACTCCAGCTGTGTGAGATAACCCACCATGCCTCCCTGATCCCAATGAAGTCATAGTCCTGTAACTACACAAAGATTTCTGGTTCCTTCTATTTGCTCCCCATGCTACATGCATGACAGGCACCTAAGCATGCTTATTCCCCAGAACAGTCTTCCCATAAGGCCATTCCACAGACACTTCCTTTATTACATGCCTCTGCTTGAAGTGATTCAATGTTAGTCTTGTTTTGGTGGCGGCGGTGTTGCTTCTGTATCCATCACCTCTAGCCCTTGACTTGTCTGCCTCATCCATAACTACCTCACTTGCTTTTTGAGGAATCTCTTCTTACCCTGTCATTTCTAGTTTAAAGCTCTCCTCACCAAGTTGGCCAGCCTATTGGCAAACGTACTTTTCCTCTGCTCAGTCAGGTGGATCCTGTCTTTTCCAAGCAGCTGTTGGCCTTCAAAGGGGGGCCCCATGGTCGTAGAAAGAGAAATCCTGCTGCAAAACACAACTGTGCAACCAATTGTTGACCCATAGAATTGATTCAGTCCTCCTCAGGCCCTTCTCCTGCACTGGCAAGATTAAGAACGCCACCTGGGCCTCCATGCTCTTGACCATTGTCACCAGAGTCATGTAGTCACATTTGACTTCCCAGGTCACCCCTGGCACTGTGATTGGTGTGTATATGGAAGAGCAGCAAGGGTACTAGTCAGAGGACCAGATGAGCCTCTATAGTGTCTCTATGACACTATTAATGCAAGCTCTCAAAAAGCATCAAAACCTCCCTGAAAGACAACTCAGGTATGCAGATGGGGCCCTCTGTCCCCCACAGAGGGAGTCTCCCACCACTGTCACTCATCACTTCCTCATAGTGGTCCTGAGTGGCTCAGGCTCAGCTGCTAAATACACTACATTGATGGCACTCCCAGCTCCTCATCTGCTATGATGACACTGAACCTATTCTGTTACTGCAAGTCTTCAGGTATGGCAGGAGCCTTCTTCCTGGTGTGAGATGTCACCAGCTTCTAGCTTTTCTCATGATGAGAGTTTCCACTTTCCAGCTTCATGGGCAACAGGCTCTTCCTGCCCCTCCACTATGGTTGAAGGTTTGGGTTTTTGAAGGTGTTGGGTCCCAGAGAAGATGCAGTTGATCTCTTTCTCATCCTCTCTGCACAGTCTGGTGGCGTCCTCTGCAGCTCCTTTACTTGGCAATATAGCTCATTGACAACTGAACACCTCCTGTAGGCTAGAAGGTCACATGGCCCAGGCTGAACAAGAGGCCCCAGCCACTCCATATAGCTCGAGACTTGCAGAGCTGCATCTTTCTCTGAAGCTCCATCTGGGTCCAAGCTCCATCTGACAATAAAGGGACAGTTTCTGCAGTGGCTCCGGGGGAACACGCTGTGTGGCACATCACGACCATAGCTAAGGATGTGTATGCTAGACAGGGAAAGTCTGCTGGTCTCTCCTTTGCGCCCTGATGTGCAAAATGCTGCATCTGTTGGCTGCACATGAGGAGCTGTGCTCTGGGCCTGGCTCTTTCTTAGGCCCCTCCCAAGCATCGGCTAAAAGGGTGCTTGACCCTCCCTAATAAGGGGAGGGTGACTCTGGAATTTGTGGTTCTGTATCTTCGAGATTAATTTCTGTTAAAAATATTTGGAACAGTTCTAAAATTTAATTTCTGCAGGGCAGAGTCATTTGGTCACTAACACCCTGCTTGTCTCCATCTTATTTCTGGATTTATGTCTATAAATATCCCCTACAAACAAAACAAAATATTTTTCATAGACTGTTTTGCTGAACTCGCTGATATTTTACACTATTCGCATTTGCACAGATGTGATAGCATTTCCAGTATCCAGAATGTCTCGGGAGAAGAATTTGGTTGGGAAATCAGAAAGATTCCTAGGTGAGTTAAATATAGTCTGAAAACAGGTGAGCAGACAGCTGGAGAATATGGTCAGTGATTATGATCACAAAGACTGGCAATTGGTAGCTGTCACCTAAAGTGATCATAACTATAATGAATGTCATCTCCAGCACACCCAGTCTAATGCATTACTGAAATGGTGTTGCCTGATATGGAAAAAAACCCTTGAAACTAGTCTTTTTTACTAACAGCTGAAGGCATATTGTGAAACAACATCATCGATAAGAATCTCCCTGTAATATTTTTGATATATTATAGCATTCTATGCATAGGGTCAGTTTCAAAGAGACGATGACTTCTCTTCTTTGTTTGAAGCATGACTGGAAGTAAAGCAAAACCAAGATGAACTCAGCATAGACCAAATGAATTGTCCCTTCTGGAACAGCTACTTTACTCTCCTTCGGAAGGCAGTCATTCCACTGGTCCTCTGCATTTGCAGCTATGCTTGAAGTGGGTTAGTAGGAATGGTCTGTGACCCATTACCTAAAGGTAACGAGGGAATTATATCAGTCAATTTGCGGCATTTCTCTGAAACCATGTTAGGCAAAGAATAAAACAAACAGTGGTTTTTCCCCTCAAATATATGAAGAAAAGAAACTGAAATATATGAACCTGTAATAAGGTGAATGCACTGAATAGAATAAAGTGAAAATATTATTATTGTGTCATGCATAAAAGTGGGCAATAAATTAAAATCAATGCCAAAGTTATCAATAAACACAGGCAGATATATAGCTACAAGTTGTACAGCAATCAGGTAGCCCGTATTTTTGTAAATTTAGGGAAAGTCAGTCTCCATGGAGGGAATGCCAGAGTTTTTAATTGATAAGACAGAAGTATGTAATCAGTAAAAATTTATTATTAAGAGTGGGCAAAAGTTTATCCTAAACTATAATAATATAGTACTGGTTTTTGGAAGAATTGGATTATTCACCACAAATAATAATTGTTGTCAAATTTTGCTCATTTTGGCTTGCAAAGTATTCACACATGGTATCTGACATCTAAAATATATTAATTTTCCAGAACCATTTTACCTTAACACATTTCAGAGTTATTTCTGAAGAAAACATTCTGAATTATACATCTTAGTTACAGTACTGGGTTCTTTTGAATACTAAAGCATTATGTCATGCATTTGGACATTCTAGTGTCCTTTCCCAAAGTTGCCTTTCCAATCCTGAGCAACACTTGATCTCTCTTTCCAAAACAATTTCAAAAATTAATATAATCCTCTTTCTCACCCAAGCTTTTTCAGCTCTTTTCATCTCAGCTTGCTAGTGATAAAATGGCAGACCAAAGTTGATGAACCAGTATTTAGTTGCAGTTAAAGACACTGTTTCATGATTGAAATTATGGACATGGATTGCTAAATTCACCTATATTCCACTTCTTCAGCTTTAGTTCTCTTTGGATCTGGCCATCAGATGGTAATGTCTCCGAGACAGATATTTTTGTATGTGATGATTTTGTGATTCCTGATTTGTGGTGTGGGCTCGTGGAGACTATTGCAAAACTGGGCATACATAACAAGACAATGATGAGATTCGACAACCATTGTGTTCAGCTCTGAGAGTTAAACTTCACAATATAGTGTGGTTTGTATAACCCCCATGGAACATGCCTCACTTCCCTTTCCAGTTGATTATGCCTAAATGCAACAAGGAAAGCAGACGATTAGAGTTCACTATTTTGCACAGTCCTTGTGAGGAATACCTGCTTTTGCCTGTAGTACTACTTGGATACTTGCTGAAGTTTCCTTACGTAAGTGTCTGATTTTCTTTTAATACTCTCATTCTCTCACAACAACACCAAAAAAGCTCCCTCTTTTGTAGATCTTCATATTTATATGTCAAGAAAAAATTGTCACGATGAAAAGTGAGTTGAAATTATATTGAGTGTATAAGTAATGTTAATCATTTAATTCCATTGCCTTCCATTATTACTCTTTAAACTGATTTATGAGACTCTTTTTGCAAATCTCAAAGTTCTCTATGAATTACAAACTGTGGCTCTTAGCTAAAGTCCTATAACCAGACCCTATATTACCACACAAGAAAAACTTCAATTACAGCTGAAAGTGAACATGCCATTTAATGGTAATAAAACATTATAGTGATAATGTAGCTATCCTTAAATTAAAGAAATTCAGAGCTAAGTTGCACTCAAGAGAAATCCAAAAGTATTAGAGTACAAACCACCCCAAAGACTTTGCTTTTGATCTCTAATGATGCCTTGCAGTGGCCAAAACCTTATGATTACAGAGTACTAGCCCTGGAGATCCAAGTGACATTAAAAAGTTTTTTAAAGTCCTTAGATTCCTTCTGTCTCCTTTTAGTTCCTCCCAACTGATAATCTCTTCTTTGTAACTACGGGGAGATCTGTATCGACTCTGATTCTGAGAGACACTCTTTCTGTAGGGTCAAAGTATTTTTACAATTACAAGGACCATAAATGAAGGACATAACCCAGTAAAGTGATAGAGGTGGACATTGATATTCATCTGTTTCACGTGTATAAAGTTTTAGACAGCCTTGATCTCAAAAAGCTTGTGGTTTTGGTGTCAGTAATTTAGAAGAAAAAGCAAGTAATACCAGGATTGTACGGTTGGTTTGTTTCTAAAATAGGTGCTCCCACAGTGAGCTTGGATGGGTATATCAAAAAGATGTGTGATAACCCTCCCTCCCCTCCTTATCCCCCCCAAGATGGACACAGAATTGTGGTGAGGACTGCATTTGGCCAGTCTGCAGGATCTCTGTGGGAACTTCTGCTGCAGTCCTGTATGCATTCCAAATAAAGCAATTTAGTTTAAGAGCATCTGCTTTTCCCTGTTGCAAGATACTGCTAATCAGCCAATTGACATTGTTTCGCCTCTGTAATGCCAGGGGCTCCTGAATAAAAACATTAGTGCTGCCATGCTGGATCAGATGAAAGAGTCCATCTTATCCCGGTTTCCTTTCTTCCTTGGTGACTAGCAGCAGATGCCTAGGGAAGCATACAGTGATAATTCCCTCTGTGTACCCTCCTAGCTGCCAGCAATGTGTGGACTCGGTGAGTCAGAGGCAGTATCTTTCTGATTTTTCTTCCATGAACATATCTAGGATTTTCTGCTTTTGCTTTTTGTGTTCATTATGTGGTATGGTATTGCCCCTTTTAAACATGCTATTTCATGATTTTGACTCACCCAGGCCACTCTTGATTTTATATCGCTTTCTCATAAATCTGTTTATAGATCTTTATTATCTTTCTTCCAGATGGTAGAGTTATTATCTCTTTGACTGTTCTTTGCATGGAAACTGTGCCACACATCCTTCTCTCTACCTCTTCCAGCGCTATTTTACCCTTTGTGGGATCACAATGGCACCTGATTTGATTCTCTGTTTTCCCTTTAATAATGGTTAAGATTTGTACTAGGCATTTCCATTTATCTATTCTAACTTGAGAACCTTGAATAACTTCGTAACATCAGCTTTTTTTGAACACTGCAGATGCTGGTGTAGGTTCCTACCAGACTCCATTCTTGACCTACCTCTACAGAATCACCATTTATCCTACTTTTTGTTCCATAATATGCAAACAGGTATTTGTGTCACCCCTTGGCATTTTAATTTCTTTTAGAGCCTACCATGAGAGGTATGGCAGATAACTTTGTAAAAATCCAAATATAGTATGCCAGCCAGATCACCCTTACCTTCAGTCCTACAGAGATCATTAATAAACTTTAGACATGGTGCTTCTCTATGAATACCAGGTTATTACTTCCCCACTGACTCACATGTCCTTGACTCTGTTTTTTTCCTATACTTTATTAATATTTTCTACAGGTTTACTCAGGTTTGGTGCCATAATTAATGATCTGAAGTTCCGCAGATACTTCTCTCCACTGGAGCCATTTTCAAAATTTTGTATCCTGTGTTTACAAACAGTTACACTTTTTAGAAATTGGCATTATGGATCACAGCTATTGACAAAACTTACATAAGCTGAAAACAGATGTGTAAATCGGTGTTTGGAATGACTGGTACTGGCTTCCTGACAATTTAATTTCTTCCCTTTCTATTAAGTGCATTTAATCCCATTTATTTATAAAAAAATCTTTTTTTTTTCCTGAAATGCACCATGTTAATGATAAAAAATCATGCATTCAACCAATTTCATCTGTGGAAAGTCTTGTCTATAAAAGGGTAGAAAGAGTAAAATAAATACTGTTTTAAAAGATCTTACAGAAATGGTGTGTCCCTGTATTATAGACAATTTTTAGAAAATTGAAAAGAGCTCTATAATACTCTTTTTTCTTTTCAGATTTTTTAGCAGGTTTGTCTCTTGGACAGTATCAGGGGAACATGATGTAAAGCTACTTAATTTCCTTGAAGTGTTTGATATTTCTTCAAAAAGGTCTGTTTATATTAAATAAGGGTACATGCTTTGTTAAAAACTTATAGAATTTTCTGAGAGGGAATGGAAAAAGAATGGGATGTGGTTGACACTAAGTTAAATTAGGTAGTAAGCCAGACACTGTGTGGACGTGAGGAAGAAGAAATGCATGGCTTAACCTTTGCCCAAGGTTTCCAGAAGTGTGGTGCCACCTCAGCACATGGACCATCTAGAAATCTGTCAATACACTGTGCTGATGCTTCCTATCTGTCTGGCCTTTTTCTCAAAGGCAGTTTGACATAATGGGGTCATCTGGTCAGTTATGTCAGGAAGACAGAGTAGGCTTGCAAAGCAGGTGCAATAATTTTATGGCGAATATATAATGGTTCTCTCGATATTGGCTTCTATTAATGAAGCTTGGAGTTAATAAAGAAGTTTGCATCTCGAGAAATGCGAAAGTTGTTTCAGCTGAAACTCAAAGGCTTCCTCAGACCACATAGTCAAACCCAAGTCGAGATGACTGAAGAATTGAAAAGATTTGTTATAATCTTATTAACCCAATCTTGCAGCCCAGCTAAAGCTACTTTAAACTCCTTTTACATTCCTGAAAGAAGACAAAGTAAATAAGTATATCCATGAAAAAGAAGCCGTGCTGGCTTAAGAATGAACAACAGAAGCCTGTGGATCAAGAGTCCTCCCAGCTTCACTTAGTTCTTCCACTTTCAGTTTGGAACAAAGAGAGTCTTTGTTGGGATGATGCATATTAATAGTCTGTGACAAGTTATAAATACATTGTGGTTGAATGGATTTTTTTTTTACAATGGAATCTTATAGTGTTTCTCTATCAGAATTATATGCATGCATTTTAAACAACCTGAATACGTTTTTGGAATTATATCTCTGAAAGTTGACATGATAGGCAATAATGCATATTTAAGATGATACAATGTAAAGTCATTTGGCAAGTCTATGACCCAGTAAGGTAGAAAAGAAAGTATGCTTAATAAAAAAAAAAACAAACCCCACAACTAATTTTTTTACTATGAAAGAGATTTGAGAAGTTAAAAAATGTCAATTCCACTCGATTTTCACTGCCTTTTGTGGCTTCAATTTAAGTAAGGAAGAATAACTGATAGTATCCTGATTTAATATTCTGTGTTTTCAAAATACAATGTCAGTGAAAAAAGGATAGTATTGTCATACTTCCTTGACAGTTAACCCACAGTTATAGCTTTCTATGAGGACAATAAAGTTTCCTTCACAATACTCTCTTAGTTTCCCTTTGGAGGAAGCATATTAATGGTTGAAAAGAATAGTGTACATCTTTTATTAATTCCTCATAATTAACAGTGTATATTTCTAGTGAGGTTTATTTGAATAATTTGAAAAAGTTTAGATTCTCAGAGCTCCTCTAGAATCTCGGAGAATGACTGCAGTAATCAATGTTAACATGATTTCATTTGTTTCCAAGGGATGAACGTGTGCCTGCAATTTGAATTTTATGACATCCAGAAACCAGAAGACTTTGCATATGAAAACCAATGAAAAAAACACTAAATGAAAACAACTGGTTTTGAATCTTTTCCAGTGATATATTTTCCTGCAAATAGGAAAAAGAAAAATGAAAAAGTTCTTCTAAATCTTAAATAATTAAATTTAAAATTGTCTTCTGAAAGAAAAAAAAATTCGTAATTAATAAAATTGTAACTAGCATTCCATCAGAAACCTGGTTTTGAGCTCTCTCAAAAGATGCCTCTGGCTGAATACTGAATGTATTAAATGTATATTAAAATGCATGTTACCTGAATACACCTATGGTGCCATGTGATGTGGATATCTCTGAATAAGTAACCTATTCTTATTGTTATTTTTGGTCAACCAATCTCTGTGACATCAATAAACTTGATCAGTTATTTCTTGTGAATGATAGTTACTGAATACACTGACCATTCACTAGAAATAATCCCATCAACTTCTTCCTCAGTGGATTTGGTTATGACATCTGCCAAAGGTCACTTTTCAATTCAGGTAACAACTGTTCTTTTTGTATACTGTAGTTATTTAAATAGTGCTAATATCCAACAATAGTTCAGGTATCCAACCAAAAGAGAAGTATGTAACTTGATCACCTTATATTTTTATGGCCATTTTCAACTGTCCAATTATGTTTAATCAACATCAAGTAGAGTACTTCTGAGCACATTCTAAAAATAATTTATTTCATTTATGGTCAGTTTTTTCCCAAGTATGTGAGACAACAAACTAAAAGAAGCGTTACTTACAAGTACCATATGTAAAACATAAAATGACACCTATTAACCTTTAATTTTAGTTGCAAGACTGCAAATCTATCGTGGGACATTTTAAGGTGAGTGAAGATTAACAATGCTTTACAACTTTCATCAGTTTTGGGGGGTTAGAAGTTTGGGAAGAAAATACCCATAAGCACTTCAGTACAGATTAATGTCATAGATGTCTATTTTAAAGAAAAAACAACAAATGTTATTTTGTCAGTTACTTAGCTTACTTTGGGAAAAATGGAAGGGTAAGGGTATGGTGGTTTGTTTTACTAATCTTGCTTTTAACCTGTTGAATATTTTGGTCCCCACAGATGGCATAGTGATTTAATCTTTTCAGCATGAAATCCGAATTAACTGCTAAGGAGGGAGCTACTGAGGACTAGCCCAGACAGACATGCTCGAACATATGGATATACCTGTCTCTCTCCAGAGTCTGGGAACCTCATCCATTCCGGAATCATAAAAGAGAATTTTAAGCTTTCTTCTGGAGAAATAGATTGGACTTGCTGCTTGAAAATACAGCAGAAGGACGTAACCTCATGGTTAAAACCTCTGCACAGCGTGTGGGTGGCCTGGATTCCTCAGCTTAAAGCTGTTCAGACCAAGACATTCTGCTCGTTAGAGGGTACCTGAACCACCAGACTATGATCATTGCCTTGGGCTGAAACTGTTCCTCTGTATGGCAAAAACTTCAACGTTCACAGGGTTTGAAGAGTGAGAAAGAAGACAAAGAGAGAGCAAGTTCTGTAACCTGGCATTTATGAAGGATATTTTGAAATACTGCTTGTCAGTCCTTGCTTCCAGGATTGTTTGTGCATTCTAGCCAATGACCATATAATATATGATCATTGCTATAATGGTATTTTAGAGTACTAGGAGGTTTCAGAGAATTACAGACTGAGAATTGCAAAAATAAATTTCATGTAAGGGATGTATGATCTGACTTGTGAATGAAATGTGATTTTTGGTTTTGATCAAAAAAGATTCTGAATAAATGAAAAAAAAATCTGACAGTTTAAGGGATCATCCCTAAAATGCATGAACAGTTCTTACATAGTAAGTGTTTAAGATTAATTGGGGAAGAGACACTTTGATTTTGTGCCTTGTTTTTAAAAATATGCCCCAAAACAGTTTGCAAATAAAAGTGTATCTGGGACAGGAGACTAGTTTATTAATTAATTAACTAACCTGTTTTTTAACTTGGTATTTGATAAATTTAAAAACATTGCAAAAGCTCAACTTAAGTGTAACAAGTTTCCTTGTTCTATATCAAAACAGCTTAATTACTACCATATTCTGTATTTTCTGTCAGCAACTATGCATTAATAAAGATTTGTTTTAAAATGAATTTGGATTGATGTAAAACAAGTTTCCTAGAAACTTGGTCACACTCACAAAAGCTTTGCAGACTTTGTTGAGGGAAGTTAGGCAGTTTTTCTGAAGGCTGGTAAAAAATGGTTTTTGGCATCTTTTTTGTACCCTGACGTTCAACCGTTATTGCCTTACTGAATGCTTTAACAAGTTGGTGATACTTTCACAATGTTTTTGTTTTCACATGGAAAATTAAGAGATTCAGGTTGTAAATTGCTTTTCAATTTTTCATTTACATAGGAAGTCTGCAATTACTTTAACAAATTTGGATCCTTTTGCCTCTTACAATTACATTTCTTTTCTGGTGGATTTTTTTGTGGGGGTGTGTGTGTTTGTGGGTTTTTTTTGTTTTGTTTTTTAAATTCTGAAGACTGTTACTTCTTCTGGATCTTAGTTATGACCTACAGGGCATGTGGTTCCTTTGACATGAAGTTTATTTTTCTAAACCCACAGCTTGATATTCTAGCACTTAATTTCAGAATGCAGCTTAAATCACAGAAGCCATAATATGTCAAATGATCCCACACTTGCAGGGGGAAAACAGTAAGTAATGAAAAAGCTATGATTGCTTTTCTGTCCCTCCAAATGACAGTTATCACCTCAGTGACCTGCTCCGGGCGGACCCATCTAAACATGACACACTAAGGGATAACGTCATCTAACAGGGTAGTTACAAAAATCAATACAAAACCCATTTCAAAGATACTCTGTGTAAGAATCCTGGTGTAACGTTCATTTATTGAATAGGCCTGGGGAAAAAAACCCACAACTTTTCTGATATATATGCTTTACCTCTCAAGCAAAGGAATTCTGTAGGTAAGCAATAATTGTATTTTTCAATCTATTATTTAGTCTTGCCAAAGCTCAGCCCAGAATCTAATACATGGATGACTGCTATAACTCAATTATGAAGCCTAAGCAGAGCTCTAATGCATCTGTAATGCAAAAGGAACATAACAAGACAATTGACTATACTTCTTTCAGTTGAGGGGTAGCTGTCTGTGTGTGTGCAGGGATGAACAAAAACAGGGAAGGAGACTGCGATATTGTATTTTTCACTGAAGGATTAGGAATGTTCTGTAGTTATCTTCTCTCATGAATATAGAAGATATGGTTACAGCGTTGAAACAACTGCTGGCTCACAACTGACTGAAAATACATTTCTATTGTTTGCTTTCTCAAATGACAATAATACTGAAGCCTAGAGCAATCTTATCCAGTCATATCCCATGTTCAGGGCATGCATTCTGATTGGCTAAAAAGTCATTTAGGAAAAACTAGTATTTATTTTCCTTATGCTTATCAAACTCTTTTCAAATCTGTATGAGCTTTATTCCTCTCAGGAAGTAAATACTAAATATAGTATCGATCTTCAGTTTTGATTTCTTACAAAAAGATGTAGTATAGCTTGACATTTTTCAAAATATCATAAAGATGATATTGCTGGATATTAAGATGAAATCATCCTCTATGTTTGGGGAAATACCTTGTTTTGGCAAATTTCAGGATTTTTTAATGTTGGTTTTTATTGCCACTTAATCACTGTAAAGATCAGTATTTTTTTATATTCAAATGACTCGAGCTATTTTTAGTACAATATGGGATCTCACCTACCTTCACACTGAACACAATTCTGTCAATCCCACATTGATATTGAGAGGCGTTTGATCAATGAAATTGTCTTACTGAAACCGTCTTGCAGAAATGTAAGGAGAGGGTTAAAAGAAGAATGGGGAGAAGAATTAAGAAAATAATGTGACAACTTTTAGGACCACTTAGAAAAGTGGGATCAAAATCTACTCCTTCTGGTAAACAGGGTTTGCACTTCTAGAGTAGGAAGACACCCAGTCATCCATCTTCACACCTAAAATATCAATAAAATTCAGAAATGAATGCCTCTGATCACAGAATTTGAATGCATTCAGAACTGTTAGCTGCAGTGTTTCCTGAAGCACTGATCAGCTAAAAAACTGATCTGATGCTCATTATATCCCTCCCAAACCTGAGCAGTTTTGTAATAAACAACTGTCTGTGTTCGATCCTGTTTGCTTTCCATTCCTTGCTGTAGATCTGCTGCCATTTTTCATACAGAATAAAACTTGGCAACTGAAGTAAAATTTACTGGAGCAGAATTTCCCGGGAAACACAGCCAGGACTCTTCCTGAGTAAACCGTACCTTAATTGAGTCCTGTGTTTCCTCCAAAGACATGAACTGCTCGGATAATTTGTGTGTCTTGGGCCTTTGTATCCAATTGAGTCTGAGATGGCCTGAAAAAAGTAGCTCTTGGAAAACAGTATCCCATCCAAAGTATATCCAAGTGTGGAAAAGAGAAGATCTGCGACAGTCTGTGAATATGCCACACAAGTGCCATGCAGAAAAAATATTATTTTGCTTCTTTCTTGCACACTTCATTAATTGGCATGAAGGACTTTTTTGAAGCTGATTTTTAAAAGAAATCAGTAGGTTTTTAGTATTAACCTAGTACATGGTGAAGTATGTCAGGGAAGAAGAGAGCCCTGATGCATTTGGCAGAGCAGAAATAATATTGGAACATGTGAATATGCATCTCATTAACAGCTGCTAATGAGAGGCAGGAGAACTGCTGAACGCTTTCTTTGGGAACATGATTAATACCTGACTTTAAAAAAAAAAAAAAAAAGGAGAAGGAAGAAAATCCATTGCCAATGATCACTGACTAGCAAAGAATAGCCAGTGTTGCCCTTTAGCTTAATGGGTGAGGCACGAAGCTCTGTTTCCAATGTTGCTCAGTTACAGATGTTGGTATACATTTGTTTTCTGCGTTAGAAACAGTGATTGCTTCCTTTCTTCTTCCAGTCTCTTATTCTAAGCAGTATATAACTGCCAGGAAAATCTTGAGCATAAGCCTACCCTAGGAGGTTTCAACCAGCATCCCCCCAAATCCTTTCGAACTAGGGCTACAGTTCTCTGGAAGCTGAGTGATGTTTTGTTTTTGGGAGACCCACAGCATAGCTCAGGCAGGGACTGGCAGCACTGGTGGGGCTGAAATGGAGTCCTGGACCATGGGCAGAGTGGGGGAGGGTCCCGGGAAAGCTGGGCAGGGACAGTCAGGGCTGGCAGTGCCTCAGGGCACTCACACTGTATGTGGGAAGTGAGATCTTCCCAGGTTGCACCACATTTTCATGTTGCTGTCGTATGGGTGGGTACCATCTGAAAACATCATAGAATGGGATATTTATGGGACTATTTTTTTCTTTATAATAGTTAGATACCTGTACTGGAACAGGGAGGGCACATCTGGTTTTAAAGATGCCTTTAATTAGTGCATAAACTTTCTCTTCAAGCAATTAAAATTAGAATTTTGGTTTCACAGGGCCATAATATTAATGAAACTCTTATGAATAAAGGACTACAGCAGTGTGCTCGTTGAAATGTCTTAAACCACAAATATCTAACTGGAAATGGTGTTTGGAAAAGCTGTTGCAGGCTGTACCAAATTGCAAGTTCAAGAGAGGAGTCATTATTGTGAAAGTGCAGTTAATGAAAAATCGATCACAGTCCCTTCTAGTTGCTATCTCAAAACCCCTTGGAGAGGCAGAGGTCTATAGCTGTGAAACAGCACAGTAAGTAAAAGACCCAGAGCCTGCGTGAATGGTTGTCCACAGAGGGCAAAGAAAAAACTTCAGCAGCTGCTGTTCTGATGTGTCAGTGCATCCTCTGGGAAGAATAAATGCCTTTAGAGGATTAAGCAGGGGCAGTTTCAAATGTCGCTTAAGCCAAGGAGTATTGCCTTAAAGAAACCCCTCTACAGTTCTTCCGCCCTGCTGTGGAAGAGAAGCTGCTTGTCATGTGGAAAACTGGCATGAGCAACCTGTATATCTTGGACCTCTCTCACAGTGGCTCTAAACAGAAGACGTAATTGAAATTTGAAGATATGCACTGATGACTGGAGGCACAGGTTACTTAAGAGAGCTACATTCATCCTTTGGGACAGCTCACCAGAAGTCAAGTAGTCTAATAGTTTTAATTTCGAGGTGGGCATTGGTTATTGAAGTGACACTTCACGTTTGAGGAAGAACTGTTTTGGTTTCACCTGTGAATTTCTTTGTGAGGTCTAAGTGCTCTTGGGGCACCTTAATAATGTCAGAGGGGAGGCACGATAGAGTTCAAACTTTGAAAATGGGAGTTCTCTTTGTTTACCAAGATGGCTTCATATGTTTCCACAAAGCTTTGGGGGTACATTTGAGAGGGAAATTGTGGACCCTAAGAAGTGCTAGTTTTTTCAGAGGACAAATTTCACCAACGCTTTACCAAAGGGCTTCCAGATTGGCAAGTCTCCATTTCTCCAGGAATGCTGTCAGATGCTACAACTGCCAGCTTACTGCAGGATGTAAGGATTTAAGGGGAACAATTGCAATTACATTACTGAAGGACTGGGACTTGGGTATGCCACCAGCTCAGAAAACTGCATGTCCAAGAGACTAAATTGCAGCAATATTAAAACTCCTTTTCTGTTGTTATTAAATAGAGTTGTGCTGATCCTTGCATCCTTGGATGTTATTCTATAGCTTGATCTCAGTATTGAATTGTTGTCTTATTTTGGCATTATATTGTTGCCTTTGATCAGAGTGTGAGGGGGATGCCATATTTGCTAGAGCTCTTGCAGTTTTTTTCAGTAAGCCCTTTGATTTCTATATATGAGTATTAGAGTGTTTGCATCATAAGCCACATCGTCAAAAACACAGAGAATACAGGAAATCTGACAAATGAGAAGGCATTCCTGGTTCTCGATGGTCCGTACTAAATTCTTCCTCCTAAGTTGGGCACTCTGTCCTCTGTCTTCTGTCCATCTTCCTGCAGGTTTTCTTTCTTTCCTCTCACTTACTGTCTCCATCTTCTCATGCACATGCATACATACGCTCTGACCCTCAAAAAATATGCAATGGGTTTTAAAGATCTAGTTAATTTTTTTCCATCAAATAGCATTGTGTTCAACCATGTCCTACCTCAGTCATACCCTGAAAAGCACTGCAGAAATACTAAGCACCACATTTGCAGTTAATACTCTTTTCAAAATAAGAACCTCATTAATTTCACAGGACTGGCCAGCTCCGTGTGACAACAGCGAAGCCAGTGTAATTTCCTGGGATATACGTCAAGACATTGGCAAAACATGTCCTATCAAACAAAGGGGAGAAGTAACCACAGCACATAGGGAAAGCCGAGGCTGTCCTTGACCAGAAGCAGCCAATCAACCGGTAGAACTAAATCAAGTTGCGTCGAGACACAGGTAGGTTGGTAGTAGTCTCTATCTCACCATTTCTGGTGGGAGAACATCCTGAGATTTTTCAAGTATTACAGTGAGCATCTGGGTCATAATTGTAAACCAGAGTTAGGGGCACACTTACATTATAATTGTGTGTTTGCACTTTTGCCCTTATTAGTTGACAAGGAGGTGATATTCTACAAATAAGGTATATAAACTCATTAAATTAATCACAGAGCATTTTTCCCCTGTAGTTTTAGCTGCTCTTTAGTGCCAGCATAGATATTTGCATTTTTAAAAAGTAAAATTTGGACCAGATTGGCCATGGTTGGATTGGGCAGGAGGGGTGAGAGAGGGCTGTGCAGTTGAATGACAGGTCAGTGTCATGTGAACTGAAGCATGCAAACTGTATTAGGCCATGGTAATTGCGGGGGGTGGGGGAGATTCAACTCCCTTTGTTTTCTCTCCTCGCCCAGTAAATCCATGCTTGAAAAATATCAGACAGTTGTTTGGGTTTTTTTAGCTCTATAGGTATTTTAATGCATTTGTGAATTTTTGATCTAACCAGAGATACATGCAGAATATTACAGTCATCTGTGTATTACCAGTGTAGCCATGTCTGGGTGACATAGTGCCTTCACGTTGCACACAAGTATTTTAGAGTAGCCTTTTCAGAAATCAGAGTCAGCCAAGTCAGATCAGGTCACAGTGTTAACTATAAAGTATCTTGAGGGAAACTCAATCAAACCCAACCAAACTTTTTATAAGGCATCACAAATCATCCTGTATTAGCATCACATGGATTATTTATGAAAATGCTGTTGCTTGTCTGACAACCTAGGTGACATTACCTCTGGAGGATGAGCATCACCATGGCAAAACAGACATGTCACCATTAGACATTAGTCTACTGTAACTAATTTATAAGGCTGTCCTGTAATTTGTTTTGATCAGGCAGCCTGAATCTAGTTGAAGGGGATGAAAGGGAGGAGGGAGTGCAGGGAGGGAGGAGGGAGAAAGAAAATCCAATATTATTATTAACTAGAGAATTCAGAACTGTAAAAAATAAAGCAAGGAAAAGTGTAGGGGCTTTTTCCCCCGTCCATAACTTCTGTCTTTACACACAAACATAGAACCTCTAATACAAGGTTTCTCTCTTGGCTGTGAAAATTTTCCCAGAATATTTGTAACTTTGCTTTCTATGTTTTTAATTTGTTCAAGATACTATACGATATCCAACCTCCTGCTTGCAGTTCTTTTTTTAAGAAAGTATGAATATACTCTAAAAGTGACTTTGTGAAAATGGCACCACAATTAATCATAATGTCATATCCAGTTTGTCTGTCAGGGAGTAAAAGGGAGTGTTTCAAACTGTGAGGCTTACAGTTTTACATATTTGAAGCAAATATGTAAAAAGTCAAACTTTGAGCTGTGTCCCTGTGATTTAACATCAAATTCTTCACTAGAATATCACAACTTAAATAATATTTTCTAATGCTAGTTGATAAATAAAATTAAATAAGGAAGAAAGAATCGATAGCCTATGTGTGAATATGAAATAGTGAGCCTTTCTTCAGCCATAGCAGATAACTGCTAAAAATAGATGGAAAGGTGTCATAATTCCATAATAATATCTCTGACCATAAATGACCTTGAGAGGTTCCAAGCTAGCACACACCTTGCTTGTGCTTGTGCTGGGATACAAAGCATTCTTCTGGGCTGAGGTTTGCATGGCTCCATCCCACATGTGTTCCAAAGAAAACTGTTCCACAATCTGAGAAGATGCTGCAGTTGACACAGAGAATAACAGTCTTGGGGCCAGCGGTCCTCTGTTTACCTGCAAGCTTCTCTCTAGTAAAAGAAATCAGAGTCCAATCTTTTTTTTTTTTTTTTAACAGGCAACATCAACACCTTTTCTCCAGTTTTGTCAGTATCACCGTTGCAGAGTAACCAATATTATAGTACTATATCCCTATTAATTCAAGCAGTAGTAAGTAGAGAATTAACAGAAAAACATAAATGAGCTTGGTTTAGTATTTGGAAACTACTACGGTCAGGAATAACAGATGGAAAAATGGAATCACTCATTTGGGAGATTCCTCCCTCTTCTTGTGAGCAGAGATATCACCTTTGTTAACATCTTTGTTTTAAAGATTCCCACCAAAATTTACCTTCCCCTCTGCCAACCTTTACTGGATATTGTGCAAACCTAAATGAAAAACTCCTTCTGCCAGTATCTAATCTAAATAGCAAAACAACATAGCATGTAAGAGGGATGAAGGATGGGAGGATAAACAAAGTGTCAGGAACAAAGACTGCTTATACTAACTAGATTTACTTTTTCCTTATATTTTGGTTGCTCTGATGAACTCAGGAGGAAAGAAGAAGGACAAATGCATGGGCATAATTTGTCTGACAGTAATATGAGCTGTTGCACTATAATCACATGATAATGATTTCTTTTCCTGTGTTTACCTGTTAGTGTCTCAGTCCCGTGCTGTGGTCTCTGGCTCCTAAAAACATGCCTGGCAGTTTCTCAGCTCTTCAAAATCTTGGTAGGCACATTTGAAAGCAAAAGAAAAGGACTGAAGAGCAGGAAGGATGCTCCTGCTGCGGGCGTTTTCTCTGCATTAGCACTTTCAGCAGTTTTACATATATACATGTTATATAAAAAGTATTTGTTCTATTTAAATAGTATTATAAAATACCACCAACTACTAGAACTGGAAAGCATATAGTTTCCATCATAATAACTTAGCATCATGTTATTCGCTTGAGCAAACTATTTTTTATGGTAAGTTGTTTCTTGATTTTGGTAGGTCCAGTTTTTCTCAGTCCCTCAGAAATTTTCCCAACTGCAGTATTTTTCAGTCCTCCCAGTAAATAGTTGGCATCATTGGGAATGATGTGGTGTTTTCGCCTATTTTTTTCGCTGATCAGTAAAGTATTCAAACTGCACAGCAGCATAGTATAAATGTGTTTTCCTCCTGCCCCTTCAGCCCCTTCAATTCTGGTCTACTTGCAGCACATTTTTAATTGTATACCAGTCATATTCTTAAAAAAAACCCTAGCAATACCCCCCATAGAGTTACCATCACTTAAGGATCCACTATAATATCAATTAAATTCCTTAGTAATAAGAAATTAATTAATATTGCCATTCAGTCCTGTACAATCAGTACTTTCGGAATATCTACTAGGAAAATATTAAAAAAGTCAGGTGGCAGTTTTTCTTAGCTCAATTACTGACTAAATTCAGCGGTGTTTCTGAGAATTGCACCAAAGTAACATTGCTCCCAGCTAGTTACTGCCCACGGTGATTCCAAAATCTGAGTTTGAAGTTATGACATATCCTTGGTGAATATATTTACTCTTTAAAGAATATTATTGTATTACAACACCATTCTAAAGTGACCTTTTAATTGGACAGAATGTAAATAGTAGCAGCAACAATATGCCCTATATTAACACACTTCTGGTTTAATAGCTTTCTTGCATTTCCTCATATACTGCACTTTCATTGTTGCAGCATGTAAAACTTCACCATAAAACAAAAAAAAATCCTTAAGTAAAGTTTTTCCCTTTATGGAAATGCACTTTTGATGCAAGCCTTCTCATGCAAAATTCTAACTCTCTGCAAGTTTTTTGACATTTAACCATGAGGCCATACACATAGCAGCATACAATGCTCTTTTTTATCTTTGTACCCAAAACTTCAGAAAAGTAAAGGTATGCCTACACTGTGCACTGCAGTGAGGCAAAGTAAATTAGCCTTCATGGAACGCCATGCTGTTGCAGTGAGGTTGATTTCAGTCAATAGTTGAAATTATTTGCTTAAAATTAGCCCAGGTATTGCTTCAGCTTGAAGTGCATATATATTATTAGAAATAGAGTAATACTTTTTAAGATCTTTATTATTTTCCTTTCTCTAATAGCAAGATTCACTACTGCTTTTTGTGTCAATTTTTACAGTAAATTTCAATCAAAATGTAAGCTGCTTATGCACCAAATTTAGAAATTGAATAAAACTTTAATATAGGTGTTGGGTTTTTTTAACTGTCTGGTTTCTCCTGAGTTATTTGAAAGCTAAGCTTTTCTTACTCTTCGTTATCAGACCTAAGTAAATCTTTCAGAATGTGAGATTCTCATTTTTCTATTTCAATTAGCTCTTACTGTGAACTGCAGAATATCTTCTCTTATAGAAGATACAGGTTTGTGACAAGAAAACGGCAAATAATGTTTGTTTTAGACATGTGTCCCACAAGGTATTCGAGATTTGAAAGTCTACCTAATGCAGAAATTCTGAAAACTGTTTGTTATTTACCCCATTAAAGGGACTTGAGAAGTGTTTCTCTCTCACAGGTGTGGATATGTGAGTAGACATCTCCAGACTCTACCCTTGGAGATATAGCTCCAAGCAAATAGTTAGGAAACCTTTTGTTAGAATGATCTGGTGAAAATGCTTTGTATCCTTACAGGTACACTGGTGCAATTGGCTTGTGACTGAATGCTTAGAAAGCGGTTACCAGTTTCATGGTTTTACTTCATGCAGTAAGGGAGCACTAGGCCTGCTGGGTAGTTTGTTCTTGATTCTGCTGAGATTCTCACAAGTGAGAAAAAAAAAATGTTTACATCGCATCCCTAATTTAGACATTTTTCATAGTTCTTCAGCATCTTCTATGATTTGAAATTCTGCTCATCCTCTAAAACACAAAGGCTGGAAAGTATGTTAATCCTTCTTCAGAGATGTCTTTCTCAAAATAATGCCAGCAAAATGAAGAGATAAAACAAAAAAAAAAAAGGAAGGCAAGGTGGACCAGTAGCTAAGGAACAAAATAAACAAAACAAAATGAAAGACTAGACTAGACTTGTACATTGATGGAACTTTACTATTGTTGCTTACTCACTGTTGCATGTGGGACCTTGAAGGAAACACTTTGGGCTGCACTGTTCCCCTGCACACTCCTCCATACGCCTCAGTCACTGTGGGAAGGGAACCCAGGCGAAAAAATCATAAAGGGCATAAATAGTCTTTGAAAGTAAAATTTGTATCTGTAGAATTGGTGCCATGATTCAATGTCAATCATCAAATGGAGCAATTACACACTTAATCTCTCCTCTGGCTGGACAAATCCTTTTCCGGAAAAAAAAACGCTCACATTTTGGGCATCCTTGCCTTCACTCCCTGTTTTGTATACAGTGTCTGAAAAAGCACAGGAACTTGTAGCACAGAACCTATAGCTTACCATGGAGGCAAAACATACTTCTGAATCTCCATATGCCCCACTTTCTCCAGCTGAAAAATTTAGGCAAAAAAGTTTCCTGAACCCGAAAGAATGCTGTTAGGTATTATCCAATAAAACAATGTAAGGGAGTGGGGTTTTTTTTAAAGTGCTTGAGAAAAATGGTAACAAAATATTATTATTTATTAATCAAATAACCAATTATTTATTCATCAAAGGAAATGAACCCAGAGCTCCTGCTACCTATATCATGTCGTAATTCTCTATTTCATATCCTGGTATTTGTAATTAAGAAAATGAATCATACTGGTTTGTCTAGGAGATGAAAAAATGTCTCAGTGCAAAAATGTAGCAAAATTATAATATTCATTGTAGAAATGATCCAGAATGAAAATCTCGATCAGGTGCAAATCTTCATGGATCACGTATCATTGACAATATTAAAAATCATGTATAAAGTGACTTTTGAGACAAACTTTTTTTTGTGAACAATAATGCTTTTATACTCCATTTCTGTCTGAAATAGATTCTGTGGTGTCAAAACCCTATTGCAGCTCAGAGTGCAATTTTCCCTTTAATGGTGACACTAACTTAGATGTTTGTCTTTGCTTTATCTGGTTGTCTGCTTTCATGAAATTTGGAGGAATTTAACATTTGAGACGCTAACCTCTGAACTGAATTTGACTGCAATTGGCCAATTGGCTAAAAAGTTATAGTAGAGGGAGGGACAATTGTTTGCCAGATGTACAAACAGGCAAGGCAGTCATACAGGCTCATTTTCTAAGATGTAAGTTGAAAAATATTGACTGATTATTGAGTTAAGTCGTTGGTTTGTGTCACGCCATGTGTCTTTCTGGCCTTTTTTTTTTTTTTTTTTTTTTTTTTCCCAAAATAAGAGATGTACATGTTCAGTTTGTCTGACATAAAGTAAAAAATTATTATAGTATTATCAACTGTGAGCTTTTCCTGTTTGGTATGCTACTGTAAAAGTATCTGTGAAACATTTTCAAAACACAGAAAATGCTCAGGACAACACACCACTGGGTTGGTTATTTTTCCTCAGTCATTACTTGAATAGACAAGACTAGTAATAAGATTGTTGTAATGGTACTGTCAAACAAAGATTTCTTCAGTGAACCAAGGAGCTTCTTATACTTCATCTGAAATATATATGTATTATGAAGAATACATTTTCCCAGTCTATCTGGAATGGCCATTAAATTTGGACCAAACATGTTCAGACACACATGGACTGAAGATCCATAGGCTTGTGAGGGACCACTTATGACACCAAACTCACTTAGGTCACCAGATTTGTCCGGTACAGTAAAAAGAAGTCATACAATTTGGTATCCGTTTCTGAAGAGTTTCTAGAAATTGTCCTTTCTATATGAGACACATGCAAGTAGATAGAGCTGTGCACTCTGCTTTACCTTATCTTCAGCCCTGGCTAGTTTTTAATTCTTCAGAAAGGGGTGAACACCACACTTTTTTTTCCATGTCTGTTATGAAAACCATTAACAGGGAGGGGGGAAAAAAAGCATCATTGGTTCCCACAGTGAGGTGAACCAATAAATATATCCCCATCTTATGTTGTACTCGTTGAGCAAGGTGGTCCTGCACACATGGTAAGCAGTCTGTTTCCTCTTTTTGACAATAGTGTCCTATCTGTTGTTTTCATTCTTTCCTTTGGCACTGTTATCTCCTACATCTCTGACAGGGATAGGTTGGAAGCAGGTCTTAGGAATTTAACAAGTGAGCGTCTTTAATCATAAATGCGTGGGAACAAAACATTTAAGGGCTCACAAACATAATTGTGTTCTTAGGGGAAAGATGGAGGAACAAGTGATGCCCCATCATGGGACAAACTGAAAAATGCTGCGGATAACTCTCAAGAGCATCTTCCTGAGTTCTGAAACAATGCAACACAGAAACTGCCCAACTGACCCAAAACCAGGTCTACCTACTTGATTTATTATGCCATCTAGCGTGCCAAGCTCCAGAATTTTCTCAGAATAATATGCAAAAACACAGGATTGGTTTATCAACATATGAACAATTTAAAATGTTCAAAAGAGAAATGCCCACACTAAACAAAATGACTTAGCTATTGGGATTTTTTTTTTATATATAAGAATGGAGGTTTAAATCATTTTATCATTATTCTTTTATTCATATAAATGTTTTTTGTATTCTGTGAAGCTTCAGACACATGGGTGCATTTCATCAGTTAATGATGTTGCATGGAAATATAATACCATTTCTCATCTTCAAATTTGTCACACTTAAAATTATTTTCAGCTGATAATTTAATATCTCCTTGCTATTGTATTATGAAAAAGGCTGCACAGAGGTGCCCTGTACGTCTCTTCTAAACTATTCATTATTTTGTCCCATTTTATTCATTTTGACTGTGAATTAAATAGTTTCAGTCATCTCATTCACTCTTCCTACTGACTTCCTACTGAAATGACCATATTTCTAATGATTTACATTGATTCTCTGTGTAACTGCTTATTTTCAGTGATGCACTCTCTTGGAGCTCCATATTGTGCTGTCATACAAGTTCCTTCCCCTTTCAGCAGATGCAAACATTTGCCCATGCAATCAGGATGATGCACTGCTATGCACACAAAATTAACATCTGCAGAGGTCTAAAAGCCACCAATTTTTGCAGAGACAAATAAAAACCTGTTTCACATGCCTATGTAGGTCGTGGAATTGCTATTATGCACATACCACCATTGGTACATGTCAAATACATGTACATGTGTCTACATATACGTACAATTTTCCTTGCAAAGAGTTGGAAGCAACTGTATTTCCCTTTGTAATTTCGCATATGTCTTCAATGTATAAAGAGTAAGCCTAGGATTTTATGATAATCTTTGCTTCCAGCTCTGAGAGTCTGACTGACCTGAGATTCAAACAGCACATATTTCAAAGGAAAACAAAGATCTGCAGTTAGCTGTGTACTGAACACCAAAGTTAAGGTCTTTCCATATAATTATCAATCATTGCAAATGCTGGCACTGATAAAGCAAGAAGAGATAAGTGTAACAAAGTTAGAATGAAATTCCAAAATGAACGCAGAGGACAAGAAAACAGGTAAGTAGCAACTTGTGAATTGAGCAAGTATGAATGGAGGGATGGAAAGCTGCAGACTGAAGATATTGACCAGTTCTCAGCTCCCAGATGATTAAAATGCAACAGACAAGAAGTGTTTTCTTTATCTGCTGGTCTGCTATGCAGGCAGCTAGTCCAATAGACTGACAGAAACAAAATGTTACCTGTCTGCTACATCTCTGTTCTTGTTAGATATTGACCCAACATCCAAGAATGAAACCTACACAGTAAAGGCTCCTACCTTTATCACAAGCACAGACTCCTACCAGAGAAGCTAAGGTGGCTTCCTAAAATTTGACAGCATTTGAATTACAGAGCAGAATTAATGTTGGTGTGTTTTGGAAGTCCTCCCCAAGGGTAAGTCGATGGAGCTAAGCACGTCTAAGGTAAGACCAATGACTTTTTGAAGAACAATAGGACGTATTAATGGTGAGGCAGACAGGGAGTATTAAAGATTAATCTTAATAATCGTCTTATTTCTAACTGAATAATAAACTTGCTAACTATGCATATGACAAAAGTGCAGAGTTATTTCTCTTATGCTATCTACTTCCTATTACTATCATATTCCTACTATTTAACCTATTACTTATGCAAATTAAGATCTTCACATTGCCCCATAGCAGTTTCATTTCTTTGGCATCTTTTAGACCATTTGGAAATCTGGATAGATTATATTCTCCAGATTTCCTTACATTTGTGATCACCTTACCAAGTGATCATCCTTGTTCTTGTAAAGGACTTCAATAGGTCCATGAAGCAAGACTTGAGATCTGAGGTCCTTGAACTCTGCAGCATGTATCAGATCATCCTGATAAGAACTTTTTCATTTAGACTTTTTGTTCTGGTTTCTTCCAGCAGTTCAGCATGAGCAAGAACCTCTGATAAGTCCTGCATAGAGATGGGACCTTTTGGAGAATCCTTCCTATGCTTCTCCCCAGAGAAAACTGATGGAAAACATTTGTTGAGTTTTCCTACTATAACTCTATGGTCTCTGAACATTCCTTCTATGCCTTGGTTACTTACTGGCCCTACAAGTGCGTTGGCAAGTTTCCTGCTCCTGATGTGTTTAAAATAGGGTTTATTACCTTTTGGACGTTGTCCTTCAAGCTCTTTCTTCTCTGCCTTTGTGTTTTTAATTTTCATCTTTTGTGTTCAGTATGGTGTCTTAGGTCTCCATGGAAGTCTACCATACAGCTAATAGGATTCACATAGATTTCAGTTCTACCTCAAGGACGGATGCTCTGAATACATACCTTTGCTGCTTTTGGGGAAAAGGAGTCAGCAAAAACTGCTGCAAGAAAACTATAGCCTTTCCTCCACTAACACTTCAGTGGTAGGAATGAATTATGGGTAAGAAACTGGTATTTGTGTGGCTGAGGAGTAATGACTGATTAATCAGCATTCTTATATTGGGGAAAAGCTGGATGAAGTTGATCATCTGGCTTTAACAATTTTTGTTGTGTGGACCAGAACCGGCTTACTTATGTTCTGGACAATTGGCACCTCTGTAACTGTGACACATTCATAGTGTGGAGGGTGAGGAGACACTGAAAATCAAAAGGACAGATCAAACACAGACTCCCATTTAATCAGTGCTTTAGTCAATTTTATGACTTTAGATGTCTCGCTTATTATTTTCAAATTTTAGGGTTGGAAACTCTGGTATTTGCATGTTTAAAACGATGAAGCCTTCTTAAAGTGCTTCCCAGGTTTTCTAAGTTTTTGCTATGACTTTCAGACTTATGCTGACATACGTACTTAGTTGACAGTACACTCCAGGAAAAACTATATCTGATCCCAGAAACTATTTAATTGTCATTTTGCTGTTTTTATTTTTTTATCTTTCTTCCTTAATTATTTTGTATTTCTGTATATGCTGAATGTTTTTTAACTCTAGTCATTATGCAGTGCCAAAATCATAATTTTGCATAGGTTTGGCAATTGCTTTTTTTCACTGTTGATAGTAGTTAATTATTGCCAGTTTTTATTATTTTAAGTACAATTAATAAAATATGCCATAAATAATTAACATCTTATTTTCTCTGATATCAAAACCTTATTAACAGACTTCGGGAAAACACAAGGGGGAGCACAAGGCAGGGCAAAAAAAATCTTTCCTTGGCATATATTGTTGTGAGACAATGAAATCTGAATATTGCCTATTCTGATCCCCACTGGGATCTCTGAGTCCACAGAATGATCCTAATTGAATTTTCCCTGCCTAAATGGAGTATGCCCTGTTGTGAACCTGCTTTGAGCACGATGACAGGATGGGACGTCTCAGAGCATCACTTCTGTGAGACCCAGGGCCTTCCTTCTATTACCTCTATTATCTAAACAAATAACCTTGGACAAATCAATTTACATTAATCCAACCTAGTGGTTTAAAACCCTCTCCTTTCCTTTAAAATGTCTCAATCAGGTTTCAAGTGAAATTGCTTGAACATTCATCTCTTAAAATGTGCCTGTGTACAACAAGTGAAATCTGTAATTTTTTATTAAAAATATAAATATGTTTAAAAGGGCAATTTAGTGTATCGGTCATAGCAAGTTCTTTCTACTTTGTAACACCAAACACAGAATCCCTTATCAACACTTGCATTTTTATTTATGCTAAAATGAGTTGGCAAAGTGAGATTAATCTTGGATGTTTTTCTGTTTTCTTCTTTCATTCATCACATAGAGAACTTAGTATTTCAACATTTTGTTTTGTAAAATTAAAAATCTGCTCCCACAGTGAGCTTCAGCCATGTTTACTGCAGTAATCACACAGGATTAGCTCTTTATGATGCTTTCTGTGTAAATGCACTTGAAATAGATAGCAGTATGAACAATGATTATTCAAATTTATGGGGAACTTGTTTGAAACTTAATGAATTTCATTACTCCACTAGATAATATGACATTTTTCAAATCTTGCTTTTTTTTTACATATAAAAGATTTTATCCAGAAAATAATCTAATTTGCCTTTCTCTTCTTTTGAAAATTAGAGATTAGTGAATGATTATTTTACGCATGCCCTGATTTAATCCATAATCCTGTGCTTGTGTAATAATTCTAGGGTTTTATAGAAATTATAATAGTTTCATGCTTAGGAATAGTCCTATTGTCAAGATAAACTCTTGTATATTGTCTATTTTTGCTGTTTTTCTTCTGATTTCATATTCAATGAGTATAGAGTAGGGACTGGCAAGGAAAGCTAGACAAAGCATTTAAGAATTAACAATGTTTAATGAACAATTAAATCAATATTTAAGATTTTATATATATATATGGCATTCATAGAATCATAGAATGGTTTAGGTTGGAAAGGACCTTGAAGATCGTTGAGTTCCAACCCCCCTGCCATAGGCAGGGACACCTCCCACTAGACCAGGTTGCCCAAGGCCACGTCCAGCCTGGCCTTGAACACCTCCAGGGACGGGGCCTCAACAACCTCTCTGGGCAACCTGTTGCAGTGCCTTAATACCCTCAAAGTGAAAAACTTCTTCCTAATATTTAATCTAAACCTGCCCTCTTCCAGCTTAAAGCCATTCCCCCTCGTCCTATCACTACATGCCCTTGTAAAAAGTCCTTCCCCAGCTCTCCTGTAGGCCCCCTTTAGGTACTGGAAGGCCGCAATAAGATCTCCCTGGAGCCTTCTCTTCTCCAGGTTGAACAGCCCCAACTCTCTCAGCCTCTCCTCATAGGAGAGGCGCTACCATCCCTCGGATCATCCTCGTGGCTCTCCTCTGGACATGCTCCAGCAGGTCCATGTCCTTCTTATGTTGGGGACTCCACAGCTGGACGCAGTACTCCAGGTGGGGTCTCACGAGAGCAGAGTAGAGGGGCAGAATCACCTCCCTTGACCTGCTGGCCACACATCTTTTGATGCAGCCCAGGATACAGTTGGCCTTCTGGGCTGTGATCGCACATTTCTGGCTCATGTTGAGCTTCTTGTTAATCAGCACACTCAGGTACTTCTCCTCAGGGCTTCTCTCCAGCCATTCCCCGCCGAGCCTGTATTTGTGCTTGGGATTGCCCCGACCCAGATGTAGGACCTTGCACTTGGCCTTGTTGAACTGCATGAGGTTGGCTTGGGCCCACCTCTCCAGCCTGTCCAGGTCCCTCTGGATGGCATCCCTCCCTTCCAGCGTGTCTGCCTCGCCAAACAGCTTGGTATCATCAGCAAACTTGCTGAGGGTGCACTCTACCCCACTGTCCATGTCGCTGACAAAGATGTTGAACAGTACAGGTCCCAGAACCGACCCCTGAGGAACGCCACTCGTCACTGCTTTCCACTTGGACACCGAGCCGTTGACCGCAACCCTTTGAGTGCGACCGTCCAGCCAGTTCTTTATCCACCGAGTGGTCCATTTATCGAATCCATGTCTCTTCAATTTAGAGACCAGGATATCGTGTGGGACAGTGTCAAATGCTTTGCACAAGTCCAGGTAGATGACATCAGCAGATCTTCCCTTGTCCACCGCCGCTGTAACCCCTTTGTAGAAGGCCACCAAATTTGTCAGGCATGACCTGCCCTTGGTGAAGCCATGTTGGCTCTCGCCAATCACCTCCTTGTTTTCTATGTGCCTCAGCAGAGTTTCCAGGAGGATCTGTTCCATGATCTTGCCAGGCACAGAGGTGAGACTGACTGCCCTGTAGTTCCCCAGGTCTTCCTTGTTTCCCTTTTTGAAAATAGGGGTTATGTTTCCCCTTTTCCAGTCGGCAGGAACCTCGCCAGACTTCCACGACTTCTCAAATATGATGGCTAGTGGCTTCGCGACTTGATCTGCCAGTTCCCTCAGGACCCGCGGATGTATCTCATCAGGTCCCATGGACTTGTGCACCTTCAGGTTCCTCAGGTGGTCTCTCACTTGATCTTCATCTACAGTGGGCGGTGCTCCATTTTCCCAATCCTCTCCTTTGCAATCTGCGTCTTGGGCAGTGCAGCTGCTGTCCTTGTCAGTGAAGACTGAGGCAAAAAAGTCATTGAGTACCTCAGCTCTGTCTCTGTCCCAGGTAACCAGTTCTTGCGTATCCTTCCGGAGAGGGCCTACATTTTCCCTAGTCTTTCTTTTCTCGCTGACATACCTATAGAAAGACTTTTTGTTTGTCTTAATGTCCCTGGCCAGATTTAGTTCTAACTGGGCTTTAGCTTGTCTAACCCGCTCTCTGGCTGCTCGAACGATTCCTCTGTAATCCTCCCAGGCTACCCACCCCTGTCTCCACTCCCTGTAGTCCTCCTTTTTTCTTTTGGTCATGTCCAGGAGCTCCTTATTCATCCATGCAGGCCTCCTGGCTTTTCTGCCTGCCTTCCTCTTAGTAGGGATGCATTGCTCCTGTGCGTGGAGGAAGTGGTCCTTGAATATTAACCAACTTTCTTGGACCCCTCTTCCCTCCAGCGCTTCATCCCATGGCACCATACCAAGCAGATTCTTCAAGAGGCCAAAGTTGGCTCTCCTGAAGTCCAGGGTCGTCAGCCTGCTGCGCACCTTCCTCGCTGCCTTGAGGATCTCGAACTCAACCATTTCATGGTCACTACAGCCCAGGCTACCCTTGAGTTTGACACTGTCAACCAGCCCTTCCTTGTTGGTAAGAACAAGGTCCAGCATGGCTCCTCTTCTCGTTGGCTCCTCAACCACTTGGAGAAGGAAGTTGTCCTCAATGCAATCCAGGAACCTCCTAAATTGCCTGTGCCTGGCTGTGTTATCCTTCCAACTGATGTCAGGGTGGTTGAAGTCACCCATGAGAACCAGGGTCTGTCAACGTGATGCCTCCCCTATCTGTCTATAGAGGGCTTCATCCACTTGGTCTTCTTGGTCGGGTGGCCTGTAACATACCCTCACTGTAATGTCTCCCGCTCCCGATTTCCCTGTAATCCTGACCCATAGGCTCTCAGTTGGCTCGGTATCCTCCCCCAGGTTGAGTTCCACACATTCCAGCTGCTCGTCAACATATAAGGCAACACCACCTCCTTGTTTCCCTTGCCTGTATCTCCTGAAGAGCCTGTACCCTTCCATGCCGACGGTCCAGTCATAGGAGTCATCCCACCAAGTTTCTACGATGCCGATGAGATCATAGCCTTGGAGGCGTGTACACATTTCTAGTTCCTCCTGTTTGTTCCCCATGCTCTGCGCATTTGCGTAGAGGCACTTCAGCTGTGTCTTCGTTGAGGCCGATTTGGTTGATGCAGCTGTAATTACTTTGTGCTGCTCTCCAGGCAGCATTCCTTTGCCCTGTATTAACAGTGCTTTCTCATTGGCTCCCGTTGGTCCAGGAGCTCCTAGCTCATCTACGCGAGGCTTTGAGCATACTGCAGCGTAGCTGGCACATCTTGGAGCTAATGGCTGCAGGCCCTCACCAGCACCCTGTTCCCCTTTCCTTGATGCAACATCCCTTGGCTGGTCACGGGCAACCCTGTTGCATTGTGTTCTTAATGTTTCTACATGCTGATGTTTTTGTATTCAAGGAATGAGTTAACAATCATACAACTCACTCTTTGCCTTTGCCTAAATTGTTAATTTTCCTGACTGTGAAGATGCTGAGCTGGACATTTCTAGCACTGGTCAACTCTATACAATATCTATAGGTTTACAGAATACTTTGTATGAAGCTGCCTGGTATGTTCAGAGGAGTAAGCATGCCTTTTTGAAAATATTCTGAGGAATGATAAGCTACTTGGATGATGCTCTTTTAAATTCTACATTTTGTTTTCAGGTTGTTATTCCGTGAAATTTCTATGACAATATTGCAAATAGTTTAAATTGCTCAATTCCAGCTGAGATTTGGGTTTAGATGCATTGACCTGCAAAGAAAAAATGGTTTATAAATGTTGTGGTTTGGGCTGGACTGGCCACTGAAATGAATGACAGATGCTCTCCCCCACCTCTCCTTGAAGGGCAGAGAGAGAAAGAGACTTATGGGTTTCAAAGAAATGAACCATTTTAATGAAAATATTAATAAAATAATTAAAAGAAAATAATGAAATATATACAATATAGAAAACCATATCAAGCTCCCAGGATGACGATCGTATCACTGGCAGGCACTGGGAAAGTTCCAGGCTGGACTCAGTGATAGATGGGAACTGGATTCCAGATCTGGATTCAGGAACACACAGATCAGGGTCAAAGGCAGACGAACAGAGTCCTCCTCGGACATCAGCCATTGAAGAAAGAGTGCTGACCCTTTGATCTCTCAGCTTTTATACTGAGCATAATGCAGATGGGATGGAATACCCTGTTGGTCAGTTTTGGGTCACCTGTACTGTCCACTCATCCCCACAGGTGCAACCCTGCTACACTTTTCCGCTTCCAACCCTCCAACGGGGCACACAACAAAGTTAGCTGGCCTTGGGTGTTAAAGCAATAAGTATAAGCAAGAGCCTCTCTGCATACCATTCCTTGGCACAAATTATAAACAATCAGGTCTTATCACTCTGGGAGCAGACTACTGTCTTAAAAACATGCCATTAATTTCAGAGAGTTCAGTTAGTTAGAAGAGGCTTAACTGAAAAATAAAATTACTGAACAGAAAATTGGTTCTGTTTTACCTCAAATCAGGACAGTAATGCAACTTAACTTCACACTTAGGAAAGGCAGTAATTAAAAAAAAAAAATCAGCACATTGACTTGCTTAGCACCTTACATGCAGGCTATAAGACAGTGCACAACATAGTATTTCAAAGACCTTATCTTTCTGATTTTTATGGCCAGGGCTTCATGCTGAATACCCAGAATTGTAAAGTGTCAAATGCCACTCCCTCAACCATCTAGTTCCAACCCCCCTGCCACGGGTAGGGACACATATCACTAGACCAGGTGGCTCAAGGCCACATACAACCTGGCCATGAACACCTCCAGCGATGGGGCACCCACAACGTCTCTGGGCAACCGGCAAATTTCTTCCTTATGTCCAATTGAAATCTACTTTCTTTCAGTTGAAAACTGTTGCCCCTTATCCTATCACTACAGGCCTCCCTCTCTGTCTTTCTTATAAGCCCCCTTTATATATTGAAAGGGTGCAATAAGGTCTCCCCAGAGCCTTCTCTTCTCCAGGTTGAACAACCTCAGCTCTCTCAGCCCTTCTTTGTAGGAGACTTGTTCCAGCCCTCTGACCATTTTTGTGGCCGAGCAAAGAAATTGTGGCCTTATCACAAATATTTTTACAGGCACAACAGAAATTCAAATATTTTCTAAAGTGTGAAAAATTGAATCTGTCATTACAGTGTTTGTACTCTTACAGCTCTTTCTATTGTTTCTGAAAGAGGAAGTATTCTTTGGTTAAAACCAAAGGACTCATGGTTGAAAATTTTGCATTAGCTTCAAGTTTTTCTGTTCTCCCCAGTCAGTTCAGCTCCCATTACATTTTGTGAGTGACACTAGGATGCTCTTCAGCAACTCTTCTTCCCCATTCCCAAGTACTGACTCTGGACTGCACAGGGCAATCAGCACCCCAAAAACATTTTTCCTGTGTTCTGGTACAAAGACAAACCTTGAAAACCCTTCTGAAGTCCTCCCAGAAATATCCCAGTAGATAGAGACAACAGGTGGAGTGAGAAAGGACCCAGCTGGGAGAGCCGCGATCACCTTGCCCCCACCACACTTGGTACTGCCATGGCTCAATAGCTTCATATAAATCTTGCTCTAGTAGCTCTGCGCAGCGTTGCAGACTGCAGTGCAGACACAAGCCAAAATTATTATTATAAAACCCTCGGATGATTCCTTTGTGCTGCACTCTAGTCTCTATAGGGAAAGTTTTATCACTTCCCTCATATTTTAATTGTATCCATTCTACAGCTGGTAGCAAGATGTCCAACTAATGAAATGAGTTGACAAGCCTTTCAAAAGATTGAAGTGACTGGATTATATCTATTGGTGTGTGAGAGAAAAAAAAGGAGAGTAAATGAGAAGAAAAAGTAAAAACAGTTTCTTCCCATGCACTTTTCTCCCAAATAGAGCAAAAAGGTGAAGATTGTATAACCTTTCTAGCCTACTGCCTGTTTATGCAGTAAATCTATACCAGTAGGAGATTTATTAACTTAACTGCGGTCTTGCGTATAAGAATGATATGAGTAGTCTCAGATCATATTTATTCATTTAATAGAGGGATTTATTGGCAATGTCTGATAACCATATTTTGTAGTTTAGATCATTGTTTTTCCTTCATATTAATAGTTTTTTCTCTATCTTGCTACTTAAATAAGACATCTCTGTAGTCCTGAATATTAACAAAAAAACTCTTTAGCTGGATGACATAATTTGGCAATCAGCAAATTAGAACAGCATGTAGCTTCTGATGAAAAAAATATTAAATGTGTGTCTCATAACTCTACTGCTGAGGTTTAGTTAAACACATAACCTTTATATGAACTTATCTCATTAATCATGGACAAAAATGTAGCTATTTCACATATGGGACTGTGGAAAAAGATAGCATGGTCATTTACCACTGCGGAGTGCTCACTCCCCAAAGAAGAAAGATAATTTCCACAGGGAGAGTTGACAAGGCACAGGTTAAATACCCATACTGGCTTTCTGCTGGAAAGTTTGTGAAAAGGACTACTTTTTTTTTCCCCTGATAAATAACAAAAAGTTCACCTTATTAGAGTTTGTTAAAAGTTGGTAATATGAGCTCAATTTTTTGCAGGATTTTTTCTTTTCAATGTGACAGCAGTTTCCTATTATGGACCCAAAAAATGTCTTCTTTTCGTTTGCAGTTGTTCCCTCATTTTTGCTTCTACTTAAATCGGCAGTCCTTACTTTCACACTGCCAACTAGGAGTTTGATAGTTTCTCAGGCAATAGGTTTTTACCCAACTGTGGTATCCCACTAGCTCATTGTTTTCCTGTCTCAGGTTTTGCAGCATCCACCAGCCACCATTTACTCAACTTGTTCTAGCGATCTTTTGTTCCTGAGTGTTAGAGGCTGACTCGCTGCTATCTATGGGGTCTTGCTAGATGCGGTGACCTTAAAGAAAGCAATGTTCTGTCAGTTTCAAAAATGACCCTCCGCTACTGAAATACTCTTTATATAAACCCTCCCCTGAGGGGCAAGCACAGCACAGTGTTACACCAGAATGTCACCATTTCCTTCCACCTAAAAATACACAAGGTCCAGGATTCTCCTAACATATCAAATCCCTGGCTCAGTCCACTGTGACATATGCAGAGATTAAATTTCATCCTCCTGATGATGTGGGAATTTGGGAAATCAACATTCAAAGCTTCTAATTATAAGAGGAGTGGTGGGCCTGTCAGTTTCAAATGATGACATGTGTGATAAGACTATGGTCTTACTGAGTTTTCTTAGGAACCCAAAGCATGTGTATGTTAGATATACACACTTAACGCTAATCAACCCTTCAAGGTACCTCTTATAGGCTGCCCTGCCTCTGTGAGGAATGTATATTTGGACTGTAGGTGAGACACGAGACTATGCAATCATATGATATAGTGGACAGTGCTGGGGGTACGACCACTTCCTTTTTCTTTGTTTGTTTTTGTTTTTTTTTCCTCCAGTTAATAACAATGCTGTAAGTGTAAATTGCTCCAAAAACTTATGTTGTCTTGAACACCAAGCTCGATAACTACAAAATAGAATCATAGAGTCACAGAATGATTTAGGTTAGAAAAGACCCTTAAGATCATCAAGTCCAAGTGTAAACCTAACACTGCCAAGTCCACTGCTAAACCATGTCCCCAAGCACCACATCTACACGTCTTTTAAATACCTCCAGGGATGGCGATTCCACCACTTCCCTGGACAGCCTGTTCCAATGCTTGACAACCCTTCCAGTGAATAATTTTTCCCAATATCCAATCTAAACCTCCCCTGGTGCAACTTGAGGCCATTTCCTCTTGTGCTATCACTAGTACTCTAGTAGTACTAGAAACATAATGCTTTTGGCTACGTACCTCCCTTTTTCATTTGCTAAATTAACTGCATGTAAATACAAAACCAAGCCCCTGTGCCACTGGCAGACTGGATGACAGGAGCAGAGAGTTGAATATGCATTATCAGGTGAATACTGTAGCCAAGATTTGGGGTATTCTGCAGGAACTGCTCCAATGAGTATCTGGAAAGCAAGGATTCAATGCCTAAGTCTCTCTCATTCCAGTTGAGTGATCCAATTTACAAGGCTGTGGAGTCAACAGCTTTCCTGGTGGTCTCAGTGAATGCTGAAATACTGATGTAACATGGCAGAGTCCCAGTAAAGAAGGGAATACTGCCTACAATACCCCCCTCAGGATGGACATTCATGTCTGTCCTCTAAAACAGAAAGAATGCACATTGGAGTATGGGTCTCCACCATCTCTGGTGACTGTTCTTACCATGGGTTTTCAGCAGCTCTGGGACTGTGCTTTCTCTTGCTGTTTGCCAAAGGAGGGCTTAGTACAGTTTCCACTTAGAAAAACAAACAATCAAACAAACTCATTGTGGAAGTAGCTGCCTTTTTTCTGGTTTTCAATACAAGAATCTTACACAGTCATACATGACCACAACACTCTTGCACGCTACTTCCAGGACCTAGAAGGTGACTCCCAGTTTCCAAATATTACTTTTTTTTTTCCTTTCTGGCCAGCCAGAAGGAAATCAGGGATTAATCTGCAATGAGAGAATTGCCAAAATTTGAATGAGTCTGGCAGGTGTGAGTCAGCTGCTGTCTTCATACACTGCCCAGGCAGCTGCAGGTCCATAAAGCACCAAAAAGCCACATACTGAGAACTACCCACATGTCTTGTTGCAGGGAACAGCAATAGCCTCTGATTAATTTTCAATATGTTACTACACATGAATACCATATTCAAAATAATAGTAAATATATAGCCACAAGGTGATGTTCTTTTCCTGTCTCATAAATGTGATCAGGTTCCTACTCTGCAACCTCCTGCATGTACACTGAGTGCCAGGCACCAAAATCTACATGGAGAGCAAGCAAGGCTAAACCATGCAACTGCCAAAGTGTTTGCACACATCAATGAATTCCCAGAAAGCTCAGAAACATCACTGCAAGCCCAGAGCTGCTGACTGCAACATCTACATCCCTGCAACTTCTGGAGGTGGCTGTACTTAAACCTGTTCAGGTTATCTAAATCAAGTCACGGGTGTGGGCAGCAGGTGGTGTCGCCTGCAGATTTTCCAAGAGAGATCCAGCTGGGAAAGACTGTTGCAGATAACCCGAGGGATTCGTATCAGCATGGGCAGAAGCTTCAGGCTGCAGAAGAAATGTGCTGAAATAGCCTGTCCTCTGACCAGCTTGGCCATCATTCCCTGTTTGTCAAGACCCTTAGAATTTGGCTGCAATAGCTGGTGGCAGCCTGTTTTGGCAGAGCTGTTCCAACCCACCTCCCAGCTGCCTTGAGTCATGACTGAAAATGTGTTTATCCAAACCAGCACATCTATAGTTTTGTGAATACCAAATTCATCACTTGCTTCCTTTTTCCTGGGTGCTTGTGAGGAATCAAAAATAACAGCAATGCCTTATAGAAGTCTTTAACATAACTTCCATTGTAACTGTTATAACAGGTCAGTGGGATGGGGACATTCCTTTCCTTATAATTGAAATGATTCAGAGAAAAGAAAAAGGACATAAAGATATTTTGAGGTTTCTAAGCAATTTGAATATATGTAGTATTAGAAGACCATACGTAAATAAATGCAAGCTTTTATGCCTAATTTCAGAAGCCCCAGCTGGTTTTGCAATGCTCGTGAAGATTATTTAAAATCATTCATCAAAATCTCTTGCAGTAAGCAGCACCAGATGTGCGGGTGATGATGTAGACAGGCATCTGAAACTTGAAAATCACTGCCCAAACATACCCATTGGCTCATACTTTGAGTCACATCCAGTCCTGTTGTGGATTTAGAGACAATTCAGACGTGACAGGCTGATTTATTACTCTAGTTTATTCCAGTTTCACCCACTACAACAAGTGGAATCATAGGGCAAGTTGTGGTGATGAAGCTAGAGGAGTTGCGTCTCGTTTCCACTCTCCCAGGCTAGTCAGATGTTCTGTCTGATGCAGAAACTCCTTGAAAGGCAGGTTAAAATTAGGGAGCTTTCTGCAGCAGTCTAGGATGTGTATTTGCTGTAAAGTGTAAGCTATTCAGGAAAAAAAATTCCAAATGTAGAGAAATATTTGTAATATTCTTTACTATTCTACTTGTAATCACCTTTTGATACTTTACCTCTTTGCGAATAGTGTTTGGGTAATCTTTCAACAAATTATGCTAAACCACCGGCAGGTTATAAAGAACACATGTGCTAGATGACCATTGATTTTTCCGTTAGTGATCTTAAGAAGAGAGAAATTAATTAGCAAACAGTGGGATTTGTTTGCTCCACACCTCCTGCCCAGTCAGCTTTGAAAATGTCTACCAGGTGAAACTGTTAATTAGGCAAAAGACAGGAAAAGCACTGAATGAATATGTAGGAACATGTTTCTTGTCGGAAATACTTCAGTCTTGATGCAAAATGTGGCTTATAAAAAGTTATTTCAACAGTTAAAGCCTCTTTGCTAGTCAAGCGGAACAAATAGTCTAAAAGGAAATGCAAAAAGTATCATGATTTAGGAATTAGCATTGTCCAAAATCTGAAAATGGTTGACTATTAAACGAGTTGCTCATGATCTTCCAAAGAAATAAGTAAATCATATGTGAAACATGTACCCGCACCGGTGACTTATGTGGCAACTGACTCTCTGGGTTGAGGTTTGTTTATATGGTAGTATACAGGTAGAAGTATACGGTTGAAGAATATACGCTTCACCCAGTGAAAGCCGCTGCTGTATGTCCTGAACCATGATTGCACAAAGACCTTTTTGCCTGTGGGATGAAGAGGCAGTCTTCCTCTGAATGCAGGGACCGGGGGCTTCCACGCATGCCGTTTCAGTGAGTTTCAGTAAGGGGAAGTGAAAAGGGAACTGCAGTGTTATGTTCAGGGTGCTCCAGCAAAGAAAGAAAAGGATGAAAAGAGGTAAGAATGAGAACTTCACTATCCTTACCTTTTCTGTCACCAAGATGCCGAAAATGCTTCATCAATCAGGCCACATAAGTAAATTAGGAGACGCAATACTTAACTGGTGAATCATAGGACAATACAACACAATGACAAGTAGATATTTTGCAGCAAGCCTATACTCTTTGAAGACCATGGGAATTTAAATTTTGAAACAAAACACTTTCTGTCTTTGTACCAATTAGATGGCAGCTGAATCATGGCTTTAAGATTCTTCTGTTGTGGGCAGAAGCAACTACAGTGGCATACCCTGTCTTAGTCCCACTGTGGGTCTAGCCCAAATGCCACAGTCCTGATTTGCACTGAATAGTACCTGTTCACCAGAATGAACTAATTTGAAGCAGACTTTCCCCATGGGAAAGCTGTAGTAAAAAAAGGAAAAAGTAAAAATACAAAGAAAGTTCATTTGTGCTAGTTAAAAAAAAAAAAGTAGTAAGTTTAAAACAGTGAAATAAATTAGGATTTATATTTAGTTAACAATGAGTTATCACAAACCATTCCCATATATTTCCTGATGGTTTACCATTACATAACCTGCTCTATATTTATAATGTACATCTGGCATACTGTACTTCTATTCAGATCACTTTAATTAAACCAGCCTCCAAGCTCCCATATAAAACAATGGAAGTTCTGAAACGCAGGAAAACAGCAGCACGAATTCATGAATAGCCCTGTATGTGAAGGCAGGCAATCTGCAGATTAGTGCGGTGGTTTCCTGTTGTTAACGCCATAAACTTGTTGGACTCTGTTAGCTAAATTCTTCTAACTTCAGCCCAGTCGCTGCAGCTACCGCAGAAGAGATGGGCCAGAAGAGAAAAGGAAAAGATGAATAGGTTTTTTAGATTGGAAAGAGAGAAAAAAAAAAATTAAAGAAGAAAAAAAAAAAGCAGCCAGCTTTCTGGGCTTGAAAAGAAACGCAGTGCTTCGGAACTCTCTGACTAAAATTACAGTATCAATGTTCCCTCTCAAAGACAAAAATTGCTTGAACTGAGTAATCAGTAATAGATAGGCATGAGAGGCCAATGTTGAAACAATTTCTAAAAAAGGCTTGATGATTTAGACTTAATTTTCAGTAAATGTCTTGCTTAGCCACTAATCTCAGAGGGACTGAGAAGTCCCCAGTAGGCAGAGCTCTTCTCATGAGGACCTCAATTATACGTATTTAAAAATAAATGATACTGCAGTGTTTGGGTGCAGAAGGTTATTTCCAGTCTCTAAAAATCTTGATATCCTAACAAGCTATTTAAATCCTCAAGCAATTATCAGAGATTACTTTTAAAAGCTACAAGATTGATAGAATTCATTATTTTTAAACCTTGTTGCAGGCCTCTGACAAATTCTCAGTATGGATAAGGACCCTTGTACAGGCAAATAAGTCTGCTGATTAAAGGCTTACTTTTCTTAGCTATTTTTCATAAATGCTGCAGAATCTGTGAAAAACAGAAAAACATGAATATAGGATAGCAGCTGTTATAATATATATCTATCTTTATACAAAAATATCTTATTAGTATATTCTACAATAAGAATAATGCAATAATATCCTATTACAGGCTGATAGTATCATGGGATAATTCACGTTGGAAGGAACCCTAGGAGGATGCTAATGCATCCTCGTGCTCAAAGTAGGATAGACCATGAAATTGATAGTTCCTCCAACTAGATATCTGCAACTAATAAAATCAAAGCCAGCTAAAACCTTCCTACAGAACCCGGTCACAATACAGCCTAGTGGTTTTAAAATGTTGGTAAAGCTCCTTTTGCCGCCAATTATTTAATTCAGCTGAAAGTGGAATTAATTGGTAAAGGTTATGTTACCTAATTAGTGAACAGAATGTGTGCCTTAAGCCATCAAATGAGTTCTTAGTGTTAATGCTCACTCTGTGAACTACTTGATATGTAACTGATCCAGACTGTAACATCTGTTTACAGTATATCCTTTGTCAAATGCTTTGCCAAACGGTGCAGTTCTCAATTTTACCTCTCTTTGCACCTTTTTATCCTGTTCTTCCCTGCTGGGAGCGCGTCCTAAACACAAGGCCATAGACATGAAAGTTTTGTTTTCTGATCTCTTGAACAGAAAGGGCTAATTTCACCAAATAAATTATTTGCAGTGCTTAATATGACCAGCGCAAATAACTCCACAAGCCACAGGGGAGAGAAGTTTCTCTTTTTCCTGCTGCTTCTGCTGTTCAGGGAGATATTGAAGTTTTAGACATTATGAAGATTATCCAAAATGACATTAGTCTAGTCACAACTGCAGCAAAATCCTCCTGTGTTATACCAATTGATTTGCTGTGAAAACCTGTATAAAGTGATTCTGAACAAATAGAGGACTACTGAAATCTTACTCTTCGCTGTACAAATACAACTTGTAATTAAGATTTAGGATGAGGAGTTTCTATTTCTGCTTCCAACTGCCCTTCTCTGCAGAGCCCTGATATCCCTTTTGTTTAAAGATTCAGGAGTTAGAGCATTATTTTATTGCAAATTACAGGATGTAAGAATTAACAGCATAATAATTCCAAAGGGAAATAATTTTAAGGTAATGATATAATGTTTATGTAAGACAAGACTCTGTTTGGCTTTGTGGAGATTTGTGGTACAGGGGAAGAGAAGGAAGGGGAAAGTGAAAGAAAAAGGAAGCTGGTCAAGAATTAGGATGCTATCCCTATATATAAGTGCATATGGCAACTCAGAAAGAGCAACAGACAAACAGGAATCCAAATGCCTTATCCCTGAAGTGGCCAACTGAGCAGGGGTGATACGGTGGCTGAAATAAGAGGCGACTGCTGTGTCCTCCTGCCAGCCAGAGACCTGCAGAATTGCTCCTTGTGCTGCACTGTTCCCTAAACTGCTGGTGTGGACCTACCCCCAGTGGCATGGGCATTGCACATCTAACTGGTACCTAGTAAAGAGAACAGCTGCAACTGCAGTAAAGAAAATACGGCTTTACACAGCAAAGTGTGAATTTTCTGTGACACTACTTGGCTTGTGATTGCACAAGCCAAGCTTATTTTGGAAACTGTGAACCTCTATAATTCCCAGGGAAATAACGACACATCAACATCCAACAAGATACTATGATGGTCATTTTAATTTGCTCTGATATTCAAATTCTAACATTGATTACTGTCCTAATATTAAATACTGTTCAATAGCCATGTAAGAGCAGGATGAACAATGCTGATGTGTAAGTCCTATATGTCATAAAGGCAAAATGGTATACAAAGCTCTCAATGTTGCTCGGTCCTCCTGCCAGGTATCAGAGAGGCTACCTGCCATCCACAGAGGCAGAGATGCCTTACTATATTTTGTATACATAGACTTTAAAAATGCAACAGAGAAGACCCGCCTGTGTTACTGAAGTGAATTCATGAGTCCATGTGGGCTTCTAATCAACGGAGCTAATCAGTGATATAGTCCTTCTGGAATGGGAGAAACAGGTCCACTAGAGAGAATGCAATCATAGCACTGTGAGTCCAGGTGCAGAAGTCACCATTGATGTACTGTGAAGAAGAAGAGAATGCAGAAGATGAAAAACAAAGCCCAGATCTGTAAAAATAAGTGACTGTGTGATCTGCAGGAAAGGAAATTAGGTTACTTGTTTAGATGAACAGTAAAGCCCATGTGCAGACATTTTACAGTGCACTTCGGATTCCCCAGAAAGTGGGCAGGAGAATAGCAGCCAGGAGAATAGAGACTGGGACAGAAACTGCCAGTGATCAATTATTAGCCAGTAACAGAGAAAAGCAGAAAAGAAACGCTTGTAGTGCTGCAGCCTTTCAAACAGTGCACTATAAATCCTGCTGTTTTCTCCAGGTATTAGTCTTTCTGTTTTCACAGGGAAAAGAAATAAAGAAAAACATGGAAGGGATCATGTGTAAGTTATGGCCATGTAGGGAACTGAAAGCTCCCTCGTGGACATATCAGTTGACTTAAAATAACTGCAGATTAGGTGTCCAAATTCCTTAAGATGTTTGAACGTTTTAGTCACTTCATTAATCACTGAAGCTAGGAGGGGGATAGGGTATGCTTGCTTCCATGCAAAGAACCATAAGAGGGTTTTCTGTGATTGACGCAGATGGTAGATGTTAGATACTGAGAAAGGTTTCTTTGGGTTCATTGTTTATTTGATGAAAATTGCAGCTTTAGAGGAAATAAAAGAACGTAAAGACCCAGATTTTGTTTCAACATTTGCAAAATAAATTACCTTGATTTTTGAAGTGACACTTCATTTCAATATTACCTGAATTTAATGCATAAAAAAGAAAATAAGTAATTTTGCTCGTACAGGTATGCTAATAAGATATGGAGTTTTTATGGATTGCTGGTCTCATGAGGTTTTCAAGGTCTGAAAGACAGGTAAAGCATAATGTACTGTGTGGGTCTTCTACCTGTTAGCTTGCCTCCACTCCCAGGCACAGAATGGGACAAATATCCCACATATTTTAATCTAAGGTTTGCCTTTGACTCTAGAAGAAGGAAATATACATGCTTGCCAAAGAAATAACATTTCACAGTAGAAACTAGCTAATTTTAAGTTGCAAACCAAGTACCAAAATGCGGGTAGCATCCCAGGCATCTTTTGCTATATAATTCTATTCCACTAAAATTGTCAAGCAGTAGCAGTGACTATAAAATTTTATATTTTATTTTGTGTGGAGAAAAACTTGGCTAGAAAAGATACCTTACTTCTTAGAACTATATTTGGATTAGCTCTTCTGTGATCATGCTGAACTGCATGAATTTTATTAAATACTTTAGTATGTGAGGAATTGTTACAGCAGTCAGGAGATGCTGCATGAAAATAAAGCAAAAGGGGTAGGTTTTGCACAGCTGTGAGTGGGAGTGAATGTATTTAAGGCAACTCTTCTATTGCAACGTGTTCCTCTTTATTTTAATTAATTTTTATTTTTTGATCAAGTAGTTTTTTGCTACTTGGAATGATGGTTAAAAACCTGGAAATATTGCAAGCATTGTATATCCTGAGACTCTGTGCTATTGATAAGCCCCATAGCCAGTTATATCTTCTGCAAAATAGCAAAGTACATTTGATATTAGATTGTACAGTTATTTGCGCATTGCAAAATCAACCACATTTCCAAAAATGTTAAAAATCCAAACTGAGGTTGGCCACAAATTACCTAATTTGAGACAATGAATTCATTGAGCTTTTAGGATGTGTTCACAGTTTTTCTTCTGTCTCTTTTTTAACATTTTGAGTCACTAAAGCTCCATGCTGAAAAGGTCTAATACCTGTGGTTTACAGTCATCTGTTACCCATTCATTAGAGGGGCTTCTCTGAACCACTCCTTTCCCTGCCCAACACTGAGGTTTGAGAAACAACCCACACATAAAACAATTGCAGTCAACAAAACAATCAGCCCCATTGTTCTCTGCAGGGATTTGCTCCAAAGAGTACATCAACTGGAATTATTTAGAAAACTAAATTACTGCAAGATGGAGTCAGAAGCATACTGGCAACACTTTGAAAAATCATCTTGTTTGTTCTCTGCTTGCTTTTAAAAATATCTTTTCATTAAAAACATTAGTGAGAAAATATTAATAGAAAATTGCATATACCAATTTCAGTGTAAGAATGAGAGCTTATTACTTGACTTTTGTGGTCTACTGTAATCCTGTAATGTTTTACATGGGATTTTTCATGAATGCAGATCTTTCCATTTGAATGCAGTGACATATAACATCACAACTGAAACATTTTTCCTGTCTCTGCTTGTATCAAAATTTTATAGATAATTTAGTAAGAATCAAGCTGAGCTGAGGAAAATGATCAGCTCTTTAAGTCACAGGTCCCTAAAGCAAGTTCTCTGGCATTTCTCAGGTTAGTTCAACGTAATAAAGAGAAGACATTCCTGATGCTGTTAATGACATTTTGAAAAATTTAGTCTGTGCTCTGCATGTTAGCAGGTGATGTCAGAACCCGGCTTCACACAAGATCACCATGAGAATGAAGACACAGTGTGTGCTCTCGGCCATTTTTTGAAGAAGGCAAGTATGCCTGTATCTCCATTTCAGAGAGTCAGAATGAACTGCTGTTATCCACAAAAAATAAAAAGGGCAAAACTCTCATTATCTTTCAAGGGATCAGGATTTCCCTCAGAAATTAGTTTCAGTTATGACACTGATTTACTCATAGTTACCAGTCACAATTAGAGAGTCAAGATAGGTCAGCGCTTATCACATAGCAATATCTGAGACAGATTTTTTCCTTCCTAGTCTAATTCTAGTATGCCCGAAAGATAACAGTTATCACAAGATGAGGTTGGCAAAGTCATTTAGATTACAGTTTTCAAACTTGAGAGACCAAAATTAAGCATTAAATGCATATTTAGGTACCAAATTAGCCACGGGTTGCTTTTAAGTCTGTATCAGTGAAAGATACCAGTCAAAGCTAATGATTTAGCTGCCTAAAAGAGACAGAAATGGTTAGCCAGCCAAATAACCAATGTATAGTATAGATGTTTGGAAAATTAAATACTATGGAATTAGTACTTGCAGTAATAGCTGTCTTTTAAAGAGGTGATGATGTGAAAAAACCCTCTAGACTGACGTTTATATCAGTTATCAACTTTCTTGATCTTAAAGCAAAGGATTGCCCGGAGTATATTTCAGTAATTTAAGTGACTTAAGCATGGCAGGTAAAGCAATCAAAAAACTTTTGGATTGAGCAAGGGAAAAAAACACTCTGTTTCTGAGCAGATGACAAGGGCAACTTGCTATTATTGGATTTTCTGTTTTAAAAATCTAGATTTCTTTTTATTCAGAGGTTAGTTTACACTGGTGTTTATGGCACACATGAAGTAATTAATTTCATCTGTAATTTCATTGTGAATTTCATCATCTGGAATTATTTCATGTGACAACAATCTATGCTGGAATGTCGTAAGTGTATCCCAGAAGGGGTGCTTATTCTCTGGGCTGGTAATATTTAGAGACCCTCATGTGCAGGAAAGCTACCATGCATAAGAAAATTAAAAGTGCACATGGATGTTCAACATGATGAGTGGAGCTGATAAATCTACAAGGATAACTCTCTTTACTTCCAAGTCTTTTCTTCTCACCTTTGCTAGTAAAGCTTCATAACCAAAGAAAACAAATATTCACACTTTCAGTTTCAGTACTGTTAATCTCGTAAGAGAATTTTGTGATTGCAACTACACTTTCAATAAAAAAAAGATAAAACTGTTCTATTAATTTGTAGTCGTAGATAGCGTAGGGATTTTACCTGCTTGCTTAGCATCTTCTGAGCAAATTAAGAAGATGGTCACACCGATATTTGACTTTTTTTCTCCCACCCACCAATAAAGTTTGAACAAAAAGTGATTATGTATTTAAAATAGTCTCCACATTCACAACCTTTCACTATAAATTCCTGATCAAATAGCCTCAAATAAAAGGTCAGTTTTCTAATACAGACAATTTCAAACTTGGGGTGCCATAACGTCTGAGAATAGAAGACCTTAATATACCAGATTCAATGACAAATGTCAATGGCAAAAATCAATAAGGTACTATAATACCTAGTTCTAAATCAAATAGGAATAACATTTTAATCATGTATGTCTATAATATATAATATTATATATATAAAATAAATAATACTGATAAAATTTCAGTGGGTCTGTTAAAAATTATGACTAGAGAAGACCACACAAAAGATTTGTTTGAGTACAAATGCACCATTAGCCACCTATTGAATAAAACAAACACAAACATACAAAAGGCATAGTGCACAAATCCAGACAAATGAGGCTGATAAAAAGGTAATATTATATGATTTCTGTTATTTGGAATCAATTAGCTGATTGGAAAGAGCAACAATGCAGAAAGGTCATTTTCTGTTCCTTGAATGATCATTCCTTGGGACAGCAAGTACCAGAAAAATGAAGAACTTTCTCAACTCTGGCATTAGTTCAGAAAATGATGATGTACTCACATCACACAGAGAATAATACAGATTGCAGCACAATTAAACTGACATCCAGAGTAGAAAGATCCAATAAAGAATTATTAATATGGAACAAGGAGAGTTTAGAAAAGAAAAACAGGACAACACAAGAATTTATATAAATATATACGCAAGTAAATATATGCATATATACATGTAAAGCTATATATTTACAAATATGAACATACATCTATATATATACATATCTATATCATTACACATACACACATTTGTATGTATGAATAGAATTGATAAACAAGAAATGGATTTTAGCTCAACATGGAATAAGATAGCTTTCATTTACAAAGCGTAAGACACGCTGGAAAGGAGACATGCCCATGAGGAACAAGAGGAGAAAATAGCATACATTTTTAACTCTTGGGAAGGAAGAGATTGTCAGGAAAATTTGTGAATTCTTTGCTTTACCAAGGAGCAGAGGGAACGTTTAAGGCAAACACTGACCTTATATGTTATCAAATTATTCCTTTGTCTCCATTTCATCTACAGAAGGTGGTGACAAACAGTTTCAAAGGTAAGTGATATGCTTGACGTGCCTGAGGGACAGGATGCCATCCATAGGGTCATGGACAAGCTTGAGAGTGGGCCTGTATGAACCTCATGAGGTTCAACAAGGCCAAGTGCAGGGTCCTACACCCGGAGTCAGGGCAACCCCCAGTATCAATACAGGCTGGGGGATGAAGGGATCGAGAGCAGCCCTGCCAAGAAAGACTTGGGGGTACTGGTGGATGAAAAGCTGGACATGAGCCAACAATGTGCACTGACAGTCCAGAAGGCCAACCGTATCCTGGGCTGCATCAAAAGAAGCATGGCCAGCAGGCTGAAGGAGGTGATTCTGCCCCTCTACTCCACTCTGGTGAGACCCCACCTGGAGTACTGTGTCCAGCTCTGGAAAGACATGGACCTGTTGGAGCAGGCCCAGAGGAGGGCGACAAAAATGATCAGAGGGCTGGAGCACCTCCTATGAGGACAGGTTGAGACATCAGCCTGGACAGGAGAAAGCTCCGGGGAGACCTTATTGCAGCCTTCCAGTACCTAAAGGGGGCTTATAAGAAAGATGGGACAGACTTTTTAGCAGGACCTGTTGTGATAGGGCAAGGGGTAATGGTTTTAAACTAAAAGAGGGTAGATTTAAACTAGATATAAGGAAGAAATTGTTTATGATGAGGGTGGTGAAACACTGGAACATGTTGCCCAGAGAGGTGGTAGATGCCCCATCCCTGGAACCGTTCCAGGTCAGGTTGGATGGGGCTCTGAGCAACCTGATCTAGTTGAAGATGTTGCTGCTTACTGCAGGGCGGGTTGTACTAGATGACCTTTAAATGTCTCTTCCAACCCAAACCACTCTATGATTATATGATTCGAAAGTACCCCAAAAGAACAGATCTATTCTAACATTATAAACCATCAGCATAAGCTCCACTTACAGTAGAAAGGTTTTGAAGACTATTAGCTTCTGGTCTTCTACTGGGTTTCAGAGGGCAGGTGAGAGAATACCACAATGTCAAGGGTAGCATAGGGGAAAGAAGTCAGCTAAGGAACTTAAAGGAGTCATCTGACTAACTCAGAAGGCCAAATCATACAGAAGGCATAGGTCAGAGAACATCACTGCTTTTAAACATACTGGTATTGAAACGTCTTATCCCAAGATATTTAAAGAACTCAAAATACCACTTTTGTGGTTGTTGTATTTATTTTGAGAACTTACAAGGGCAGATGTGGCATGAAAAATGGGAAAAGACATGGTATATATCTTTAAAAATAGGGGGCGGGAACACAGAGAGTTATGGACTGTTCAACTTTAAAAAACCCTACTGAAACAGCTAATGAAACTGTTTATTTGCAAAAGAGCAAGGAGATGAGTAGCAGTCAACATGGCTTACTTAAGTACAAGTCGTGTCAAGCCCATATAATTTTATCCTATGACAAAGATGCGTTATGGACAGAAGAGAAGAAGAATATGTCATATATATCTTTACTTTAGACTTACTAAAATCTTGACACTGTATCTCATGATATTCTTATAAGGAAACTGTGTCTTATTAAGTGTACTTTAGGATAGTGTAAAACCAATAGGAAAAACATTGATAAATAGTATTTATTAATGGACTACTCCTAAAATGAAAGGAAGCACTGAGTCTGATCCTGCATATGACTGCCAGGGACCTGCCACTAGTCCGTGTTTTCATTAATTACCTGAAAGATGGGAAGGGAGCGGTAATTAAATCTGTAGGTGGCGCTGAGAAGGAAGGCACTGCATTATACTGATGGATGGGATTTCAGTTCGGAAGGGTCTTGACAGATTGAAAGCACAGTCTGAAGAAACCCAAAATACAGATCAAGAGGCACAAGTGAAACGGTGCAGATAGACAGGCCTAATCAGCCACACAAATTCAGGATCTAGAAAAACTGCCTGAGCAACAGGCCAGTAGACAGGGATTTAAAGGTATTAGTAGATCACAAGTGGAACACAAGTCAATAATGTCATGCTGTTGAGAAAAAGATAAGCGCTATCCTGGGAAGATTAAAGGGAGCAAAGCGAATAAACATATGGTATATCTTTCTGCTCTGTTCAGCACTTGTAAGAGTTCAGGAGGAGTACTGTGTGGCGCATTTCAACAGAGGTGTGGGAGACTCTGCAGGAGAGAAAAGAGAATGGTCAGAGATCTGAAAAGTAGCTCCTGTGCAGACAGGCTGAGCAGTCTGCTCTTTAATGTGTGTAATGCATAGAAAAGAAGAACAGGGAGAGTATTTGACTCATACTGGCCTTAAAAGGCTGCTGGAAGCAAAACAGAATTGTCTTTTCTCCATGACCACAGTAAACAGGAAGCAACAGGCCCTATTTACCAAGTATTTTTGGCTAGATATCAAAACCCAGGATTATTAGATGGTGAAATAAGTTACCAAGGCATGTATGGGATCTTCATTACCAGTCTGTACAACAGCTACTTGAGACTATATTAACGGTTCCAACAGGTGTCTGTTGGGAATGGTATACTTAACCTTGTTGTGTGGTGGGTGAAAGGACTAGAAGGATCCCTTGGAAATCAAAAGCGTCCAAAGTTTCAGTGACTCCTTGCATAGTGTGACCTCTTCGAAAACGTAATTCAAAGTATTTGGTGTGGGAGTAGAAGAAACAACATGATGATGGAGTTGGTAAATATGTATTTTAACCATCAAGGTAGGAAAGGAAAAGAAAATTTATCACAAACCATCCTTGCACTTACCGTTGTTTGCACTGAATCTTTTGCTGCTATTTCAGTTGTATTTTTGCTGAAGGTAAAACCGATAATAATGATCTACTTACATGGCCTGTTCTCTGTATATCTGTCATATTAAAGTCCATGCTGTTTGTTTATCATGCAGTGATCTATAACTCTCTATTAATTTAATTATACTAAAAGATCTTAAAAGCCTTCGGCTAAGTAACATGTCAATTACAAATGAGTTTAACTTGGAATAAATATAAACTTAATACTTGTAATTTATTGCTTTAAATATAAACAAAGCCCTTACTATGACACAATCTATTATTAATTGCTCCAGTGCCCCAAGTACAATTAAGCAAATCCATTTACATTTTCTTCAGAGGAAGTCAATGTTCATTTCTCATAGGAAGTGCAAGGAGCCTACCTTTCCACTTCTTTTAAACCCCCTAATGCAACAAAGCACTTCTGTGTTTAACGAAGTGTATCATGTAGGGGGTGAGGGGACTGCTGGTGGCGTGGGAGGTAGAGCCACGTGGGAGGGCTCGTAGTTCCTTGAACAAAGTAACATTCAATCAAATATCTGGTCATACACAATTATTTCTTTAGATATATGTAATGAATGCATGTTTTCTAGTTGAAGAGTCTGTATTATCTTTCTCCAGTACCCCTTCAGTAACAAGGAGAAGCTGTTTGGAGTTATACACGTGTATACGTGTACATGTACGTCTGTGTATGTGCATTATATACGTTCAACTGAAAAGTATCTTAAACTTTTTTATATTAGTTATACTTGCATGTATTAAAGTAGCTAAACTGATATTTTTTTATGTGTGTGAAAACCTGTACTTATAAAAATGTCAGCCGCTGTGCTGAGACCTGGTACTTCATGCCTGGGGTAAAATTTTATTGCCTAGTTATAAAAGAGAGGGTTTATAGTGGAAACCCTGACACAACATTAACTATGGTTATGCTATCAAAGGAGTGCAGCATTTAAGAATTTAGGAACTATTTCGTTTATGTGTGTATAGGCAGTCATGTGTCTGTCTGTGTCTAAAACTTCATCTTGACTTACATATGTCTTTTACATTTATTTTTGAATTCTTTGAGAAGCAAAGCCACAGACTGGTTCTGACAATAGCATCTTTATATGTGTATCCTTCCTGCTTGTTGTCTATAAAGAATAAAAACATTAAAAAAACTGGAAAAAAATCAACAGTAGAGCATGTATAGCTTAAAAGTGGATGAGGAATCTCTCTCTCTCTGTTTTTTTCAAGTTAGGGAACCGAGTAATGCATAGTGAGTTGCAAGAAGTCACAGACAAATCAGTTATAGAGTTGGGACCAGAGCATAAATCTTCTGAGTTCCAATGCTATACTTCAGACTCATGGCCTCTGGTGATATTAATGAAAAACTGAAATGAAATGAGCAGAATGGAGTTTATAGACATTTAATGGGCAGAACTGAGATTTTTGAGGAATGAGCTCAATCACATATCCCTGTGGTGTGTGTCTGTCTCGTTGCATCTTGGGGCCACACAATCATCCTTGGACCTATCACTCATCAGGTTATGTGAAAGATAAGGGTTGTATCTATAAACCTACACAGGGTTTATAAAATTTCTGGTGGGACTTACAGCTAGTTCACTGCCTCCTCTGAACATGAAAGGTTATGTGGGAGGGGTAGAAACCATCACTTGGGTTGCCTGTAAGCAAGAAAACAATCGAATATGGAAAAAATGTAGGCTAGGCACTATTTCAAAGGATCTCAAGGAAATTAGGTGTTCTAACACTTGTCAGTCTTGGTGCAAAGCAATGTTACTTCCTAGCAAGTAACTCCTGCATTTTCTTGCATGTGACAATGATATCAAGAATAAAGCAAAAACAATTCCTGTCACATTTCCAAAAATCTTGTTTTGAATCTTCTGATTCTGAAGGCTAATAGTATAGCAGAAATGCAAATATAAAACATTACTACTTTTTCCATCTTGTAGTATGTGGCATGCTGACATGCCAATCCATGATAGGCAATATGTTTAATTACTAGCTATACAAAGGTCTTTAAGCTATGAAACTGTGTTAACATGAACTTTTAACTCTTGATAATACAGAACTTAATGGAAATGTTGTAATTCAAGATTTTCTCCTTGGGTACAGCCTTTAGTGAATAAAGGGGAAGAGATCCACTAGTCCCAGTGATGTTTTTTAGTTATATCCATACCATTTATGTACCTGTGCTTGAAACACTGTTCTCATGCTATTTCAAATATGGCTTTGGAATCATAGACTCATACAATAATTTAAGTTAAGAGGAACCACTTGAAGTCATATAGTCCAACCCCCTGCTGACAGCAGGTCTAATTTGATAAAGGTTGCTTAGGGTCTTATCCTGTTGACTCTTGAACACCTACAGGGATGGAGAATCCACAACCTTTCTGGGCAGAATTCTCCAGAATTTGACCACCCACACAATAAAATAATTTTCTTTATTTTTAATCAGAATTTCCCATGTCTGAGCTTGTATTTGTGGTCTCTGAACTGTCATGGTGCGTTTCCGAGAAGCTTCTGGGTCGTTTACCTGCATCCTCTGAACAATGTAGTTGCAAACTGCAATAGGGTCCCCCTTAAGCTTTCTCTTCTCCAGACTGACTAAACCCAGTTCTCTCAGCCTCTCCTCATATGTCACATGCTCCAGCTCTAAATCATTTCAGTGCCTCCACTAGACTGCCTCAAATAAGTCAACACTTTTATCGTAGTGGGGAGACCAGAACTGGACAAAGCTTGCTCCACAAGCATCAAATAGTGAGGAAGGATAAATTTTCTAGATGTGCTGGCTGTAATCTTTGTAATACAGCCCAGGCGGCAGCTGATCTTTGCTTCTTCCTTGCTGCTGCACTGCTGACTCATGTTCAACTTGCTGTCCACCATGAACTGCAGATCCTTTTCCACAGAGCTGTTTACCAGAGAGTTGGTCCCCAGCCTGTATTGGTGTGGGCAGTTACCCTCTACCCGATGCAAGGCTTTGCATTTGTTCTTGTTGAACTTCATGGGGTTCTTGTCAGCTTTCTTCCAGTTCCCATTAACTTTATTCCAGTTCTTATTAACCTGAGCTTTAAAAGATGGTACAGTGTTCTCATGATGACATTGGCTGACTCCTTCAACACTCTCGCATACAGTATCACAGTATCATCAGGGTTGGAAGGGACCTCTGGTGATCAACTAAGTCCAACCCCCCTGCCACAGCAGGGACACCTACAGCACATTGGACGGCATCCAGGTGGGTTTTGAATGTCTCCAGTGTGGGAGACTCCACAACCTCTCTGGGCAGCCTGTGCCAGTGCTCTGCCACCCTCAGAGTAAAGAAGTTCCTCCTCGTGTTAAGATGGAACTTCCTGTGCTCAAGAACCATACATACCATCTGATCCCATGGACCTCTGTGCATACGTTGTGATGGGATGATCAGATGCTGTCTAGTAATTTCCATTTGTATACCTATGTTTTTCAGCTGCTTCAGAAATGTCCTCTTTCTTCCACATTAGTAGTAACATAAACATAGATTATATTTAGACTTGTTTTAATGGCTCCTTCAAACAGTCAAAGCACTGTGAAAGACTTTAGTGTAGAAGAGAATACAACTCTCAGACTGTAATTAGTGGAACGTTTCTTTCCATGGCAGGCTGGCTAAGCCGTCCTTACTCCTCACCACTCCTTCCTGGCTCCAGACAAGTCCCTCCATTGTGCTGGTACAACTATTTGTGTGGCTGTTTGGTGAACTGGATTGCAGGGGTTAAAACCAGCCTTGTTTTTTTTTTCCTGTAGGTTTTTACAGTGAAACTCCCTTATCTTTCTAGTTCCCCACAGAACAGTCCCACTGCCAGAAATAAGGGGAGGAACAAACATCGAGGTGCAGTATTGAGGAGGAAACAAAAAGGCTCACGCTGAAACGCTTGTCATGCTGCATCCTCAGAACAAGAAATAAGAACAAGAAGAATGATACAAGGCAGGAGGAAAAACCAAACTAACAAAAAGTAATCACACGATCCTATTTCCTACTTTTATTGTAGCATCCAACTATTCTGGCATACCTAAACATCTCTCAGCGTAATGATGACATTTCAAGTAGCAGGATCAATTGTTTTTGTTATGGTGCTTGTATATATGCAATGTATATGCCCAGTAAAACCTGATTCCACCTACATTGTTTGGTAATTACAATTTATGATATTCCTAAGATAGATAGAAAAGTACACTTTTTATTACTCCCTTCTAGCTATCATGTCTTAATGAAATAGCAGGCACACAGAAATGTGTAAACCGTAGTCTCTTCTGGTAAATGTGAGGTGCTCTTGAGCTGAGCCAGTCTGTGCCAGTGAGATGGACTTTAAGAGGTGCAGAGGTAAGACAGAGAGCAGATTGAGCAATAAAATATTCACAGAATAAATGCCACAACCACAAATAATTGAATTAAGCAATAACAAGGCAGACACAGGGCATTTCCTGGGGATTAATGACTAGCTGGGAGAGTTGATGGTCCACAGCGGTCATCAATTCCCCGGGAAATGTCCTGTACCAAGGTCATCGTTGCTATTATAGCCCCCTTTTCTTTTCTCCAGCAAAGAAAAAGAATCCTACATTTTACCTGTTTTCACACAGTGTCATCACTCCTTTAGATGACTGTGGAACAGATGGGTTTGAATGGCAGAGCTGCTGAAGGATTTTTGTGTAATTGATGTCCAGGGCCACAACCAATCAAAAATAATTTTTCACCATTGAATTTTTAATCGGGCTTATATAATATTTCAGTTTTTCACTTATTTAACCCTTGTGAATCCCCAAATAATCACTTTTTTTTTTTTTTGTGGGCCTGCAACCCTGACAAATCTGTGTCTACATTATAGTTAGGTAAGCTAGAGGAAGCTGGACATATTTTACTCCTTTAGAAGTTTTCCTGTGGCATAAAGAACCTGCTGAGAGAACTGGCAGAGAATTTATGCATTCAGCCTGCTCTTTGGCAATAATGTGTGGATTTATAACATAAAGTACTTGCTTAGAACAGGTCAATAATGGAGATAATTAAATCTGTCTTTGCTATTCAATAACAATTATGAATTAAAATTTGTTATGGCAGGTTTTTCAATACAAGGCCTATCATGGCTGAATTCCTCTAAGTCATAATTTTATCCAGACATGTTTAAGATATTATTCTGTGGCAAGTATGTAAATCTTTAAAATCTATTTTTCAAACAGTAAAATAAAAAATAAAGCACTAAACCCAAAGGTCCAGAAGATAAAGGAGCTTATGATTATCTGCATGCTCTTGGGTCAAATTTATTTTACAGTCATGCCAGTATTCCTTAACTCACTTATCTTCAGGATTTGTGAATCTTAATCTATCACTTTTTTCCCTTAAACTAACATTTCACATTCAATTAACCTAATCTTGAAACAGAACACTGTAGACTATACATTTTTTAAAATTACTGTTTATGATCCTTTATTCATGTTCCATTTATGCACACTCTCTGTTACTGTTGGCATTTGCATAGTTCGTGGTGTGCAGCAAGTTGCTCTTTCTTCACTTCAGCATGATGTAGTTAAACCGCTTATTTTCACATGCCTAGAATTTTTTGGCTCCGTATACCCATATTAATTTAACTGGCCAATTAGTTGTTATTAAAATATTTTAAAAGAACATACAACAACATATGCACAACAAATTATTTCTTTCCACAATTTTATTAACATTTTTGTAGGTAGTTTCCAGTTTCTCACCTCCTTTTCCCACCAAGAGAGACTCTCCAAGTTTAGGAATACAGACTGCATGTTAGATTCAGGGCCCCACTAAGTTTCCTTGAATTCCTTTAAGCTATGTTGAGAACATGGAAAAAACAGGCTGAACTAATCAAATCTTAGATCCCTTTCTTGTCTCACCCTAATGTTAGGAGTTGATGCCACCCTTACAGCATGATAGATTCAGATCATCCATGACAACAGGCTGGTGCTCCAGGAGTTCTCAGGAGGGGGTGAGAGAGTATTATCAGATTTAATTGCCCAACTAGGGGCAAGTGAAAAATCAACATATTAAAAGGAATGCAATGCCATGCATTTAATCTCCTTTTTTGGGGGGGGGCAGCTCTAACCATGTACCACATGTTGTTCACAAAGATGATTCTGGGAAGATCAAAATAGAACATTCTCTAGATTCTCTAGATTCTATCAGAATAGAAATCTTTAATACTGAGGATTTAACTGTCAGTTTGGCATTGGCAAGGGGAATGTACCTAATGTAAACCTTTTGTGGCAAAAAAAGCAGCTTTGTTTTGTGTTTGTAAATCATTTTGTTCTTAATCTGTGATTTGGACTCCCAGAAAAAATACAGAGAACTAATTTAAAATGAAAAGTGCTAAATAATCTAGCCAGTCCTTCACAATTTTCCCTGACCTGTTCAGTTCTGCAGTACCACAAACAAAAGGAGTCCCTTAAATGCACAACCCTACTGCTACCAAATGTATCACTGTTTCTCATTATACTTGCACCTCTCCTTGGAATTAACCTAAGCTGGGTGTAGTGGTGGTCAGAGAGCAAAGACGTAATAGACTGGAAGGCTGCAAATACTTATGTCTGTGTGTGTGTGTGTGTATTAGTACACAGGATTTATTTACCTTGCTGAATCTTTGTCTAATGATAATATCATGTTTAAGATATGAAATTTACAAAATTAAAAAAAATATGTTTAAAGATGGAAGAAAAGAGCTTCAGACACAAGTAACAAAACATTAGAATGGTCTTTAACTCTTTCTCCCCATGTCTGCTCCATTCTTTCCTGCATTTAAAAATAAAAAATAAAGCAACAAAAAAACCCTGAAAACACATTTTTAAATAAAGACACAGTCCTAAAGTGGTATGAAAAGTAAATCCGTATTGAGGAAGAAGGAGCTAGAGTACAGTAGCTGAGAATCTGGCCTAAAGTTTTCACATAAAATAAAGATAATAGAAAAATCTTTATGTTTATTTCATGGATTTACACATTTGGATGTAGTGCCATAGATCAGGCACAGCCAACCTTTTAATCACTGGAAGTCAAGACTGTATTATGTCAGAGTGCTTAATTTAGTATTTTATAATATTTTTTTTCTGGAAATATTACAAGTATTGAGCTCCACGTTTTATTTCTGGAAATGAGAAGAGGAGCATATCTTGTCTTAGGACTTATTTTATTTTACCTTTGTGGGACAGCTGACTAATTACCAACAATTTCAAGGCCAGGGTCCTGCAAAAATTAAAATTTCCCAATGCAAGAACAGTTACTGTAATTGCCATTATTACTGTGCTTCACCTTTAAAAAGGACGGTGTGTCAATATACTGAAAAACAAGCCTTGTTGCTTCAGCACTAACCAGTGAATAAGATTCCCTTAAATATTGATTCCAAAAGCATAGTCCTCTGCTCCTTTGCTGCTAATATATATAGGTAAAGATCATATTTCTAGATGTCCTTTCATGTCTCCAGGCTCTTCCACTGTAGATGAGAACAGCTCAAAACTGCTCTATAGCATGGCCCAGAGGCAGCAAAAAAATATACAAATGCTTTCCCACCAAAGTTGTTGCTATCCAGGGAATTTCTATGATGACAAATGGAGAGGAGGAGGTATGCACAATTACAAGCAAGATGGAAGGATGCCGGCGAAGTATTCTTTGTATCAGGTGTACCACAAACCAGCAAAGCTGTGTGTGGAAGGAGGGAATACTACAGATAAGCGGGTGCTGTCTGCTGGCGGGAAAGGGGATGCGATTGAGTGGTTGCATGGCAGCCAAGCACTCTTCACCCTAAATCAGCTTCTTGCCAGTTCCACCCCACACCGACAAGCACAGAGGAGAGCTATAAGTGTTTGGAAACCCTTCCTGAGCTGCTGACACATTCTTCTACCTAGCCCAGCCAGGCAGTTCCCAGGCAGTGGATACTGGCAGAGGCCTCTCAGTGTATCCAGCAATGCCAGTGGCTGCTGCTGCTCCCAGATGCTAGTTGGGTCCCTGTGTGCGATCAGCATCCAATCCTTCAACAGGAGCACTCTTCCCTGTCCAGAAACACTGACACAAAAGGAGACAATGTGGGCTGGCTGCTCCAACCATAGGCTGCATGGGCCATTATCCTGATTTGAGCAACACAGGACTAATTTCTCTTCTAATACTTGGGAAGACTGCAGTTTTAGAAGACTCTAGTGTCTGAATCTGTGAAAATATTTACTTTATAGCCAGCTATGATATGTGGGTTTCAAGGTCTCAGTGTTTTTGAGCTTGCCAGGTGTGGGGATGAGGAGGAGTGAGACCTGAGCACTCGATCCAAGCTGCCCAACAGGGTTATTTCATACCATCAACGTCACATTCAATATAAATTAGAAAGTTTGCTGAGAAGTTCTCTCTCTCCCTTGACGGCTGCCATCCTGAGAACTTCTTGCCCCGGTGCCGGACCCCTGAGGCCTTCCCTTCCTCCTGAAGCCGTAGCGCTCGCAGTGTCCCACATTTGCTGTCCACTGCTGGGAATGCACAGCTTCCTACTGAGAGAATTGGCTGAGTATAATATTTGCATATTCTGTATGGGTAACAGGATCAATACTGGTTCTTTAGTATTATTAATGTTAATTATTTAGTCTTATTTTATTGCATCTGTTTATATTTCAACCCTCGGGTTTCCTTGTTTTTTCCCTATTCCCCTTTGCGGGTGGGGAGGGGTCACTGGGTGATAGAATGATTGTCTGAACAACAATAAATTGTTACGAGTTTCTCAAACCATAACAGCCATGCACATGTTTGGGACACAGTTGCAGCAGATTCGTCAATAATACAAAACTGACCAGCCAGAAGAGTCCAAAAAGGCTTAACTCTACCTTCATGCTCAAAGCACTTTAAGTGATGGATCACAGACATTGCATGCAGAGCATGCAGAGCTGTTTCTGAACAGGTGGATACACTTGTTTGTTAACCATCCAATTACTTCTGGCAACATTGCAAGGTATTTTTATACTGTTCTTGTGTTAAAGAAAGCTTTCAGTCTGATAAGTTATAACATCACACCTGTGCAAACATGAGGTATGATGCCATAAGCTTTACTTACAATTAAAGTTGTTTTTCTTAAATTACATTAAGTATAATCCACAATAAGACACTTCATTGTTGGCAGTTATTACAGATGTATCTCTGAAAAGGCTGATTGCTTAATTACACCTCTTATTATGACTATTCTGGCAAATTTCTAAAAAGAATCTCTAACAAAGAACCGGATGAATGTTTCCTCTGTATTCTTCAGTTAAGGTTTGATTGTTCAACCTTTAGATTTATTAAAGTCAATCAGTTCAGCTTCTATTTTCTATTCAGTGTAATTTTACTTCAGGCAAATTTCACTTATGTGGTATTTAATCCAAATAAATAATATTATTCCAAACCCTCTTACTTCCTATTGCACAAGATTGTTAAACAATTGTCTTCAAAAACTCCAGTCGTTAACTATGACAAGTCTCAATGTTAACATGTTATTGTTAGCATTTGTAGTAAATTGCCTTTCTTACTCATAAATACTTCAGTTAAATATTAAACAGATTTTTTTTTTTTCCTGAAAATAAATGTTTAGTTAGTTTTTACCCCTTAAGCACAGAGAGCTTCCAACTTGGTAAATGGAAATTTCAATGGGTAAGCAAGTGAGGATTTGGGGCCATGCAAAAATGATACCAAGTTTATGGGTACCTAAATTTGGTCTTTGTATAGGAAGCCTGATGAAAATGTCATAATCTATGTAAAGAAAATTGCACACAATTTAGAAAACAAGAATTAATACCTTTCTCCACTTTTCTGTTATTTTCTAATCAGATCATTCTTACCTTCCATGAATAAAAGTAGAAATTATATTTAAGGGTTTTAAAACTATTTCTGTGATTTAATTTCAGAGGGAATTTTAGTAGCTGGATTATTTCAGTGGCACTACTTCCAATCCCTGAATTTAATCAGACATCTGAGTCCTTTCAGAATCAAGGCTAGAGTAGAAATACATTTTATAATTTCTGGAGAAAAGACTGCTTTGATGGGAATGCTCATGAGCGCTTTTTTCTGAATGAAAATTAGAAGAAGTCTGCATGAAATTTCTTACTCAACTAATAGTGTTCACCCTTTTCCTTCCAGACCCCTAGTAAATTTTGAGTATTTGCAAAATACTCAGGTAACATTAATAAAAGTGCTTGTCGTTATTGATTTGGTCCTGCTCAGAAATGTACGTATGCAGAAGTCACATTGGAATGAATTAGTTGTCTTGCAGTAGCCACTATGTCTCTTTAAGCTGTGCTTTTGGAAGAGTTCCCACTTTTGTTTTTCTAAAACTAGAGACTGGAGATAGCTAAATTCAGCTAGACAAGACCTCAATCAACGTGATCTAACCTTGAAGTTAGTTCTGCTTGCAGCAGGAGGCTGGATTAACTGAGGTCTCTTCCACCACAAATTATTCCATAATTCTAAGATGAAATTTAGTGTGGGTTGAATATGAGGACTACAGGCATCAGGGCCCAAACAAGCTAGGGCAGAAGGAGAGAAAACGTGGTTTCCTGTTGTTGAACAATAGCCTCATTATACACAAAGCTGCTTAGGAAAGACATAAAACAGAAACCAGCCAAAACAAAGATGAAAACGATAACTGCAGTAACTGCAAATCCACCGCTGGACTGGAGAATCCCCCTGCACACACCTTCCTCCTCGCTCAGGGACCCTTGGTAATAAGAAGGGCAGAACGTACTTTTTAATGTATTCAGTTCTCATGTACTCCACATTAGAAGTACCAAAAAGGTAAAACTAAACAAACAAAACTCAAGCCAAATTAACTGCTCCGAGTTAAACCTGTGTAACCGTGAAAGCAACAGCAGATATCACTCAGCAGAAATGAAGCCAAAAAGTTAAAAAAATTGCTTCTTAAAATACACATAACGAAGTAACACTGACATTATTCACCGACATCCCGGGCTGTTAGGAACATTGCCAATAGCGAGTGAGGTTCATAATACAGTGATGCATTCTCATACGGCAAGGCAAATAATTTCCCTGGCAGCTGAAATAAAGTGTTGACTCTTCTTGAAAATTAATTAGCACAGAAACACAACAGAAAAAATGAAAGGCTTCTTGTTCCTAAAGGTTATTCTGTACGGAAATAAATCATATGAAGGTATGAAGTGTGCTCTCCTGTACTTCATGATTAAGTACTTATAATATAGACAGTCTCTAAGCCTGAGCTTTTGCTAGGAAGTTCACATCAAAGGTGAGTTAAGTCTTTATTATAAATACATGGTAAAATATAGAAACCAGAACTGCTTTAAGTTGGGAGATCCTCTGGTTTCAGCAGAAAGACCTTTCTTTCTTTTTATCGACTCATTTTACAAGTGATGTCCCAAATTTATGCTAAGAACATTTTCATGAAGCTTTTGCTCTCCTCTTGGCAGAAGGCCTTGAAATTTGTGTCAAGTAAATTAGAACTAATGTCTTTGGCTAAAAAAAGGAGCCTGTTAAAGGGCAGTAGTAATCAAGACAAGATAATCATTTATCTGTGATTTTGTGGGTATTAGTCTAATATCCTGTCTATTCACAGCATGTCAAAGATAAGAGCAGTCACCGGTTTACTGTTTTTCTGCCCTCTCCTTCCTCCCTCCCTCCGTCCCTCAGGCCTCAGGAGATAAAAGATAAAAAACATATATTAGGCCAATTGCAATAATATTCCACTAAAAGGGATACACTGTTACTATTATAAATTAATGCTTTAAAACTTCAGACTAAAAGAAACTACTATTAGATAATTATCTGTCCCTCAGATAATTATGCACATGAGTAATTCTGCCTCTCTGAAGAGTTTATAGGATTTACTGGAAGTCCCTAGAGGTATCAGCAGTCACATGTGAACCTGTTTACAGGACTGTGACTGTAGTTCCAAATGACAGTCATGACAATGATTCCCAAAAAAGTTTCAGGGTGGAAAAGAATCAAGATAGATACCTCATGAGGACTTTTGTCAATTCTTTTGTTCCTGTGTGTAGTAATTTAAATTTTAGTGTTTAATTCCGATACTCGTGCAGGCGGCTACAGAAAAAAAGCAGATCTCTTATGTGTTGTTGAACTTCACTCTAGATGCTTGTCAGTAGTTAGAAATTTAGTGCTGCCAATTTTGTCACCTTGCTACTTTTGAAGGCATATCTAAAGGTCAAATAGAGCACGTAAGTGTCCATTCTGTAGTCTTTATAGCCACTTTCCTGTCATGTAGTGATACAAAGCGGCCTCCAGAGCTGACTCTGTGAGCTTCTCCTGCTTGCAGAAACTTTAGGCTCGCACTAGCCAGTGAAGGGAAAGTGATTTTCAGCCTCACATTTTTTTACAATCTGCTTTTTGGCATAAGTGTGAGTATTCTCCCTTAACTATGTTGGGAGTTGAGGCTCAGTTCACCTCCTAATTAATTAAGGCAAAGTCATTTATTTAAAATTAAATTATTTTGTTATTGTGCACAGTGGCTAACCTTTCACATCTGACATATTGTATAGATCTTTTATTTTATTTACAAATGTCTGTTTAAAGAAATGATTAGTTCTGTAATTTGTTCAGCAAGGTTTCTTTATAGCAAAGCCCTCCTGGGAACTCTTATGCAAATAAAATCCATCTGGAGATTGGAAGTAATGCAGGTGAAATTATAAACAATATACTTAATTTTTAGGAGGATTTAAAGGGATATAAAAGCACACTTCATTAGAAAATCCAAGCTATGAACACATGTCCGAGTCACTGTTTTACAGGAGTGCTGCTACATACAGCATCAGCTTCCTTTGAGGTCCTCTCCAAACTATTGAAATCTGCCCCATATCAAATATGCATATAAGTGATGTATTTATTATTTTTCACAGTTCAGTGACACATTTAGATGTTTTCTATTGAGTTGCAAAATTCAAATAAATAGAACACTGCAAAATTCCTGTTAGTATTTCCAAATTATCTATTTTCGATCCTTACGACTGCAATTGTAAAAAACTCATGATTTCATAGATCATTGTCTATGTCTGGCAGTAAAGTGCCATATGAACAGTCTCCTTCTCCAGAAGACTTCAGCTGAAGCCAAATCCTGCAACCTCCTGGAAAAGATAAGGAATAAAATTTTTGCAAAGGTCTTTGCTCCAGAACAATAGTAAGCTTGATGAACAATGAGGCTCAGGGTTTTCCTGAAATTGTACTTAGGAAGTATTCCTTCCTTAGGAAATATTGTACTTAGCAAGTATTCCCAGTACTTTTAGAAAGGTATAGGAAACAAACAGAAAATGAGAAAACCCATGAAAAAGTGAAGTAGGAAAGGAATGCAATGAGTGTATTTTACAGTCACGATTCAAATAGAAAATATAGCTGTGCAGCAGGGATCTGATGACAGAGAAGCCATGATTACAGCATCCAAAGAGGTAAGGATGACTTTTCTGAGACCCATCTTATGCTCCATGTCCTGCACCGGATCTCTCACCTCTATATGGTGGAGACCCTGGTTTGCCCAGGAAGCTGGTGTGCTGGGAGTAGAGAATGAGAAGAAAAACCTGCTCACAATTAGTACAATTTTCAGTGCTGTCAGCAGTTCATTAGATTATGTATTCTAGCAAACCAGAATCTATTGTAGCTATTAGGAAATTATTTGATTTAGTTTCTTTTATTTCAAAATTAAAAATGGCCCGTGAGTGGATGTTATCAGGATCTGTATTATAGAAATTAATTAAAAGTTCATAGCTATTGTTTTCTGTAGCTATGGAAGAGCAAAATAGCATGAAAGGAATGTCTTAGTTGTGTCTACTTTAAAAGTATATGTGCCACGGAAATTTCAAGTCACAGTGTCACAGTATGGCTATTGTGTAAAATTTAGAAACCAGGCTTACTTCCATGAGCTGAAAATATGACTCCCAATTCCTGTAACTTAAAACGTGTGGCATCTGTAAAATCTAGTCCTACTTTATCACTCCATCACGAGGTGAGCCCCAAAAGACCATGGGGCTTTTTTTCCCCCATGGAATGAAAAGAAAGGAGAGAAAAGGAAAAGAAAGAGAAAGGAAAGGATTACAAAAACCTGCTGACATTTGCAGGGGGGGAACCTGCTATTAAAGTACTCTTTCGGGACATATTTTCACGCTTATACGATGTACTTTGTCCATCATTAGCAGTGGCGAAAATTTAAGGGAGACAGTTTTGAAAGGTTTGATACATTTCTCAAGGTAAGTGCATAAAAAGGAAAGAATGGTGACTTTCTTTTGTGTTTGTGAAGACTAGCTGAGTTTCCTGGGTTTCGTCTTGAGAATGAGAAACCCTAACTGAACAATTTGGACATTTCTGACAGTGTTACTGAAACAACCTTTGTTCTTTTGTTTGCTTAGAGTCCCAGGAAGAGAAACTTTTGGCATCAAGAAGCACCATTAGTAAGATCAACATTTCAGCAAAATGAGAATATATCGTCCAACTGGTGTTTCACCTCGAGTATTGAAAGACATTCACTTTTGTCTTCACGGGTTAAAAGTCGCTCCTTTTCCAATATGAGCAACCTCAACAGTTTCTTGATTTCTTTAATGTAGGAAAAACCATACATTTCAGGTTACAAAAAATGCTTCGTGGTACAAAAGAGGTATGGGATTGTGCTCTTTGGACTTCAGCATAAAGCTGGGTCTCTGCAGATTGTCAGAAAGGCAAAATGCATAGCAGGACTGCCAGCAATCAAAATAACTCAGAGAGGATAAAAGACATATCCACAAACTGTTGTCACAGAGAGGCACATTATTCTTGCAGTTTCTTCCAGAAAAAATGCTGTGGAAGGAAAGACAATTGTAGTCAGCTTGTGTTATCAGAAAGTGGGGCTGCAGTCATGGGACTCTAGTTTAAAAAGCTCTTAAATTCAGTCAGATCTCTCAAATTTTTGGGTATATGAAAGATCCACCGTGTACAACCTAATTTTCTTCTGTAAGGAAGCAAACCCCTTCTTCTCATTAGGAGTGAATTCAGTGGAAAGTCTAAGAGGAAGAATCCTCTAGGAATTTATCTTAAAAAACCCCCATTCCTAATTAAAGACATTACTGATCCCTAAAACGCTTGAACTGTAAGGTGAACCATCCAAAAGAAAAAAATGAGAAAATTAAGGTTATCTGTGAAGCCTTGGTATATTTGCTTCACAGCACATGTCTCTTCTGAGACCATGGAATATCACACAGTGTTTCCCTCCTACGGAGGACGTGCCAGCTGGTAACGTCATGCCTTCTTGCTTTCTTTTTAATTGCAATTCAGCAGAGTGTTGGCCTGTACGTCACTGCCCATCCTTAATCTCTATATACACTATACCCTGCAACTTTGATTAAACTTTTAAACATTCTTCCACATCAAACTACTACTCCTTTTTTTTTTTTTTTTTTTTTAATCATTGCTGTCTGTGATGTGAGTCAGAGACTGCAGTTGTTTCTGACAGCTCCTAGGAAGCTGAGCCAGGTGTCATATTTGTTTTCTATTTGTAATGCATTTCTCTGTTTTATTTCTCTGGGTTATGCATTATATATATATATTCTGTATATGTGCATGTGTATCTCTATGCGTGTGTATATATGTGTGTGTGTACATATAACATTATTATATATCTGTATAGACATTACATCTATAATATGTACACTTTCTTCTTTCTTCTTAATCTTACCACAGTCTTTTGTATGGAATGTGTGAGAGTCTGTAGCAAAAGGAGAGGAAACAAGAAAAAAAAAGGAATATTTTTTTTTTTTCTTCAGTGGTTTGTACTGCACACAACACGTTTTGGAAGGTCCTTAATAGAAACAGTTTTGCTGCATGTAAGGCAAACTGGCAGGGTATCTGCTAGCAGGCTTCACAAAGCCCGCTAGAGCACGTGGCACTTGCATCTGAATTTCAGGCCTGCTTTGATTTCTGTTAAAGTCCAGTGCAGTCCTTCCTAAGCTGCCTGTTTTCTAAGTTTAGGAAAAACTCTTGTGCAAAATGTACTGCATGCCTGCAGCCTGCCATTATGGAGGCCTATCCTCCCATTTTTCAATTTTCCAGCTTTAATACTTTTTCCTTGTCATATTGTCCAAGAAAGTTTATTATCACTTGAAAGTTAGAAAGCATGTTTTTCATTCTTCTCGTGCTTAAAAATGGCAGAAATGTCAAAACTTGTTTTTAAAGTGATAATTTCAGACTTAAGACGAATTGGACACCAGGAATAAAAAATGTCATGCAGCCTTTATGCCTTATCTTAAGCAAATACTGCCATTCGCACTATAACTCTACCATAGACGTGGCAAAAAATTCTCACTTGGGGGGAGGGGCCAAAAAAAAAGTCAATTTTACCTGTTTATCTGACAGCTGCTGGAACAAAAAGAATCAATTTTCATACTAATTATAAAAAAGAAATTGTTTAGTTATTTACTTAAGAGGCTTTTAGCCTTCCCAGTAATTAGATGTGTAACTATCTACCTGTAGATTTAGTGGCAGAAGTCAGTGTCATATTAGTAGTGAGTAAACTTTGTTTCTGTTAGGTGTCTCTCTCAAACGTATTCTGGAGTAGAAAAGTGACAAGAAGAATTGGTGCTGGTTTGCACCTTTTTTTTGACATTTCATAGATAATCCAAAGAAAACTGTATATGGTGAATATATTCTATTTCCTTCAGAAAAAGTAGTTTCTTCCGTCCAGGTAAAAAGTATGTTGGCTCAGCAGTGAAAGAAACTTGCAGTGTCTATGCTGTATGTAGGCTGTCAATAAATAAAGAAGTTCAATTTCCAGGGCTGTCAATAAATATATTATGTATGAGTTTTTTCATTATGTTCAGATGCAACTCGAGGTATTGTCTCTGCCTTCTTGGAACTAAAGCTATTTTTCTCGACTAGAATAGGATTCCCTTACCACATATTTGCAAATACATTGCTAATAAGCCAAAGAATTGCATTTAAAGACAGCAAACAGGTTATTTTTCTTTTCTCTTGATTCCTTCTGGGTGCTTTGAGCGAACTGGGAGGTGATCTTAAACTCCTTTTTACACTGACTTCATATACTGAGAAATGCAACGTTTATAGATAAACACTCTCACTTTTAATGAAAATTATTAGCTATCAACATTTTGCTCGGAGGCATAAGCCATAGCCCAAACTCCATTCAAATCCATTAAATATGCTTGAGACCCAGCTGTCAATAGGCACCATGAAGTAAATTTAATTTTCAGAGTCAATACAGAGCACAGCTGCATTAAGCATAGGATAATTCTGGCACATTATTAATTTGAATGGCCATGTAAGGCATTGTCTAGACAAGATATAAGCCCAAGTTTTCATAGGCAATCTGTACATAAAATGAAGTATGTCAAGGTTGTAAAGAATACTAATAACACAGATCTGGCCTATTAACCAATATTGATTGCTCTTACTTTGACATGGTCCAGTAACTTTAGAGGTGAAATAGTAAAATGTTCAGCACTACTGCTTCTTTTTCAAAAGCAACACTAAGCAGTGACTTTTTCAGACGAAGCTTGAATGCATGCGATCTTAAATGTTTACTAGCATTATGCATGATTTCTAGCAATCTATTTCTGCAGATTGGGCCATCTTAAAAATAGAAGATTCAACAGAAATAGCAATTAGTCTTACTGGTAATATGGGGAATTTTTATTTCAAATGCTGTCAATATTTGATTTTTTTTTTCCACAATAATTGTAGCTATGCTTTGCATAAACAACGTCTGCTTTAGAAGGTTAAGTAAATATATACTTGATACTTATACGTAGTTGTACGGAGCCTGTGTAACATTTCCAAGAGAAAGAAATAAAAAAGGAAAATTAATCTTTTGACAAAACTATATAACTCTGTGGTAAAATTGTTCCAAATTATTTCCGTGGTTCTCAATGAACTCTGTTAAATGACTATTTTGGTGCTCGTGCCGTTCTGTGTGCAAACAGACTGGAAGTTCTTCTAAAACATTAGTGAAGTAAATCAGCTCACTGCATATTCCTGTGTATCCCTGCCTGTGGCAGGGGGGTTGGAACTCGATGATCTTCAAGGTCCCTTCCAACCTAAACCATTCTATGATTCTATGATGATTCCCTTTCAGATGATATCGTAACAACGTTTGGTCTGTGTTTTCTGGATTTTTTTCATACACTGAGCCTGGAGGCTTGGATTCATTACCTCCAGCTCTAGGTAGTTCCCCATTAACAAATAATGCAGACCAACAGGAGTGGATCTGCAGAGCACAGCAGTTGGTGTTGAGGACCAACACCTTCATTGTACATGTTTCCAGTGTGTTTTAATTTGCACTAGCTCCAGTGCAGTGTGGTCCCACAGATTGAATGCCCTGTTGCAACTGTAGTACTCCATAAGTGTACTCCCAGAGTGCATCTTCCAGTTTTGTTTCCTTCCGGTCGTCTGGCTCAGTGTGAACTAACGCACAGGAATGGGGAGAAAACTGGGAGATAAATTTCAGGAGCTGAACTAAACCATTAAAGTGGGCAAACACTTCGGGTTCTTAGTTAATATGATTAAAGAACATAGGATGATTCATAGGGTAAGCTAGGTTAGAAGGGACCTCAAGAGGTCCTCTAGTCAAACCTTCTAAGCTAGCAACCTAGACCCACTGCAGTGGAGAGGAATAACCACCTTCTCAGCATAAGTCAACACACGCTATGATCTGAAACAGTGCTTTTTTTTTTTTTTTTTTTTTTTCCCCTATTGAAGGAAGACAGGAATAACACATCTGGGCACTTGAAGTTATCTGGGATAAATGCTTAGCATTTAATGCATCAAAATATACCTATAATTCCCAATTTTTATCACAATAGAATAATTCACTCTTTCTGAGACTAATGGGGCATCTTATTTCCTAAATATAAGTATGACTAGCACTCCTAGTTTTACCTTAGTTAGTGCAATGCCAGAAAGTATTCTTAATAAAAATATGATTTTTATGGCCATTTATACTTTTATACATAACAATTATACACATAAATAAGGTATTTATTTAGGACAAAATGTATTCCAACAGTCAATCCCACAAGTTAATTTTAAAAGTAGTAAATTATTTCCTTGCACTTGGTTAAAATTTATGTTTCAAAGAAATGAAGTGTTCTCTTATTCTTTTATTCTATAACATGTAGTTAATCTTGCCTGGAATGAAGGCTGATTATTAAATTATATGCTAACCATCAACTAACTTCTTAGTCTTCTGTTTTTCAAACTACTTTTTATAGAATTCTTAATCTTCCCTCTTTGCCAAATGTAAGCACTCAGAGAATTCATGAAACTGAAGTTAAAAAAAAAAATCCTAAAGAATGAAAAATATTTCCAACATGTAAAACTTTTTTTTTTTAATTGTCAGATGAGATTCTCAGGAAAAAGTCTGACTCCACCAGGAATATAAATTTTGAAAGGGACAATACATACTTCAATATTTGCAAGAAAATAAAGAGGATTGGCAACACTTAGAACTTTTGTTCTTCTGCTGATAATTTTCTTTAAGGAATCTCACTGCTGCTTGGTGTTCCTTGAGACGTGAAATAAATTCTTAGTGCCACTGCAGCTCAGTCACTCAAATGCACTGTTGCATTCTGTAGTTTTAAAGAGAGATTCAAGTTTTCTAAGTATTTGGGCTTGTTAATATTGCACCTCTTTTAAGAACACCTCTTTTTATCATATACAACAATCTGATTGCAGAATGTTCATTTGCTTTGTCCCCCGCTTTCTCTTTGCATTGCCTTTTGGTATGCCTTGAAGTCTGTGGTTAAATAATATTTCTTTATATATAGTTTTCCTTTTGATTCCTGCAAGTATATATTTTCTGCTCTACATTTTTTTCATTAGAACATGTATATCAGGTTAAGTACAATTGCATTTTTTTCCTATATAAGTTCAAATTGCATGCAGGATATTGCAAAATATTCAGTATTTTCTAATTTTCAGATTGCTTTGTTGGCATAATACAAGTATTTTACGAAAAGATGTTTTGACTTCAATATTTTGAATTCTGTAGTAGAAACTACCTGTTTCTAGCCTGACTGGCTATTGAAAATAATTTCTTCAGGTTTTTTCACACACTTTTTTCTCCTCTTTCTCAACTCATGATCTTTCAAGAATAGTCCATGGTATCTATAATTTTCCCAAAATCCATTACAGCAAAAAGAATGAATTTACAATTTCTAAAAAACCCTCCTTTTTTGATTTTCTAGTGTGCATTTATATAGTTAAGTGGACCTGTTGATTCCTACATATTGTTTATTTCTGCTATGTGTTACAAATTTTCATTTGTTTGATATCTGCCCAGGTCACCATGTTTTCCTTTATCTAATTCTTATCCAGCAAAAAGAATTTTTGGAGGCTTGTAAATTTGAAGTGCCACAGCTCCTGCAAACTGGCCATGATATTGACGTGGGTGAGAAATTCAGGGAACGGATTCACCCATTTCAAATTTCATGACTAGGAAATCCTTCTGGAGCTTCATCTGGAACAGTCAGAACTAGTATCTGTATTGTTACTGCAAAGCCCTTCTCAGAAGAAGGGGGGGGTCTTCTGCACGTGTAGGAACCTCACTCTTTTTTTTTTCCAGTGGTGTGACCCGAAACCTTAAATCTGAATACACATGAATATTGAAAGAGAGTGATTTTGATGCAAACCTGGACATCTTGGCTAAACACAGCTACACTTACCAAACATTTTTCTTACACACATGAACACCCCTTTTAAAAAGGAAGTGGAGGCTGACCATGGGAGTCCTGGTGGGCAACAGGATGACCATGAGCCAGCAATGTGCCCTGGTGGCCAAGAAGGCCAATGGCATCCTGGTGCATCAAGAAAAGTGTGGCCAGCAGGTCAAGGGAGGTCATTCTCCCCCTCTACTCTGCCCTGGTGAGGCCACATCTGGAGTACTGTGTCCAGTTCTGGGCTCCCTGGTTCAAGAAGGACAGGGGACAGCTGGAGAGGGTCCAGCAAAGGGCTACCAAGATGATTAGGGGATTGGAACATCTTTCTTATGAGGAAAGGCTCAGGGACTTGGGGCTTTTTAGTCTAGAAAAAAGAAGACTCAGGGGGGATCTTATCAATATGTATAAATACTTAAGGGGAGGGTGCCAGGTGGATGAGAAGAGTCTTTTTTCAGTGGTGCCCAGTGATAGGACTAGAGGTAACGGGCACAAACTTGAACATAGGAAGTTCCATCTTAACACGAGGAGGAATTTCTTTACTTTGAGGGTGGCAGAGCGCTGGCACAGGCTGCCCAGAGAGGTTGTGGAGTCTCCCACACTGGAGACATTCAAAACCCGCTTGGTTGTTGTCCTGTGCAACGTGCTGTAGGTGTCCCTGCTGTGGCAGGGGGGTTGGACTAGATGATCTCCAGAGGTCCCTTCCAACCCTGACCATTCTGTGATTCTGTGATTCTGTTTTGTACCGTTCCTATATAGTGATGGGAAGTGCCATGCTCACCTGGCCGACCTGAAGCTAAAGAATCAGAAGTCCCCTTAAGCAGAGAAGCAACCAGAAACAGAAGACTGTAAAGATTTGTTAAATGACTCCTACTTGTATCACTAGCTTTCAACCCACAGTGAAATATCTGAAAATATTGAACTCTATAAATCAATTTATAGCAGGGCTCATCAATATGATACAAATGGGATACAAACCCAGAAGTTACCTTCTTCTTTGAAACATACTGAAACCATTGAGATGAATATTACCCTTGTCCAGCTAACGAATGGTCTGAGGTCTGAGCTACTGCTGAGAATTTAAAACTGCAAGAGAGAAGCTTGCTAAAATAAAAATGCACTAATCTGCTTACAAAATGCTACACCAATATTACTGTTGAATATAACTAGTCAAATTTGCCATATACCAACAGCATGTATGTATTCCAATAACAAGAACAGGAATTTGCTTTTCTTAGCAAATCTGACCTGTGGATATTGCAAGAAGGCTTATTGCTCTTATTAGAGTAGAAGAAGTTTCTGACTATTTACGTAAAGGCAGCCGAAACTTTAAGGCAATTTAAAAAGACGGCTGCCAAGAAAAGTCAACACAATCTACTACTGTTTTGGAGAGAGTAGTTTGAAGTGTCTCCTTCCTGCAAAAAAAAAATTAACAAAATAATTTTAAAATCAAGCAGACCAGTTAATACTTTTTTAATCAAAGCGTTATCTCACAGATGCTCTCTGTGCACAGTAATGTGATATTATGGCAGTATAGTATCTTGCAATGGACATACATTGCTTACACTTGAGATGGAGAAGCAGTAAAATCCTGTAGGCTGACTTTAAAAAAATTTTAGACCAGTCCCAATACTGTTTTTGTATTCCTGAACCTGGGAAAAGCTCAGCTGTGCCTTGCACACTCATTTCATCCCTCGCCTGCCATACTTTGGTTTCTTCTGCCAGTAAAAATCCTAGATGCATAAGCCAGCAGGAATCACAGCACACCCTGGGCACCTCTCTCCACTCTGAATAACCACAAGACTGGGAGTAGAGAGCGCCCTGTTGAGTGTTGCCACCCCTTAACACCCATTGCTTCTTCTGTTGCAATGCAGCCCCTACAGCCCTAGCAAAATGTTCATTTTCCTCTCCCGACAGTCAGGCACAAAGCACGAGAAGAGGAAGTGAAGAGAAAACAACAAAGAATAAGACACTAGCAATTAGTTCAGGTATTTTTCACTCCCATTAAACACTTTCGGAAGGTGACCCATGCTGAGAAATTGTCAGCACTTCACCGCTGCAATTATGGCTCCGGTGGAAATCTTAGTGAAGCTAATGAGTGCTTTCATGTACAGACGGCCCGTTGGATTAGTATCATTACTCACTGTACAGCCTGGGCGAGTGGCTGCAGCCAAGACGGGCGCCCTACCAGGCTTCGCACCGCACCAGCACATCGCAAAGCGCAGCTCGAAGCCCCGCCGCACCTTTCTTACAGTCCAGCTGTAGGCAGAGGAGAGGAGGAAGGAAGGAAGGAAGGACCTCAGCTCCATTTAGCTCAGGGACAGAGCTCAGAAAATGATGAAATAATCAGCTGAAAGTCATATGGAAAGTCTGTGGCAGAGCAAGAAAGTGAATGCAGATCTTCCCAGGTGAAATCCAGACGTTTCAGCACCACACTGTTGTTTACTCCTGAAGTCATTCACACGAGCAAATAAAGCACATTTTTTTTAAGCAATGCTGTGCAGGGATTGAGCCTGCCCAGCTGCTATTCTTTCTCAAGGCATATCTCTTTCACTATAGTTTTCTTTAATAGACTGTAAGTTACTGACTATATGCAGGTAGCAATAATGAATGATATAATTAGCTAGATAATTCTGTTTTCCTTCAGTAAAAGCTTAATAGTTTGTATAAGAAAGCACTACATTCCTTTCAACTGTTGTTGTTATTTGCATATGCTGAAACCACAAAGGACATTGATTATTTTAACTATGCTCAATTTGCCTTTGAAACAGACATTCTAAAAAGCAAAAGAGCTTAAACAAACATGAAAGTAATCTAATACTGACATAAACATGAAAGATAATAAGATTACTATGAATTGATCTAAATATTACTTAAAATAATTAGAAATGATTTTCTCATGGTATACCATTTAAGTTAAGCTGCTTTTTAATGTTACTTAGAAAAACAAGCAGAGCATTACTTTCCAGAATTTCAGTTGTTGTTGTTTATGACATTCAGTAAAACAGTGGTCAAATATGCCTTTCTCTTTATTGGTTTATATTTTGCATACAGTTTGTAACCAACTAGTCTAGTTTTGCACCAGCCAATTTTGTAAGGGTAGGATTGTTGCCATTTTAATACTGCATCCTTTTATTACTTTAAATCATGAACCAATTGGGGTTTTTTTTCTTTCTTGGCACCATTTCTACTAGTTAACTTTATGAAAAGCAGTAACATGAAGGAAACAAGCCATGCTAATAACCCTTACAGCCACCAAACAAAAATGGCATGCATAGAAAAAAATACCAGTTAAATTTCAGTGCCGTTTGTCAACTTAGCTATAGGGGCCAACCCCCAAAATTAACCCAGTTTGGCATTGCTTTCACTGCCTCAGTCCCAAATGATTTATTGGAAGTTTGGGTCTTGTAAAAAGCATAGCATTTGTTTTTCTTTCTAAGGATTACCCAAGTTATCTGAATATAACTAAATTTTGGAAAATAGGATTAAAATCTGATAGCACCAGGTTTCTCTCAAGATTTAAAGATTCGCCTGGCTTTAAACAGCTTGGCAACTGCCTTCTCTTGTAATTTAGGAAGTATTTTTCCTGATTAGAAGGAAAAAAAATCTATAATTTGGATAAACTATTTTCCATTAATCAGTTGAATATTTTAAATGCTAAAGTGAATTTAAAAATAAATCCACACAGTAAAGATATCTGGGTAGTTCAGTAGAAATATGAGGACTTCCATTGTGTTTCCCATTCAGCTCTTCAGTCTCGGTTTACAAGGTTTTCCTCTGTGTGCCAAATCTAAGAAAAAACTTTAATGCCCTTTTTGTTTTTAAAGATTGCCATTTGTAGATATTTATCAAGGTGTTTCATTAGATGTAATTATAGTTTCTCTACAGCTGTATTTGTAATTCAGGTAGGAAGGACTTGGAGAGAGATCTCAACAAGTGCTCATGGAGCACAAAGCACAGAAACAGTTTAGAAGAGAGAAAGTTTTCGGACTTGAGTGTAAAAAGAAAGGACCTTAACATATGACAGCTGCTGTTCATCTGTGTGGGAGAAAGAATAATTGCTTCCTGGCACACTTTTTCCCCCAACTTGTCATTTGACTCATGATGTTGGGACCCCTCACAAAGGACATTTGACTTTTCTTCAGCCTACTGAAACCTAAGAATAGCCTTATACCAGGATGATTTTCAAGACAGAATTACCACGTGAAATCGAGACAAAATTATCCCATGAAAATGTCCCTTAAAGCAATCTACTTGCAAGGTCAGGCTTGTGGAAAAGGAAAACTGAGGAGACGACAGGGCCAGAAGTGTACACTGGAAATGAAAGGGAAAAAATAACACTATGGTGCCATAAATTCATGGGGGAATACAGAAAAAAACATCTACTTCTTTAGGGGACTCAAATATAACATTCAGATTCTCATTCTCCTGTATTCCTTCCTCCATGCTATCCCACCACCACCTTCCTTAATGGTGGTAGTATCTGCATTTCTTATGTGCCTATTTCGACCAGAGAAACTCCCAAGACCACAGAATTTCATAGAAAGGGCTGTCACTGCCTTGCTAGAATCGAGCCGTAATGCTAGTTGCATGCTCAGGACCTCACAAGTTTAAAAAGCAAAGTGTGTTTCTGTCCATCTCATTTCCAAGGTCAAAACTTACCCGGTGGCCAGAAGCAGCGTTTCTCTCCTGCACCGTGGGGATGAGCTCTTTACTGCCTAGGAGCGCTCACCTCTTGCGTGAATTAGGATCAAATCCCAATTGTCTCTGAACACAAATCTCTCACAAAGGTGACTTAATCCATGGGCTCGTGAATAGGTACCTCTTAATCTCTCCCGCTGGAAGTGCTCTACTTCCAGTACGTAATTAACATTCATCTCAGCAGGGACTGCGACTGGATTCTCCCACATCCCTGGGGAGTACCCTGACCATTGGGCTGTAGGATTTGTTTGTCATTTCCCCCTCTCTCTTCTAGCCCAATGCATTTTTCATTATTTTTACACCCAGGCATACAGACAAACACACAGAGAATCATACATTCACACATCCATAGAATAATATCTATATTTATAGTCATAGCAATACATGCCTGCTTCCTACAACTGGAGAACTGCAAAAAATATTGCAGATGCCTGGCACAAGTGTACTGTGTTCATTTAAAAAAAAACAAAACAAAACAAAACACAAAAACTCTAAAATGGAGGAATGAAGAATTTTTATGTTAGGAAGCAAATTTTTTACCTATTAACATTACTACCTCACAAGTGGCTGAAACACATCTTTGGCCTATTGCAATGACTCCCAGTATGTGTATATTGAAGCTGTGCAAAAATCCTAAACCACAAGTAACTCCCTGGGTTTCAGTTTTCGTTATAAGCTCAACACTCAGTTCAGGTTCACTGAAAGGACATCACAAGCCTGGAAAGTCCACGAATGATGTAATGCAGATCTCTCACACGGCCTACTGTGGTGCACAGCACAGCATATTGACAGATAGTATTTGCTTCCTACTTAGGGATTACTATCATTGTAGCACTCCAAAGATGTAGAGCTGTTTCATGTAGACATCATTAAATGAAGACCCACTTCATGTTGACAAAACGCAGGGAAAGATATGGAGGCAAGAAAATTATTATTTTAAAGTGCTTGAAAATAGGTCAGAGGAATGATGCTTAGGTGGCAAACTCCAGAACGAGCAAGTTGGGTGAGGTGAGATTTATGACACCCTGTGAGATCTTAATTCCGCTCCTGTGCGCATCCAGCCTGTGCTCTGAATGAAGCAGTCCGATGAAAAAATACCCTGCCACTACCTAATTAAGGTCTGTAGCATAATACAGATTCACAAAGGGTCAAATAAAATGTGCTGAGACATTCACTATGTTCTTGCTTCTGAGATGGAGCGTGGAGCTCTATGAATCTTTTAAGTTAAATTTCTCTACATATGAGTACTCAAGTTTTTAAAAAAGACATAAAAAACAGCAGTTATATGTAACAGTAACTTCCATGTAGCACCAACAAAGTTAATTGCTGCATTTTGGACATAAAAAAATTATTTTTAACTACTTAAGCTAAACACAGAATTACCATGAACAAACACAGAGGTGGTTGCTATCTCAAGGTAATCTTGCCCTAAACCAGCTTTTAGAAAAATGGGCAACCTAGTAGCTGTCAGAACACACCAGCTGATATAGTGGCAGACAATCAGAATTTTCCTGAGGAATCTAAACTTAAAAACCAAAATAATAATTTGCAAGAGTTTGTAATGCGGCTGTTCATGGGTGGACTATCATGAAGAAAGGAAATCTACTTCTTCAGCCTACAGGCTGGGTTGGGTGGGTTTGGGTTTTTTTGAGTTTTTTGGGGGGAGGAGGTTGCTTTATGTTACGAAAACTACAGTTGTCTGTCACTAATACTGTAAATTTCCCTAATTCTCAGAAATTTTATTCTCTCCATGGACAAGTCCTCAGCCACATAGGAAGTACTCACTGAATAAAATGAGAACTCAGACAGTGAGAAAGGGGTTTCCTTCATAATTATCATGAGGGGACACTGTGCAGGCCTGCAACGACGGTGTTTTGCTAGTCCCGCTGGCATCCCCGCTGCACAGGAAAGGGAATATCTGTCGCATTGTTGCAGTGGCAGATGCCCCAGTTGCACCCTGTATCTTGGCTGTGTAGGAATTGCTTAGGAGCTTTCCTGAGTTGGACGCACCAGACAGACGAGGGATGCTCCCTTTCCGCAGCCTCTTAATCCAGCTCCTTTCTTTAGTCAGAGAACAGAAGAGTAGATTTGTCACTAAAGGAGGTATAGTTTGCCTTCAATCATCTCAGAAGAGAGCTACCTTTGAAGCTTCTGTTTCTTTATGCCCCTGGCAGAAAATAGTGGATAAATTTAATCTAAGAAATGAATTCCTGCTTATAACTGTTATTTGATAAATCTTATTATTCTGACTATTCAACAGAAACCACTCCTGCACAGTAGTTATTATTCTCACACAGTTCTAATCCATACCATGTAGCTTTTGTACACAGATTAGTATTTTATTATATCTAAACTAAATATTGTTTGTATAATCTAATTAGATATTTTGCAAATAAATACATCCTGGCCGGAGTTACACTATCTGAACAGTACTGTAAAGGTTTGAATACTTAAAGAATAAAATGGTTGCTTACTAGAAATTTCTGTTATATTAATCAAACATCCAGCTGGCTTTGGAAAATTAAAGAACCCTACTTAGTCTCCTTTATGTGTATCGCATTTCCTTTCTGTAAAATATTTTAAGAAGATGCATGAGATCAAATAACATTACAAGATGGGTGTTTATAATTCAAAAAATGTCCTGCTAATGCTGAAAATATTGACATTTCTTCCTGAGGTTCTGACAGAATATACAATACACTGTCTTACGTCAACTGAATAATTAGAGATTATAGTAATTCCTGCAAGGCTTTCATATGAGGCGCATTCTGAGAAAATTTCAAAAGATGAGATTTGCGTAAAGGTGGGTGTCATGAAATACTAGGTGCCTTTTCTCCTATAACAATGACATACTGAAGAGAAAAAATTAAAACTCCTCTGGGGAAAAGTGCTGGCAATGCTCAGGTAAATGTTGGGAAAGCCCAAATTGCAAGTGGAGAAAGGAGTTGTCAGTGTGCTCCACACCGTGCCTGGGAACTGTTATATGAAGACAATAACGGAGCATTTAGCATCTTTGGATTCAAATCGGGTAATGAAAGAAAATGATAACCACTTGCAACGATTTACAAGATCACTTCTAAAATTCTTCAGCAAAAATAATGTATTTGAAACATCAGTGACTTAATACCATTTCCCCTCTCCTTTTTCCCTTTAATATTGTGTATATATTTTATGTGATTTTTATATACATTTGTCAGGAGAATATTAATGTTCTGCTTTATGATTACCACCACCTTTCTAATCATTGCTTTTTATTATTCTTGTTCAGTACAGCTTAGCCGCCGAGCATGAGCAATGAAATGGGGGGGAAAAGAAAAGCAAATACTGTATTATATCATCATCTGGGGAGCGTGATTGTTTCTGCTGTGTTAATTTACACTAAAATCTATGACCCAGTGAGTCTGATTGATTGCCAAGGGCAGAAATCCAGCCCCTGGCCTAGTTTATTTTGTGAACTGTAGCCTCAGATATCGCTGCAAGCCACAATGATATTGATTTGATATACACTAGATGGCTCTTTATGCTCTTTGGGAAATTTATTGTGCGGAGTCAGAACTCAGACAGATGGGGAGAAGCTGCTCTTTAAATTGAAGAGGGTTATCATGGTTTGACTCCTGGGTCACTCGGGTTACCAAGTGGCCTGAGTGTGGCTGGGTCGGAGCGGGCTCGGGGGATTAGTGCTCATCAGTTTTGAATGTCAAATCTCCTCAGTGGACCTGAGTTATTGCTAATAGGAACTTGCTTGGGCCTATAACATTTGGATGGCCTATAAGTTAAACATCATAACCCTTTCTTCATGTCACGCTCCTTTAAATTATGGCTGAGCATACCACCTTTGCTCTGGACGTTTAGCAGGAGATGGCTGTGTGTTATAAAGAAACTTGCCTCCGAGGTGGACCCCACCATTACAGCTGCTGTCTGCAGAAGAGCTGTACCCCCACCCTCCCCGCTTCAGGCAGTCTCGCAGCCGTGTCCCGTGCCTCCTCCTGCTGCTGCTGCTGCTGCTGCTCACGCGCCGTTACCACCATGGCTTTGCACAGGAGACACAGCGTGGCAAAACCTAGAGCACAGCTCTACTTTTCCCCGAATTTAGTATTTTTCCTTCAAGGTGGGGAGAGGGAGGAGGAGGAGGTCTCAGGAAATGTCTGGCTGTGGAATGAAAAACACCAGTATGGTGGGAAATCCTATATTCTTTGGGCAATGAATGAATGAGGAAAACAAATGTGCTTCTAACTCGGGATAAAGCGTTGTTTCAGATTTAAGGGATTTTTCAACATAAAACAAGGCCAGGACTGCTATGATTAGCCTAAGTCTAATCTGCATTTTCACTAAAGCACTGCTAATTGTTAACCAATATTTCACGCTACAGTAAATGCTGAAGAGACCAGGGAAAATAATATCTATGAATTTAAGGGGAGACATTATTTTTTATATCATAATATAGCCAAACTGTTTAATTACCAAAGAAGAACCCCACCACATTTTAACAGGTATCTCCAGCAGAGTTATAAACCATACGCAGCCCACATTTCCACACTCAGTGTGCTTGTAGCAGCGTTTGAACCATTTCCTTTGAGATCAAGAGAAGGATTTTCAGTCTCATTCAGAGAGGCACGGAATTAGCCCGCAGGAAGGAAGTCCCACACGTATCCAGGAGATGGGATAGGGCTCTGTGTTGCCATTACAATGAGAAAGATAACTCTGTTCCCACTTTTATGAGTAGCTGCTGGCTCCCTATGCACAAAAATTAGGAGTTCACCTCTATTTTTCTTCAACTAGTATATGGTTCACACAGGAATGGGAGAAAGTAGAGATTGTTTTTCTTAAGTAGCCGTTTCCTTTTCTTGATCTAATTTTGGTGAAACTGGGAATTAATGCTTTTAAAGAAAATATAATTTCCCACAAACTAAAAGTGCAACATTCACTTCCATTATAAAAAAAAAAAAAGAAAAAAAAATAGAAGGAAAAAAAAAAGAAGAAAAAAAGAAAAAAGCCTTTTGGAAACAAACATCTATTCTATTCCATTTTGCATACCTATTAAAAACAAAGAAATCTCAGGAGGTTAATGGTAAACGGCTTAGCCTAGCCTTTTGGACCCTGTTCTTGGCAATACACTGCAGCTTTAGCTGCATATTATAGATATACTATTACCATTTAAACATAATACTGCCTGGCTTGTGGTCTGAGATTCCTGGGACTTTATTCTTCATTTGAAGTGAATACTAATTGAGAAAGTTACACATTTATATAGCTCCTGAAGAGTAACACCCACTTCACCTATCTCTCTATTGTAAATTAATATGTAGCAGATGGTGAGCTGAGATAGTTTGACAGCCTACTTACAGTACCATCACTTTAACCTCTATCTGAAAAAAAAAAAATCCCATTAGCTTTTCTGCTGTTGGGCTCTTAACCCCCCAAAGTATCCTTAGTTATCATATCATGGGATTTTCTGCTATGCCAAGGAAGAAAATAATTAAAGATACCCTCTTCCATTTAAATGCTTGTTCTAATTTTACTGGGCATATCTTTTCCTCTTAACTTCTCCAATAATTTCAATTTAAATCTTCATTTAGAATGAGATTTTTCTTCCAAGGGGGATTTTTTTATCTTCAGGGACAACTTAGTGCACTGCAGAAGCAAACACAGAAGCCCTTCCATATATTATGATTAATGTGGTGTAAGGAGCTCCCCTTGCTAGAAATGCAGAATCAAAGGAAGCAGAGCCCATAAGTAGAATTTAAATTCAATACACATTGGAATCTTATGGTTCAATTCAAAGTGGCTCTAAAGGAAGTAATTAGACACTCACCAAGGCTTTCAGTAAGAAACAACTTTCCCTAAGAACGGCCTGCTCAAAGTCTTCATTCAAAGTACTCAGTCACTTTTTTTTCCCTTCACTCTTTCTAATAGAGAAAGGAGAAGGATTTTTTTGAAGATTTGGGAATCCATGTTAAGAGCTTTAAATTTAAGTCTCCCTTAAAAGAAATGGGATAATTGAATGTTTTCTTCTGATGGGCTGATATAACCGTTCTATTTGTTGTGGAATATAAATGTATAGATCACTGTCAGAGATTTGCAAGGGCATTGATAGTGTGTATTTAGATCTCTTCCACATGGGCTGAAACAAGATATTGTTCAGTCCTATAGTATTGCTTACATGCAGTTGTATCGGTTTTTGGAAGTCAAAGAGGGAATGCTCAGTGACTCTGGAAACAGTATGTGGCCTGGACGTCTCACTCTTGCAAGAAAACAAGAATGTCCTATAATTTGTAGACTCAAGAACACGATTGACTTCTTAGGTCGGTACTTTCACCAAAGCCTCCAAAATGTTGCCTTAAGTCTTTCACATTTTACAGCAAAATGGACCGAAAACTTTACTTGCAAAAGGGTGTGATTTCCATGCAAATCTCCTCTTACCTGAAAGCATGAACGGAAATTGTCAGCTTCATCATTCAGCCCATCTCCACAGCTCTGCTTTACTTCGGCAATTTTAATATACAAACATGCACACAAAAACAGAGGCCCATATAGATTTGTTCTTTTTCCTCTCTCACAAATATTTACCAAATGCTGACCTACACACACATATACAAAAATAAAGACTCTGTGTCTTTCACACATACAGAGCAGGAATTCACGTTAAAAATATCACTGGAGCTTTCTGTTTAGATGTCTCTTTCCCTTTCCATTTGTGAGTGAATGTAAAAGCTCTCTGCTCTTACGTCTGACATCCCTGGAATCAGGGATGTTCCAAGCCATTACCACACGAGTGTCATCTAACGTGGTGCAATCAGGAGAATGTTCTTCTTTTTCACTATTTTTAAACTCCCTTGTGCAGTATGGAGCACCTTTTTCTCTGGATAGATATTCAGTAAAGGAAGGGCAAGGGAAGTTAGAAATTGCGCTCGCAGGACACCAAAACCAGCTCCAAGCCTTATAAACTGCCTGGAGAGATTGCAACTGCCATTCCCAACCAAGCATTGCAAAGGCAGAGCCGAGAGCAGCTGGCTGGGGAACCGGAGCGGCGCGTAGTAGTCATGAGCCTGATTGGGAAGGATGAATTTCACCTCACCAGTCCCTTTACACAGCCATTGCATAGACCCCCAATTACTCTGGCTTCATGCGAGTGCAGGGGATTGAATTTCACCCAGAGAGTTAGAAATACAAATAAACATTTTATTAAATAATTAGAGCCCGTAATTGTGGATTACCTTTCATTTGTATTAGAGGAAGGCACGGTATGGTTAGACCCCCAGAATCCTGTTTGGCGTTTACGTCACATCTGATTGCTAACTGACGTTTCAGGATCGTTTATCTTCTTTCCTTGTAGATTTTTTTTTCTATTTAAATTGATCCCAGATATCGGAAATATAATTAATTTTCCCTCACCCTACATTGAGACAGCAGGCTGAAATAGCAGACTGAACACAACTTTATTTTTGTTTCTAATAAGAAAATACTTTACTTTTTAAATTGTTCACTTTTAATACTTTTTCTTTGCAAGTCTGAGAGGTAACCAAAACATTTTTGAGTTGTTTCCTCAATTTTATATACTATGGAGAACGTCAGTAATGTCCCTTAACACACAGCCAAGTAACATAATAAAGCCCCCATCATATTTCAGTATAGCAATGTCAGCAGGAGGCTTAAATATGACTTTGAAATGCTTTCAGTCTCTTGTTTTTAATAAGGGAAATAGGTCATGATTTTTAATAACACTTAAAGTACTTGTGGCTGATTAAAACTTTATTCCTTATTTGAAAAGCTTAATTTGGATCTTGATTCAAATTTTTAGATGAAGCCCTGCTAGAAGATTTTGAGCTGCTGTGTTTTACGTAGGGCTGGCACTGTGATTTCATGGGAACTAAGGGGGAGCAGGGACTTGGTCACTCTTGGAGACAGAGTTCCCATTTCTGGGAAAAACTGCTCACAGTCAAAGTTCTCCAGGATTTCCTGGCCAGAGGGCAAGATAGCGAGTTGTCTCCTGCTGTCAAATAGCACAGACTTTTGAACTGCAAGCTGCATAAAGCACTTTAAAAAGACAAAGTCTACTGTAAGGCTTGTGCTTAGGACCTACACATTGTTCAAGCACTTGGGGAGAGACTTGAACCCAAGAAACAGATCAAAGAAGCCAACTAAGCCCCCCAGTCCTAGTGCTAAGCTTTTAAAATGGTAAAAAAGAGGCCGCAATGTTTTTGATGAACTCTAGTCTATTTTCAATTCATATTGCAATTAATTGCTTAAACAATGCCACCTGTAGCACTACTGACAACATTTTAAATCCCCACCTAGGTTTGAAAATATGGTATTTGTGATTAACCGTGGTGGTTATTCAGAGCTGCATTAACTGCAGTTACCTGACAAGAACAAAATCCTTCTCATACAGGTAAATCAGATATGAATGATAGTAGCCTCACCATTGCTAAAAGTGTGAAGGAAGGCATCAGCCAAGTGCTCGTAGAATCCAGAAATAATAAGAGTGGAGTGAGATGATTTTGTCTGGTCTTTTGTGCAACATAAGCCACCCCTGAATCACCCCAATTTGGCTCTTCTCTTTTATTTGGGAAAAAAACAAAATTCCAATAAATTAAAAAGCAAGTCACCAAAAAAAATTTAAAAAAAATCTTATGTTAGAGAATCAGTCCTTAGAAATTCATTCCAATAGGTACCTTCACTACTGAAAACGTGTTTTGTTTTTCACTCTGAATTTACTAGGGTTTAACTTCTAGCCATTTGATCTTATTACAGTTTTGTCTGGTAGATCAAAGAGTGCTCTGTTATCAAATTTCTGTTCGTCTTGGTACAGCATCATACTGGGAACTCTTGTTCAGCTGATTAACTCCCATTGAGCTTGCCTTCACCCCAGGAGTCCTTTTCATCATTACCACTTTATACCGCAGAGTCCCCCATCCCATAAATATGTCCTTCACTCTTTGTGAGTACATGTAGGTTTTTACAACTGGCTACATTAAAATGACCCCTTATTGCCAAGCAATCCAGACAGTTCTGCAGCAGTGACTTGTCTTCATTATTATCTCCTGTACCTGCTGCTTTTGTGCCATCTGCAAACTTTATCGGTTACTATTTAAAGTTGTCTTCTCCATCACTGATAAAAATATAAACAGAGTAAAGTGTGAAAGTATTTTTTCAGACCTCATTTAGAAGCACAGGCATTTTATGATAATTTCTGCTTAAAACTACTTTTTGAGACTTACTGGTTAGCCAGTTTTTAATCCATTTAATATATTACATGTTGATTTTGTATTGCTCTCATTTCTTAATCAAAGTGTTGTGTGGTAATAAGTGGAATGCCTCACTGAAATCTCAGTACTCTATATCAACTTGATTATCTTTAGCAATCAAATTTGTAATCCTATTAAAAATATATTAAGTTAGCTTGATAAGATCTATTTCTGGTACATCCATATTGACTGAGAGTAGGTTTTTTTACTCTCTTTTGATTCTTTATACATCGTCTCCTATCAGCCATCCCATCATTTTTTTTCAGTGTTATTATCATGACAGCAGGCCTGCAGTTACTGGCATCATCCCATTTTTCCTTTTTAAATATCAGTACCTCAATGGCTTTTTTCTAGCCTTCAGGAAAACCTCAATATTTTACGAATTACTGAAAAGCAACAATAATAATCCAGAAATTTAATGCTTTCAAATTATTGGAAGCAAATTATTTAGAGCTACTGATCTCAAAACGCCCAGCTTTAGAAACCTTTTAGAATTCTCTTGCATTACTATGGGGACGGAGAATATGTCACGATCATAAGATGATTAATACTTCATCCTGTTTCTCCTCACAATAAAGAGCATTGCTGTATTAATATTTACACACCTCCCATTACCATCTGATAATGTCTCTGTTCCTTTACTAGGATTCCCTTTTTTCCTAAGCTACTTTCAGACAAGCTTCTCTGTCTTGTCCTTAGCTCTTTTGGTCATTGATTATTCTTTTTTTTCTTTTATTCTTTGGTTCTCTCTCAGTTTTGTACAGTTCCTAGTTTATATTCATTGCTCTCTACTTCTCCTCCCCTTTACTTTCATCTTGTTTCTGTATTATTTTTTTTATTTTGTTTCTTTATAGCTGCCTTCACTTCCCCACTAAACCAGGCTGGTTTTTAAATCCATGTAGCCTCTTCTGTCAGATATGGAATTGTGGCTTTTTGGACATCTAGTAAAACATCCTTAAACAGTTCCAAACTGCCATTTCGCTTTTGTCTATGATTTCTTTCTCTTGGCCTGATATGTCTTATAATTATTTTCAGCTTTGTGAAATGGTCCTTTAAAAGCATTAAGTGCGTATATTGCATTTTGGATGCTCTCTTGACTAGTCTACCCAGCCTGTCTCCGAGAACATTGGTTCCCCTTCTACTGAGATGGAAACCATCCAAACTCTGCAGCATGATATCTCGTCACAGATGGTGAAACAATTTCCTAAAAAGAAAACCTTTTCCATGTACTACTTAATTGATTAGCTATTAAAGCTATTACTGGAAATTTGTTGTTGTCAGAGTTTTCTGCTTTGCATTTCCTTTCTCTTTTGGTACAGGATATATTCCCTAAAGAAAACGTTCTCCTCTTTCAGCACTTGCTTTGTTACTATTAGGAATTGGCAAACTGGGAGGTGTCTTGTCTGGAACAGTGACAATTTAACTTGCAGGATTTGCTAATCTCAGTCACATTCATCTCCTGGCTCTCCCAAGACAGAACCAATTCTATTTACATGCAGCATGTCCCATGCACGATGCAGTCTTTCAAGGAAAGAATCCCTAACTAGGACCATTCCAGGAATCACGTCTGAACTATATGGATATCATTTGTCAGTCTGGGTTCTCAAAGGTTTTTCTGTACTTTTCATATGGAGAAGATGAGAACATACCTCTAGCCATGCTGAGTTTACTCTGGGACTCCTCTAGTGAGAGTCAGCTCTGGGTTAAGATTCCTAAACGTAGGAAGGAAAACGCACAAGGTGTCTAGGTGTGCTGCAGGTGTCTGAAGCTCCTACCCTAGTGAACCCATGTTCAGCCAAGCACAGCCAGTGGAGCCCAAGGAAGCCTAAAGAATCTCCGTCTCTTCCTAGTACTGAATAGTTAGTAGACTATATTAAAAAATTAAATCCTGAGATATCTGGAGATAATGAAGCATTTCTGAAACTCACTGAAAAAATGACAGGGAAGACATGGCACTGTTTTTAATATTGTCTTTTGAATAATAATGCTCTCACAGGAGCAAGAACTTCCCAGCTCACTCACAAACTTGCTCAACCTATCACTTGATTTGACAAAAGTTTCAGTGTAGCTCTATGGTTAACACAACACCATCAATAAACACCCTTGGGATTTTAGTGGTTGAGAGTACATCCATAAAAGTGGTTATAACCATGAGGTGAGAAATGACATGTCAGCCAACTTTAATAATACATTGCTCTTGACCTACATTGCTTATCAGTTACTTGGTAGCAAGACAAAATATTAGTGTGTTAGGGGATCTTGATTTTAATTTTCATTAGAAAACAAAATGAACAAGTCTAAGATAATATTAATGAAGTCAGCATCAAGTTTAGTACCCGAATGTCAGCATCATTCCAGATCTAAGAACCTATTCATATTTTCTCTTTGTTGAGACTCGAGGAACAGCAAGACAGGTATGGAACAGCTACTGTTTAGAGAATCACTCAAGGTGTCCAATGGTCCAGTTGGTTTTCACTCTTCTAATAAACTGCAAATGATATGATTTTTCACTCTTCCCAAATGAGACAATTAAAGCTTGTCTAGTATGTAACTATTATATTGCATTTAATTTAGGCAAAATACCTATGGAAGGAAAATTTGTGAGGCCAGGTGCAAAGTTTATAGTCACACTACACATTAAAGAGCCATTTCAATACTCTCCCACTTCCTTTAATTTTTATGTATGAGGAATATATCCATAGCAGCCTTATCTTCCTGAGCTTAATACCAGCCTGGAGACTGCACTCCCTGCTGAAAGCAAAGAGATTTATTTCTCTGATCCCTAACTTAATGTTTATTTCTTCTCTGTACCTCTTAGGTCTTCTTTAACCTGATGATTTTAGATGCCTAGGCTTCTGCAGCTTCACTCAAACTTCTCTACCTACTGCAGTTTCTTTGCATCATTCATCACAAAAATTAGAGACTCACAACATAAAGTGCCTCAAATATGGCAAAAAGTCACTTTTGCCCCTTATCAAAACAGGAAAACTTATCAGGCCTGATCAAGTTACTTGTTCATTGATAGACACTGAGAGCTTTACACCTCTTTTCCCATGTTGCCACATGAATCAGCAATTAAATAAAAATAATGTTGATTGACTTTCTCACTCTGAACAAAGCTTAGGAATTTGGAAATTATAGTTATTTTAAATGAAAGCAATGGAGACCGAAACATAATTTCATCAGGCTGTGTGATACCTCAAACACTTTCATGAACTGCTGTTCATTATATCATAATGAACATAGATCTTTGTCCTAGAGACTGCTTTCGAACTATAAAAGTAAGTCTAGTCTCTAGTAGAGGTTTGCTGTGGTTCCTGACTTTGGACCATCGATAACAGACAGCATTTCTTTTGTGCACCTACAGTGGTAATTGGTGGTCAGTACATACTGAGTTTTATATGATGAAAATCATTACACTTAGCCAGCTAATTCACCCCTCTTTTAACTTCTAATAATTTTAGAATTACTCAGTCTTGGGTTTGCACAGTATCATTAAAATCTAAGTCCCATTTACAAAAAAACCCCATAGAAATCTACGTCGTATTAACAGCCAGCATGATTTACCTTGCTTAGTGCCAGATTTGAAGCTGCATTTGGGCACTTCTGTGCTGAGTTGGCCTTTCAAAAGCAGCTAAACATTGAACTCCTCTAATCAAACAGATAAAGAACTCTCCCAGACTTCTTCCTAGACCCATTCAGTAAAGATTCTTTTCTAGCTTATTTATTGCCTAATGTACATAGCAGTCCTACAATTATTTCAAAAGTTGAAAGTCCGTGTCTGTACAAGGAAAAAATACCCCAGAACAAAAATTTTGGAAGCGAGGAGTCTCAAGGTGTCTGCATTCCTCTCCAGGAATACAGAACATCTGCAGAAGTGGGTTGTGGGACAGAGCGTGGGTGACTCTGAGGAACCATGGCACTAAGTGAAAGGATTGCTCTTCTGCAAACCTCCTTTGCCTCTGTGCTTACTGATGCAAACTCTCCTGGCCTGTCATTTGCAAGAGGATTAAATGGATATTCCTGTTTTGAATCATGCTACTGAAAGATGTTTGACCTCCTTCTGTGTAAAAGTTGATTTTTTAATAAATCTGTTTCCAACTGGGCTACACAATAAGGGTGCGAGGGAAAGAAAGCTGGGGGTAAGCAGAGAGGGTACCACAGCATATGGAAAGTTTGTATAAAACTTATGATGTTAACATGACTTCTTTCACCTAAGGAGAACCTATAAACTTACCTATTTTCTCAGCCTACAAATTCCTTAGTATTTCCCTGGGGACGGCTGAATGGTTCAATTCAAAGAATTTTTTTAATTCTTGTAACCCTAATCTTCATCATTATTTCTAATTCCTCAGTACGAAACCAGAAATATTGATGATCTAATACGTTTTACAGAGCAGCACACAACCTTCTTTATGGCACTTACATCATTATGTAATATGTTATAAAGCAACTTGCATGTTGTAAAACTCATTAAAAAGATATATTTTTTTCTCTTAGCTTGAGTTCACGATGGCCAAAATTGAGGTGGAAAGCTATTAAAGTTCCAGAAATCCTAGCAGTACACGTTCCTTTCAAATGTTCTTTTCTGCCCTCTTACTTGGTGTTTTCTGTCACATTTTCAGTATTTCTGATGTGGGTCTATTGAGAGGTAATTTCTCAGCACGGCAGCTGAAGTAAGACTCCTATGGGATTAGTAACCCAACCTTATAAATCGTTACCTGGTTTCTGTCATTTACCCTGATTTGGTCAGGACAGTTGCTAACCGAATGAAAGTGGCGTAAGCCAAAGTGAAAGAAGAATGATACTGAAATATAACATAAAAATATAAATTAAACTTTGTTCATGAATGACTGGATAGATTTTAACACTTGTCAGAGCTTTATCGCTAGTGAGGTACTAGCCACTTTGTCTGGGAAAGCCACAGAAAAAGATAGTATGTAGGGCATTTTTAAAATTCATTTAGTGTTTTTAGCCTTTTATTGTTTTCAGCACTTCTCAGGTTCCTGCTTGCTATTCTCTTGCATACTGTATATGCACATCTTGTGCTGACTATGTGGGATTTTTGGCTGCAAAAGTAGACAATTACCAGGGCACATGCTTACTGCTCTAGTGGTTGGGAAAATTAGGGACTGTCATTACATTGAATTATCAGCAGGAATACAGTTCTGTTCTGTTCCCATTGAAATTGGTTGATTTCAGAAGAGCTATGTTTCAGCCCTAGATTGTAATTTGTTCTGCTGAAAATGGCCACCCCGCCAACAGCGTCCTACTTCACTTGTAATTTAAGAACTAGCGTAGCCTGTCAAAGCTAGCAGCAAGGAGGCAAATCCTGCTTTTGCAAAGGTAGAGCAGAAGTCACTTAGCTGAGAGTAGCAGCCCCTGTTCTCTGTGGTGGTCAGTCCAAATTGTAAAACAGACTTGCTCATGTAGGCAACAACAAAACATTCTTGCTGTGTCTTCCATTTAATTTGGAGATAACCACAAGTTAAAACCCAAGCTGTGTTGCGCTGTTAATTTACATGCCATTTCACTCATTTTTTAATCAAGTTACTGAAGGGACCTTGTCTTCATCTGGGCATGTAAAGACCCTATGACTATGTGAACAGTATCCTAAGTCCCTATAACCTTTGGACAGGCAGTGAAACTGAGGCAAGTCTTTTCACTTTCCCAAGCCTTTGCTGTTGAGAATAATTTCTTATTGTCAGTCACAAAAACCCAAAAACTCCAGGTACTCCCAGAAGAGAAAAAGCCCAGGTATAAAGCAGGCCTTTACGTAGGATTCCCGTTGCTGAACGGAGAGATAAATGATTAAACATATTGCAGCATATTCAGAACAGGAGTGTTGCTTCTGCTTTCTGAGAAACATTGCTGCTGATTAAAAGCAATGCAGCTGCTTGGAGAGCTAAATAGATCCAATAAACTACAGGCCATACCCTCTCAGTGCTAATTAAGGTGTTAATTAAGAAATGTTATCTTGAGGAGGCCTGCTTGAGGGAGGGAATCCTTCATACATTTTTGTGTACCAGTAAGACAAGAATAAGCAATAGTAATGTTCTCACTCCTGGATTTTTTAATGAGACAACTGATGGTGTTTATTGTTTTAACTAAAGCCCCAGTACATAGAACCATTTAGCCGCAGAAAAAACTCCACCTATTGTTAGTGAAGTCCACTGTTTGTGGCTGTAAGAAGATGGAGCACTTTGATGGTTTCTGCTCACTGTTTGGTTTTTATTGCATAGTAGCACCCAAATCCAATTTTGGGAGTGTGCTGTCTCACCAGGAGATGTGTTCTGGTGGTTCTCAGTCTCCCTAGATCACCATGAAGCAAAAAGCCACTCCTCTACAGGAGACAAATAAGTACGAGGGAGACAAATTCTCTGCTTCTTTTCATGTTCTGCAAAACCTGACTTCTAGACGGATAGAAAACGCATGAATTTGATAAGACAGGAGTAATGATTTGTTCTGGACTTGCAAAATAGATACTGATTTTGTTAATTAGCTTTATAAAACTAGGATTCTGGTGTGACATGTATCCCCATATATAACTTGATATACCTACAATGAAAATGGTAGAAAGGTTTTACCATTCTGCTGAGGGATGGGATGTGACCAGAGCAAACGGGAAGATTATGCTAAACACCTGTAATCTAACTCGCCTAAAAATGACAGCACTGAACCTTCCATTTGGAGGCCTTCCCTTCGCTTCCTTCACTTTAACGTCATCTTTACACAATACTCGCTATTTTAATCCATGGCGGTCTCTAGTCACTTGACTGCAGCTAATTGAGTTGAATGAGATTTATGCGGTGCAACTGAGACTATGAAATGGTTCAAAAATGGTTTTTATATCGATGCAATGGCTTTAGGATGCCTGCAAAGAGGCTGCTAAGTTGGAGCTGAGTTAAAACCGGTGAGTCCGTCCTGCATCAGTGCATTAGTGCCGATTACAAACTATTTAGCATCAGTGCTGACTACAAACCTCTCCCCATTCCCCAGCAGAGGTGAGGGACTTGAATGGACGGAGTACTCTGTGTGTGAGAGAGAGAAAGATACCTCACGGCCTGCTGGTGCACAGAAAGTTTAGCCTAAGCCGGGTCTCCTGTTTTCCTTGCAAATGTGCCGCGTCTGTGGACAACACACCCCACGCCTTTTAATTTAGATTTACCGGGAGGAGGGGAGTTGCTCCTACCACCCCCTGTGTCCTTTGTGTGACCGATGCTGTGCTAGGGGGCCGGTTTAAGGATCAGGTCCCTCCCAGCCTGTATTTTTTTTTCCACACAGGCCCTGCGTTAGCCTGACGAATCTTTTTCTATCTTTCTTTTTTTGGATACTGGCTTAGAAGTCGGGTTATTTTATTAATTAATTAATTAATTAATTAATCAAGCTACGAACAGCCTTCTCCGATTTATTGCCTGGCTCCCCTCAGCGTGGGCTTAGCCGCCCGGCGAGAGGGTGCCCAGGCCGCCGCCACCCCAGGCCCAGGCCCAGGCCCAGGCCCGGGCCCAGCCCCAGCCCCAGCCCCGCGGCGGGGGAGCGCGGCCCCGGCGGGCGGTCCGCCGGGAAGAAGTTTTTTTTCCCCTCCCCGTTCTCCTCTTCATCAAGAATACGCCGCTATCAGGCAATTAATTTAGAACAAGAGTATGCGCTCATAATGCTTGATCCGGATGACAGGAATCATTTGAGAAAATGCCATTAAAGGGTGGTTGGGTTTTGTTTTGTTGTTGTTTGGTTTTTTTTCCCCCCTCTTTGTATTGTTGTTGGGATGTATTATTCCTACACCACCACCCCCCCCTTCCCCTTCCCCGTGAACTGCGGGCAGTTGGGCTGTAGGGGGTGCAAGAGCTCCACTGAAGGCCGCAGGGCCGCCTGTCCTCCCCGCAGGTCCGACCCCACGTCGAAGGGGCCTCTACCACCGCTACCGGCGCCGCCGAGCCCGGTGTCTCCCCGACTGCGGCCCGGCGAGCGGGGACCCCAGCGGCACGGGTTGTGACAGTGCCGGCTGCGGTCTTAAACCCGAAGCTGTAAGCGTAAGGTCTCGGAAAAGGCAGGGAGGAAGACTCCGGCGTGCCACACGGGCAGGGCGGCTGCGGTCGGAGGCAGGAAAGGGCCGTCTGCCCTGGATAGGAATGCCAAACTAGTTTCTTCCCCAGGAAAATGTAACCAAGGGACAAATGCAGAGTGTCACCCGTACGGAAGAAGGAAACCGAGCAAACAAAAAATACACTGAGAATAAAAAAGCACTGTTGATGAGGATTTTCTTTGTAACGATAATTCTAGCTGGTATTTGCACTTATCCTGGGAATCATATGAATGATTATTTAAATATTTCCTTTCCCCTCTTTCTTTGTGGTGTGCGTTATCATCGCTATTCACTTGTTTTTAATCGGTAGTGCATTTAACCTTTGAACTGGGTGTTTCGGTGTGCCACTTAAGAGACCTCTCTGCTTAAGCGATTGTCACTCAAATTAGTCCTATTGTTTTGTGATATATAAGTCGTCTTCTGTACTGCCTGGATTAGCCAGTTCAATGGCAGGGACAAACACGCATTGTTTGTTGCTCGAGAGGGGAGTCTCACATGGGAAAACACATGTACGTCCAGTCGGGACACATGCATTTCCCACCAGCGAGAGAGGGAGAGTTTTAGCAAACTGGTATTTATTGCTTGTTCTTGCATGCATGTTTTGTGTGTGGGGTATCAACTGCTTGACAACAGGAAATAAGGTACTGAAGAAATGTTCAGGCACGTAAAGATGTGGCTCTCAAAAGGATTAACAGAGCTCCTCTGCAGTTAAAACATGAACTGATTATTTATAGCTCTGAATTTTGTAACACTGAAATTAGGGTTAAGCCTGAAAATAACAGGTACAAAAGGAAGGATCCAAATCCGTGCAGCCTGAGTTGGCAACGTTTAGAGGGAACCAAAGCCAACGGAAGCTGTGTGAGGCACTTGAAAAAATCATTTTGTTCCCACAGAAGTGCAAAAGCATCAGGGGAGAAAACTAATTCAATACTTGTATTTGATGATATGATATCAAATATTCAGGAATAATGTTAAGAAACATATTCTATAAGGACGACTTCACCAATTAAACATATTTAGCATAACTGATACTCTTATGAGCGAATATTATAGTAATGTCAGTCTAAAAAAGATTGTTTGCACTGTGCTAACTTTAATATTTGCTATGCTATAAAGTGTAATTTCTTCTCTGAAGTAAGTGAATTTCATAATGTGTATCAATCCACTCTACCTGCGTAGAAAAAAACGCAGTCAATTTCTCCTCACCATTATTAGTAACTTTATTCCAGACCAAAATTACAAATTCAGAAAACCTGCCAGATACTAGTTTTCTGTAGGTAGGCAGCACTGGAAGAGTCATCTCCGCAAATCTGTACTGCCTTCAATTTTCTCAAGACTCCCATTGAAAAAAGAATTCCAAAGAATGAAACATTTTTTTGCTGTCAAAACAAGGGGGATCTTACTGTAACATGAGAGGTCCGAGACGCTTTTGCATTTATTGTTCTGTTATTTTTCTCACTGAAAATGGAGTTGCACAAAACTAATCTGACCAAAACCTAGGTGAGTAGTCTAAATAAATTTCCCTGTACTTTAACACAATTTTTCTCTTTTTTTCTTTTACAGAAAATTCCTGTGTTTTTTTCTTGTAAATACTTGCAAAAACCCCATGCATTTTAATCTGTCATATTAGCGTACACTACAAAGCAAATTTTAAACCTATTTTCTGTGGTCATTTGTGTAAAGAACAGATATCAAATCAAATAAGAGAAAAAAATATTGCTACATACTCCATTTCTTTGGGTTTTCAAAACTAAGCAACACTACAGGAATGTCAACTTTTTTTTTCATAATTACAAATCCATTACAGAAAATATCTTCCATTCCTAGATAAATAAGAAATTGGATCCATTTATAGACATGAGCATAAGGCAAAACAGGAAAGAAAGAATGGAGTTCTCAGGTCTGGCTCTTTAAATCAACAGGACTGCTGCAGTATGAATTAAGGCTTTTACATGTACATGTTACCTATGACGGTTGTACGGGACATTCTGCATTAGCATATATAGCTATCATCTCAATTTTATCAAGAGTCTGATTCCTTATTGTTTTTGCATGGGAGAAATGTTGCTTTCAAATGCATGTTTTTTATTACATCCTAGAATTTCATCTGTTGTTATTTTTTCCTGGAAGTTAGAATTGTTCCCCATGTGCAAAATTTCATTTGTAATTTTTCATCAGAAGCTGCCATAAAGTACATTCTAATCTTATTTATTAAAAGCAGTTGCCTCTTACGATAAAACTATTTTTTGACAAGGCGACACAGGCGTTTCTCTAGGAACTACTCATGTTAACAATGACATTGGTTTCAGAGAATAAAATCATTCAGAATGAATCATGAAGTTACTAATGATTTGCTAGATGAAAACATATCAAAATAGATTTTTTTGAAACTCGCAACTTTTATTCTGTTTTAAGTTTCTTTTGCTATGCATTGAGCTTGTGAGCAGAAAGCATTAGGAGGACTTTTCATCTTGATTAAAGATTGACGTGCATAACTCTTCGTGCATCGAAATGAAAATATGCCCCTTAGAGCAATGGCACTCGACCTTTAACAACTGAAGAGACATTTAAAATCACAAAGAGGCACACAAGTCAAAAATACAAAAATGCATGTGACAATTTTATTAAAAATTATGAATGAATGTATTAATCAAAAACAGTTAAGAAAATCCAAAGGCACTCTGCAATTTGTGTCTTAGGGCAAAGTAATTGATTGGGTGGATTGTATGTTTTTACAAGAAGGAAAAAAGAAACTTTACATACGTAAATGGAAGGAAATGGTGAAAGATATCATCCAACAAGTTTGCAGAATAGCTGAAAAGAAACAGAACTGAGCCAGCATGTCATACGATTTCTCACTCAGACCCATGATAAAAGCTCTGTACAGGCCTCTGAAGAATGAATTCCATAGGTTGAGTAACACTGCCATTAAATACTGTAGGTACTGAGGTTGTTTTCCTTTTCCTTTACTGTTCCTTTTGAAGTTATTCACTGTGTGAATATCAAGTAACATTTTTAATGCCGTGGTGATAGATTCTGCTTTTAACAGAGTATTTTGCAACTAGGACATCCTTTCCGTCGCTGAATGCAGATTTGGCTGTAGGGAGAGGCAAACCTCCCTTCTCTGATTATATTCAGGTATCTATCCTGAAAATCGCTGCTGCGTATTCTGCATTTGGTCTGTACAATAAATTCCCATTTGATTTCCAGAGTAAATCTGCGCAAAGGCTGAGTCAAGAACTACGACAGCAATCCACAGTGGAAAGGAAATTCTTCCTATGTGTGCTGCTGCTGCTGCTGCAGACTGCTTCACCAGGATGTCTGTTCTGAAGCACAGAGCCAAATTCAGCCTTGTGCTACCTCCTTTCAGACCTCCTAGAACTCGATGAGGCTATAGAGGGTAAGGAATTTGGGTTTTACTTATTGTGAAGCTGTTTAATGCAAGATATGTGGCAAAGAAGTACCAGCTATGAAATGTAAATGCTGAAAAATGGCATGACTCTGTTTAACTCCTTGTTACTTTACAATGCTATGGACAAAAATTGGAGCTGACATTTCTCTTTGATCTGGTTTACCCATCTCGCTCTGCTGCTATCAGCAGCGTGTGGCAGCAGGAGACATTAGCTAGGAAAGAGGGAATAGCGAAGAAAGAAATGTAATCCTCCCCATGGCCTTCATGGGAGAATAGTGAATTAGAGCCAGACGCTACACTTCTAGGTGGACTTAGGAAACAACGCCCTTCTCCCAGCGACTGTATGCGCATGCCTGGGTATTGGGGAATACAGTCAAATGGACTCATTTATTTGCAAAATTAATAAATAAAGACAAAAAGACAGAAGGCAAAATTGAAGAAGTGGAATACACCTGAACCCATGCTGAAAATGTGGTTTGTTTCAGTCTGCTTAGATTGCATAATACAAATCAGGATGTGTGTCTTGTCCATGCGTATGTCTTCCTTTTGAATTTTGCCATATTTTTGTCTCTATAGCAGAGAAATGAGAGGAATGGAGCAACTTCCATGTGAGTAAAGACACTATTCTCTGCAGCTTCAAAAAGAGGTAACTAAAAGGGAATATGGTAGGTATTGATAAAATTGCGAGTAGTTTGGAGAAGGTTGAACAGGAAGCAACTTTCAGTATTTCAGTACAGGGTTTGGAGGATACCCAAAGAAGTTATCAGGAAACACATTGAAACCACATACACAAAAAAGAATGTTACAGACTCTCTAACCTGAGAATTTAAAAAGCAGTGAATGCATTCAAGGAAGATTAGTCCAGTCATGCTAGAAACCGTCCAGCCTTTCATGCCTTTCATGCCTTTCTCTCTTAGTCCTCCACCAAGTGCCCACTACAGCTCTTGGTCAGAAACAAAATTATCTACCAACTGGCTGATCAATGTGGTGGTTCTGACGTTTCTATTGTGATTTCAGCAGTTTCAGTATGGGTTACTCAAAAGTGTTTCCATTTCGAAGACTCAAATCCATCATGCTTTCTTGTGAGGGTCTACTTGTGTTAATAGTTGAAGGCAAGGGTTACAAAAGCTAGCAATAAACATTGTTCCCTATTTTATCTTTATATCACATATTTAATTTTTAAAATGTTCACATAACCATCCTGCTACTCTTCCTCTGATCACCCCAGAATGAAAAATGAGCTTTGCGATGATTTCTAATGCAGAACGTTGCATCCCAAATACTGTAATTCATTTACCTAATGCCACTCTGTTTTTACTGTTACTCCCCATTTTCATTCTCCTTACATTTTAAGAACATTTCAGACTATCAGCAGAATTAAAACAATACCTAGCATTTTAAATTATTATTTATTTTCTTTTTAATGTCATAATTTGGCATAATGGTGGTGGTAATTGGTAATGGAACAGCTCATGGTAACGTAATGGTGGTAATTTGGTGATGGAACAGCCCATTCTGGATGTCATCTCTAAGCATGTAGAGGAAAAGAAGGTTGTTGGGAGTTGGCAACATACATTTACCAAGGGGAAACCATGCTTGACCAATCTGATAGCCTTCTGTGGTGGCATGACTGGCTAGGTAGATGAGGGGGGAGCAGTGGACTTTGTCTACCTCGACTGCAGCAAGGCTTTTGACACTGTCTCCTGTAACGTCCTCATAGGTAAGCTTAGGAAGTGTGAGTCAGAAGAGTGTGGACAGTGAGGTGGATTGAGAACTGGCTGAATGGCAGAGCTCAGAGGGTTGTGGTCAGCAGTGCAGTCTAGTTGGAGGCATGTAACTAGTGGTGTTCCCCAGGGGTCAGTACTGGGTCCAGTCTTATTCAACATATTCATCAATGACCTGGATGAGGGGACAGAATGTACCCTCAGTAAGTTTGCTGATGACACAAAACTGGGAGGGGTGGCTGCCATTCAGCAAGAACTGGACAGGCTGGAGAGTTGGGCAGAGAGGAACCTCATGAAGTTCAACAAGGGTAAGTGTACCATCCTGCACCTGGGGAGGAATAACGCCCTGCACCGGTACAGGTTAGGGGTTGACCTGCTGGCAAGCAGCTCTGCAGAGAGGGAACTGGGAGTCGTCATGGACCACAAGTTGACCATGAGCCAGCAATGTGGCCTTGTGGCCAGGAGGACCAATGGTATCCTGGGGTGTATCAAGAAGAGTGTGGCCAGCAGGTCGAGGGAGGTGATCCTCCCCCATTACTCTGCCCTGGTGAGGCCACACCTGGAGCACTGTGTCCAGTTCTGGGTTCCCCAGTTCAAGAAAGGCAAGGAACTGCTGGAGAGAGTCCAGCGGAGGGTTATGGAGATGATCAAGGGACTGGAGCATCTCTCTTATGAGGAAAGGCTGGGAGACCTGGGTCTGTTTAGGCCGGAAAAGCGAAGACTCAGAGGGTATCTCATCAGTGCTTATAAATATCTAAAGGGCGGGTATCAAGAGGATGGGGCCAAACTCTTCAGTGGTGCTCAGCGACAGGACAAGAGGCAACGGCACAAAGTGGAACACAGGAAGTTCCATCTGAACATAAGGAAAAACTTCTTTACTTTGAGGGTAACAGAGCACTGGAACAGGCTGCCCAGAGAGGTTGTGGCATCTCCTTCTCTGGAGATATTCAAAACCCTCCTGAATGTGTTCCTGTCCAGCCTGCTTCAGGTGAACCTGCTTTGGCAGGGGAGTTGGACTAGATGATCTCCGAAAGTCCCTTCCAGTCCCTACCATTTTGTGACTCTGATAATTTCTGGCATGTTACGCAGTCTGGTTTACTAAAGTCAAGCCTTACATTTGCTTGGTTGGTGGATCAAGGAGGTAAAGGAGACAGCAAACTTCTTCCCATTGTGATGGCTGAATACTGTAGCTTCCAGTGATCTTTGTGATAAAGGACGTGGAGAAGATGGAGGTACTCAGTACCTTCTTTGCCTCACTCCTTTACTGGTAAAATTAGCCTTCGGGAATCCCAGGTCCCAGAGGCCATTGGGGAATCAACTTAGGGTACACTTAAATAAACTGGACATAACCAAGTCTTTGGGACCCAATGGGATGCACCCACAAATGCTGAGAGAACTGTCTGATGTTATCATGAAGCCACTCTTGATTATCTTTGAAAGGTCATAGTGATTTGTGGGAGTTACCTGATGACTAGAAGAAAGCAAATGCCATCCCTGTCTTCAAGAATGGCAAGAAAGTGGATCCAGAGAACTACAGACCAGTCAGCCTCACTGATTGTGTGTAATATGATGCAGAAATAATTCTGGAAAGTATTTCTGGATGTATGAAGGACAAGAGGTGATTAGGAGTAGTCAGGATGGCTTTAGGAAGGGGAAATCATGCTTGACCAACCCAATAGTCTTCTACGATTAGATGACTAACTTGGTGGGTGAGCAGACAGCAGGGGCTGTTACCTTGTCTTTAATAAGGCTTTCAATGCTGTCACCTGTGACTTCCTCATTGACAAAGTGATGAATCACAGCTAGATAAAAGGGCAGTGAGGTGGATGGAAAACAGTCTGAAGTGTTGTGCTTGAAGGGTTGAGGTCACAGGCCTGAAGTCCAGCTGGAGAATCGTCACTAGTTCTGTACTCCAGGGCCAGTACTGTTTAACATCTTCATTAATGACCAGGATGATGGAACAGAGTGCACCCTCAGCAGATTTGCAGGTGAGGAGTTGTTGATAAATCAGATGGCCACACTGTTACTAAGTGGGATCTTGAGACATTGTTGAAGTGGGCCAACAGGAATCTCCAGAGCTGAACAAAAGGAAGCACCAAGCCCTGCCCCTGGGGAGGAAGAAACCTGAGGCACCCACCCAAACAGACTGGGAGCTGACTGACTGGAAAGTGGCTTTGCTGAAAAGACCTCAGGGCTCCTGGTGGACACCAGCAAAGTGCCCTTGCGGCGAAGGCAGCCAGCAGCAGCCATACTCCATTAGAGAGCTTCACCAGCAGGTCAAGGGTGGTGATTCTTCTCAGCCATGCTGAGAGCACATCTGGAGTGGTGGGTCTGGGCTGCCCAGTACAAGAGAGACTTGGACATGCAGGAGCAAGGCCATTGAAGGGCCACAAAGATGCTGAAAGGATTGTATCTTCTGACATATGAGAGGCTGAGAGAGCTGGGATCACTTAGGCTAGAGAAGGGAAGGCTTAGGGGCAAATCTTACCAATGTGTGATAGAAGGAAGTAAAGAAAATGGAACCAGACTCTTCTTGGTGGTATCCACTGAAAGGCTGAGAGGTGATGGGCACAAACTGAAACAGGAAATTCTACTTAAACATAAAAAGAGAAAAAAAAAAAGTGCTGTAAGGGTGATTGTTCACTGGAACAGGTTGCTCAGCAAGACCCTGGAGTCTCCATGCTCGGACATCTTAAAAAATGCAGCTAGTCAGTATCCTGAGCAGCCTGTTGTAGTTGACCCTGCTTTGAGCAGTGGGGTTGAACTAGATGATCTCCAGAGGTCCTTTCCAATTGTAGTGGTTCTGCGATTCTGTGAGAATAGCCAGCAACACCCACTTGAGAGGCAGCATCAATGAAGTGCTACATGGGCAAACTAAGAGTGTATGCACACTACTCAGTAGAGTATTGTACATGGTAGCGACGACCAGGAGCCACAACAGGACATCTACAATAACCATGTTTCTGCTTGGTGATGCACTGTACTATATGGACACGTCATGTTTTGGCAGTGCTGTCCCTGATTTGTGTTATATGGATATAGCTTACACAGATTTCAAAATTCAAAAAAAGTTGGTGAAAGATTGTTGTTGACGGGGCTGTATCTGGAAAAGATTCCAGGTCTAGTAATATTCAAGACTTTGATCTGGAAGTATATACAGAACTGCAGCTGAAAAAATCTGGAGGGATTAACAGAGATTAACAGAGCTGGGGCTAGGTGGTCAAGTCTTGATGCATTAGTGAATAAGATGCATTCATTGTGAGGTGGGAGGTGGGGAAGCACATATGAAATCACAGGTCAAGGAGCACTGTGGATAGCTGCAGTATGGAGAGTTGCATTCAGAGAAGCAATTGATCCTGACAGTGGAGTGTTTGAATGGCAAAGCTGAGACAAAAAGGGAGAATATGCTCCTTGAATATGATAACAGGGAAGTAATGAACAAATAGGTAGGTATATCCATGCATTCAATTTTAATATCCACATTTTAAAGGATGCCCAAAATTGGAGAGAAGACTCACAGCAATTATTTGAGGCCCAGGAGGAGGCATTTTACGGCAAGAAACGTAAAGATCATTCTGCTTATCATATTAAGAATGTCAGAGGTGATTTGATCTCACTGTAAAAGTAATGTCAGGAGAGATAGTGCAGGATACTAAAGGCTCTTTAATCTAGTAGAGAGAGGCATAATTAGAACCAATGGCTGGAGGCTGAGGCAAGGCAGAGTCATGTGAGAAATCAAGCGTGCAATTTTACCGTAGGTCTGAGAAGCCCGTGAAACAGATTACTTGGGTAAAGCAGTGGCTTTACCTTCTCATGGTGTCTTCAGCTCAGGACTGGATGTCTTTCTGGAAGACGTGCTTGTCCAAGCTATTGTGCTGCATACAGTGAAAACAAGATGAAAGGCAGGCTTGTTATTAGTCAAGAGGTCAGTTTTGCCTGACTGGTAACAAATGCCCTACAAATGAGCTCTATGCCGCTGCAACTGGGGAATGAAGCTCTCTGCCCTGATGCTGACCATGTGAAGTTCTTTTAAGATGAACTGAATGGTACAACATAATAATTGCTTTTGGCCTTAAAATCTATGATTTGCATTGGAGGAGTGAAAAAGCTCTTTACTATGTATTTCTAGCCTTAACTGTCCTGACCTGCTCTGCCCAAACAGCTGTGAGGCAACATCACAGCCACGAGGTCTATGGCCTGATCTGGTTGTCTTCAAACAACAAGGATTGTGTATATTAAATGTTAAATGTATTCCAAATATTGTATACACTGAGTTTAGATACATAGAACTGAAAGAGCAGTTTCAAGGCACTTTAGTTATAATAGTGTATAAAGCTTGCATAAAAATGGTAGAACTATTATACTCTATCTAAAAATGAATCCATTTTAATGCAAGGTGTCAACAGGTTAATATTTTATAGCATAAATACTGGCAGAGAATCCCTGCATTCTCCTCTACTTCTTACATTTTCATGAGCTCAGTAAACTGAAACAATAATCTTAATAGTAAGGAAAAACAAGAGTAAATTACAAGTTGCAGAGGCTATTGTCAATTTTACAAATCCAACAATAGCCTGCAGGGTTCCAGGTTTGTTTCTAGCTGCTCAGGAAGCTTGTGTGATTTGCTCACACATTTTTGCTTATACCCCAGAGCTGTGCATCTGCTGGAGTCAGGGATCTAATATTCTCTTTGAACTTGCTTAGCATCCTAGTGCACGCTGTGATCCATAATTAGTGCATGCACACACACATACTAGCGATATTAACTCCTAAAATGTCAGAAGTTTTGCTGTGTCCAGCACCTGGTTTGGGCGCTGCACAAGAAGAATACAACTCACCCTCTAACCTTGAGGTTGAAAGTCAGTAATTCTGAATTGTATCCTTAGGGGGAAGAAGAATAGAAAACACAATGTTTTTGTTTCTCAGGTGCTATACTGTGATGCAATTTTCCAGATATGAAGAAGTAGCTAGGGTCAAGGAGGCACAGAAACCTAAACTGTTTGAAGTTCGATTAATGATAAAAGCTGTGACTGCTAATGACCCTGGAAGACGAAGATGCTTTGATCTGTCCATAGGGCAGCATGGCTAAGATGTGTCAATATGTATCGCTTCTGGAGAGAGATCTTCTGGAGAAGGAATTTTGGTTGGGTTTTTTTGTTTGTTTGTTTGTTTTATTTTTATTTTAAGAAAAGCAAAATGAAATACTTGGACCCTGTAGTCAATGAGAGAAGAATGCAGGTATGTCTGACGAGTTCTGCCATTTGTGGGCATTCTTACTAGGCACTTCTATGAGTATGTACCAACTTGTCTTAAACAAGTGGATAAAAGTCACCCAATTCCATGGCAAAGTCCCCATTTGCATGGGGAACTGAAGTCTGGGCGGGCTGCCTGGTGCTGCACTGTGCACACTTCATAGGGTTCTTACTGAAAAGCAGCGCTTGTTGAGTAATTGTTTGCAATTAGGAGTGCTCACATTTCTGTTAATGACTGTGGTTTACACAAACCTGCATTTGTTTTGCAGTAATGAGCAAGACATTAAACACCTCATATCCTTGAGATATCCAGTCTGTTTCAATGGTAATAAATAAAATAAAGATAAAGAATAATGTCAACGGGGGAACAGATGTATGGAGGGGCACTGATCAAAGGTTCATCATGGAACGTAAGCAGTAATGTAGAGGGATCGTGCCTGTATGAACCTGTAGAGCTTTAACTTCCTAGTTACTGATGTGTTGCATCTTAATTGCACCAAAAAAATCTTTATCTTTGGTCATATTTAGCAACACAGTTATGGATCTGTATTCCATTGTTGTTGGGAACATCCCAACAGCTATGTTTGAAGCTTTGCACTTCAGAAACTGAAGAAGGACCTCTGTTAAAGATCGTTAAGAAGATAAACTAGAGTAGTAACAGAGCCAAGACCCCAAGTTAACAGAGGGCTACATACTCAACAAGGAATTCACTGGTCAAATTGCATTAATATCTGAAATGTCTAATATAATCGCAGGGCCATGTATTCAGATTCCTGACACTGGTTTTATTTTTTCAACATGCCACTGAAGTGTGCCAGGCTGTCACTAAAGTACCACAATATGTATTTGGGTGAAAATTACTTTACAATATTTTGCACCAATTTGCTGTTCTGTCAAACATATTTTTTAGCTCTGTCTGGGGTGCTTCCTGATGCAGCAGGCAGACACCATTACTTCCCAGATTATTAGATAACCTTCATTCAAGGTGTGTCTGTTGTTGCTTTTATCCATTCTTCTCTGATACACTTAGCAGAGCTTTGCATCCATGTAACTATAAACAAAAGGAGAAAGAGAAGATAGCTCCTAAAGTTCAGGCCTTTCTGGTTAGCAGATGGCCCAAAATCTAGTGAGCCTTGTGCTGGAGTGTGGGTGTATAGATATCACGTGTGCTTAGTTTTCCAGGGTGAACAGGAACAGTTGCTTTAAGCACACTATAACCATACTGTTCCAAGAGATGAGCATCACAGGATTAGAATTCGATTTAAAGCCAGCTCCATGACTGAATGTCCAGGTGTCACAGCAAGATCAGAGGATGCCAGCACATTTCTGGAACATGCATGAAGTCCTTCATTTCCATCCCACCCCTGAGAATCCAGGCTGTAGCTGGCTGTCCTGTGGGTCAGGCTCTCCCACAGGTCCTGCAGTGGTGGACCTGAGAGTAATTTATTGGTTAGGTTGCCTCTCAGCTGAGAGGTCATTGTACTCATGTTAAGCCTGTTTTAAGGATGTGGTGAAATGCAGTCAATGCATGCTGTGAACACTGGATTCTTAAACTTACCAAGTGATCAAGACCTTAAAATAAAATACTCTTAGGAAGACTTGTAGTTTGGCCAATGTGTAACTTAATAGTAGGTAGAAGAGTATTTCTCATGAGGCTCACATTGGGCACAGCATGAAGTACAACGCGGAGACAACCTGTACGCCAGAGAAGGTATACAGCTTCTGTACGTCTTCCGTCTCCTTCAAGAAACTGAGATGTGAGTACACAGGTAAATAAAACTGTGAGAAAGTTTGTGGGGTTTTGGGGGGGTGGGGAACGGTTTGATTTGCATTTTTGTTGGTTTTTTTTAAGAAGAAAATCTTCAGCAAGAAAACTGCCTAACAGCAAAGAAAGAAGTAAGAGTCTGCCTGTGTGCTATTCAGACTAAGCGCAGGAGTGCAGAGAGCTTTAACCTCACTGCCTGAAAATTATTTCTATTCTGCTGCACCGTGGCAGTTCTGATCGATTCAGGCCAGTTTTGAGGCACTCATGCAGCATGCATGTGTAGTCCCGCCTACCACATCGTCTTCCACTTGTCTCTGAAATGTGGATTGAGAGTAGTTGATTTGGGTGCTTGCAGATGCTGGAATGATGTAAAGCAGTAAATGATCCGTCCAAGCTCTACTCTGAAACAAAGCAAATAAATATATTGTAATAGATATTAACATGTTCTTTGTCTCTCACATGCAGGTTATTTCAGTTTGCTTAGGAAAGCAAATGTGAAGCTATTTTCAATCAGAAAGTATATGTGCATTAGCTCTGCACGTATATCTCTATTTATGTTTGTTCTACAGTCCTTTACAAAGCGCACAGTGTGGATATCTGTTAGGCTTTTAGCTCCCTACCCAGTTAGAGCATATCATAAAGCCTAAACGAGATCAGTCAAAGGAACCAAAGGAGTTTCCAGCTCTATTTGATTCAGAGAAACAGCTGAAAACTCCCTTTCCAAGTACAGTACATTTGGGCCTTCAGCTATAGTGAACTACCACTGGAAAACGATAGTTTATCATTCACAGCAGTGAGAAAGGAGGTCATACAAGGATCACCTCTCCAATGACATAAACATGAGACTTTTCTCACAAGCTGTCAAACTTCAATTGTTGGTGAGATCTGTTGTGTCAGTGTTTCATAATAATTACTTCTAAGTCTTGTTAAGGGTCTAAAACAAATTACCTGAGTGACATGCTTTTGGCACCAGTGAAGGAACAGCGAGGGGAATACATGTTGCATAACAGACTTGCCCATCAAGATTTTCTCTGAGTTTATTGCAGCCATTTTACTATTACTTCCCATTATTTGAAATACCATAATAAAAGTTGCAAGTTGTCTCATGCTCTCAAGGAAACGTTTGTTCCCTGGATAATAGTCTAGCTGGCCAACATAAACTCGTTCATAACAATAGACTTCTTTTTAAGAAGAGATGTTTTAAACAAATTGAAAAAAGTTAATCCTTTCAGTTATGAAGGCCTTTCTTTAGATTGAAAAAGTAGTATTGACTGTCTTTGCAGTGTAAGTCAGATACTATTTCTCTTACATCTTGTGCAATAAATGGATGGCAGATTGTACGTATTAATGAAAATCAACCACACACCCATCATAACCTACAGAAATGCACTTGTCTGAAAAAATATATCAAATTAAATATATTTATATATATAAAGTTTTTATGCATTTCCTTGTTAACAGCTGAAGAGGAAAGTGAAATGACTTACTACTTGCAAAACGCTGCTCCTGTTTGATTAAGTATAATGAGATTTATATGAGTGTGGAAAGGAGTTCTGGGATTGGGTTTTTGTTGGGTTTGTTTGGGTTTTTTCACATTGACCAAACATGCAAACAGAAACCCCACTGAATGAAGAATGGGTCAGCCTGTCTTCTTTTCACTCTCATAAGCGTATTTCACACAGAAGGTCAGATAGGTGAGCGCCGTACCTTGCAAAACTTACAATGTCAGCAATGAGTCAATTTAAGTGTAAAATAACTCAGAGGCAGACAAGAGAGACAAATACTTGATTACTTACTGGTGACTGCCACTTCTTTAGGCTTTTATTTAAAAAACAAACAACCAGCCAAAAACCCTCTCTGCTTGCAGGGCCAGGTCTATTTTTCAAGCACAAACTGCTTTTTGGATTTGATAAACAGGGCACATCAACTAACAATTTAAACTCCAAAGCCACAGTAATAGGTATGTGGCTTTTTCCCAGAGGCTTGAAGTTAAAATGCTACAAGCGCTGCAGAATGGCAGCTAAACACATGTCCCTTGGGCTCTGCAAGGCTTCATTCTGCACAATGATGGAAATGTGAAAAACAAGTTGAATGCAGATTTGGCCATTTCCACCAAGCTGCAAAAGCCTGGAGGATTTTGTCAGTTATGTCAGGGGATCAAGCTCTCATTGCTCAGTTTAAAGCAAAAAGTTACTGGGCTGAACTTCACTTTTTACTTTGTCCAGGACCAAAGAAATAGAACTCTTAATGAGGAGCTCGCAGACATGATGTTATCCTTAAAATGGGCATATTTACATAGCATGAAACAAAAATGGCCTTTCTTTGTGAACAGCTTTTTTTTTGTCTGACAGTTTTTTGTTGCACTATTACGCTACTCATTATTCGGGTTACGCTGTTGGTGACTGATCATTTCAAGGCCACCCCAATGCATGGGTTTGATGCAGTCTTCCTCTCAGTTGTTCTTACGCAGCAGTGCGCTTCGCTGTTACTCGGTCCTTTCCATTTCAGAGGACTGAAGAGTTTCCATCCTGGCCCTGTGCCTCCACCCCAGGACAGCCAGGGCCTGGGGTGTGATGGAGATGCTTCCTGACCCACGCAGCGCAAGCTCTTGTGACTACACCGAGGTCACTGAGGGTTTTCTGAATAGTGCTGCTTAGTTAGAAAGATGGGGTGTCTTAGGGAGAAGCAGTAGTTGACGTGCAACAGGAGTTACTCTCTTTTTGATTAGCAGCTCTTATTTTAAGGGTTTGTGTAGTTATATAGTTGATTATTAGCAAGCACATAATTCCCTCAGAATTGCGTTTGCTGGGTGCCGGTAAGAGTATGGGACTAAGGACTGCTGCCCTGGCTGAGGTTTGTACTTGCAGCTTGCTTCTGCCTTTGTAGCCTACTGTAAACAACATAAAAGCTGTAGTGTGTAGGGACTGATTAGTATTCTAAAATAGTTTAAGAGCCCTCTGATGGGCCTCCTTCACATGTATTGTGTAAGTCAGGAGTGCCAGCGCCAAAGGAGGCATAAATTAAGCCATGTACGTTCACATGTAGTTGGCAAATGCAGTTATATGGACCTTTCCCTGGTAATTTATTTTTAATATATTGAGTCAGCAGCAAAGATCCAACAATAGCCTTTCCCACTAGGTAAAGAACCCCATTTCGTTATGTGTTTGCTCAGTACAAGAACAAATATAGACCACAACGTGGTCTACATTCCAATGGGCATTCTGGGTATTATTGCAAAATAATGCTAATAATGCTAGAAAGTGGTTGACATTATTATGGTGGCAATGTGTATGTGGAGTTTCACAAACAACTCTTCCCATAGTCCTTGGCATCAGACCACCATTCTGTAAAAACAAAGTCATTCCACTCCATTTCCAAAATAAGACAAAGCCTTCACCTCTTGCTGAGAAAATACAGTCCTACAAAACTATGCACCATTTATCACATATGGCTTGTCAACTCAAACCAAGCACTCTTCTTAACTGCCCACAAACTGACAGTGAGAAATATTGTTCTGTCATATTTTATTCTCCACATACATTCTAGAAACAACCCTATTTCGGATCCATTGTTCAGCTATGATCTGGACAGCCCAAGCTACTCTTCCCACCCTCCAAAGTACATAGTGGCTGTAAAACCACACAAAAGCTCCCTGATTTACCTCCTGATATAGACCAAATGCCACACTGTAAGAACTTTATGGTACATAAGCAGTTTCATGCCAAATTACTGTATTTGTGTGTGCAAAATTAGAGGCTCGGTCTAGAAAATTTGACTCTAAGTTGTTTCAGAACTTGCTTTCAAGAGTATGGTTTTTCCGTGGGTTTTTTTTTTTTCAACTCAGATGGGTCCAAACTCTGGGGTCAAAGTCATTCTTGATGTAATTAATTTTACTTCAACCTATCTCATGTTCTAAAAAATATTTGAAATCTTAAAGTTAGTTTTATCTATGTAGTGACACATATCTTTGTTTGGGAGTCCAAATGAAGGTCTTTTGCAGTTATTTAGAAACTAATCTCTGTAAATCTGTTAAAAAATAATAAAAAGAGTAAAATATTTTATCATAAACCTTTGTGAGAAAGGAGGTAGTCTTCACATTTCAAAACTTCTTTTTCCTGTTAAGTAGAAGACACATGTTCTGTGAAAAGTCAGTTTGGGCCTTCTTGATAAAGATGATTTTAACAAAGCTGAAGACCAGGGAGTTCCCCTACCCTCAGGCTGGGCTAGGGGAATGGCCATGACCTTTCACACCCCTACTCTGCTGAGGAAACTTCTAAGTGTATCTGTGTTGTTCATAGACTCCATCAGTCCAATCCCATTCTTCCAGCAAGGAGCCATGATGAATAATAGCTCTTTGGCACAAAATGTGGATGGCATCAGGGTATTGTCCTGTTACTTAGTGCATGACACTGTAGCTGGCTCAAAGGTCAGTGGTCCCTCCTGTGACTGCTGAGATTTTGGGATTAGTTCTTATTCCAGAGCGAGCAGGCTGGCTAGGTAAGTGAGGAGGGCTGATCACCTATCAGCGGCACTCCTACTAGTGTAGTTACTTCTGAATCTTAGACCTGAAATTAGTGTATTTTTGCCCTATGTTTGTGAGGAACAATCTTCCCTACGATAATCTGAAGGAATCATCAGATAGGCCACTGAATATCAATTAGGTCCTATTGACTTCAGTGACAGGGGATATGACCATACACTTTCTGTGATTTATATGGTGCTGTAAGCTAAAATATCTTTTACAGAATGACGATCAGTGCAGTTTTCTGACAGCTAATTATGTGACTCTCACAATTTGGAAGTACTAAACAAGATTTCTGTCATAAACAACATCATAAATCTAGAATAATTCAAGTTTTATTGTAATGCATTACATGGAAGTTTAGATCATTTGCTGAAGTTCCTCTTCATCTTTCCTTCTCTCTGGACTAGTGGAGTTGCACTGGCTGGATCCAGGCCTAGCATATAATGCTATTTCTGCTATCAGAAATGCCACGTTCTACCAATAAAATCTTGTGAAACAAAGAAATTAATTGAGTCTGTAGCTTTGTCAAACCACCTGAGTTCAGGAGGTTGCTTGATGTACAAAAATGATTAAACAGATTATTTGGGATTTTTTGTTTTTAATTAAGGAGTACAGATTCATAAAATATGCAAGGTCAGAGCTTTTGGTTTTGCTTGCTTCAAGCCACTGTGAAATCATATGGACAATGAGTATTACCTGTGTTGTTTTACAACAGAAATCAACATTTTTCAGGTTTGTTTTTACTCTAGTTTAAAACTAATCCCATGCTGTGACCACCTAAAACTTTTAAGGCATGTTGTTTGTACAAGCTTACGAACCAGTGATGATGCGCCATAGTGTTTACCAGATCAGCCGATCAGACGTTTCGTAAACTTGTAGGCTAAATGAAGTCAGATGCTGCAACTACAAGGCAATTTCCTTTTCTGAATTGAGATCAATATTTACTAGCTTTCTACAATGTTGCCTATGCTTGCTTGATCAGCATCTGCTTCTGGAGACCATTGATTGTCCAGAAGGCCTTTTCAAAGGCAGATAATGCTCTTTTCAAATACAGTTTGTATTGATCAGCAAAAAGAAAGTTTTTGATGGTGCAGAGTGCAAAAGCCATTTATAAAGATTAAGGACAGTGATATGTCGCTGTGGGTCACAACGAGGTTGAATTAATATGGGCTAATGCATGTTCTACTTTTAAAGACAATAGACAAAAGTATTTGAGGATTTAAGTGATAGTATGCCTCCACTTGCAAAATACCTGCTATACTGTCTCCAGGGAATTAAACCTTTCTCCTTCAAAAATGAATTGCTTGTACCTACTCTCCAGTCTCTTCCCACATGACTGTTCATATTCTGTGTTCTATGACAAATTAATATATTAACTTGATGGACTGGAGTTTGATTAAAATAAAAAATCTTTGGTTTTAAGTGTTTTAAACCAATATGAAATAGAGATGAATGCAGTCAGAATTTGTATGGCTAGAGTAATAAAAAAATACCTTGGACTTCCACAAAAAAACCCAAGATTAATCCAGAACTACATTTCAGAGACTTTCATAAGCTTTCTGTTTGATTTTTTTCCCTGTTTTTTCATGTTTGAGGAACATGGTGCATCTGAATTTTGTCCTAGAAAGGTAAGAGCGTGTTCTGAAAGGCAGTGTATCATCCTGAATGAAAAAAAGATGACAGGATATTCACAGAGATTTTGGTGCAAGAGTTGGTGCTGTGAGAGTCTAATACAGGAGCTGAAGCTAGGAATAATTAAGAGGGCTTCTTCAAGCATGTTATAGACCAGTTATGCTTCGAAAATAAAAAAAATGGAAGGGGTGTCTACCTGTATGGTCTGCTGCTGTCTACATCTCTACAGCAATAATAACTGCAGTATGTCTATGAAATAAGCATTTGGTTTCCTAGCTGGAGTTCTCTGCAAATGCCAAGGTTGATCACTGGAATATGGCAAATACCTCCCATTAATGTAAACAGCAGTGGCATATATATTCAAGGACAAAATTCTGCTCTGAGTCTTTTAGCAACTTCAGTAATATATTTTTCATGGGGGAAATATGTGTCTCTTTTGACCCTGTTGTCAAAATTCTCTCTACACATATGAATCTTCTTTACAAAAAAAAAAAAAAGATGTCCACAAAGGGCAAATAACTTTCTATTGTCTTAACTAAAGGAAACTGATAATGATTAAACAATTCACTTGCCAGACCACTAAAGCTTGCACTTTCATAATTTCTCTGAGACTTTCTGCATATTGTGGGATTCTTGACTCCTTTAACAGGCACTCTTTCTCCTCCGTTGGTCATGATGCATTAGAATAGTCTTTCCTCCAACAGGTGAAACTTCCTGGTGACACTTTCAAAGACAGAAAGTCCAAAATAAATTGGTGCTAAGTTTCCCAGGCATCCCTCATAGTCTTCGTAGAGAAACACCTCAAGATGTATGTAAAATACAGAAAATACAAGCTGGAGAATTGTTAACTCTTTGAATTTAGTTATAAGTGTCCAAGGAAATCAATTCTGACTGAAAATGCATAGTCGCATTAGCACAGAAGGAGCCTGGGAAGGCTGAATTTTCTGGAGTGGCCAAGTACATCTGTGACAAGAGCTTGACTGAAATAGAAAAGAGGCTACTTTTGTTTTGCTTTCTCCCCTTCTCAGACAGAAGCCAAGGTCTTTCCCAGTTTGACCCTGAGGCTTCCTTTGACAGTTTACTTTTGCTCTTTTAAACTCATTGAGCTTTTTTTCATAAACTTTTCTTGGTTTTCATCCACCTCAGGTCACTGGAGGAGGTCAGTGCCTCCAAATGTTTTATCATTCTTTTTCTTGTAATGCTATTATATAATACATTTAATACGGAGGATCCTGTCAAAGTGAAATCTAAACTGGGTTAATCTGAGAGTTTATCCTTTATGGTTGTTTCCTGCTGTCCAGCGTGGGAGCTCTGAAGTTTATCTGTTTTCAGATATGGTTTTGACTCCTGTTCCACAAGGATGGCATGTCCTTACCAGATCACAGTTTACAGCCTCACTCCTTTCTTCAGAGGTCATCTGATACTTTGGTTGCAATTATTTTTTCTAAGACTTAGCATATTTGGTTAAATTAATTATTCCACTTCTGTCTGCATATGTTTTCCTATTTATCATAGAACTTTTGCTTCTTCACACCGTTTAAGACATCTAGTGTCATTTAAATGATTTTGAGTTTATATGAGAAGAATTTCTTGAGTACACGTGCATTATGCATTTTAAAAAGTCTGTGGTCTTTGCATTTAACACCTTAATGCCTTTCAAAGAGGTCTTCACTTGTTGTGACAGAAAAACCATCTACCATTGGTTTCAATATTTGTCATATTAGTTTTTCCATGAAGGTTCTCTCTATTTTGCACATATCATGAATGACAATATTAAGCCCTATAACAAATTTTTTAACAAGTGTATATCTCATGTCAGTGAAAAAAGTATCAGCTGTCGCCATGATTGATGAGCAAACTCCAGTGGAAGAAATAACATGAATACTCTGCACACAGTGAGGTATTGCAATACAGATATTTTATTACCCATGTTTACAAATGAACCAATAACTGCACACCCACTTAACATGTGTTTATGGTTGATATAATTGAAGAAAATATGCCAGAATTGCAGTTTTCACAAAAACAATAAATGTTTGTTTAATATGTAATGCTAAATTCAGTGCCATTTAAGACTAAACATCTCAAAGAAAAAAAGAAAAAAATATCCCAAATCCCAAAAGAAACCATATTCTGCATCTTGACTGAAAAAAGTAACAGATTATTTTCTAAACTAAAAGAAGACATCTGAAAACAGTGATAGTATTATTATTGTTACTGTTATTGTTGTTATTGCTATGCCATTTATATTCTATTAAAGGATATGGCAAAATAATGTAATTTCAAACTTTATCTATTATTGAACAAAAGCAATTTTTACAATGCAGAGCATTGGGTTTTGTCTGGAGAAAAAAAACAGGCACTGTTTGTTTATTTAATGAGGCAAAAAGACAGCCAAAAATGTTGTGTTTTAATTTACAAACTAAGTAAAAAAAATAAAGAGAATAATATTTACATTGTAGCACAATCTATGGTTTTATTTTACTTAAGACTTGACTGTGTGGTAATCAAGGCATATAAAAGACTCCTTGATATTATTGTAATGGAATAAGCCATTTAGAGGTATTATATTCTAAAAATCTATTTTTCCTACAAGTATTCTCAGGCCTTTCTATAGAGCACTTTAGCTGCTCAAGAATTAGTCTTATAGTCTTCTCCTGTGTAGCATTTTCAGAGATTTCTTTCACAGTTCTTTCTTATATTAAGACAAACATCCCATTAATTCTCAGCTTCTTCAAATCCACCTTAGCAGTTATAAAGCAGAGGCAGCAGTCGGTGGTGAACCACCTCTCCATACACCATGAGATGCTTCCTGCTAAATGCTTCTACTCCATGGCGTACAGCTTGAGAAAGTCTGATGTAATATATATGCAAGTTTCTATCAGACTTAATGAGTTCAGTAGATATTTCATTCTCGCTTAAAATTAAGTTCATTGCTTTCCTTCAAGAAGACCCAAGCATTGGCTGAAGTAGTGCATAAATGGTCAAGAAGCTTCCCTTTGACAATGGAGAAAACTGTGCTAGCCTCTCAGCTACTATTACTATTACCAATTCTTTTCCACAGCCTGAATTTCAATGGAGTTTGTTTTCCACTTGACAGAACACTACAGAGATATAAGATAAAAGTTTGGATCGTTTGTTAAAACGACTGTTGATTTTCAGGAGGCCATGGTTTTACCCATTGTGTGAAAAGCTCATCTTGTTTAAATTCATGCAGGGAATGTGTGTTTTTTTCATGGAGCAGAGACATGATCAGAATAATTTTGAGTCCTTTATTACCCATTCTGAAGATGAGGCTTCCTGAGAGATTTACAAATAGTTAAATTGGGTTCATCTGGGGTTACATTTTTCATGGCACTTCTCCAGATGCGGAAGAGAAAACGTGCCTTCTTGGACATCACTCAGGGGCCTCAACTGCAGCAAAACAGATATACCAGAAGGAGGTCCCAGGACAATCTGTCTTGGAAAGATATATGCACCTGGTTGAAGTAGAAGTGGACTGCAGCCACGCATCATGAGAAGCAAAAAGCTTGAAGGAACAGCCCTTCTACATCACTGCCCCCCTTCTCCCAACCTCAGCTCGTCGCATTTTGTATACAAAGTGTTTGCACCACTGAAATTCCTGCTCCAACACCAACAGCTGGTCATCGTCATTAACATTGCCAGGCAGTTACTCTATGAGGTAGATAGTATTCACTTGTTTGGGGCCCAATCCACATTTCTGGTGCATGCTTACCTGAACCTGTCATGCCTGCTGCCAGCTACCTTACAAGGTGTTTTCAGATGCCTGCTTAGATATGCAGTTCTCCTGTACCATGATCAATAGATGCTGCCCTGACTGGATCTGTGTATCTGAGCAGCCAGTCTGCATAAGAACAGTCATAAACTAGATAAAAACTAAACTGCGGTGGGGCTTTTTAGGTTCCACAACGATCCTTGCAATATACAAGATTCGAAGTCCTGCAATGTGAAGCCTGCATGTCTCTCAGACATGGCAAAGCCCACAGCCCTGGAAGGATGAGGTTCAAACTGGTGCTTTTGTTATCGGCTTGGCTTCTCAAGGTCAGAAGTTTGATCTGAGAAATTGTTTTTCAGGAAGCTGGCCAAGACGCAGAAGCAAACTTGGCACTTGGCTCGCACTAAAAATGTCTCTGTCCATGCCATAAACATCACTGCATGCTGGGGATGGGGCCAGCTGGGCCCTTTCTGCTGACTTTCTCAAGGACAACCTTGGCAGGGTGGCATTATTGAAACAGTGGGTCTCAGGTTGCTTAGTACCTTTCTGACCTTGCTTGGACATAACTGAAAAAATGCTCATGGAGCACTTGCCCCAGCCTCTTCTTTGCTCACGGACACTGTTTGCTCCTTTGTTGGGGGCTTGCCCGGCCTTTGAGAAAGGAGGTGGGCATGGGAGTGGGTGCAGGCAGCGTGCAATCTAGTGACGGGAGGGTGCGGCAGGCACAGGCGGTAGGGGTGCATGCTACTCATGGGTCCCAGTTCCTTCCTCATATTTTCCCTTCCTTTCTGTTTTTGCTAGAAGGCATGACTGACTCTCGTACACAGGGTAGCCCAAGGAGCCTGTAGAGCCCTTTGAGTGTAGGGCAGTGTGGCTGTGCCAGGCTGGACATGTCCAAACAGCCCGTGATGTGAAAGTGTGAGTGCAGTTCATCTTAGGACATTTTCACAGGGGGCAGCTTTACAGTGACCTAACATATGTGCGTGGACATAGCCATGGCAAACCTTTTGCAGTTCTCGCTTGGGTGTCCCCGCCCTTTGCTGAATTTATTTCTAACTATGTCATGTCCTTCACCTCAGCTCCGTTCAGTCACTACTGGTCCTGCCTTTTCTGTTTTTTCCATTCCTCTTTCTGTACACCATGGCCTGTGCTTAATAGCTTCCCATTCCCCCCAAGAAAAGCAGTCATGGGTTGACATTTGCTGCGATCATGCTGTTCAGTTTATGAATTTTATTCCTTCCTGTCATTTTCATACATCTTGTTTAATTTAATTGTAAGCTATTTAAAAAAAAAAGGGGCGGCTTTTCCGTGTTCATACAATGCCTCGCTCAATGTGTCTGTGACCTCGATAATTACCCAGGTGCAATTATAATAAAGAGTTATTATCAGCTATAATAATTATTCTAGGCCAAGGAAAATACAGTCATATCCTTAGTGCATTCATCTCCAGTTCTTGAGCAATGAATGAGCCTGAACACGGTTGTGTACTCTGCCCTATGTATTGCAGCGATGTTGTTTTGGAAATGTTTTTGAATGTTTACAATGAACTGTTCAGAAGTTCTTCTCATCCTGCACAAAATGGGGTGTTAACCCATTGCTGACCAAGAACTAGATTTTACCGTTTTATCTTACCTTGTCGTTGTCATCATTATTATTTATTTCAGAGATCTTTTGAGGGTGTTTGCATTTTTCACCTGAGACATTTGTCAGAAAATAGCAGAGGTTTGAAACTGTTCAGAGGGGACTAGAATAGCAGGAAAAAGTCCTGAGTGGTGTGGACAGAGTGCAGGTTGGTAAAGTTAAATGATGCACTTAACACAGGCTAATACGTTGTGCCCTGTGTCTTGACAGCACATATGCATCACCCCATATATGTGAGGCACATAAGGATTATCAGATTTTCAAAATGTTTCCCCTAAATTCAGAATTTTTAAACAGTAATGTTGGCAAAGAGCTGATGTAGTTTATTCACCATTTGGATGCTCTCCTACAAGTATTACTCTTCATAAAAGTGGCTAATGCAGAGAAATTATTTCCAAGTGCTGTAGCATTTGTTCGGACTTACCAGCTTTTAGCAGAAAAAAACCCTCAAGCTAAGATTCAACATACAGTCTGTATTTGTCCACCATGCTTTTCTCATGTGTTTTTCTCTAGGTTTATTTACTTGAAAAGCAGATCTTGTTCATAAGTGCTCTATAATTGACGGTAGCAGCTGAGTGAATACTCAGAAGAAGACACTCTGTCTTCTCACGACACACGCTACCACACTCTTCTCTCCTCTGAATGAGGCCCAAATCTCATCCCCCTGTATTCACTTTTTTTTACCTTTGGCCGGAATACTAAATTAAAGTGATATCCACCTCACCACCCCTACAAACTAAAGCCAGTTCCAAAACACATTAAGGATAACAGGTGCAGACTTCTGAAGATGAGCTATGCCTCATAATATAAATGAATTAAAAATGTGGATATCCTCCAGAAGCCACTGGAATAATCTAAGTAATGTAGAAAGAATGGCTTGTGATAATGTTGTCACTCTTGCCCACTTCTCAGGGAAAATTTACAGTGTGAAAAGTCCTAATGTTACATATGCTGTAATCGTCAGCTCTGAGATGACCACTACCACTCTAGAAGGAGATTTTGAATTTAAGACCTAGTTCTGTGAAAAGTCTACTCAGTGCTCAGTAGTGCAATGAGTTCTAATCAAATGTTAGGCATTACCAGAAAGAGAACACACAGTAAACCCCAAAACATTATACCATTGTGTAAATACACGTGTAGATGCCCTACATCTTGAATGCTGTGAACAGTCAGATTCTTTCTGTCACCCTCCTCATTTCAAAAAAGATCAAATACATGGAACAGCTCTGCATAAGGAGCAGCTTAATACAGTGGGACTCTGCAGCTCAGGGAAAAGGAGGGGCTTTGAAAGAAAATATAACAGACATCTATGAAACACTGGAGAAGGTGAATAAGGTTTGGTTATTTGCTTATTCTTCCACAGCAAGAACTAGGGGCTGTGAGTGTAAAATGGCCTGAAACCTCTTCAAGTAAATGGTGCAAATGTCCATGTTATTGTCACAACATATGTCTAGTCTGAGGAACTTCAAGCCGAGGATGCTATTAGTGCTAAAATATTTACAAGAATTCAAGAGCTGAGTGAATGAAAAAGAAAAAGAGTGAAAAAGAGAATGAAACTGAAAAAGACTGTTAAATACAAGGATACTACCTCTGGCTCAGAAGGCTCATGTTGGAAATTGTTCAAAGTTGGAATGGTGTTTGTGGGAAGTACCCCAGTGCAGTCACTATTCTGTTGTGTTTAGGCATCCATTTCTCATTCCTATGAGGACTAGATATAATTTGTGCCTCTGGTCTGACCTAGTACACCAGTTTTTATATTCTTTTGTTAAATTCTTATGAGAATTGCCTGAGACTTCACATAGGAATAAGAATGTGGTATGAATATCAGAATCAGGCACTGGTGTTTTTCAGAGATGTTTACGAGGCTTAAACGTGCCTTTAAAATGACACCTTTTTCTCACTTTATCTGTTATCCCAGTGTTTCTGATCAATAAAGATGATTTCTGACGTGCAGCCTACTGATGGTGTTGTAGGAGCTCCTTTGTTTGCTTATATACTATGATGACATAATTGTTATGGTACTGGCAAGAGAGATAAAGAATTACACTTGCAATACCAGAGAACTGTTAAACTATTTTCCCAGCTTTGTACTCACCTACAAAGCACACGGAAGGCAGTGGTTTCCAAACCTTTTTGTTTCCTTATATTATCTAATTCCATGGAGCAAATATCATAATTGTCAAGACAGCATGTTCTCACAAGTATATTGAGTACTCTAATTACCTCTTGATTAATAGGCAGGACCCATTAGTTAGATTTGTTCTGGTCATATTTACTATTGGCTTGATTATAGGTGCAAATAATAGTAATAAAAAATGCCTCATTCATTTTGTGGATATTGTAAAGCATTCAGATAGTCACCCGGGGGATCTACTTCTGCCAGTTATAATGGGTTGTTCTGCTGCTCACACTCTAGTTGTCATTCAGGCACTTCTGCAACTACTGTAATAGAACAGTTGCAGAAAAGAAAGCAAAGTCTAAAAGAGTTAGTCCAAAGAAAAAAAAAAATCACATCTACATTTGATTCAGATTCTTCTACTCTGAAGAAGAGCTGCTTTTGCGGTCAGTAGTTTCACTGTTCCAGCTGATCCAGCACAAGGCTTTCTAAAGCTGTTTTCCCATGGTAATAAGAGTTGTTACTCTACAGGAGAAGTCCCATTCCAGAAAGAAACCTGAGATGCTGAGCTAGAAAAATGGATTCTGCCTTCAAGATAAGTTCAGAATCTCTTCATACGGTCGAGCTGATTAGCTTCCATAGTTCTGCTCTTTATGCAAAGAGTGTGGCTCCGTACATGTAAACACAACTGACGGGTAGAGTTGCAGAACTGCTCTGCTGGCATTGCAGGGACTGTAGACCTGCCTCTGAGATTTGAAAATATTAAAAAGTTAAATTATATGGACAAAAGTAATGTGTCCATCTTTGACTCATGTTGCAGTAAATATGAATTATATAACTAGGGATGGTTTGCCCACAGATGAGGCTTAAAAAGGTCTGTTTTCAACAGCAATGGCAACAAAAAGGTAAAAGCAAAGAATGGTGCCTCTTTCAAAAAGCAGTTTTATTTGCACTGGCTGCTGACAAATACTAGCTTGACCTTTTCCTGAGGTCTGAGCCCTTACTCAGTGAAGAAACGCTGGGCCAAGGGTCCGAAACCAATGCTTCTCCCTGTTCTTGTGCTCTGTTCGTGTGCCAGGCTGCTGATACTCCCTTTCTCACTTTCTCCAGATAGGCATGGCTCCTAAACTCTGCTCCCACAGTCTGAAATGAAATGTGGGTAATTGCTCTGTAAGCACAAAATGTGTTCAGGCTTCTTCCAGTGTCAAAATTGTGAGGAGCTGAAGGATGCTCAGAGGATGTGGGCTGCTGAGGGCATCAGTTTTTTTACATCTACACAAACAAGTTTCCAGAGATGATGTTTGGGTGAGCATTACTAGGAAGAGCAGAAGGTAAATGTGCAATAGTCCCACCAAATTCCATGCTTTGATACAAACTCTAAGGATGTCAAGTTTTAATGAGTAATGTAACAGTATGTGTATGTGTTTATTCTTTTAATGTACTCAATGCAGACAAAGGGATGCATCTTCTGAACCCATTCTCAAAAATTTCTCAAACATTTATGCGTTACTGATTCTTTTCACCTTTGTACTTGATTTCGCTCATACAAATCCCTTGACTTGAGAGATTATATAACACCTGACTCTGCCGTGAGGGCTGAATCAGACCCCACATTTATTTACTGCAACGCTTCTTTAAGATCAGTGCAAGGGTGACGTGAGTCTAAACTGATTGCTTGTAACAGCTACTTTAGAACTGTTTCTTATCTCAGTGTTTTCTCCCTGTTGTTGTCCATGGCTTGCAATGTGGCTAGGTCTGATGCGTGTCAGCTGAGAAGCAGGTAGGCACTATTACCTTGCTGAACCAATGCGGCTTCCTCACTTTGGATGACTAGGGTTGCAGAAGTGTGGTGTGAACTGTGGAGTGCTCCTGCCCTAGTAGCACTGGATACAGATTTGCAGAATCAAGCTCCCATTCTTTTCCTATTGAAACAGGCAAAGAACAAGCATAATCTATGAGGCTTTAGGTTGTCTAAGTAATAATAATAAAAAAAATGTTGATTAGAATTTTAAAAGTCAGCATATGTCTTTTTTGATGATAAGATGGTATATTTATATCATAAAGAGAGGGAAAATTAGTCAAGAAAAAAACTCAGTTTTTAAGATCTGTTTTTGCACGTTATGTTTCCTGGAACATGAAAGGTTCTTATTTTATGATTTTAACAAAGGTAAGTGTTCATTCTTATTTGAAATAAGTCAAAATGTAAATTTTTCAGTAAAAAAAGACACAAAGAAGCAGTAGATAATTCAGACATATCTGTCCTGGAATTCAGGTGTATTGTCAGTGTCTGACTTGATTTGAATGATGTCACTGCCATGTGTGGGATTGATGTATTGACTAGTTTCAATTTTTTTATATATAATTTAACACACAATTAAGTATATTTTAAATCTCTAAATTACAAAAACACTGGGTGGAATAAAAAACGTTGAAATACAAGAAAATAGCATTCTCTTATAGTTCTCATTTATAAATTACTTTACATCTGAGAAACTCAGATTTAGCAGAAATTTTGACTTTTAATGCCGCATTTTAAATTTTCCTGCTCTCCCATTAAATTTAAACTCAGGAATTCCTGGGACACCTTTCACTTGAACTATAACATTTTCAATTGGATGATAGACTGCAGGGCTGCCAATGTGTTGATCGATTCCTACTCAGATCTATACAACGACTGGTTAATACTGGCAGAACTTTGAAGATTAATGAAATGACGCTAGTCAGCGAGCTCTATTACTTTCTTATTTTTCTGGGTCTGTGACTGTCTGTCACACCTCTGCAGTGCTCGTTCTACCTCCAAACTCTACTGCTTGGAGAGTAAGAGGGCTGTCACATGTGTATGACCAGCAGTAGATAAACTCTCAGTAAGTCTTAAATGCACTTGGAAGCTAGGCAGAGTGGTATTAGAGAACAGATGCTAAACACCCCACAAAAGCTGTTTTTTTTATCATTGCTATTTTGTTTATAAAATGCATCTTAGGATGAAGTAGGACTTACAAATGATAGGAATGAAATCTGAAGGAGTTATCCTAGTCCCGCTCTTCGAGTCAATACAGATTTTCGAGGGCTGGGTTGCTATTTAAGATTTCTGCTGTAAAGAGCTTATAGCTGCAAGTCCCGATCTTACTTTTACTATGAGTAATTTAGTTTATCTGAAAATATAGCATTTCAGACTCCAGTGGATCTCAGTAGTTGCATAATGTTAAGCATGTATTTGCAGAATTGGGACTTAAACGGATTTCAGCAAGAAGCACAGAGAAAGAAATAGATGATAGTAGGTGGAGCACACAGCTGATGTGTTTGTTTGCCCACTGGTTGTTTTAAAGTCTTTTCCATTTCTTGTTGCTTGGAATATTGTGAGCGTGCCAATGAAGTCAAGGGGAGATTCATCACAGATTCTACTGGGTCCTTTGGGACCACCACAAGGTTTTTGTGGTCAGGCTGCCTTTTTCTTTTCCAGATCTTTCTTCTCTCATTAATACAGTCAGTTCTTTCTTGTATATGTCATTTCCACTATTCTTTCCAGTTACTTATTTAAAAGAAAACAAAAACTCCAAACCATTATATTAACAATAAAAAGTGCTTATTCACCCCAGCCCTCAGCATATGTGCATTAGTGCAGTCCAGTTGTTCTTTCTTTGTCTTGAAACTCCTCCATCATTCTAATGGGAGGATGAGGATTTGTGGCTGTCCTTTTTCACTTGCCAATGTGAGATCTGGCACCCTTCATCTATTTCTTGTGTAGTTTCTGGAAGTCACCTCATATTTTCCTTCCCATAAATAAAGGAAGGGCCTTTGGGGCTTGAAAATATATGTATGTATATATATATACACACACATATATGTATCTGTAAAATTCTTTCAGAAAGATGATGATAATGATTTAGGTTGTGGCAGTACCCAAAATAGTGTAACTGCTTTCTTAACAAATATAGACATATTCCTTGCAGAAAAATGGTTGTTATCTGGAATGACAAAGCAGATAAAATGGAAGAGAATTATACAGAAAACCACAGCAGACAAGTCATTTGACAAATGCGAAGAGCCTTGTTTCCATTTCTATTAGGATAGTTACAGTGTATAGGGAAACAGTAGGAGGAATAAAAGAAGAAAAAGAAAAGGAGAGTGAAGGGAAGTGACCTTAAAAGATACAGAAGGGTAGGACAGATTAGGAGATGGAAAGCTGCAAGGTTGAGAGCTAAGGCAAGATTTCAGTGAGACTTCCAGAGCCCTATTTGAATAGATTGTTCTGCTGTAATCTCCCTAAGATAGCTGGTAGACAGCATTTCTCTGCAAGGGTAGACCACAAGAAGTCATATTCCTCACTGTTTCACACTCCGTTAGTAGAAGGGAAAAGTAAATGAATAAGCAAATGAACAGTAGCTTTGAGGAATCAGTAGATGAGACAGAAAATCTTATGTTCTTTGGAAAAGGGGAATAGGTGTGAGATGGAACACAGAGCAATCCTGTCCAGGAGCACCGTATGTATAGCCTGGTGGTTATAGTAATGCTCAGCGAGAGGGAAGGTGCAGATTTCAATTCTCTTATGCACTGGAAGTCTTTTATAGTCTGTGTGGGTCCTCTGCCAGAGGCCCCCCCCGATGTGGTGCTTTGGTTACTAGCCAACTACAAGGCCATAGCATGCTTCTGCATCAGGGCTGTAGAAGTGTTTGAAACTCAAGTTTGATAAGGGATGCAGTGATCACCAGTAAACATTGGAACAGTCTGCCCAGGGAGTGGTGGAATCACCATCCCTGGAGGTATTTAAAAGATGGGTAGATGTGGTGCTGAGGGACATGGTTTAGTGGTGGTTTTGGCAGTGTTAAGTTGATGGTTGGACTTCATGATCTTAAAGGTCCCTTCCAACCCAGATGATTCTATGATTCTGTAGTTTACAGTGGACCAGTGTGTTTGGGAACCACTGTTATAACCAAGACACTGTTATGACAGAGGGTGTCACCAGCCTCCTCCGATACCTATGCTTTGTGAGAAAGGGCTGGCTGGAAAAAAATCGTTATGGCTTTAAGTATCAGAGATTCACCTGTTTCCCAGAAAACTCCTTCTTAAAGGGGCTCAGGTCAGACTCTCCTTGATGCTTCCCACTGTGCATTTTCAGCAGCTTCCCAGTAAGCAAGCCAGCTTTTGCTGACTGCATTTTTTGCTTCTTCACTTTCTCTGTCTGTTGAATAGGAAGCCTTGTGCCTTTCCTTGAGATGGTGAGTATGTCTAGGCTTACTTTTAAAAATGCTACGAGAAGCTTTCAAAGAGGGCCTCTAGAATTACAATGAGGTTTCCTGACATTTCAATTTTTTTTTTCACAGTTTGTTGCTTTCTTACTAGAATATCTTCATATGACATTACAACTGAGAAAGTGCTTTTCTCTTTGCTTCTTCCCCCATCAGCTTTCAAATGTGTATCAATCAGTATCACTTTTTCTGTTATATTTTAAGTTAGCTAAAACGCAAAACTCAGGTGGAACAAACTGTTCCCACCAAGATGCCTTCCTGTTTCCTTTCCTGCCTTGCTTTGCTTTATCTGACTTTGTAACAAGTGGCAGTAGCACATCACCTTTTTATCTATGATACTGGTTCTTTTGCCTGCTTAGTCCATAAAATAAGATAATAGCCTCTATGAGTAAGTGCAGATGTCCTGGAACTGTACATTTACATTTTGAGATCATGCTGTTAGCTGGAGGGAAACCCTCCTGTTTTGTAGTCATTTAAGGGCAAATTAGAGTAAATACCCACTACTTAAATCAATAGAACACTCTGTAATCACCTTGAATAAAAGCTTTTTTCATTCATGAATCAGAAAAGCACTATTTAGCATTCTTACACTGCATAGTGTTGTGTTCTGAAAGCGACATATAGTGAAGAGCGAAATAGGGTTTTTTTCTAAGTCAGACTGAGACAAGTGCTGTTAGCTTTGCGTAAGAACCAATGGATTTCCTACTTCTGGAGTTTTAAGCAAACTTTTTTGTAAAAAGTTTAATTTAGAAAAGCATTCCAACAGACTTATTCCTTAGTTATTCATAGTCTTTCTCCTACTTAATCTTGCTGAGACAGATACTATGAGCTGAGGCATCCTGCATCTGACATAGTAGTCATTAACTATCAGCGTTATTCAGTCTCCCCAATATAGTATTCAACATCCCTATTACGTTACCACAAACAATCATCAGAACTTGAGGTAAGCAGTAACATACATTAAGTATGGTGCAGGTCATATTTGTCAAAAAAAGAATCCTAGAAAAGTCTGTATTAAAAATGAATTGCAGTTTTTGTTCTTTTGTCTTAATAGCTGATTTAATTAAGAAGAGTTTCAAGCAAATGAAAATGCATTTGCATTTCAAATAATTTCCTTATGAGTTTACAGGAATATAGTATGATATAGTTAGCAGAGTTCGCTTAAGAAAGGAAGAGAACTAGGATGCAGGAAGACTGAATTTTCTTTTAGCACTAGAGAGGATGTTTTTTCTCAGATTAGGAATGGCATGGAAATTCCTTTCTTATGAAAGTAAATTTGGAGTAAGCCTCTAATACTTTCCTAGGATTCTGGATAATGGAACTTTGTTCGCATTTAGATCAGTCAAGTGATGCTTTACAATTGCGGTCTTTAAAGTTTCTTTTCTGTCTTCATTTAAATCACATTTGGCTGGAGATTGCAATGATAGTGTTCATTGTTCCTTTTTTGGTGAATATTTCAAAACTAAACAGCAGGCATATAATACCACAGGACCTTGCTCCAACTTGCATATCTTCTTCAATATGTCTACCTGAGCTGAACAGCTGCTATCACCGAAGCATCAGAGTGCCTGATCGCCCATAAAGCTATGGTTTATTTTTGTAATTTTATGATTAAAAATACCTATGCTTGCAAGTCAGAGGACCTATGTGGCTTACATACACAATCGTATATGGCTGTGTTTCTTCCCTCCTGAACGCATCTGCCAGAACTCCATCCCTTTCTTCTTTGTCCACAGATCAGGAGTTTGTGTGCCATTTTTATTCTATTGGCATCTTGCAGTGGGAGGGATGCTGTCTAGCGACTTCTGATAGTCTTAGAAAACCTGCCTCCAACCCTCAGAGAGGTAAAGCAGGTGGCTGCTGTAGGAGTCTGCTGCTGCTTTTAGAGGTGACTAATGAGAAATGCTCAGAGCTGAAACACTGCTACTTCTGCTCTGTTTTCTTTTCCTTAGTCTTTTGATGCATTCCCAAACTTCATTTTGTATTTCTAATATTCTTGTGTGAAGATCAGATAAATGGGAAAGTTGTTCAAATATCAGGCAGTGCCCTTGACTACCTTGCCTTGGCAAACTTGGCCAAGGGTGACAGAGCATTCTAAAATAAATAAGTAAAAATGGTGGGGTTTTTTTTGTGTAAATACCACTGCTGTCTCTTTCAGTGTACATGGTCCGTGGTACCATATATGTTTATTTCTGATCTTTGATATATAACTGTCTATCTTCTAGTTACCCAACACTCTCTACAACACTATTTAAGAACAATTTTCATGTATAAATTCCTCTTTTTGATATGGTGCTACTTTTATTCCTAAGTATTGACTTAGGCTTTGTAAACATGATAGAGAAGCAATTGTTTTCTGTCCAATTAGCCCAACCTTTACCTTGGCCGTAAAACTTTATGCAAAATACTCCTTGCAGTCTTTGCAGTCCAATGAAACAAAGATATACTTATAACTTTTAAAGATATTTTGGCAAACTGCTAATAAGAGCTTTTTAAAAAATATAAGACCTTCAGCTGATGGAAAAGAGGGAAAAAAGACTGCAGTCTTGCACAGGCAGTAATGATGACAGCACCATTAATAACACGGATCATTAAAATTTATAAAAAGCTATTCTTAATATAGGATATAAATACATTTCTCAGGCAGAGCTATGAAATTTATAACTTTTTTATTGTCACCAGAGGACCTTCCTAGTGCTCTGCACCCCTCCACTGTCTGCCCTCCGTCATAAATCACTGTGTGGTTAATAACCTAGATTACAACTACCAGTTGCATTTACAGAATTAAATATTGACTATGTGAAAATGTTATTACATTTTTACTGATCGGAAGACCGCAGAACAGCCCTGCAGGACATGTAGCTGGACAGAAATATCAGTGTAATCTTTGTTAGAAACACAGTTATGGGATGCTTGGTAACAAGTGACAGAGTTTTCAGAAATAGAAAGAGGTGGTGGAAAGCAAACTCCTTAATTTCATACCAGGCAAGACATGTCAGCCAGAGCAAGTTATGTATTAAAGGCCACCTCATTTTTGGCTGAGAAGTTTCAAGGCTAAATGTATGAAGTAATTTTTAAAGGTAAATCCCTGTGCTGGCAGGGAGGTTCATCAGAAAATGTAATAGCATTACTTCTCAGATCTGAGAACTTGGTGAAACTGAGCTGCACGTTGGGGCTTCTGCCAGGTTGGTTGGGAGACTGGCTTAGGTTTTAATACTTAATGAACTGTTTCTCGTCCAACTTCATGTCTCTTTTTCTGTTTTCTCATTGGATGAATAATTCCCAGGGCCTCTTGGATTTCTTATTCTTCACAATATTCTTCAATTAATGTGACTGTTAGAAGAAAAATATTTTCTTATTAAAATTAATTTAGGATTTTGTCCATGTTATTTACCTAATTAATTCATTTACTCCTCCCTTAGAGTCCTTTGATATAATTTCATTATTAATGCAAATGTCTTGCCAAGATTCAAGAAAAAATCCTGTGTCCAGATAAATTGCCATTTTCCATGTCACTACCACATTCCTGAACTTCTTCCTTCCATCTGTACCTGTTTATTTTTTTGGTCGCTTCCTCCTGAGGGAAAGTTCAATGAGAGTCCTGCCTCATGTCGTGAAACCAAACAGAGAAAGGAAAGTTACTTTTGAAGTTTCCCAGACATAATTTCTCAGCTGCAACAGAGAAACATGGAAACACGGAAACAAATCCATGCTTTTGTGCTGCAATATATTTTAATAATTATTTCAATACAACTCAGAGTAATTAAATATTTTTCAATAAATCAGTGATTTGAATATTCCTTTGTCAATTTGAAATCTAAAAAGGGAAGTTTTAACTTATTATTTTGACCTGAATTTCCACATGATACCAAAACTTTTGTTAGGCATGTCTTCTTTGTCTCTGCACATTTTCATGCTTATCTCCAAACTGCCTTTAATTTGTCAACAAACTCTCTGTTATCCTGCTGGTAGACTGACATCAGTATTGAAGGAGGTGTTTCATTTCATAGGTGCAAGGATGATATCCTCTTTCTTTATCATGTGTATCTCCTCAAATCGTCCAGTCTCAAGAACAAGTTAGAGTTTTCAATCACTAACAGAACCCAAGTTTTGCCTCGTTTAAAGATTTGTAGTGAGCCTTTGCTGCATCTCAAGGCAAATCATATGGCAAAATGTCTTCATGGTGATGACTGTGGAAAAATCAGATACTACATTCCTTCTCCTGTTAAAACTCTTTCTGGATGGAAAGAAGAGGGCAGTTATTCTGGAGAGTCTTCTTGTAGATATACTTGCAAAAGTGCCAGATTTGTGAAGTGTTTCATTTTTTCCTTTGATATCTGACACTGCACATAACAGCCCTGGCCACTTGTCAGATGACTTTGATTAACAATTATTTTGGTGTCACTTTCCAAAATTTATTCCAGGTTAAGCTGGCATAGAAGTCTGTAAGTGAACCTTTACTGCAGAATGGTTTGATATCTAGTAATTAATAACTGATAAAGCATTTTCACAAAGTTTTCAATTTTCTGCATGCTAATATATTTAAGATTAAATCTTTTTCCTTTCTCTTCAATAATAATAATGTTGTAATAATACCTGACTTTTCCCAAGTTCTGTAGTACATTAATACAGTTCATTTTTATACCAAGGGGCTATGTAAAATCTGTTATCATTGAAGGAGTTGTCCACTTTTTAATTCTACTTTGCATATAGTTCCTGTTAGATCAAATGTTCTTGTATTATGTATTAGTGAAGAGCCTGATGGAAAGGGGTAGCAACCATGTTTGAGAGAGCAACAGGGAAAGAATTAGAAATGTGAGGTGTTGTTGAGTAGTTAGAAATACAGAATTGTGTACAACAACAGGGAATTGATATCCCTCTAGACACATGCAACAAACACTGAATAATTCTTACCAGAGAGAAGAAATGCTTGCCTTGCCTAAGAGTCCTGCTGTCACATAGTTCTCTGGCTGTATATATCAGTATGGGAAAACTTCCAAAAGATGACCTTTGTCTCCCAAATGGCATTTTGTATCTCATTCCTTGAGACATTGACACCTGAAAGCCTCCGTCTCTGTTTGCACGGCCAGACCATTTACTTCAGTGTCCTTTTGGTATGGTAGTATCACAAGAGAGGGATATATTTAGAGAGCAGAAAGAAAAAAATAGAGGTCAGGAAGAACAGTAGGAAAAAGATATATAAGGGAAAAGATGACAGCAGAAGCATAATTTTCACATGAAGGAGATGTATAGCATTTTAAAGCTCCAGGACACGTTGTGTAGGACCTTCTGGATGGCTCAGTCTAATCAAAGCATCTCTTAGGACAAGGAATATGACAACACCCCCATCTTGAGCCTCAAAATCAAACTCTGCTTCCTTCTCACTAGCCTTTTTTAACTAAAGACTATGAAAATGAGTGATGTATTGAATAGCTGCTCTTTTTCCCCCAATTAGGCTTAGTATCAGAAACTTTGACCACAGTTAAGCCGTTTCTCAGATTTCTTTTAATTACTTGAAATGTCTCAACACGTTATTAGAGTTAAGTCATTATGCTTCTTAGTTTGAATGGATTCAGACTTGAGGTGGGAAAAATAGATCCAAAAAACCTTATTAGGTGTCGTGGCACCTTGGTTTTATGTGTCTTTTAATGTATAATAGAGTCAATATCTCTGAATTAGGTGCCAATGTTAGGCCAATGAAATGTCTAAATATGGTATTCACACATTAAGCCTTGTTAGCAGTGTCACCAGCATATTCCCAGGAAAATGTCAAAGAGGATGCATTGTATCTCAAATCTAATGCTCTTTAGTCTTATAATGGAGGCAGGCATATGCCAACCTACATACAGTAACTCAGGAACTAGACTGTTTCCATAATTCAAGTGTAGCAGGTATACATGCTTCTAGAGCTAGCAGGAAGCTGAGAGTGACTCTCAACAATCTATGTTCTGCCCTACAACACTTAAATGTCTGATAACCTCAGTCCTTTCATAGACCATTGTCACTGATGCCTTTTAAAGCAAATAAAAAATGAGCCAAAATTTCAAAAAATGTATATTCTAAACTTGGAGGAGAAGGAAAAGAGCAATTGTATCCCTGTCTTCCCCTACTAGGCACAGGTGAAAAGACAGGAGATCTAAGACCTGTCTTGTGCTGTTTAAATGAAAGGTAAAATCATATGAAGGGGCGGGGAACAAAGACTTTTGGATGAAGTATGCCAGCAAAATTACAATGCGCCATACCACTATGAAGGTAGGTTGGGATGTGAAGGAGCTTGGGGCTGCCTTCAATTCAGGAGAGGAGACAGGCAGGACAGCATCTGGAAAGACTTTTGCAGTAAACTGAGTAGCCAAAGGCAAGTGAATCTTTGGCAGCAGGCTGGCCAACTTGGTGAGGCAGGATTTAAGCTGAAGGACCTGTGGGGCAGGGTCCAAAGTGGCAATGCTCATACCATTGCAACCAACTGGGGGATAAGTAAGGCCAACCAGAGCAGTGACAGATGTTTCTTAGTTGCCTCCCAAGATGAGCCATATCAAGTGTATGTATACCAATGCACGCAGCCTGGGGAACAAACAAGAGGAACTGGAGCTCTGCACCCAGTCAGAAAGTTATAATATCACAGGAATACCTGAAACATGGTGGGACAACTCACGACTGGAAGATTGTGATGAATGGCTATAGGCTGTTTCAGGGAAGAAGAGGAGGAGTTGCGCACTATGTTATGGAGAACCTTGAATGCATATAAGTCAACTATGGTGATTGTGGAAGCCTTATTGAATGCCTCTGGGTCAAGATCGGAGGTGTGATCTCCAAGGGGGATCTTACAGTAGGCGTCTGCTACTGAACTCCAAACCAAGACGATAAGGCCAACAAAGCAATTTTTGGGTCACTTAAGCAAGCTTTGAGTCAACACCTGGTGCTTATGGGTAACTTTAACTACCCAGACATTTGTCGGAAGAACAATACAGCAGCTCACGTCATCCATCAAGTTTCTGGAATGTGTAGAGGACTGCTTCCTCTTACAAATGTTAGATGTGCCAACCAGGAATGAAGCACTGCTGGACTTGCTACTCACAAACCAAGAAAACCTGCTTTGTAATATCTCAGTTAGTGATAGCCTTGGCTGCAGTGATTGCAATATTGCAGAATTTGGGATCCTGCTGAGCACGCTGAAGGTTAGTACCAAGACAAAGGTTTTAGATTTTAGAAGACCAAACTTCAGCTCACTCAGAGCTCAGCTGGGAGGAATTCCATGGGAAGCTTCCATGGAGGATAAAGGAGGTAGCGAGTGCTAAGAGTTTTTCAACTCTCTCCTGGAAGCACAAAACCAGTTAATCCCCTATAAAGGTAAGGGAGGTAGGCAGAGCAAAAGACCCCCTTGGCTTAACTGCGAGCTTCTGAGTCTGCTCAAAACCAAAAGAGAAGTGTACCAGAGATGGAAAAGCAGGTGAATATCCATTGAGAACTACAAGGGCATTGCCAGGATATGCAATGATGCAGTTAGAAAAGCAAAAGCTCAGCTCGAATTGAAATTGGTCAGAGATGTCAAAAACAACAAGAAGAAGTTCTTCAGGTACATAAACAACAAGTAGAAACAGAAGGAAAATATTGGCCCGCTGTTAAACAGGAGAGGGGAATTAGTTGCCAACAACACTGAAAAGGCATTCTCAACACTTCCTTCACCTCTGTCTTTGCCAGCACTGTTGGGCCCCAGGCCCTGGGAACAAAAATCCAGGTGGATGCAAAACCAGACCCACTGTCAGGGAAGGAAGAGCTGGTATGTGAACTATTACAGGAGCTTGACCCCTGCGAATCGGTGATCCCTGACAACATCCACGCAAGGGTGTTAAGCGAGCTGGCTGATGTCATTGCGAGGCCGCTCTCCATAATCTTTGAGAAGTCATGGAGATTGGGGACAGCCCAGAAGACTGGAGGAAGGCTAATGTTACCCCCATCTACAAGAAGGGCTTAAAGGAGGATCCAGGAAATTATAGGCCCATCAGTCTTACTTCAGTCCCTGGAAAAATTATACAATGAATCTTCCTGGAGGCTATCACAGGTCAAATGAAGCAGCGCATGATTGGGAAAAGCCAGCACAGATTCACCAAGGGCAAGTCATGCTTGACAAACCTGATCACCTTCTATGACAAAGTAACCTGTTCAGTTGATGTGGGGTGAGCGGTGTACATTGTCTACCTGGATTTCTTCAAGGCTTTCAACACAGTTTCCCACAGCCTCCTTCTTGAGAAACTGATGCATTATGGTCTAGACAAGTGGTCTGTGCTCTGGGTGGGGAACTGACTGACAGGCCATACCCAGAGGGTGCTAGTAAATAGCTCTTTTGCAAACTGGCAACCTGGCACAAGTGGGGTCCCCCAGAGATTGATATTGGACCCAATGTTTTTTAATATCTTCATAAGTAATCTGGATGATGGGATCAAGTGTACCCTGATGAAGGTTGCTGATGATACCAAACTGAGTGGCGAAGTGGACATTTTGGAAGGGAGAGCCACCCTGCAGGAAGACCTTGATAGGCTGGAACAGTAGACTAGCAAGAAGCTTACGAATTTCAACAAGGACAAATGTAAGGTCTTGCACGTGGGAAAACATAATCCAGGAATGCAGCACAGACTGGGATCTACCTGTCTGGGGAACTCTGTGGAAAGGGACATGGGGGTCCTGGTGGACAGCAAGCTTTATATGAGTGAACAGTGTGCTGCTGCAGCAAAGAAAGCCAACAGGATTCCGGGGTGCATCAACAAGGGCATCACCAGCAGAGATAAAGGAGTCATTGTCCCATTCTACTCAGCATTTGTCAGGTCCTGCCAGGAATACTGTGTTCAGTTTTGGTCCCCACTATACAAAAAAGGTGTGGACAGGCTGGAGAGGGTCCAGAGAAGGGCCACAAAGATGATCAAAGGACTGGGAAGCCTGCCATATGAGGAAAGGCTGAGAGAACTGGGTTTGTTCAGCCTTGAGAAAAGAAGGCTTAGGGTAGACCTTATCACCATGTTCCAGTATTTAAAGGGTGGCTACAAAGAAGATGGAGGCTCCCTTTTTACAAGGAGTCACATGGAAAAGATGAGGGGTAATAGGTACAAGTTACTCCTGGGGAGGTTCCGATTGGACACACGAGGAAAATTTTTCACAATGAGAACAGTCAGACATTGGAATGATCTCTCCAGGGAAGTGGTAAATTCCCCAACACGGGACACTTTTAAGATTCAGCTGGACAGGGTGCTGGGCCATCTTGCCTAGACTGTGCTTTTGCCAAGAAAGTTTGGACCAGATGATCCTTGAGATCCCTTCCAACCTGGTATTCTATGATTCTACGATTTTATGATCATTGTTTCTTCAAATCTTGGTTTGGTGTTTGTCCCTGTACAAAAATCAGAGCATATATTTAGTTGTAAATCAGAGCAACTCTGACTATAATAGAGTTTAAAGTACCATATATGACATACTTAGAAGTTGAAGTATTTCTTAGCTTAGAAAAGTGTTTGGACCATTAATTTGGGAGTTTTGCTTTTTCATTTTTTATATTAGAACAATACTTTTAAAAAGTTAAGAAACCATAACCCTGAGATGATAAAAAGGAAAACTAAAAGAAAAAGCCAAGAATTTTTCTTGAAACTCACTTTTTCAAATATTCCGTTCCCATGTAGTTTTCTTTCAAAAAATGTAACTGGCAGGCAGTAATGCAATGCATTTTAGTATCTTGAATAGCTACTTTACTGCTTAATGATGGTAAACTTGTATTTATTTGAACTATAATACTTGTGCCTGTGATAATCATCAAGTTTCCACTTAGACATATTGCAGAAGAGTTCCAACTTACTAATGCTAGCTATCTTACTAGATTAAACTATTCAGCCCTCTTTCTTTATTTCTTTCTCATTTTTTAGTTTTTGGATTATTTTTGCATTAGGAACTTGAGACAAGTTACATTGCTGTGTTTTATAGGTATGTTAACATCTTCTCAATACAAATAAAACTCCATAAATAACCTCTTAGGTTGCTATTTCTAAGAAGAAGTATGACAACGTCCAACAAAATTGCATATTGAATGCAGTTATTCTTCCAAGTTTACAATAAATATGAATAATATATATTTTTTTGTAAAAAAATAATATGTGGATATTTGTATAATGACATTTTTGCTCTTTCTAGAAAATATACTTGTAACAGTAACTGTTAGGAATTCATTGTTCTGCTCTCTGTGCACAGCGGCCTTCTATAGTGGCCTTCAACTGAAAAATATTGCCAAGAATTCCCCATAAAAAAAAATTGGGAAGGAAAACAGACATTCTCATGAGCAAAATCAAGACAGATTTTTCATTAGAAGTTTTTCTTCTGACCTCAGAGATCTTTCCCTGCTTACAGACTATTCTCTTTGGCTAGGGACGTAACTCCACTTTTCCTTCTCTATATATGCAGTCCAACTTTTGACAATTCCGCATCTTCTTTTTATTTTTTTTCCCAATACAAGACATTTTCTGTATTCAGCAGACCCTTTCAAAGACAGATTTTTGACAGATATTTTTATTGTTTCCCCCTTCCCTGGTCTTTCATATTTGCCCATTATCACTTGTGGAGCTAAAGAATCATCTCAACATCTTTAACACTTTCTTGCACAAGCCTCTCTTCAGATTATCTCAGATCAGAGAAATAGCTCTTCAGGAAAACTAGATATCCAGCAGTAACAATTAAAACCAATGCAGTTCTTACAGTATAGGAGGGGAAAGCCTGTAGAAATAGCTGGCTGATGCTTCACACAACAGTTAATAGCTTATTCATCACCTATAAAAGATGCAGAGAACGGGGTATCTATTGCAGCTGAGTGCAGTCAACTCTCAATTTCATTTGCACAATGGCATCCCATTAAATGGTATGCCAAATTAATGTTTGTATCTCTCAGTTGTTATATTCCATGTGAGATGGCACTATGAGCTCTTTGCATGATCAGTAGAGTTTCCCACCACCTGCTCACTTTCAGAGATGAAGGAGGCAAATAGGACCATCATTCTGCTGACAGGAGGGAAAATATCTACCTAGCAAATGATAGAGAATGCAACAGAAGTTGAAGCAAAGCATCTATTCTAAGACAGACTATGTGTTGTGCTAAGCCTTTCATAGCTCTTGGTAGGCTCGTGATACTGCGTTAATTCAAAAAGTATCGCAGATGAGTGCGGAACACAAAAATAACGCAAAACCTAAGCACAGAGCTTTCATTTACTCCTTGGAGACCTTACATAGCTTTTAGAACCATGTCTTTCTGTGTGTGTATGTATGTGTATGTGTGTTTGCATAGACAAGCATACAATAGGAGAATTACAGAATAAAATCTGTGTGTTTGTTTTGCCTTGATTCAACCTTCAAAATGAGCCAGTTAGTAGTGAACTCTTTTCATTTCTACCATACAATCTGTGAGAAATTGGGGAACTTGTCCTTCATAAAATATGATTCAGTTCATGAAAGAGTAAAACTACTAAGACTTATTTTTTCTTCCAGAAGAACCCGAACACTTAAGCCATCTGCATTCAGTAGTTCTACCATGCTGTTTATTCAAATGAGAATTCTTAACAAAAAGGTTACTTCATTGGGCCAGTTCAGCTTGTTTGCCCAGCAGGAGCGCCGCACTTTATTTAAGCTTTTAAACTCCATATCAGTAGCATGAGTTGATGTTTAGTGCACAATAGGGATACAGTATAGCCTAATATATGCATTTTTCCTTCGGAATTCTAATGGTTTAGTACTGAAGGAAATTTACACAAGCCTTATAGAAATTAAAGCAAGGCATTTATTTCATTCAGAGAATGCAGTGACTTCCAATGGTTGCACTGCTAAGGACTCTCAGCTTTGAAAGGGACCTTTTATTGTGCAGGAAGAAAGCTCAGATATAGCACTAAGCGAAAATTTCAGAGTCCAGATTAGCATGCCTAGCAACTCATTGCTGTGTACCGTTTTTTCCCAGTCCCCTACTAGCTGAACTCTTTCCGTACATCTTTAATTGATTGGGTTAATATAAACCCTCAGCACTACCAGTGTTTGTGTGGCCCCCATAATAAGGCTATTGTGTGCTTCTCTCTACTCTTGTGTTCCCTATTTAGGAATGTGTCGCTCTGAGCAGTTCAAAAGTGTGAGCAAATGAAAAAAGCCACAATCACTTCATTAATGATTTGTAAACAGAATATCCAGTACTGACGCCACCTGCATAGGCTTTCAGAAGAAAAAATACTGGATTTGCTGAAGCTCTGTGTAGAATCACTGTGGAATTTAATTCGGCAGAGTAAATAAATGCCCCAATTAACACTTTTACACTCAACCAAATGGTTGTATATAGAGGAAACAGTTTCTTTCTTCAAGGAAAAATTCAAAGGAGACATGGGATAAAGATAAAAAAGAACACCCCAAAAACAAACAAACAAAAAATAACCCTTAAATCTCTCCCAGCAAGTTTTACACAAGACAGCACATAGCAGTGGCTGGAGTTATAAAGGCAGACAGCAAAATGTGTTTAAAAAAGGAATGTAAAGTAAGAAAAAAGTTCACTGAAAATTTCAAAATAGCAGCAAATGTGTTTATAACTTCAGTTTGCTGCTGCTGTAGGCCTCATTAAAGCAAGCCTTTGTTTTTTCCTTTTCAAACACTACCTATTATGACAGCTAGAAACAGCTTACCAGCTGCATACTGTCATCTTGGCCTGCCAAGATATCATGTAATCATTCTCAGAGTTCGAAAATGGGTATCCACCACTGGCTTTGTGAAGATGTCAAAAAGCCTAAAATTGCTCTGCATGCATACAGTTCTAACTACACTGCATAGCTGTTGATTTAAGAAAGACTTTTAGTAAACCCTACTGAGGTAATATTTATCTACTGTATCTATCTAAATTAGAGGCAAGCTTCCTACATGGCAGCAGATATGCACAGTTTTAAGACCTGTCAAATACTCTGAAGCCCCTTCAAATGCAAGGAAGGAAAATAAGAGTCAGGCTTCTTTCTGAAATGCCAGGCTTTCAGTCACTCACCGATGCCTGCAATGACAACACAGACCCCCCTCATCAGCCAGGGGATCACCTGGCTCTTGTATCTGATCTGCTGTCCCTCTGTACTCTGCCTGCTGCTAAAGGAAACACGTTGCAAAGGAAGGAGACATGAAAAGGAAGCGCTGAGTATTTTATCCTGCATTTCTAAAACAGACTGTGTCACGTAACACCACAACATCCCATGAGTAGACAGTGGAGCGGGTCCACATTTTCACTGGAGTGGGTGAGGAGAGATTGTGACTGTGGTCAGAAACATCGTGTTGCACGGGGAGTCTTTTGAGGGACGAATGGCCTCCAAGTGAGGCATGGCTTGTACACCAGCACTGTTTTCTTCCCTATAGCCAGGAGAACAAAGACAGGGTTTCTCCCTTCAGGGAAGGTTTTTGAAACACTGATTCTTCTTCATGGAGATGAAACAGTTGCCCATCCTGAGGTATATATTGCCCCTCCCCATTCTCCTGTTTTGCAGTGCTCTGTATGATGCACTTGTGGGCAGGGTGAAACAGGCTCTGGCAAACTGAAACACAACAGGAGAAAATATTTTCTGTGAAAAGATCAGTTCAGAGCTCAGCCACAGCCAAAAATAGCACACAATCTCAGGAATTTTCAGGAAAGAAACAGAACAAAGAAGAGGATGTTGATGTGTTGATTGAGGTGGGGTGGGGGGAAAATATCTTCAATATTGTAGGCAGTGCTCCTCCTGCCCTACATTTATCTGAAACAAGAAGGGGTGCAGAAAGGAGACAGAAGTTTAAAATGTTAATAACATACCTTCACCAATGAAAGAGTCCGAATTAGTTCCAAAAGGACTTGGGGACTCCTGAAACCCTGCGGAAAGATCAGTCATCTTCACTGTGTAGCATGAGGTGCCATCCATTTCCTGAATGTTTGACTATCCCTCATTTTAATGGTTTATAGACCATTGACTAACTGTCCCATACAAAGATGTAAAGCAGGAGTAACGGAAATGGAACATAATTCTAGGATCCAGAGGTTATATGGGCTTGCATCAAGAAAAATATTGGCATCATATTACTGTGAAGCTCTTTGTCATTATTGTTGGCTTCTCAGTTGTCACATTCAGGCTTATGATAGTTTTATGTTCTCCTAAACCAGAGCTCTGAAGCATGTTTTTGCAAAGTTTTGGGTTCTCCTTGAAAGACTGAATATTGTAAGCAAGGTCTAAAGGTCTGCAAAACAGCTCAAACTGCTATACAAATTACTGAGCAAGGAGAACCCTGAGGTAACCTGAACTAGCATTCCTTGCAGGAGATGCAACAAAGCACATCAGAAGAGTTAGAGAAAGCATGAGTTAAAGGACAAATAAACCTAGTATGTGTCATTAGCAATTCAGTCTTCCTCCAAAGATGGAGGTTTCTCAACAGAATAGTTCTGGATGGAATAGTTAGAAATATAGCTGGTTTTCTTGCATAATATATGTAAGAATCAATTATGCTAAGCAACTGCAGAAAAACTTGTGTTTCCTGAAAGGTCTCACAAATGTACAGGCAAGATTATTGCCTAGACTACTTGCCAGAAGTCAACTTCGTCTCCTATTTTAATAAACTGTTGGAAAGTATAACTGACAATTTAATTATTGCACATGCCTCCAGCACCATTACAAAGCAAAAAGACACATATAACCAACATCATTCCCACTTTAGGAATGTGTGCAAAATAGGGATGGATTCAGAGGATGCTGAAGTGAGCAAGCTCACCAGGTGCTCACATGGTACTCACGGTTATCATCTCAGAGAAGTCTATTCTGTGACATGCTTTCAGTTTTAATTTCTTGGTTCATTTCTTTGGATTGAGGCCTAGCCACATAGCAATCCTTTTGGTTGTCCTGATTCTTTTAAGAGGAAACCCACACATAGGTAAGAACGGAGTTGCAGTGTGTTCCCACTTTAACTGCTGAAGAGACCAGGACAGGAGGGAATACCACAGAGCCCACCCTCCCCATTGACTGGACACAGATTACATTTTTCCGTGCTGTGATTGTAGCATATATTAGGGAAAAATGCAAGATGGTTTTTCCAGAAACAGTACTGCAACCCTAACACATGGAATGACAGCACGATTTTTGGACAAGTTATTCTAATAAACATGACTTCTGAGAAAAGGCATTCAGAGCCTTTGGAAGCCAAAATAGCAGACAGCAGCTTATATGTGCCTTAAACAGATTGAGCTGCACCGGAATTTTCTAAAGTATGTGCTTTCCTATGTGTTCCTTTAAGAAGAACAAGAAATCCGAACAGGACACCCTGTCCTCCAGTTTGATACTTGGCCATATTTGCTGGGTTGTACCTTCTTTCAATTTTACCATGCCGAAAATGCAGTTTCTGATAGATAACCAAACCAGTGTAACCCTCTTGCCCAGGTGAGTTCTGATTGTTGTAGTCACTGAAGTTATATACTCACTAAAAATAGTGAGTTACATCCTATCCTAGAAAAACTAGCTGAGTCTTGAGTAATTATTTGGAAATCATTTATAATGAACAACCTCTGATTGTTTGTAAAGTGTCGTTGAAACATAGTATTTTGGTCTTTCAGGACAGACGTTCAGAAACAGATAACAGGCTTCCTTGTAAGTTTGTGAATGTAAGCTAAAGCTTCTTATGACTCAGTATTATTAAATTCTATGCATAATGATAACTTAAGCTTTAGAATGACTATGTAATTCTTGCGCTTCAGTAGACAAGCAAAGAAAATAGCGTATAAGAGGTATGATTCCAAAATTAAATGTGTGGGTTTGGGAAGAATGTCAAATAACCATTCTGACCCAAAATAATTTATTTGTACAACTTTGTTTCTTTCATTAAAAAACAAATATCTCAAACTAGCCTGGTAGTAGTTACTGCTTTTTTAGGAGAAAACACAGAAAACTGCTTTGCAGAAATCAGCGTTCGGTTGTGTTTTTTTCTTTTTCAGGTCTACCTTTCTTTGGACTTTGCCAAAACTGTTATGTTCCCTAGAGTATGATGAGAAATTATATTTGTGGGATTTCAAATTATAGTAAAAGGAAATTGCACAGTGACCCTTCCTTATGTGCAAGCAAATCTTATAATTTTCTGCTGGAAAGGGAGTGTGTGAGAGTGTGTGATGCCTTTGAGAAAAGAAGCAGCCTTTGGCAATGCTAGCAAGCTATAGCCTACAAAATAATTTCATGAAGCTGAGCATTTGATTCATTTAGGTGCTCATGCTCATCATTATTTTGAAATTTGCTAATTCCTGTTACACTATCTGTAAATACCTCATATTAGGCACATATGAGAGTGTGACAAAATCAATTCTCTGCACTATAAAGTTGGGTAACTCATTTTTGAAAGAAACCAAAAATCTTAGCTTTCTTAAGGACTGCGGTCAAAGATTTACAATTCCACTTGGGAATGTTTTCTAATCTACCACTGAAGGTAAATGGAAAATCATAGACAGATTTTTCCATTCCAGAGAGCCACTGAATAGGGAGGAAAGGCTGCTGTTCTTTGCAGTTGTGAACAGCAACAGCTAAATTCACTCATCTCCCTCCACTTCCTTCATCATGAATTCATATTACTTCACATATTTATGTGGCTTTTGTTAAGGTGTAGGCAAATATAATAAAGATCAGAGGAAAACGGCGTAATGAAAGGCGTTTTTCAAAATGCATGTCTGCTCTAGTCTTCTTTGTGACTGACTTACTTTTTATTTTTCATGTTGTAAAGCTATGATTCACAGCTATGTCCTGCCTGATGGACTCCAGAAATCTCACTGAAACTGAGAAAAACAACTATTTCAATTTGTGGTGTGATTTGTTAGACATATCTGGACATCTTGAAATTGTCTTTGCAGAGGGAGGTGGTGTTTGGTGGAAAAGAGTTCAGACTTGTCCGACTGTTTTTTTCTTGCAGCTATGCAATATTTCATCAGTAACCAAGTGTAGTGGTAAAAATTGACTTTTTCAGCTTTGTATTAAACTGTGAAAAGGACATTCATACTTTCCCTGTCTCATTAATAAACAATGCATAATGAATATGATAATAACTAAACATTACTCATATTTTTTAGTGTCTTTTATTTAGATTATAATTGCAGAAAGGTTGATTGACAACCTATAAATAGTACATTCAGACATCAGCTTGACTACTTCTGTTCAGCTTGACACTGAATAAAATTAGCAGCTAACAGTATTTAAACAGGACTACAATACATTTTCCTGAAAGCTAAGAGAAACTTTTGGTCTAAGATGGACATGACCACTGTGGGGCACAAGACCTTCAAATAACCACTAACCTGGATGTGGTTGTGTTGGCTCCCTCTGAAGGAGCACCTGCTTAATTCATTCCACAAGCCAAAGGGGGTGCTATCGGCTGCCTCAGAAACTACTTTGGGAGCAGGGAATGAGTAGAAGGTGTGAACTGAGTTAATTATTTAATTGCGTTTTGGTATATATGTCTGCTTGCTTGTTTTAACCTATGTAGGTGAGTGAGAATGGAAGCTTGAAGATGAAACGTAGATTTTTTTCTTCACTATAAGCATTTTGAAGCACTGCTTAATATACTACATAATGAAAAGATTGTGAGACTCAATGTGTATCTCATTGTTTTAATTTGGCAGGTCTTAGATGTTTGATTGTGCATTCTGTATCTATGCTTTCTTCCCCCGAGAGTGTAGATTAAACACATACTTTGTATGTGTATTCTGCGTCTCAATTATCAAATGTATTTAAGTGGTAGAAGCTGTACTGCCACTATATGTAGAAGGAACTTGTCATTCAGAAATAAAGGAAAAGCAGGAAATGTGGGCTACTGCATTATTTTTCCCCATCAGGAAGGAGTCATCTGACATTTCTGCGTTTTTTTTAGTAAGTATTTACTTTTGCTAGCTTCACTAGAAAGCTCGTTATTCTTTAGGGCAAGAAAGTTTGAAAATAGCATGCTTCAAATGTATTTTACTTCCTGATAGTGAGTGGCACTGCTAGTTTGATCCCTGTGTGTTAAAATATTATCAGCTCTTTTCTTACCAAGAGTAGATCCTTTCAAAGATGAAAACTTAAACACGGTTTTTACTTCAGACTTTTTATTGTGACCCTTCAAACAGGAGGAAAAAAACCCTCACCATGCAGTTTACAATGAGAAGAGTAATCAAGAGATCTTTTCTATTCATATTTTTATCTGGCTTTTGTCTTTCTTAGCTGTTTTGGTGACATTTGCTTTGAAAACGTAGGTCTTTGTTTTTATCCTTCTTGAAAGATTATAATTGATTCGGTTGCCGTCTATGTGCACATGATGAGTATTTGTTGTGTAGATGGAATCAGTACTGGCAGAATATTGCTGCATGCTGCATGTTGCATTATTCACTTTCATCTGCATGCAGCTCATGGCTGGCAGGCTCCTCACAGCTACCTTTAAAGTGGCTTATCCAATATAAAGCTCTGGCTTGTTCAGTAGGAAGTCTAGTAGATCAGTTGTCATATTGGAAGCCTCCTGCTGAATTCAGGAGAGAATACAGGAGAGGGGGCATGCCAAGGTCTGATAGAGGATTGTTTGAGATGGCATTACTGTGCTCCAAAAAGCTCTGGTCATTTCTCTTCAAGTTATCACTTTGTCTGAAGAGCAAAACAAGGTTGAATTGAGCAGGCATAAATCCTGGGATAGAAACAACCTGTATTTTTCCATTCATTATCACATGCATATTACATGCATATCCTGTGCAATCCAAAGAGCGAAATGATGTCTTGGAAAGCAGATATTGGTAACTCTGTTTCATAGTGCATAAATACCTAAAATAAATCCTGGCAAGTCTCACATTTGTGCCTTCGACCTTTTGTGAGAATCATCCAGCTGACTTCAAAGTGATGGTATAATACTGAAAGTCAATGGAGATGCTTTTCAGTAGGACGCTATGCAGTCTGAAAATTTCATCGCAAGACCATTTTGTTAACTTGAGGATTTCTGTTCTGGCATTGAAAGAAAACCTGTGATGAATTTATAGGCAGCAATTCTGAGTCCCTAGCTGACTTCTCCAACTGGGAGGTTACTGCCCCCACTACAAAATGGGAACATGTGTCTGCACCTCAGCTGCATCAGCAGGAAATCTCAGGGCTTACATCACCAGTGGCGGTGGGCTGATGCTAAGCAGCCAAACTTCTTACTCGGTCAGCTTTGCCCTTTTGCTGACTTTGTTGTTGGGGAAGAACAGACCGGTGGGGTACTAACATCTTAAGCTTCTGCACAGCATGACCTGGAGCTTGTCTCATATTGAGTCTGGAAAAGGTCATGTGGGAACAAAATGCAGTAAATAATTTTTGCATTGGGAAGTGTTGTTAAGCTTTGCTGTTTAACTCTGACTGTGATACTTAAAGCTTACTTACATCAAACTTGCTCTCACGACCTGTGCTAGCCAGGAAGATTACAGTTTTGACAGTATTTTGATGTTTTTGCACTGGCAAAAGAACTTTAGACAACAAACATTAAAGACCTAACATAGGACTGACTGAAAAAAATCCTCTTTTCAGCTCCTGCATATAGCCTTTTCCCTACCCAACTGCATTATGGGAATTTGTGTACAGGGGGAGCCCTTAGTGTATAGGAGGTATGCATGAAGCAGCTGGCAAAAAAAGAATGAAAAAAAGTAAAGGAAATAGAAACTTGATATTGCTTTAAGAAGGTTTTGGAAACAGTAGGCTGACCTAAGATGTAAAAGGAAGAAGGGTATTTATGATGACAGCAAATTTCAATGCTATCTCTATAATGCTTACTCCTTACACTGAACGTATACATGCACTATGTTATATTAAGTCTTCACCTGAGCCCTAAAAGTGGATTTTAATTGTCTCTCTTATACAGATATGTTAGTTACTTCCTGAAGCCCTCACCAGTGAATTAGCTGCCATGCAGAATTCTCCTGCCTTGCTGGTCATCTTGTTTTTCTAATCTTGACCTAATTCCTACGTGTTAATTGCTGACAGTGTATCATCTCTTTTCTATGTAAGTATTTTGCAACAACTGTTGTTACAACTTTTTCTGTGTTTACATTACATATCTTTCTTTAATTCTATTATATATTCTTACATTTCATTTAGCAATTAAAGACTAATTTGCTTTATAGAAAAAGTACATATTTAACACCTAACCCTATTTCATGAAATGTTTGCAACTAAGAAAGTTTCAGCAGTAGGTTAAAATAGCCAAATACGCTATGGTATCCTGATAAAAATAATTCTTCAGTACAGATGGAATGCTAACCACTAGAAATTTTCAGCAAGATACTAAATATCTTTACTTCATCTGGTAGCTTGAGTTAGTTTGCCTTACGGTATGGTACTAGTTACATTTGCAAGTTACACTTTTTTGAAGTATTTCACCCACTGAGAGGTTACTATCTAGATGTCCTTTGAAATGTGTTTCTTCTCCTGGTATTGTTGTCACTGCCTTCATTCAAAAGTGTATAATGCAAATTGCAACAGGGAAGGAAGGAAATATTGTGTATAATAAGAGCAAAAAATGTTTATTCACAGATTTCTGAAGGGCTGCTCACACAAGACACTTGCAGAGTTTTTTTTGCTTAAGGCTGAGTTTGTAGCCTTAGGTTTTTCAGCTTTGCTCCCCTTCCCTGCAAAGCTAGGATATACTGAGATCTGAAACAATATGTTTTCTTTTTCTATAATGAGGAAAAATAATTTTGATAGATTAGAATTCAAAAGAATAGCCTAGGTAGTTAAAAAAACTGATTCTGTTGCAATTTTTTCGGGTTTCTTATACTGTAATGAACTTGCACATTGATTAATGTTTGTCTGTTAAGGGCCTTGCCATTAAAATAACATGCAATGCCTTTTGATGTACTCATGATCTGGCCGTTCCTGTATAAGTTAGGTTTTTTTAAGAAACTGGAAAATTATTAGGCCAAGACATTCTCAAGAAACATATTTGTTTGCCATTTGACCACTTCCTTTTTATATTTGAAACTAAAATGATTTTAAAATACAGTAAGTCCCATTAATGTGTGTGGGACAGAAAGCACTATTGTCTAATCATAAAAAGTGAGAAGTAGGTGTTTTCTTTTGTGCGTACCAAATAGAGTGACTGTAAAAAACAAGGAAAAAAAAAAGCTACTATAAGGATTTAAGTAAGTACAAACTATTGAAGAACGAATAAAATAAACAACATTTGCTAAGTTAATGCTGTTTCACCCATTTGCATTTTCAGAGAAAAATAATAGCTTAAGAGCTATATTTCAGTTTATTTGGGGGAAATTTCATTTATTTCCTTCTAGGCAAGGGATGACAAGAAATTTTTAATGTATTTGTAGTATTGTTAGAAATTAATAATTCATGTTGGTATTATTATTAAATTGCTGTCAACTAAGGATGAATGCTAATCATTTTGCCTAAAGGAACACATCCTAGCAGTACATCTATTTGATATCAAGGTGCCAATTGACTCTTAAATGAAATATTTGGACTTCTTCGACAATTCATGGATTTTTAAGGATCTATAGTATATCATGAAGATTTTCATTCATTTTATGCACTCTCCCTCCCAAGAAAGTATGCGTATATGCAGGCACATAGCAATAGTCTGGTCACAAAACCTGGAAAGTGTTGTCTGTCCATACATGAGGACTTTTGTCTCTCTTACATGTCACTGAAAATTTCGGTCAAAATGTACTGCTAAAATGTATACTAAACCTTTCAGAATGATTTCTCTGTCTTTCCTTGCGCTTGATACGGTGCTGAATCATTGCCAGGGTTACACACAGGGAATAGACCAATGCTGAACTCTCTCAAAAAATTATTGTGGAAATCATACAATGTTCTGATTTAACTTACAGCACTGTAAGTACAAAACTGTGTAAAAACGTAAGATTTTATTCCAAATGTGGCTGAAAACCAGAAATTCTTTTGACATAGAGATGTCAGATTTTAGAATGATAATGACAGTTAGTTATAATAATATGCTCTCCATGTTTGACATTGCCTTCTGCTGTACAGTGTTTCTGGGATTTCTGTGGATCAAGTTTTTTTTGAGCTCTGTTTCTTGCTGCTGACCCAGCAGTGCTATTTTGCCTTCATTTATTATAGTTGTGTTATATTGCAAATATCAAAACATATTTGCAGAAATTAAACCTCAAACCTTACACAAAGGGAGATTTTACCAATTCTGAGTGTGGGAGCAGTGGTTTATCCACAGTGTAGTTGGCAGCTTGAAATATGTAGCTTTCTTTAGTTGCTAGGGCAGCACACGTGTTTGTGTCTGTCATTTCCAACGCACTCCTTCCAGCTTTACAGTAGAAGCCTGGAAATCACAGCACATCGTTGTTACTACTTGGAAGTCATCCCCTGTCCTGCAGGTAACACATACCCAAGACTGATTCTGTGAAGCCTGTATGGGAGGAGGGGAAAGGTGCTAAATCATTTTCTCTCCAGAATTTTATTTACCAGCCTTAGATGCTGCTCTGGAGAGAGACTTTGGACTGAGCTACAAAAAGAGTCGAATTAGCAGGTAGTAACATCCCAAATACCAAAGTCAGAATTACACACTGCTGCTGATCTCTTGTCTAAATAATTTTGACCACTTGGGGCTAAGCCTCACCTCTTCACGTGGCATGCAAAAGAAAGAGGCATTTGTCATTCTGGTGTTTCAAAGAGTGTTTCTGAAAAGCTATCCTGCTTCAGCCTCTCCTTTTTGCTATAGAAAAGCACGGCTAGGCAGAGTTAAATGGATTAATTACCTTTTCAGTGTAAGAGAAAAAAGAAATAAGAGTCTTGTCTTTATCTCCTCTGATTTCAGAGGCTGACTAGAGGCTTTTCAGATGCGCATATCCCTTTAATGACTTAATCATCTAATTAGGTGACTTGCAAAGGCTATTGGCAAATGAGCAGAGGGTTATTTTCTAATTCCCATGTATCTGTTGATAGAGCAAAGGATTCTGGTATAGTCTCTGTCCTTTTCCCCCATTCAAGGTTCTGGAGATAAAGAGTTAAGATTAAAGATGAACAAGCTCTTTGAATAGGAAATGCAAACTGGCTAAGAATGTGTTATTTTCATTTTAAACCTCTGCAGCTTTTTAGCAACAAAGTTGGCTTAGAGGATAGGTTTAAACCACTTAAAACAATCCCGCAATTTTGAAGTTGCCTTTTCAATGCACCCACTTGATATGCGTCAAACTGGCTTTAAGCCTTCAGTTGTGTTGATCTCGCACATTTCACTGCGTGTTAAAATGGGCAATTAGCAAATGTTCTGTACATGTGAACACCGAATCAAAATACAGATTTCTTCTGTGATCATGGGAAAGCACTGTTGCCTAAAGCAAGTAGCCAGGAAACAACATAATGTGAGTTTCTATCTAGCTCAAGTATGGAGTCCTAACCTTTGTTAGTTTGGGATGTGTGGGCTTCATTACATGTTAAGCCCGGTATCTGTGCTTACTTGTGGCATTTCAAACATATCAATTTCACCTTTACAGTAAATGCCAGGAAAATACTGTGCCCTTTGATATTTCAAAGTCATGCATTACTGTGAAAGTAACACTTATTTGAGGGGACCAGAGAAAGTTGTCTAAATCATGACTTAGCAATATGGATGTTAAAATAATTCAGGGGTGTTTAAGGTCACGGTGGGAGATTTTCACATGTAAAACCAATTATTTTTGTAATTCTGAGGCTCAGGTGATGCTGCCAGGTATGTGAAAATCTCAATTCTTCCTACATATTTCTACATTTTTTGGTACATCTTTTGGATATTAATGGTATTTCAACACATTACCCTATGGACTACTGTCGCAAAAATCAATTTAAATTAAACAGAGTAAATGTAATTAAGGAATAAACTTAGCCTTGTGTCTGCTATGATGTCTAGAAGATTGTTTGGGAATGTTTGAGCTGAAGGAGTTGTCAAAATCATGAATTTTCAGGAGATATCAGTAACCGATTATGAGTTGATATAGACAGCCCGTCCGCAGGATAAATAGAATTGTATCTTAGTTGTATCTTAGAGTTGCACAGGCTTGTAGAGAAAGCGGCTATGGCAAGTTTTAATGAGTTCTTACATTAAGGAACTCTTCAGCTCACCCAGCACCCATCATCTCCCTTCTGGGAGAACATGCTCTTCAGTCTTTACTCTGCCACACTGTGCAGGAGTTATCCACCTTCAGCCTTTCCTCTAAGCAGTTAATGTGGTTTCACCACTTTTGCTGAGCAGTCATTGTTACTTTTTACAGAATTTGCCCACTGTTTTCAACAGACTTTCCCTTTAAGATATGGTGAAGTGCCATCTCCTGAACTGTTTAAAAACTATGGGTTATCAAGCCACTACACACTCCACTGAAAGTTCGCTTGCACCAGGAAAGGCTGTTGCCCACTAAGTCTGTTAAACACGTGATTTAGATTTACAACTTGTACATTATATTCATCCTGATTCCTTGTCTGTGTCGTAGTTTTAGACAGAGCATGGCTGTGGCATAGTTTTGTAACACAGGTACCTGCAGTCCAACTTTGCCTCAGCTGCCAAGAGTGACTGTGTATTAACAATGCAGCCATCCAGCTCCATTAATCAATTACTCTTGTCAAGTTTTTGTATGGTTTTGGTGGATGGATCTAAAAAAGACTGCATTGTGTGTCCATTGTGGGACTGCAGAGTGGAGGTCCAATTTGAAGTGCAGTGATTTCTGTCTTCTGTGTTCGATCCCGAATGTTTTACATGTTGGGATTTCTTTTCCTGACTGAGAAGATGACCAGAAAATAAATTTCATTTTGTCTCTCTTTTTTCAGGCAAAACAGCTGGGTTTGGCAAATGTACTTTTTGTGTTAAGCATACTTCGTCATAATTCCTGTAAAACCTCTTGTAATGTGCTTTTTCTACAGCTTTCTGTTATTCTAGAGAATTATTATTTTGAAAATTTGAAATGTTATTTGTAAATTGGATACATTATTGTTGTGATGAAAGCAGCCACTCGTTTGGAAATACCAAAATTACTTGTTTCATTCCAGCTCAGAATGAAAATATTAAAAAACATATCAAAAGATATGTATGAAAGAGAAAGTCCTACTTTTGACTAACTGTAGTACTTTTTAGGGGATAGGGAAGAGATAAGAAAAGTAATTAGAATGTATACCAGTCAAATCTATTTTTCTTTTGTTAGGTAATGTAGGTCTACAACAGAACAAATAATTTAAAAACATTAAAAAAGCTTAGTTGATCTGCTCAGCCACATCTGTCCCTTCTCTTTCATTATTGACATAAGTGGCTTAATATACCATTAAACCAAACTCTATTCTAAAATATATATAAGACCTGATTCCTGCAGTACACTGACTGATGTCCTATGAATTCCAGCTCAGGCCTCACCAGCCATATGGACTCATATTGTGGTGTTCATTAATATTGAATCCAAAAGTTCTCAGTGAAAGCTTAGAGACTTCTGCCTCTCTTGGTATGGAAACACAGCGTACCTGCCTTAGACATTGTCAGTCCTAGAGGCCTGTGGTTTTTTGGAATAAATAACTGGCATAATACAACATTTATGCGTTAGTGTCATTAGCAGTAATAAGAGGTTCTCTGATAAATTCATCTACAGGTTCATCTGGGAAGTGGTGATGGTCCAGTAATTTTTATTTCAGGTGTATCATCAGCTGATACCATCTGCTCTTCCTTATATTCTATCCTGATGCTGCTCCCTGTCTGAAGTCTGCTTGCCACAAATGTTCCTCCATACCCTCCAGTTGATTGAGATTGCATTCTGGTCCTGCTTTTTGATGTAGGGTGACTCTGTGGCCTCCTGTCCACATATGGCATGGAAGAACAACTCTCATCTCATGCAGTTCACACGCACAGACTGATATTGATAGAAGAGGAGAAATGATTTAAAATGGGTGCTCAAAACAGTGCTTTCTCCAGCATTTAACAGGAATAGGTTTTGCCTACATTTTTCCCATAGGTGAATTAGTTTAAAACTGAGTGCTGAGGAAAGCCTTGTTTTAGTACTATGTATTCATTTTTTTAGCATCTGGAAGAAATAACCTTTTCTCAGACGTTGAAAGCCTGGTTAGAAGCACAGGCACTGAACTTCAATTTTGAAGAGACGAGAGTGAGTGTGTGCTGGGAATAAAGGTGTACCCAGATGATCCTCAAGCATGCCTCTTCCCTGAGAATGGGAGGCGTGTGGGGAAAGTGTTTTTAGATGTTTTGTGAAACAAGGCCTGAGTGTGCCAGTAATGCCAAGATTGATAGAAAAGTGGTCCATCCAAGACTATTAAATATTCTGCTTCACAAAATCATTAAGCCACAAATCACTGCAAGTGGGAGGGTATTCTATGGAAGTCCTACTATGCATTTTTTTACATGTATGCTGTATTCTGGAGAAGTATTACTCTATGTATCCATATTTCTCTCTGGCCATCCTGCATACACTGCCATTAGAGACTCAGTACTGAGTGAGATGCATCAGTGGTCTGATCAAATATGGTAACTCTTGTGGGTTTTTTGTTTGTTTGAGTTGTTGGTTTTTTTTAAATATTAACAGTACTGGAGCATCTGCTGAAGATCCGTCTGCCTGTGGGAAATGTACCTAATTTAATAAGCTGTCATTACTGTACAGTCCCAGAGCAAGTATCACAGGCCCATCACATACTTCTTAGTGACGGTAAATTTACAACCAGGCATGTCTGCAGTTAAGTGAAGTGGTAGAGGTATGCATTTAACTAATTATTGATGGGCAGATTAAAATAGTAGCTCACAAATTCTGGGTAACAAACCGGTACTCTCAGAACCGCTTGCTGAGTCTCAGAAGATGCTTGGAAAGAGTGAAAAAGGGTGAAGTGTGCCTAAATGAAGATTTCCTTTTCGTGGGGTGCTGGGAGTGACACAGGAGAAGGCTGGTTCCCTTTGTTCCCTATTGAGGATCCTCCGAGCAGGAGCACTCAGACTTGTTTGGAGGATCTAATATCCGATGTGAAACAAGGAGCGCATGTATTGTGCCTGTCGCCAGCGGCTCTATTAGAAACAATCGGTCCTTTTCCACGGCTACATGGCGCGTGATGTAATTCCATTTTCTTCCTGACTGCAGGAAAGGAAAATCAAGTAATTAAATGTGAGAAATCACCAGCCAGGGGGGCCCTTTCTGCTTGGGTGGATTTCCCAACACAGTTGCCCGGCCGCAAAAGCCAGAAGCTGGCCCGGGGAAAGTCAGCACGGCTCTGGACAAAAGCATGACACTGCCCATGAATGCACCACGTACCAAACACAGTTTGTTGTCAGGAACTGACAAACCAGCCATGTCCAGCTCAAGTGGCCCTACTTCCCATCGGCTTGAAAAGGCCTGCCGGTGAGGAGGCTTCGGTCACAGCGCTATGCTTTACGCTCCCAGCCCCATTGTCCCGGGGCCGCAGGTCCCGGGCGGGAGGCGTCACCACCCCACCAGAAGGCGACCAGGGGTGGTGGGACTGGGGGTTGGAAATGGACCAGGGGAGTGTGTGTGTGGGGGGGTGTCCTGAGGAAAAAGCATCCTGCAGCCAGGAGCAGCCTTGATCACAATGACCTTGTCTCCCAGTTTTGGCTTCCCAGCCTATTGCGGCTTTAAAACCCATATTTGCACCACATCTCCCTCTTCTGCAGGCTGCAGGACATTGTGGTTATGACATGCATAAAATCTTAGTGCCGAGAAGCATTTATTTGGGTTTTGTAAAAACCTGTAGCAGAATTCAAATGTTATGTATGTGGGTAATAAAGAGTGTTATCATATATAGCCTTTGCTTTCAGAAAGCCCACACTGACTAGAAGTGAATGAAACTCCGTGAACAGGCAATAAAACTGTGGAGAATTTAAGCCACAAGTTTGGTGGGAGAACTAAAGTCATTTTAGTTCACTTTGATTACTCTTTTTAATAGGTAGCTTACGAGGAGCCTATCACCTGTTTTTTATAAGTAACTATGTTTGACATTTCAATTTCGTTCTTACAGCTTTTAATACATTTTTTATCTTGTACTCTTCTACAGATAATTTACTTCCCAGTGTTTCTTTGTAATAGCAACCGGAATGGAAAAAAATGTTCTCATTTATGTGTAAATTTTGTTAACAAACTCATCTGCATAAATCACATTTCTTCTCAAGGATTTTATTGTGCAGTAGCTGCTTTTTCACTAAAGTTAGAACTTTAAAACAGCTTTCAAAATCGGCTTGAAAGTAAATTACAAGGAAAATAAGATCAACAAAACAAAACATTTTGATTTTGGCTTTAAAAAATAGAGGAGAAAGAATCAAGGCAATAAAGGGTATTAAGGCTAAGGAAATTGTTTAATACTTACGTGTTGTTTACGGGTTTTTGAGGGTTATAAATGTGTGACTCCATCCTTGTGTACTTTTTAGCAATTGAAATGTGCGGTCTATTGTGTCTTGTTTAAGCACACTTGAAGAACATAATATAGAAAAAAAGATATTATATCCATTTGTTCCTTCTGACTCCAGATATAAGATGAATTAACACAGAACAACTTTCTTTGCCAGGCTGGCAAAAAGTGGCAAAAATTGTATCTCAGGTTAGGACCTTTTGTTCCATTGCCTTCACAAAAAGTGTGAAACTGTGTGAATATGAATCAAAATGTGGATATCTCAAACTGTATAGCAAATTCATTGGCATTATAGGCAAGGCTGCTTACTGGTGTTGCTGTTACTTGCTCAGAGGTTCACTGGAGATAAAGGCTATGGAAATCTAAAATAATTTTGGTAATGACTTTTTTTTTTTTTGTTGCCCTTAATATTCTGTGTTTCAGCAGTCTGGGATGGAAATGAGAACACAGAATGCATGTGACATTGTGACTGGCACTCACTGCTTCAGGTTTCAGTTAATCCTCTGCAGAGTGCTCTGAGCATTGAGCAAAGATGTTAATTTAAGATCATTTCCACAGATCTCTCAGAATTATTGGTAAATTATCCTATGTGCTAATTTCAGAGAGGGCAGTATCATTTGTCCAGTGCTCACTCAGGGGTAGCAAAGATGGATAATTTGAGAAAGTCACAGTTTCAGGTGTCTCTTGTTCTGATCAATAAATAAATAATGCATCCCTGAGTGACAAAACCATTCCTTCCTGGTAAACACAGCAGAATATGCCTTTTCATGTACAACTTTACCATGTTAAATATAAAATACTAATATACAATACTGTGGTGAAAGCTGCAATTTCATGTTATTTTTATGTACACATAATACTGTTTAGCTGTTTTGAATGTCTTAGTATAGTAGCCAGTCTTTCCAGTCTAGAAATGCACAAAATTCATAATTGGCTCGTAAATGCTTTATTAGAAGCTCTACGCTCATTTCCTCCATAGCCTTCAAAGATCTAGCATAATGACTATCTGGAATGAATTCTGTTCCTTGTTTTAGTAGCAGCTGCATCTGTGCATGGTTAAACTTAACTGTTAAAGGTTACATACTGGAATTACTTTTTCAATAACATAAAAATATAAGAATTTTAGCTGGTTCTGATTCAATGTCTCCTTCAGAAAGCACTTGTCCAAAATATCTGATCTGTAGAAAGTCAGACCTATGATTTTAAGAATCCTAGGTATTTACAAGAACTATTTCACCTTGGCAAACCAGTGACTCAAAGCAAGTTGTGTAAAGCAAGAATCATAGTCATGGCCAACCTGGTAAAAAATTCCATGTCATCAGTCCTGCCTTTAGGACTAATAGTCTTCAGAGGGTCGGTAGATTGACTGTGAACACCTTTTGATTGCTGTAGGAAGTGCACGGAGGCTTTGCTGGTAATCTAGCCTTGGACAAATCGAAGTTTGGACTTTGAAAGTTGGGCAACACTGTTCCCTGAGCTAGGACTTAAATGTGCTACCTGGATTCTGAAACACAGTAGGAAATACTGTATTGTGACTGTCTTTTTTAAGTGGCTTTCATTGTTTGTGACTGTAGATTCATGAGCACCTGCTGACCATTTGTCTGTATTTGTCATTTTCTGGAGCAAGGGTGGAGGGCAGGCACAGGAGTCAAATCTCTCCTAAAGCTGTCAAGGACAGTGAGTGAGATGTTCAAATGTTCAAATGTAAAAGCTGGAATGGCAGTGGCAGATGTAAATCTCAGGGGTTTCTCACTTCCATTCTTTATTTCGCTAAATATGATCTGTGATATTAGAATTATTTTTTATTACTATATATGTGATGTGAAAACTGATTTGTTGTGTTACAAGTGGATCAGCAAGTGTAGTTTCTAAACACTGTAACATTTTCAAATTTTTAGAAATGCAAATGCAACCTAAATGAAACTTTTCCTAAATTTTCTGATTTTTTTCCTGTAGTTTTGTCCAGAAAATATTGGACTACTGAATGCTGCAAGGGAATTTAGTATTAATTAAGCTTATTTTATAACAAATGTATATGCGTACTGTGCTGGATGAGAGACTGGGATGGTTAGCTCCATGAGAAAATATTTAAACAAATGGACAATCGTCTGAAAAATCTGACAGTGATAAACTGTAATTAATCCAAAACTTTGGCCACTATGACCTGATTTTAGTCATCATGCTTCATTATTGCCATTGTTATTCTAAACTTCCAAGGGATTTTAATGTTTCCTTTAAAATATTTTTTCATAGTTATATTTTTATATTTTTCCTTTCAAGTGCTTCAAGCTCTCCCTACCATTTTCTCCTTCTGTCTACAGCCATGCACTACGCAAAAGCGCATGGATCATTTCCATAGCCAAAATACAGTGGAGTGAGAGGAGTAATGTGTAGAAATTCTGCCTTAAATCAAATGAAAATTTAAATCTAGTTGCTCAAGATTCTAAAGGGACAAATAACAGTGGAAAGCAAAAGACTGGTAAGAGACAGGATCTAGTTCCTAAAATTTGTATTAAGAATCTATTAGTAGTCAAGTTTCCAAAAGTGATGAGCCACAACTGCTTTTTGTTAAAATCAGCCCTTTTGGAACAAAAGAAGGCTAATCTATAATTTATTTTGAATTTTTATTTTAGATTCAACATTTTTAAACAAGGGTTCCTACAGTCAGTTTCTAAAATTCATGTTAGAGCACTTAGCTCTAAATACCTGTCTTTTCCAATAATTGTAAGAAATACATCCTAGAAAAAAGGCAGCGTGCGCTACCTTTTTTTTTTTCCCCACCTGTATATGCATTGATGGAAACAACTGTTGTTTTTCCTTACTGTGACCATAAAGGAGAAGCCTGGTTTTGCTGACCACAGAAAAAGGAAGGTAGAATACTATTTAGGCATTTTTATTTTCTGAACACTGTCCTTTTAAAAAGTTGAAATGGAATTTATCTTTAGGGTAAAGTGAGACATATTTTAGTTCTCTTGAAGCCATGCTTCAAGATCAGCTTCTCTGCCATTTGTCTGCTATTGCGCACGCTTATGCAAATGTGGTTTAAACACTGCTCAGCTCTGCTTCATTTATAGGACCTGGCATGTCATCTCTGAGCACAAAGAGCGTTCAGTGCTGCACTGAGGTTACAATGAGCAGTGATGAGCTAAAAGCCTTTGGAAGGGTGTGAAAGAACCAAGTAGAAAACCAGCCACGGGGAAGTGGACTTCTACTTATTTTTATAAATGCATTGTTGAGTAGCATATATACAATGAAAGGAGAGAAAGGAAAGAATATCCCCTTTCTGTATGTTTACCATTGGTGCCTGAGCCAACTTTAAGATTTCCTTTTGTTCTTCAGTATGTGCTCCAACTTTCAAAAGACCTCTAGTTTCTGATTCGCAATTGTCTGAGTTAAGATACAGTAAGAAAATGAAAGGCAGATGTCTCACACCTTAAGTCAATCTCTAGGAGTATTTTAGAGCTGTTCAGCACATCCAAGGTTCTGACCTTACTTGGCAAAGCTTCTTAATTTTCCCACACCTGCAGCTTTGCTGTCTTTTTTTTTTTCATTCTCACAATAAGCGTAGCTAAAACAAGCATTCCAGTGTGCATGAATAGAGCACACAGTAGGCAATTTGGGGACTCATTCATCACCGATCAATAGAACTGCTTGGATAGTGGATGAGATAGCAAACCATTTGATTTATTACGTCCAATGCAATAATACATGATTTTAAAAGAAATTAAAATCACAAAACTAAAAACCTTTATCTTATTTATTAACCGCTGATAGAAGTAATAAATAAATACTGCCGTTTCTTTAAAAATATCAATCAGCTGTGTCTGTAAAGTGTGATATCTTTTCCTGAGAAGTGTAAAAATGATGAGTTTCTAAAGTGATTGTGTTTCTTTCTGTTATAATATTTTTACTGTAAAGATGCTGCTATGTACCATTAGTAAAATGAATATATGTTAAGAAAATGCAGCAACAGAGATTCCACATGTGCTAGAATATGGCAAAACTCTTTGGTCTCAGTTTGTTCTTATAGAATAATTTCTCTCTCTTGCAATACCATTGAAGTTATGAAGCTACAGCATATAGTAATATCAGAAATTAATGGACCTTGAAATATGCATGAGGAAAACTGAAGTAATGACTACTAGTGATTATAAACATTTCTTGTTGAAAACAGTGGTTCTTTACCTTAAATGGAAGACTCACGGCCAGAACATTTTTCTCAAGACTTCAAAAATGCCAGAAAAGAGAGAACATGAGTTTGACACACACTCCCAGGATTTTCTCTTCAAATTACAATTAACTTTAAAATAAGGTGACAGTTAAATATTGCAACAATATTTCCTAGTAAGCTGAGCCAAACTTATCATTATTTTCTGAGTAAACTGAGGAATTGAAGGCTCTCTCATCTTCCTCATATGTGTTTTGGATCAGCAATGCATCCCAGCAGTAGAAACCAGTATATGGAAAACCAATGAGGTATTCAGTCACAAAGAACAGAAACCATAACTAATGAAATGCCTAGTTGGGGGGTTTAAACAAAGACATATTATTTTTCATCAAAAATTATCTTTAAAAAGGAGCTGTTTTGTTCTAGTATTTCAAAAGCGACAGAATTAAATTTTGCAAGAGGGAGGGAGAGAAATTCTCTGAAGACAGAGACGAATACTGTGTAACAAAGCTAACAGATATTAAAATAGATATAACTGCAATGTATCTGCCACATGTAATAAATGCAAATTATATTGTAGAAGATTTATTTATTGCATAGAGAAGTCTTCATGAATTCTGAACTTCTGCAAATTATTTTTTCTTTATTTGTGAGTGATCTCTGAGTAAACTTTGATACAGTCTTTTACCTGAAACTTCCCTGATGTTTTCAAAGGCGTACCAAGGGGTTGAGGTTTTTTACTACTAAAAATAAGTACATTGGTCATTTTCCTTATTTGTCAATTTGGGGTTTTTTTATTAGATGTATTAGATAATAAGACTGTAACTTACCCTTGCTTTCTTTCACACATCAACATTTTCCACTTGATGTCTATGTTTTTTTTAGAGAGATTTTTTAAACTTTAACAACAATGGTTTATTTCTGAATGAACAATGCCAGATGATATACTTAGCACAAAATATGCATATGATTATAAACAGCTAGGACTGATATCTGTCATGGAAATCAAGCTCCACATAAGAAAAATTTTTTTGAGTGTTTTCAGGGAAAGGATATTTTGGCAGTTTGGTCACAATACTAAAAATCATATGCTGCCTGTGAATAGGTTTTTGAGTGTATTGTTGCTAAGAGGTTAATCCTGCACCCACTCTTTTCAGTGATGCAGTAGTGACAGTACTTCTCTCCCCACAGGTACAGAATCAGGTGCCAGACCAGCAAAATGCATTTTGAGGTTGTTGGTACACATGTACATATATGTAACGGATTTGTAGAATGCAAATATCTTAAGCGATCTACTTCCAAACGTATTAGAACATTATAAGATCTCGTGAAAATAAACTCTTGCAGTGCTCACAGAGAAAAATGTCCTGTGGTTAAAACTGGGAGTAGGAACTTTTGGCTCAATTTTTGCTGTTCAAACTCATAGTTTACTTAACCTAGACCTTTGGGGAAATGTTTCTTTTTTGGTTATTTCCAATTAGTACTCAGCTTTTTATAGAACAGAGAGAACATAAAATTAGTGCAGTTTTCCTAAAGAGCCTTCCTAAATGGCTAAGAAAAGATCTTGCTGCTTTGGAAATGCCTTAGAAAATAACTGGATTTTTTTTTTATTTAACATGATGATGAGCAGGAACCTTTCCATGTGAATTCTTTCTATAGGAGAGTAGGGAGAAATATGACTGCTTCTTTCACCGTCATGTGTTCAGTAACAGTGATGAAAAGAGAAATTGCAGGAATTTTTTATCTGCCATTTGTTTTTAATTGATTTTGGGGAAACAAAATATTTCTGAAGTTTCTCACTGTCTGCATTCAGTAGAGTCAAAACTATCTGTGGTGAGTGCTCTGTGAAGTAAGCACCATTCCCATGAAAAGTTTTGCACTTGGTGAAACAACATTTTCTGACAAATTGTCTTCTGACATGATCTCTGTTATATCTAGACTAGCTCCATATCTTCATTATTAGTACTTGCTAGACTCCTTCGAGACCACAGCATAGTGTAGAAGCAGCCTGCCATCAGGTCAAATACTAGTTAATGGCCCTTTCTTACAGAACTTTCATACAAATTTACTCTGATTCCCCGTTACTTTTTTGGCTGAATAGTACACAGATCCTGAATACACAGCGGTATTCAGGAAGCTTAAGAGCTGATTGAATCCTTTTATAGGAAGGGACTATCTTGTACTATAAAGACATAGCATTATAAAAGCTGCTAGATTTATAATGATTTATTTTTTGCATACCAGATTTCTCTAAAGCACATACACAATGACCAGAACTGAGAAGGGTTTAGAAATTTAGAGATAACTATTTGTGAAATAGAAGAACAGACTGGAAGTTCAAGTTGAGCTATGTGAAAAGTAATTGTAGCCATTGTACAGGATATTGCCTTTTTTCGTTGATTTCATTACAAACTACATAACAAATTGTGTTGAGACTAAATTGGCAGAGTTAATTTGTGGGCAGAACTGTAGTATTGCTTTTTTATTTCAGAATCCCTGAATTTTATTACAGATTGATATAGATAAGAACATTAATGCTGGTAATAATAAAGATTACACAAGCTCAACTTTAATTAAGTGAAAAATGATTACTCCTTTACAGTACATCTCTCCTACATGTAAAATCATGTGATACAGCACGTATTCAGTTAACCGATACATATGAACTGAAGATCAAATTTTATTTGCAGTATAACATGCTCCAAATAATTTTTTATGTAAGAGAAAAAAAATAGTACACTCCACCTACCTTATTGTTAACCAGTTGTCTACACATAGCATCTGTTTACATTAGTAATGTAATTGCTGTGATAATAAGCTCATTGATTTAGTATCTAAGGAAATAATCAGTCAGGACATCACATTTGTCTTGCTTTACTTGACAGGCTATCTTCTACACTGAATAGACAATGTCAATTCTTGCCATTGTTTCAGAGAAATGGAGCAACAAAACAACCCAGAAAGCTCTCCTCTCTTTGCCAACTATTGCCATAAAAATGTTTGCTGCAGCTAACTGGTGTTGGACAAATTTAATTTTAACAGTGGCACAGGGCCAGTACACTTTAGTGTAGAAAAATTGTATTTCTTTTGTTATTCAGACCGTATGACAGCCTTATCTTTCACTTGACAGTTAAGCAGAAAAGGACTGTGAAAAACTAAAACTGAAATAAAACAAAGACACAACTGGGAAACTTTGGTTAGCTGACTCACTAGGAATTTTTTCGAAGCATTTTTATGTGAAAATGTACAAACAAAGTCTCCTTACTAGGTGCTAAGAAACACTTTACAAGACTGTAAGATGTCCGTGTACTTGGGTTCACTTCTCAAAATCACGGCGGAAAACATTCCATCAGGAGTGTTAAAATAAAGAACAATCCCAGGTTTACGATTTTTTTTTTCTTTCTTTATCTTATGGACAGTTAATATGCCCTTCCTGCTGCAACTTTGGATTTCACAAACTTTCAGAAATCCATGGTCCATAGAACAAGTTCATGGACTGAAATCTTAGAGGATCGGGTTCTCTTGACTCTATGTGATGTTCAAGCTAGGGAGGATGACACGAGTCTGTCCCTCCATCCCTTTGCCTCCCATGAAGACCAGTAATCACCACAGGGCCTGTAGACAGAGATGCTGAATGACTTCTGTGCCTGGATTTTGTTGTAGACTGAATGGGAAGCAGAGAGCAAGAGGAGTCTCATTCCCCTGTGGAGGTGAATTTCTATTCATCAGTTTATAGACAGCACAACTGAACTTGTATTATATACAACATTGAACGAATAATACTGCTCTCACTATATAGCACCAATACATTCCAAGACCTCTTGTTTTTGAAGGATGTCTTAAAAATACTGCTATTAGTTATCATGTATTTCACAAAGAAAGTTAATGTCTGAACATTTTAGAGAGGAAGGGAAGGAGCAGTTTCCTTCTTTTAAGGATAAAATTAAAAAATACATTTAAATTATTATATACCACGGTGTGCTCTCCAGGAAATGAACTGAAAAAGTAAATTTACCTCACTTCACCTCAACGTCAGAAAAAGTTCAGGTTTCGTCTCCTTTGCGTAGCCTTTGTTTTAATTGCAAATGGGAAGAAGACTTACACTGTGGAAGAGTCAGTAGAAATGAAGATATGCAAAACTAAGCCCTTATCATGGAGTGTTAATTACCTATGCGGTAGTTGTACTTACAAGATGAGAGCAACCAAAGACAGGTTGTTCTTTGTTTCCAAACCAGATGCGGGGTAGCAGAAGTGTGGCCTCACAGCTCATCTAAATTCTGAATTCCGGCAGGCAGACAGCTGCTCCCTTTCTGCTGATTAAGGAACACTGACAAACATTTTTTTGTTTCTTCTTTTTCCTGCAGAAAGACTTTCTTGGCTGCTTTTACTCATATACTCAAAAATGGGCTCTTCCCACTCACTGTTTTTAACTGTGATTACTAAAAAGGAGCTATTGTTAAATTGAAGAAGAGAGGCAAGGTTTGGATGAGATTCTCTGGGAGGTATAATCGTATACCACGTATTTACTGATGTATCACAAAAAAATGCCAATTACAATTGAAAACTGTACTAATTTTTTTCCATAACTCTCTTGGACAGAAGCCTTGAAAGGTGTCTCCAAAATTAAGTCCTTTCTTGTCAGACAAATGAAGTCCATTCAGTTGTGGCCCCTTTGGGGACTGTTGGCAGAGTTCAGAGCTGACACAGATCCAGACCGCCTTCTGCTCCGTGTAAGGTAGAAAATCTGTGTTTCTGTTTCAACTTGCAGGATAGTATTCTAAGGTCTCTTGGTGTTCTTCCACTTCTCAGAAAAAAAAAAAATTCAAAAGGACATAATGCTGATGCTGCCCAAAACAGTGAGTTTGAGAAATGTGGATGCTCATGGGTATTGCCTCAGTTTGGACAACGTACTGCTGTAGATCTACATTCGCTTGTCATCTGGGAGAGATTTGGTAGCGTATCTCCATATTAAGAGTTGCACATCACTTATACTTCTTGTATTTGCACAGATGTACTTGTTCCAATCCCAGCTGAACATTTGTTCTTTCTCGAATAATATTTCCTTTTCAACTGAAATGAAGATTTGGTGGTATGTGAAGAAGTACTGTGTATTTGTCACCATGCTAACAGTTTTCACAGTGCTCTTTTCTGAAGTTGGGTTATCTAGTTTGAGGCATATGCCCAAGCTCTAAATTAACATCTGCTATATGGGGGGTAGGCTACTTATATTGAGTATTTATTTTTGTATGTGCACATGCATATACAAACATTATTGCTGTAATCTGAAAGAAATCATATAGACTTCCAAAGTAATATATGTGTTTAATCAGATTTAAAGTTATTTATAGCAGTTTTAATTCTCTTCCTCTTTCCCAGAAAAGTGTGCCTCCTAAAGCAGTTTTAGTGAGATACAAACAGTCTAGTCATGAGATTCTGCAGCTTACACACCTACAGCCTCCTAAACGGGGACTGGAACACAAGTTTTCTTCCTACTGGTTTGTACCTATCCAAAATGGTTGTCCTTCTTCCTATGATGAGGGGGTTTAGAAGGTTGAATCAAAATAAAGTATATGCATCTGGGTAGCTGTACTGTATAGCTGATAATAGCTTAAACAGTAGTGAAATATGGCTAACAGGTATTAACCAAAGAGGGTAGAAGGCATCCGGATCCAATCCACATCCTCTAAAGGCATCAACTCTGATTGTAAACAGGTTTTGCCTAATGCTTTCCACACAGGGAAATTCTGGAGTGATATTAATTTTAACTTTTTTTTTTTTTTAACCTGACCTTTCCTCTCAGAGCCTGAAGAGCCCACTGGGGAACACCTGTGGGAAAGCAGGTCTTCAGTGTAGAAAAATGAACGTTCACTCTATGAGGGGACTGGGTACCAGACCTAAGAGCCTGGGTTAGGGGTGCTTGTCTGCTGCTACCTGAGCAGAAATACTGGAGGGGAATAGCAGGACTGAAGATGAGGGAACAATTTTCTCCCCCATTATGAGATGTGTTTCAGTTTGAGATGCACTGGGTCAGCCTCACAAGAGCATGTCATTAGTACTAAGTCACCTCAGCTGTATATACGTATCTGAGAATAATATCTTTGTGTGGTTATGCCAAATTCTGTTTGCCTACTTGCCTCAGGGCTGGTGGGATTTTCTGACCATCAATGGAGTATTGCTGGTGTTTATCATTATCACCAATCATCAGATAAACACAGGAGAATAAGTTTTGTGCCTATTTGGTAATTTTTATGTTGGATATGGGTTTGTGTTTATTTTTTTTTCTTTTATTTCTTTCATACCCTCCCTTTTTGTGTATGTTCTCTGCCTCTTACTGTGCTTTTGCTCACTGCTGCACTGCTCTGTGGGAAATAAACAATAAACGCCAGTTCCTTCAAGTAAGGCAGAGGATGCAAGGTATTCTAGGATGTCCTATATTAAATCAAGAAGCTGTGTGGTTAGTATTGATAGAATAATACAGAAATTTTACATGCACACTGCAGCTCTTACTTGAAGGTAGTTTTACACTTTGAGAACACTTTTTGCAAAATTCTAGTCCTAGGAGATCAAATGACATTAAGATGATGGATGGTTGGGGATATCTTGAAATGAGCAGTGTCTGTTCCATTTATAAATATAACAATCTACAAGGTTAGAAATGAAAGTTGAAAAATCAGTACTTAAAGCTGTTCAAAGTAAAGGAACAGTTATGGAATGGATTTATATATAAGCTGCTTCATATATCACTCTTTGGTATGTTTTAAAATTTGAGTGTAGATGTGAGTAACCACTTCAAATAGCCATGGAGATTAGTATTTCAGTCACTGAGGTCACACTGCCTTGTCTAGGAGCTGGTTGAGGTAAAATTAACAGCATCTTTATCTTTTAACTACTTTGGTTAAAATCTATTAATAATTAACATTCCAATACTTGTGAATGCTGCTTTTTAAAGAAAATCAGCCTGAGTGTTACAGGAGTTTACTCGTTAAAGCTGCTGACCTTATGTCTTGTACCAATCAAACACTTCTGTGCTATCTCAAATGGCATTTTCCATCCCTACCTCTTCTGGCTGTCATGGAAACAGCCGTGCACCCTCTTATAAAGGTACTGTAATACTGTCGGGCCCTGCACAAATCACATTAACAGTGGAGTTAGAATCAACTTAGACATAATAATTGTTGTAGCTTAGGGAAATAGCCCCTCGCCTCTCTTCTAGACAGCTCCGAGTCTGAGCACTTCCCAGGAAACCTGGTTCCATTTCCTGGAGGAAAGCCATCCTGAGGGACACCCACAGTTCTGCACTGCGGTGATAAAACCGGCAGGCATGAAATCCCTGCATTTACTATTAGCTGGAGAGAAGTTTCCCTCTGAGATCTGTGACTTCTGAATGGCACTTAGCTTTTGCCATCAAATACTTTTCTTTGAGGGTGTAAGTGCTCATGAAGAAATTAGACAGAGATACAAAAAGCTGCACCTCAGACATCTCATTTCTCACAGCGCAGAGAAAAGTCACTGCCAGGCTCCAAACTTGCCTTACAATGTGGAGACTATGACACCACTTTCCCCCCTCCTTTTATCGTCTCGATTGTCATCAACAACAGGAGCCAAAATGAACAGCTGAACAGCTGTAGAGGGGAGAAGTTTTTTATTTTGCCTCTTTCTTGTTGCAAGCTCTTTTACCTTAGAGATACTCACTTTTACTTTGGTTTGGTTTGGTTTTGGCGTCATGACTTCTATGGTTTGTTCCAGGAGACAACTGAGAAATAGAAATATCCACATCTCCTCTCATAGTGAAAACCCCGCAGCTCTCTTCTTAGCTGTCACTGCAGCAGAAGTCCTGGAAATTTCCCTCTTGCACCCTGTCCTCCCACATCTATTGAATGAAATGGCAGCAACTGCTCCACCATTAGGATCAATATCCAGGCCATTATGTTGGCAAAAGGAGCAGCAAATCACATTTACGTGGATTGTCAGATTCATTATTATAAGCAGATGGCAGTCCTTGCACTACAATGCAGCTGAGAAAAGACTGACATCATTTCAAATTAAAATCTATAATGCTAATACACATCTCTGACTCTTTGTACAGGCCTAAGTGCATTAATCTTCTGAATGATTTGCCAACGTGTGCACTGCTTTAGGTGTTTTCACTTGAGTGGAGCTAAAAGGAGAGCTTTTAACTGAGAACGGTTAACATTTATTCATACAGATTGATAAAAGTTAACATGCAATTTTCTTTACTAGTAGCTCCCTAATAGGAATTAATGGGACATTTTGAAGAGAAAATGCCAAGTTCAGAAGGCCAGTTTAAGAAATGTGTTAACCACTAAAGAGAAAAATGTTACTAGTGTCTCCTTTATGTAAACTGATCTTAAAATAATTACTCATAAAAGAAAATAGAGCATTTTTTAAAATATGCAACAGAATTGTCTAAATATGCAAAGCAATGTCAGCTGTCAAATGTGAACAAAAAATAAAAATTTTTGTGGTCAGATCATCATCAAAACTTTAAAAAGTGAACATAACATGAATCCACTCTCTTAATACAACTAAAGTGGAAGACAGTTCCTAATAAAACTGATTTAAATATTTTGGGAATGGATTTACCTGCAGTGTCTAGACTATGTATCCTGACATCATATTTTCAATAGAGTGCTCTAGAATTTCAGAATTTCATACACAATTTTTAGGAACGCAGAGGCTGATTCCTTCATTCTTCCACCTTTCTCCAGAAAGGATGTATCTAAGAGAAAGAATCTACTGGTGAATAAAGTATAGACAGAGACTCCTGTCAGGCTGCCTCACCATGAGAACACAACGCCTTTGCTTCTAGAGGAACGTCTGCAGATTGAGGGGCTGTCCTAGATTACTTCTGCCTGCACATGGGTTCCCGAATAACCCCACTTGGGAAGCCGTGTGATCACAGTGTTGATTCTGAGCTAAAATACCTTTCCTTTTGGAAGGGCTTAATAGGTGAGCAGCATTATGCTGATGCAGCTGCTTGGTTTCACGGAACAAACAAAAATCCTGTGTTTACCCTGAAGAGGATTGTTTAAAAACATCCAGATTACCCACACAGCTGTGAAACTCCAGAATCCTCCCATCGAAAGCTTTATAAATGCCTGTGTCATTGCAGATATGCTTGGCTTTGCTAAAGAATCATATTTCTCAAAAAATAAAGTTTGTTAAAATGTTTTGACCAGATACAGGTAGGATCTTTTGTCCCGCTTATTGTTATCCAGAGATTTAATTTCAAAGGAAACAGTCTTGAGGTCTACTATATACCTTGCCTTCTCCCAGTATGTGGCAGTGCCACGTGCTAACACATGATTTAGTGGATGTCTGGGATGTGAATTAGTTACTTCTTTAAATGTATCATTGATGTTGTTGACTTTTTCTGAGTTCTTTTGCTATTAGCGTATCTGAAGCCAAATATCTCTGTATTTCATTCATATTTGCTAACCTTACTGACAAAAATTGATTTCTTAATACTTCCCTTTTTCTTTCATCTGACCCAGTACTAATACCTAGTTTGACTTTCACAAACCAGGCAGTATGTGCAGCAATAGAAAATAACACATTTCACTGATGTAAACAATAGCTTAATAATTTGTTTACGAAGAGATTTTTTCTGAGTAGGGAGCAATTTTTATTAAAATGAATAACAAATTACTGGAAAAAAATAGTTTTTCTGCTTGGGAAGTTGCTATAAAATATGCAGGGTGGGGAGCTGCACAGTGAGATTCACAAAAAGATAATGAAAGACAATTTCATTTTTCAAATTTTAAAAAAGAAATGTCATTCAAATGAATTAAACTTGAAAGAAAGATATGTACCCAATTACAGCTCTATGAGTCTGATCTTCCTAAAATCCTTACTCTTTCATGAAAAATCTTGTGTACTTGAAAATTCCAGTTTTTATGGATGTTGAAATGAACTGATTAACATAAGAACTTTAGATCAGCTTTAACACTGTGACAATCAGAGAATAAATGAATAAGAATTCTGAAAAACTAAAAACTCACCAGCTTTTTGATATGTTGAACATGGCTTATAGTCCTATTTGAATCTTTTAAATTCATTTTCTTGTAAAGTGCTTTACCAACGATTGCAGTCTTAAATCCCTACCACATCTTTCAGCTTTTTTTTTAGGGATTAGAGATGAAAACAGGTACATCCAACAAGTAAAGGATGTTGAAATTTATGGTCCTGATTGTTTAAAGTGCATGGGTTGCATCTGATATTTATTTAAGAATTCCTTTTCATAGCATAATGTTTAGACTGGTTAATTAATGGATAATGGCAAGAGATGGAAATGTGTAATTTACAAATTGAAAAAAGCTCTTAAAAGTTTTGTAGAACATCTGGAACTTTTCCACAACAGTCTTGAAATAATATTCTCCAAGCCATAGATCCTATTATCACACATCTCACATATGTTCCACCACAACTGCTCAATGAATTGATTTCTCATATATGCATTGCATGGATTCATTAAGTACAGCAAACACCAACATTCCTCACTCTTTGTTTATTAGTCAAGTTAATTTTAATAACTTCTGAAATACTGATGCTGAATTAGCAAATCTGAATAGAGTCCGTGAAAAGTAACTCTGGAGCTTATTTTAGAATATGGCCTATTTCTCAAAAGTGGCACTCAGTGACACAGTTTGAAAACTGTAGTAATTTAGTAGTAAACTGTAAATTAGTGTTTTTTGAATATGTGGAATAATAGACTGGTTTTGATCCTTGGCCAAAGAAGTAAGATACAGCATTCACGAGTTGTGTGTGCCTTACGTTCAATCTAAGCCCTACAGCATATACTTCTTCCCCCATCCCCCTTTCCTTTGCCTGCATTTCAGTTTGTTTTACTGACTGAACACTTAAAGAGATATCTACTTAAGGATGTCAAAAGGTGTAGTAAATGGGAGGCAGGCCACTGGGAGACAAAATAGGGAGGTCATTCCGCCTGACCTCCTCCTGTTTTTTCCCACTAAGAAAGCTGCTGCTCAGCTGATTTAAGATTGAGAGACAAGGCAGAAAAACAGCAAAACCAGTATTAACTCAACCTGTTTGGTACTATGCTTTCTACTTGCAAACGGTTTTCCTCCATGCTTAAAGCTGGTCTCCTGTTGCAGCCATTCACTTTAGAAATGCTAGAATATTTTATTTTTTCTGTTATTTACCCTGTGTGCAGGTTGCGTAAGTGAATGGAAATCCAATGATAAAGTCTTCTCTGATTTCTATTAGTTATAAAGAGAATAATTTCAACAGTTAAGCTAAGGTTCTCAGTAGCTGATGATTTTGTTGACATTGTAAAGGAGATTTTGTCTTCACATGATATACAATACTTCTGTAATTTCTTATTGTGACATTAACATGTTGGGAAGGAAATCCTGACCTTTAACCTCACAGCTACATCGACGAGGCATAAATTGATTTCTCCTGAGTATTGAGTCTCTGAGCTGAGCAGCAGGGTCCCAAAAGTTTGGCAAGTGAACCTTTAGTCGAGTACAAGTAGTTGTCATCTTGAAAAGAAGCATCAAGTCTTCTTCCCTTACAGGTGTTGCGTACTCCTCTCTGTTGCCTGATGCCCGGCAGATCACGCCCACTTTGACAGCACCTTGTTTTGCTAATCAGTAGAAATTGGGAATATCTTCTGCATTGGGGTCCGCTGTAACTAAGAGGTACTTCTGTTTTGTGGACAGCAAAGGCTTCATCCCACCAAAGTGGAAGTTAGCCCTAAAAACCTACAATCTAAAGAGATGTTTCAAAGGCATTTGTAGTTTTTAGGTGCTTACCACAAGCAATTTTCCTTAACCTAGTTGAGCTCACTCTGCAAATCTCTGCCATTGTTTATTATGAACTTGTAGCAGAACTAGTTATATAATTCACCCATAAAAGGAGGTAAGAGGATCTCTCCCCAGGCATATATCACGAAACCATGTAAAGAAGTCCATATACAACAAAGCAAAGAGGAAGGAGCGTCATTTTAAAAAAAATAAAATCAGCCTCTGACAAACACACACACTCAAATGCAACTTATTTTTATTAGTACTACTCTGGCTGCTTAGGGTTTAACTTAAAAATAATTTACTTCCTTATATTTTTCCTCTATTTAGACACAACTAAAAGGCACAAAGTTAAAACTCAAAAGCTTTTGGGCAATGAAATTTATGCAACTGGGAAATGAAGGTTTGGAAGTTTCACAGATTAGCATCTATGAGGCAAAGCTGTAGAAAATACCAGTGAATGAGTGTAAGCTCTGACCAAACCTTGGCAAATGAATGATTTTTGAGTTAGATAATTCTTCTGTGTTGTAATGACTCACTTTCTCTGGTGCAAATTACTCAAGTTACATCAGTCTATATTTTTGAGTTATGTCAACATCTCTGAGAGAGAGTTCGAGTCCATGGTTCCGGGATTAGCAAAACAACAAAATTCTAGAATACTAAACAGAAAGACTCTCTATTACAATGAAAAAAAGATGTTCACAGGGCATTTATAGCCTAATTTGATTTCCAGTCATGGATTTAGTCTAAAAAGTTTGTTGTTTGGTTTGTTTTTTGTTTGCTTTTGTTTGTTTGTTTGTGGGGGTTTTTTGGGTTTGTTTTTTGTTTTTTTTATAAAAGCAGATACATTCTTGGTAAGTAGCTAATTTGTAGCATTTTGTAAATAGGACTTTTAGTGCAAACTTGCTAGCATATAATTGTGATAAAGAATATCAAATAAAAAAGGTTTGGAGTCCAACTCTATCTTCATGAAGCAAATGAAACACCACTTTAAACATAACAAAATCTACTTAAATTAATTATCTGTCAATGTCAGTGACACACCAGGGCCAAACCTGCTTTCCACATCAGCTATAGAGTTTGCTGTGTATCTTGCTATAGTTAAATACAGCTCAATAATTCTCTTCCCCTTTTCTAAGCTTGAGGTCTTTCCATGATTTATTCTTTCATATATAATTTAAAAGAATAAATAAGCATATATTATTTTAAACCTTTTCCGAAAATCTCTGGAAAAAATAGAATAAAAGACCCTAATAGTAAAACAATAGCAAGTCATAGGAATCCAATAACCCACTTCCTACTCTATGTCATTGTGCCAACTTAAGAATAAACATTTCTGAGGGTTTTTTTCTAAGGGCACCACATGGTCATTGATACTTTCAAAATGCTGCTGGTTCTGTATCCATAAAGAACAAGCAATTGAAGAGATGATTTTAAAAACCCGAGATTAGGTTTTAGTCAAGTGTCGTATCAATAAAAGCAGAGAAAAAGAAGAATTAAATACAAGTAGAACTGCACCGATGGAATGTTTTAACCTGTTCTCTGGAGGAGTCAGAAACATTTTAGTGCCAGAGTACACAAGACCTTGTATATAAATATGTGAACAGGGATAATCCCCTGTCCTTAATAATGTTTTGTGTAGCAACTTTGAAAACAAACTTTGCCAGTTACAAAAGAGAGGAAGTATCATTTTATCTGCATTCTTTAATATGGTTCATTTAAAGAGTTTGTTTATGATTTAAAAAACAAACTCTTTTCATTGGGGTACTTAAATTTAGGCATGTGAGGTGAACACACAGAGCACCCTGCAATACAGGGGAAGTGCATTTCTCAAAGGGCAATTAGTTTTTCAGTTACTGATTCACTCAGTAGTTTCTGTCAAATGGGGGAACACAAATGGGGGCAGCTTATCGGCTAAAGCACTGCAAATGGGAGTGATAGATGTGCTTTAAAGGTAACCATCTGTACTAACTTTCAAAGGTGCTGAACTAGTGATCATTTTCCACTTCCTCCTTTTTCCTTTCTGATACATATTTGCACGAGTACAGAATCTCTAGTGAATGGCAAAGTGGGATGTGGACAAAGGTTTTCCTTACTAGGAAGGGATGAGCATGGTGTAGAGTGAAAAGTTCATTGTATGATGGATGAGCCAGTGAGTATGAAGGTCACTCTGTCAATGGTACACAAGAGAGGATTATGGGTGACAACAGCTCTAAAGAAGTGGTAGATAAATTGTTTACAAAATACAATAATAGAGAGTTGTAAGAAACTTCCCCAACTTTGTTATTGCTAAAGGATCGCCAGGACAAATAAGCTGAAAGGTATTTGTATATCTTGGGGAATATTTCAAAAGTAGGGAGAGATTGTTACCTTGAAGACTAAGATCATCTGTTCCTTTTCAAATTAAATCATCATTAAGAGACAAAGAAATTCCAGCACAAAGCAACAAACACACAAGAAAACCACCCCCTAATTCTGGAAAAGAAAACAATCCCAAACCCACTAGAATTCCCTTAGCTTAAAATAAAGTTACATTACTTTTAAATTACCCCGTCAACAAAAAAAAAAAAAAAAAAAAGGCAGAGTTTTACAAGATGCCTCAAACTACTGTGTGCTGAGTGAAAATGAAGGAGTCTTATTTTAAGGTTAAAATTGTGCAAAAGCACTCTTACTCTGTTTAACAGATTAACTTTTAAAGTCAATCAGCTAATGTTCTAATAAAAAATGACCATAGGCATAGCTGACAAGGTGACCCTCAAATGGCCTGATATTTGCATATTTTATTTTCTGCCAACTTAAAAATAATATAAAATAACCCGGGGTTATTATAAAATGTCAATCTCATTAACATTATAAAACCTAATATTTAATTACCACTTTCTGCCATTTCTGACTTGTTTTTCTTTCAAATGAAAACAATTTTGGGATGTCTGAATTTTAAATTGATTAAAATTGTAATACAGAAAGTGTAACATTTAATATTGTAAAATTTCATTATGATTCAATCTTGTTCTAGAAATGCTTCCTCTGAAGTCCCTTATTTTGGAAAGCAATGTATCTTAAAAACTTGAGCAAATAATGTATCAAATTTCTGTACAAATGTTTTCCTATACAAAAGAACACAGTTGCAAATAAAAAATTCATCCTGAAGATATACACCAACTTTTCTCCAGCTAAGTTGAAGCATATACTCAAAGATTTCCATGCACCCACCAATGTGAGATTATGCCAGAAGCAATGGTTTCCATCTGTATCAAAGTAGTGTACTGGATGGTGTTTTTTACTGACCTAAAACTGTGATAACGGGCCCTTTCAGATATGCCATTTCTTAAACGAGGCACCCTTCATTTAACCAAGTGCTCAGTATTGCCAAATCTATAAAGCTAAATTGCTTTTTTATAAGGTAGAACCTTACCTGTTGGATAAAGTATGTGCAGTGAGGCTTATAAATGCTCATAAAGGGAAAGTATGGAAGGTAAAAGTATCCATTACCTTTTGGAAAAAGGACGATTATTTCAAAGAAAATGCCAGCAGTGGGAGACATATAATAATAATTTAGGAGGAAAAATAAAACTGACTTTTTCCCAGTACCACTATTAATAATACAACTACTTCTTTTATATTAATTAAAAAGTGTTTCTTGCTTGCTATATATTTTTAGTTAGCAGCCAAGTATTTTGCACTTTATAGCAAAGACTGGACTTCAACCAAATTGGGAGCAAGTGTGCCTTGGAAAGCTATTGGGGGAAACTTTATAACATAGTGTCTCTTAATGAAGGACAAATTCATTTAATAGATCTCCCTGTAAAACAACATCTGTTGGTAAATTGGCTAGTGGGGTTGCTGTGGGTGAAGTTCACTTTTGTGTACTGAAATGACGCAGTTAGACTTTTGAGTTAAGCTAGACTTTTTACCTACCAGCAAGATACAAATAAATGGCTCGTGCTTTTTTCTAAGATACAATGCTACACTTTCCCACACAGATACAGGCACATAAGAGGATCTTGGGAAAAGAAAAAGCCAACTCTACTCTCCACGTTCCAAATCTCACCTTTGTATCAGAGTTTGGTACTACTTCATAATAGATAACCTAGTTTGCTTTGGTCTGGGGAGGAACTTGTGTGTACATTGTACCATTTAATTTTTCTCCAAACAAACTTAGAAACTTGGTGGCATTTGTTCTACATCAGTGCCCCTGAAGGACTTTACTATGTAAGCCTCCTCAGATACTGAATTATGCCAAATACACCTGACTATGAAAGTGGGACAGTCTGTCCTACTCATGAGCAGTCTCTAGTAATTGTGCTTTCGTAAGTACAGTAGACAGTAGTACACAACTATTTTATAAGGCTTAATTTCTGAAGTACAATTTGTTGTCCATATTTGATTCACCTGAGATGGGGAGCAATGAAAAGATCTTCAGAGATCCAGTTACGAAGTGAGAGCTCTCCTTTCTAAGGCAAACTTCAAAAATTCCAGATTGGATCAGATCCTCCATTCCTTATAGGGATTTGTTAGGATATAAAGAATCATTGTGATTATCTAACCTGACTTCATGCAAAACAAAGATTACAGGACTGGCAAAAATTCATTTCACTTTGAACTAGAACATATAAATTTTAGGGAAAAAAGTCTAGCCTCAACTTTCCCATCATGGAGAGCTTCACATGACCCTTTGAGAGTCGTTAATTCCTCTTCCTAAATAAGTCAATTGGGTTTGCGTGGTGAGGTTTTGGTAGTGGGGGCGGCTATAGGGGTGGTTCCTGTAAGGAGCTGCTAGAAGCTTCTCCCATGTCTGACAGAGCCAATTCCAACCAGCTCCAAGACAGACCCACCACTGGCCAAGGCTGAGCCCATCAGTGGTGGTGGTAGCATGTCTGGGACAACATAGTTAAGAAGGGGGGTGGGACCTGCACCACAGCAACTGCAGCTGTAGAGAGGAGTGAGAATATGCAAGAGCAACAACTCTGCAGACACAAGGTCCATGAAGAAGGAAAGGGAGGAGGTGCTCTAGGCGCTGGAGCAGAGATTTCCCTGCTGCTTGTGATGAAGACCATGGTGAGGCAGGCTGTCCCCCTGCAGCCCATGGAGGTTAATGATGGAGCAGATATCCACCTGCAGCCCATGGAGGATCCCACGCCAGAGCAGGTGGATGTGGCCGAAGGAGGCTGCGGCCCATGGGAAGCCCATGCTGGAACAGGATCCTGGCAAGACCTGTGACTATGTGGAAAGAGATGAGCACACCCTTCCCTTCCCTTCCCTTCCCTTCCCTTCCCTTCCCTTCCCTTCCCTTCCCTTCCCTTCCCTTCCCTTCCCTTCCCTTCCCTTCCCCTTCCCTTCCCTTCCCTTCCCTTCCCTTCCCTTCCCTTCCCTTCCCTTCCCTTCCCTTCCCTTCCCTTCCCTTCCCTTCCCTTCCCTTCCCTTCCCTTCCCTTCCCTTCCCTTCCCTTCCCTTCCCTTCCCTTCCCTTCCCTTCCCTTCCCTTCCCTCCTTCCCTTCCCTTCCCTTCCCTTCCCTTCCCTTCCCTTCCCTTCCCTTCCCTTCCCTTCCCTCACCAGTCATATAACTAACTTTAGGTTTGGCATCAAAAACTTGAGTAGGTTACACCAGTTTGGAAGAAAAGACTTCAAATTATAGAAAAAAAAAAAAGAAGTATTTAAATACACTGTAGCTAAAATTGAAAGATAAACTGAAAACAAAAGAAAACCTGACATTTCAAATGAGGTATTAACGGCCAAATATTTTCCTTTGGACACTGGAAGCATTCATGAATTTATACCCAACAAAAATCCTCCTTGGGATATTCAGCAGCGCTAATGATAATTGACTGTTCAATTGGAAAGACCTGCAGTATAGGTTAATATAGTACACATGTCAGGGAGATTATAACTCTCTTAACTGTGATGGAAATCCCCATTTGGTTAAAGGAAGTTAGAGGGAATAAACCAGTATTTGGTATCTTCATGGTATATGATGCATAAGGTTCCCACTAACACACGCAGAGCTTATATTGTACCCCATCCTGTGGTTCAGAGGAGCGTTATGTTCTTTCTCTTGGTGAAACGAATGAATTTTTATATTCTGATTTATTAATAGGCATTCCCGCATTGTTTACCTTTGTAGTACCCGAGGGGCCCACATATTAAAGTTACACATTACTTCAAGCAGCAGGGATGCCCTGCCGGTGTTGTTTTGCTGGTGGAAGGGGCTGCGTAACCCCTCTTCCCTCGCAACCGCTGTTGATGCTCTGTTGGGAAATGCCGAGGAAAGCTCGGCACCAGACCGGAGGCCCGGGAAACGGCAATGAGTCGCAAGCTGGCTTCGGTGGGCAGTTCCCCCTGCTACCTCAACCAGAACTTTACAATTTCCTATTGAGGAGTCTTTTCAGGGTGTATTGACAGGAGTGGCAGACAGGGTAATGAAAGACAAATTCCATAACGCAAAAGGCAGAGGCACTGACAATGAGATCAGAGAGCTGACCCCTGACCCAAGTCAGCATTTTCTTTTCTCTCCCTCTCCTTCCCTCTCTCTTTCTCAGTTTACTGTTTCAGGTTTGCTTATTATACGGAGCAGTTTCAATTGTGACCCTGAGCCCATTATTGCTTTGGCTTTTCCCCTCCCCTTAAACAATTGTTTGGAAAATGGCCCCAACAATGTGGAAAAGATGCTGATAAGTATAGAAAAGAGAGGTTAATGAGAAAAGCTCAGAGCTGCTTGCAGTATATATCGAAGAGAATGAAAGGAAGTGTAGCATTTTCAGTTCTGATGATAACAAGAAAGATTAGTGCAAGTCTTCTCTGTGCATTTATATAAGTGTGTGCGATGAGGTCCTTCTGTCAGCCACTTTCACCAGGAGGATAGGACAAGCAGTGTCATTTCATTTCCCAATGTTATTTAAAGCTTCAAGTCATAACATCAAAATACGAAGGATGTCTTTATGTTGTCATTTTTAAGCACTTCCCCTTTTTCAGCCTTTTCCTACAGACACACATTCATTCGTTAAAATAATTCATGGTATGTATTGTTACTGATTTAGCTCATGAAAGGGGGAAAATATACTGGTTTACCCTGGGAGTGGCAAGACTGGCATTCTACTGGACACTAGATATCTCACTGCTGAGGTATATGGCTTCTTCAGTCGTATTTTCTTTTGGGATATGCTGTCTCATTACCAGTTTTGTTATGACACCGATGCACCTAAAACAAGTAGATGTTTCACCATGTTAAAGTATTTTCTTGTGAAAAAGGTTTTATATAACGGGTAGTTGAAATAGGGAAGCCTCACAGCACAGTTATGCAAATCACAAAAACATCTTTCAGGACTTTTTTCCTTCATTTGCCATCTCCAGAAGGTTTTCTTACTTTCAGGATCCTCTTCACATGCTGTGTGGGATGTCTCTGTTGTACTGTATCAGTCTCACTGATATTCAGCTAGTTCCATCTTTGCTCAGTATATTTAAACTTCTCCAGTTAGTGAAAGAGGGCTTTTACATGGGAAGGATGTGGGAGTCGACCTGTTCTGTCAAGTAACAGGTGATAGAACAAGAGGAAATGGCTTCAAGTTGCGCCAAAGGAAGTTTAGATTGGATATTAGAAAGAATTTCTTTTCTGAAAGGGTCATCAGGCATTGGAACGCGTTACCCAGGGCAGTGGTGGAGTCCCCATCTCTGCAGATATTCAAGGGTCGTGTAGATATAGTGTGTAGGGACATGGTTTAGTGGTGAGCTTGTCAGTGTTAGGTTAATGATTGGACTAGATGATCTTACAGGTCTTTTCCAATCGAGGACATTCTGTGATTCTGAGGGTACAGCTGGTGGTTTCCTAAATGGAAATCTGAATAACTGGGAAACTGATTTAGGCAGAACCTAGAAACCTTGTTTGATGAGTGCACTGAAGATCATATCAGCAAAAGACATTACAAAATCAAAAGATTCGTTTGTGCTTGTGGACAAGAAGGCTTGTCTCAGAAAGGAAAAAAAATGTATTTACACTATTAGATGTATCAGTATTTATTATCCAGGAATGTAGTGTTTTAATTTCCACAAACTACAAGGTACTTGAAGCCAGTCAGGAAGGGATGGAGAACAAAAAAAAAAATAATCCCATGGAGCAATACTAAAGATTTTCAAGTTGTTGGCCCTCTTTTTCTTTCACAAGATCAGCACATCGCAAGAGTTTGGATGCTAAGTGACGTTTGTGCTAATGAGAAATATCCCTTTTGTTTGACAAATGGAACTGGAAAAACATTACCTACTGTCTTTGTTGAAGGTATCCCCTGTGAATACTGGTCCAAGCCTTGAAGAATGCAATCATAAGACGTGCTGCATTAGCTGCAATGCTGTTCATAACCACAATTTAATTGTAGGCAAGCAGGTTCTGGATCCCAAAATTTTAGGTGCTCTCTACCTATCAAGGAAAATATAGACTCTCTGCAGGAAAACTTATAATGAAAAAAGAAGTCTATTGAAATGTTTGATAAACATAAAGGTAGCAGTGTTTTAACTAAACCACTCCAAAGCTGCTGATAGTTAATAAGATAATTACCAGGAAGATTTTGTTCTTTATAAACTTTATTATACTGCATTATTAGAGACTAAATACAAGAAGCTTGAAGAGTGACCTAAATCTGACCTATCTCCATCTCTTCCTCTGGCTTGTTCTGTTATTAGAAATAAGTTGGATATGGAAAATATTCCTTCTTAAAGCAACATATCCCTCTGGGAGTAATTTTGTTCTCTGGCCAATAGACATTTTTATTTCTCTTACAGGACATTTATCAGGTTCAAGCATGTTTTGCCTCTTTTGCAAAGGACCACAAATCAAATCAAATATCACAAAGTACCTAGGGATTACCTATGCCTCACACTGAACCTTATTATAGGTACTCTTTCTTACACCAGCCTCTCCCGTGCGAAAGTAGCCCTGTTAGTATTCTCCACTAATGCTTTAAAGCAGGCCATTGGATAAGGGAATAAAGATGGAACCTTTAAATTATTAATAATAAAAAACCTCTCCTATATCATATCAATTCAGCAAAAAAAGCAATTTGCTACGGTGGAATAGGCATTAATTGAAAGGTTGACCTTCATTCAGCACAGCTTAGATGAGATCAGCAGAGTGGAGGCACTGGCGGACTGCAGATCTCCAGAGGGCTTCCAGCTTCTTGTTGTGATGCTTTGGATGAGGCTTTGCATTCTGCCTCACTTCAGGGACTTGTTAAACTGCTGAAATTTGTGAAGTGAGGAAAAGAACGCTATTTGTACACAGGCTTCTGGCATGTTTCAAAATATGGGGCCAGCAGGGTCGTACCTTTCAGCATCGACCTGTGAGCTTGCCTGCCTCACATTCCCAAAGCATCAGTCAATATGGGGAGCCACATGTGGGTAGAGGGATACTTCTACACTCTGGCACCTAAATTTGGATTTTCTATTGATTTGGTTTCATCAAATTGAGCAGATAAGCATATTGTCCAGTGTTTATTGCAGGTGCTTGTAATCACCAATGGACTGTGAAACCAGGCAAAGTCATCCTTTCCTAGACATGCTTTTCCTGGGAGAGTAGATGTTCCAAATCCTGCTTCTGGAAGTGAATAAATTTTTCCAAAGAAGAAAGAAAATATGTGCATGACTTTATCATTGTTCAAGTAAGCTGAAAATAGAAATAAAATGAAAGGTTTTGTTGAAACTCTTTAGAAATGAAGTGTGTGCTCCAAACTCAGAGCATATTTCTGCGTGTCATCTCTAAAGTCAATAAGTTTTTCAACCCATGTTTTATAATTAGTCAGTGGTGATTTCACCTCGATGAAGTCTTATGAAAATAGGGTCATATCTAAAGAGTCATTTTCTCAAGAAAAGAGATTCTCCAGCTAATGTCAACTGAGAGAATGGCAGAGGTCCAGCTGAGTGATGGAACTGCTCCTGCTGATATATCATACTACAAGAAGACTAAATACAGGGCTCCTCAATATTACTTTTCTGTTCACAGATTGTGGTTTGCAAAGTTAGAGCAAGGAAGAATGAGCATGTGATGTTCAATGGGGCAGACGGTGTTGAAATAGCCCAACAAAAGAAAACCAGTTGCTTTGCACAAACACTGTCAAAAGATTTAAGTTAGCTGCCTCATTTTTCTCTGGTTATACATCTTTGGGGGAAAAAAAAAAAAAAACCACCAAAAAACAAACCAACAAAAAAAACCACCAAACCCTGCAAAGTGATTACAAAATGATCCCAGTCATACATTTTCATTTGAATATGCATGCAAATGGAAAAACAGTTGTACTGTTGATTGTTTGGGGACAGAGTTACTACCACCGAACAGAATTCTGGAAATCAAGATTTACAAAATGTTGGACAATCCCCATTGCATATTAAGTAGAAACAGAGGATTCATTAAAATATTCTTCACACTGCTGTCAAGATCACAGAATTAGGTGATGTGTTAATTTCTTTGATGTTCTGTCATAGCTAGTTCATGGTATGACATCATAATACAAGTGGGAAAGGAAATAAGTTAGTTTTCAAAGCTGAAGGAAAATGACATGATCAATGAATTAAAACTGTGGGGAAATGGGACAGTTTGGGCTTCTGTGCTATTTCTGGAAGTATGATAATAAGCAGTAGAAACTTTTTGGAACACATTTTATGTATACTTTTCATTACTTGCAGACTTTGTTTCTGTTGTTTTTGCTTTCTAGAAATTAAGCACTTTTTAAAGTCAAATAAAACTACTGCTTACTTATCTCATTTGCTGAAAAAGTGGAAGTGAGTGAAAAGGGTAGATAAAGTACTGCATGGTTTAAATACCTCTGCATTCAGTAAAATTCAGAGCCTCTTTAGAAATACAATTTACAGAACAATTCATTCATATTTTTAGTGTTCTTTTGTAGTGCAGAATTAGGATGGAGCACAGACGAGGTTAGACAGTTCACATAATGGAACAATGTAGCCAACCAGAAAAATATAAATTAAGCTGGTGATGTTGTGACCAACCTCACAATGGAGGAAGCAAATGGGGTCCTGTGTTACTCCACTGGAGGAACCACAATCAAATACAATGCCTCCTTGGGGGAACCCTTCAGGTAGGGTGGGCAGTGTAATTCCCTATAGCTCTTTTAAAGACGAAGCATACTCTTGCTTTCTGTTTGGGGTATTAAGTGGACTTTTAAGCCAGAAACCTACTTCTCCTCCTTGCCCCAACTCAATTCTTTCCTGGTAATCTTTCAAGGTATTGTTCAAATGACAATACCCTTTATGAGTTCTTGATTTAATGCTGTACAGGAGGGCCACACGATCACCCCTGAATTACGCCTAGAAACGGTTCTACAAAAGGGAAAACTAGAGTCCTTAATCCTTTTATTTCTCTATAAACTGTGGAAAGGCCTCAAAATTATCTGTATGTCACTGAACACAGAGAAGGATAAAATATGACCAGCTGAGTCTTGTTTCTTATGCTCTCTCCTGTGTTACACTATACAGAGAAAATAGCATCACTGGAGGTGATTGGATCCATATGACAACATATCTTCCCCACGCCTGTAATATTCAGGGGGGGGAAAAGTCAAGGAAAAGCCACCAGAAACTGTAAGAGTTTTACTGATTTCCTAAGTACTCAAAATGTGCACCACAGTTTGGACTACAACTTTTCTTGCATTGTTTGTCTCTCTACTCCCTTATTCACATTCGGTGTCTGACAATTTCCTCACCTCACCTCCATATCTTCCTCTTTACATTTCTCACTTTTTCTGTCTGTCTAAATCTGTTCCATTTAACTAGTTCCCTTTTAATTATACCTCTTCCTTCCACCAAAAATATGCTAGCTACCTGACATGAGTCACCATCATATTGATCATTCTATTTCGTATGTTTTATCTTTCTTCATCTGTCTTTGTACATCTTGCAAGCTTTTGAAAAAAGAGACCGCCTTCAGCTCTGAACATAACGTGCAGTTCAGTTCATACCACAGAAGGGTCCTTAGCTCTTGTTGGCTTATAGACAGTATTGAAATAAATGTGGACTTCAGTACGTTTCTAAACAAAATTACAAATGAACATATTCCTTTCATGACAACATCAATTAAATTGACGTACAATCCCACTTCCAACTATGAATGTAAAAGTGAGCCTACATGATCTACATCTTTAGAAAATTTTATTAGTTTTCTAAATGTATAAGCTAATACGAGATTAATTCATGTTTTCATCATTTTGTGTTTGTATGTCTCTCTCAACTACTTCTTTATTGGTTTCTATAGCTTTTGTTTTCTTTATTCTTTTCCTTTTCCTTCTATAGCGAATCCTTTCTCTGGCTTTGTCTACTCTCTATAATGATGGCACATCAAGAACAGTGACAGTATTTCTGAAACTGGCTGACTGTGTTGTTCTTTATATCCTATCTTGCATTACTGCTCAGTGTTAAGCAAGGTCTTATATCGCATGAGTGGTGAAAATTGTTATTATAACTATATTTTTAATAAAAAAGAGTTGAATTCATATGACACACTAGACAATTTTTTATTTTATTTTATTTTGTCTTGTTATATCTGAATGCTCTCAATTTTGTTAACGGTACTAGCAGTCTTCCAAGCTCCTCTTCCAGTAAAAAAGGTGGAAAAACTTTTGCTTTTTGAGTAAAATTGTTTGAGCAATCCTTGAGTTATTGTTTCTAAAACACCTTCTCCTCTCTACTTTCTAGCTAACATTTTTTACACAATCCTGTCATGAACACTTTTTGAATTAGGCAAATAATTGCCATAATTTGCCAGTGGTATTTAGCCAGCTGATCATGGTTATTAAGTTACCTGTGACAGAAATGAAACCAGACCTAACTGTCTGCGTACACTCTTAATAGTAAGAAGACATTTTATCTTTTCTAAGTTCTTTGTTGTACTGTGCCTTGTCTAGTGCATCAGGATACTTGGATTTTCCTAAAAAATCTGCCTGCATAAAGCATGGTCCACAAAGCCATCCTGAAGAGCCACCAGGAAGCCTTTTTAGCAGCTCTCTGGAATAATAGTTCATGGTGTCTTTATGGCAATACATATATTTTTGCAGTGGTAAATTCCGATGTCAATTAAAATTTTGTCTTGACAATAAACATTTAGGATTAGTAAGAAGTAATAAGTGCTCTTAGATTAAAAAAAAATAATAATTTCTCCCACAGCAAACTGTGTGTCACTGACTTTTGTGTGTCTGCAATCCAGAAATGAAAATGCATGTATTCCCTTTGGAGAATTGCAAAGACATTCTCATACTCTATGCAAATATAGCTTAAAAGAGCCTGATAATATGAGTAAAGCTTGCACAGATGCGAACATACTCACTGGTAATTTAACAGGACTATTAATGTGCGCAACTGTTCCTTCACATGAACAAGACTTTCACAGTGAGTTCTAAAGTCTTAGAGCACGTTTAATGAAATAAGTTAATGATTTTTCTTCAACATATCAGGACAATCAAGAGCAGGTACTATGTGGCAAAGCAACAAAATCTTCTCTGTCCATTCCCATTTGGCCTTCTACTACCCCGCAGGCTAGCTGCATTTTTAGCTCTGAGCTGCTTCACATGATGTACTACTGGGAGGGAGAAGATGCAGGACCCCAGCAGGCTGTGCAGATCACTGTACAGTCCTTTCAAAAGCTCTCTTACTGCTTGTGGGAAATTATGGCCAATAGAAACAGAAATAAAGAGCCCACCTCTCCTCCTCCTCCTCCTTACTAACCCTCAGGCTTAGTGCAGGAGCTTATGTTCAGGTGGGCTCAGGTAGCGTTTATTTTATCTAGCATTATATATTTTAGTTTTAATTTGCTGCAGACCTGAGCCTCTGCCTTCAGCTGTGTAGCTCTTCCTTACTGCCTTTTCAGTAAACCTCCACAAAACTACCTTCAGATACCCAAGGTGCCACTTTTAGGAGTGTACCCTCCATGTGGTCTTCTGGAGAGAGGTAGTTGCCTTCAGAGCACATACAGTTTAAAACCTGCAGGCTCCTACTCTCGCTGACCCATCTGATGCTATCCTCACTCCTTTGGCCATACAGCTCTCCTATACTTGCAAATAAAATGTCCAGCACCTTTTCTCTGGTCCAGAGTGTGGGTGGCACACCGTTCATTTACATGGCTAAACTCTCTTTTCACTCCAAAGCATGCGGACTTATATATACTGCTTGCTGTCCCTGGTTTGTCCCAAAAGTAAGCTCCAAATGTGTCCGAGAGGATGGCATTTGCACAGACTGTGCAACTGTGCCAGACCTGTGTCAGGCAGGCTGCAGTAAAATTGTATGGACAGTTGCTTGCCCAAGCTTAATCACAAAGCATTTTATTTTCAGCTAATCCTGTCTCAACAAGACCATTCTCCCCATATGTAGGGGGACCCAAGACTACACTTCCCTGTGATTCTGTGGTGTCATTTTCCACCTTGCATAAAAACATGATATAGGGTGAGGTGGGTAATATTAGAGCTTGATTTATATGTCAGAACTCATATCGCCCAGCTAATCTTGTGCTGTTAATTGAATTTGATGGTTGGTTTTAAACTGTATTCTGGAAGTTGTATTGGCAGTATTGTGAATTTCTCTGCTGATGTTAGTAAGGCTTTTCATTTTCTTCGATATTCCCTGATAAACCAGAGCAGGTAGGCATGTGCCGTTTAGGTTGAAGTCAGGTTCTGAAGCCCTTATTTCATGCTGGTAAGTCATTACATAGCTAGTTGTTGGTCTCCAGCCTGTTGGTAACTGCCAGGTCTTGGGAATCCTGCCCAGTGTTTAAAGAGTCCTATTAAAAATAAAAAAGAGAAGAAAGAAAAAAAGAAGATTACTATTACAGCTTTAAACCCACTTCAGGGCTCTTTTCCTAATGAACCACTGTTAGGCTCTTTTGACCTCCAGTTTAAGAAGGAAGACCCTAAATTACTCTTTTCGATCAGCGTCTCCTTTTGGCCCTCATTTTCCCTCATTCCTCTTTCACTGTCTTTTGAAGTTTCAGGAGGCAAGAGCTGCACTTAACCTGCGGTTCTTCCCAACCCCAATATATGCTTTATAAATCTTTGAGTCTCTCATACTGTGTTCCCTACTGTATAGAATAAAGTGGAAATTGACTTCTGCAGAGGCCATTACCAAGATTTATTGATCTGAAAGGATAACATTTTCTTAGGCAAAACTGAAGCTAAACATGAAGGGAAGAGACTAAACATATTTGGTCCTGTGAGCTTTTTATTGCTGAGGTGCCAGGACCTTATTTCCGTTTTGGAATAATCTATTCTCTTTCTTTTCTTTTTTTTTTGAGCTCACAGAAAATGTCCGTATTTGTTTCCATGTTGTAGTTCAAAGCCTCTCTTTTTAAATTTTAGTAAGGACACTTCTCTGCAGGCTTTCCCTTAGGCCTGAAGTGGGTTTGTTGTTCCTGAAATTTCTGCAGCAGTTCTTTTTAATATCATGCCAACTTGGAATTGAATTGCTTTTCACCTCTGGCATCTGTGACATGAAAAATATACATTTCTGTGTTCTGAAAATAAGAGACAGTTAGTATTTTGACATTTAATGAGTCTAGACCTACCAGTTAGGTAGACTCAAATCTTTACAGTAGAGGTTTTTCAGCATGTCTTTTAAAACCTATTTTTGATGTTTCCAACTGATGTAACTAAATATGCTTTAGAAACCTGATTTTCCAAATTTTGTGTTTTTTCAGTCATAGGGCATATAGTTTTCAGAGAGGTTAAGAGTTGTATGAAATGACTAAAATAGATTTGTATATACTGCATCCCATTTGTGAAATGTTTGATAATAGTTAAACCTTAACATATGATTTGTCCTTTAAGTATCTAAACAAAACCTAAATTTCAATCTATTACTAAATGTAAGCAATACTGTAATAGCAAAAAGGAGCATAATATAAATGATTTCTGGGATAGTGGTAATCAATCCCTTTTTTTTTGATAAACAGACTGTCAAACTGCCATTTGAAACTTCTTAGAGAAACCATATTGATCACAACTGTAGTTTGCTCTTATTTATAGCCAGCTAGAGCTTGAATGCCTTATCTGAGTTGTCCAAAAAATTCTTTTCCTCTTCCATAATTTATTGAGATTTGTAAGTGTTGTTTATCTATCTGCTCCTCTGATTTGTGCTCATCAGCCCTTGCTACCAGTTTCCCAATGTAAATATTTTCTCCTTTGCCTTTTAAGACACGTGGAGATATCTTTTCTCACATTAAGCTCATTTTTGGTATGTGTAAGATTTGGCTTTTAGGCCAGAAATCAGCATCTTGGGTAGACTCCAGAGCCCCTTTGACTTTGAAAGGTCTTTGTACAGGGGTCCGTCCCCATGGACTCAACACACAGGAGAACTACCGTGGCCATACCGAGCCACACTGAAGTAATTACTTTGAGTTCCTCCACTTGCAAATTTATTTCATTTAATTCAGCTGGTTTCACTTATAAATCTAAAGTGACATAAAATCGTTGTCACTACAAATCAAATTATTCCAATCTTAGGAATAAAATGTTGTTTTGACTTTCAAAATGTAGGCAAAGCTCTGTTTTGTGGAGGCTGGTTTTTAATACACACTGGTTAGAGTAATGAATGAGTGGTGAGAGAGTTCCATGACTGGTAAAACTCTTTGTTAAATTAATTGTTTACAGAAGTAGAGCAACTGTATTCCGCCTTCCTGCCATGCATATGAAAATGGACTGATTCCTTTGCCAAACTCACTTCTTGCAACCTGCTGCTCCTTACAGGTTCAATGCAGGTTGGTGTCTCATGCTGTTTAATACCTCTCGGTCTTGCTTAGTGCTGATGTTTTTGGAGCTGGAGTATTGCAGTATATGGTTTGTTTCTATCAACATGGACTGTAACCCCACTGTGTCCATCATGACTCTTAGAGACACATACGCCATCAAGGACCCTGTTCTTCAAGTTAGCCTCCCTTTTAATTTTTGTGTTCTCACTTCAGCTCTGTTCCTCTTTCATATGCATTGCTCTTTTACCTCTTCTCTAATGAGTATCATATATAAGACCAGGTAATGGCCAAGAAAGTCTTTTCAAGCTTTTCCTCACAGAAAAGAGAAAGAAAATGTCTGGTCCTTCAGTTCTCAAGGAAGATTACTACCCTGTTCCTTAGCAACTACAATCAGATTTACAAGGTGGGTTCTTCCTTCTATCGCTTTTGTCTGTTCTTCAAAACAAAAGTACATAACAAATGCTGTATTGGGTCCAACCACTAGATTTTTTTTTTTGAAGGTTACCTTCTCTGTTCTCATGATAGGCTGTCCCCTGCTACTGTTGTTTTGGAGTACTGTCTTTTGGAGTAGCTTTGGAGTACTGACTCTCATTCTAAGGCAAATTGATCCTTTTAGTATTTTATCAGCCTGAATCTCAGACTTTAAAGCTTTTATTATTTTTTCGTGTCAGAGAAAGACTGATTCCTTTTCATCCCCATTGCTCTCTCTACTCAGATGCATATACGCCCCCACTCTGTCCAAGACGTTCTTTCTTCTCCAGAGTGCATACTGCCCACTATAAACTAGTGCAAAAGGACGTTAAGCTATTTTGCTTATGGTTCTGGGTGAAGCTCCTCATTCAGACCATCTTGGAAGCACTTATCTGAGATAGAAATCAAAGGCTATGTGCCTGAATCTGAATATTCAGAATGTGTAAACATTCAGGTTGTCTGTGTAAGCTTTATTTCATAGTCATCTGTTTTTTTCTGGAGAATAAATCTTTTAAATGCATTCATAATTTTACAACTCTTTGCATAGATAGCGTGAAATACTAAAGCTGTGTAACATGGGCTTCCTAACAGCTGGTCTGGGTATTACTTTCCTCAACCCCAAGTGTGAAGGTCTCTTGATGAAAAGGTAATCATTAGAGTGTTGCAAGGCTTCAGAAAACAAATACACCAGTTCACCTTCTTTAGCACCCGTGCACACATTCACACCTTGACAGTTTCCCCTGTAGTTTTAAACATTTTTCCTACATATATATACTTCCCTCCCATGAAATTATAGGTACAGTTATGCTTACTCACTTCAGTATTCCAAGATTGCTTCACACTTTGTCTTGGCCCTCTCAATCACAGGCAGAAAGAACTGTAGGAAGGAAAGAGCCTTATGTTTTAAGACAGCCATACCCAACTTCTTTGAGATGAACTTTTAGATCCCCTGTATTCATGTGTTCTTCTTAATCAGTGAAAAAGAAGGAAAAGTGAGAAGAGTCTAGTTGTCAATCACAAATATAGATGTAGATATTTGTTCTTTGCTCATGAAGGAACTGGAGCTGCTTCCAGCCATTAAAACAAGCAAAGGCATTTGATCGTACCCTGCTACGGCACAGACCCCCTGCCATGGAAGAAATGAGCTGCTGCCAGCTACTTTATCTAATATCTCACAACTTCCTTGAGTCCTTCCGTGATGGGAGGACTACACAGTGTAGCCTTTAAGAAGTGCTACTGTAGGAGCAAGCAGTAACAGAAGTATCCAGCGCAGAGAAATCACAATGCACTAGGAAGCCTCACAAAAAAATAGTTTCTCTTAGCAAGCTTAAGGGCTGATCCTGTAGTTCTAGCCCACAGATACCCTGGGAATTATAGTTACTAGGATTACATTATTGTTCTGAATTTAAAAAAAATACCTATGAGTAGAGATCATGAAGCGGAGGTAATGTCTATGTGAGAAGGCGCTTGGATATTAGCAAGTTCTAGGGTTAAGTTCTGAACCTGTATCTTCATACATAATACCTCAATCACTTGGAATCCTCATGGAAGAAAAATAACCTTATTTGTGAATGTCTGTGTTGTTTGTAAACTCACAGAACTGTGGGGAGGTAGTCAGGAAAGTCAAAGAAAATTCAGACTCTAAAAGGAAGAGATTTACACTTTGATTCAAGTAACATTGAAGAATGGCTCTAAATATTTCCCTGAATCTTGTAGAAGATACTTCCTTCTACAGGGCACAAGCCAGAAAAACATTATGTTAACTTGTATGCAGCTACACTATTTCCATGTTTCAGGAACTAACAATGTATGTTTCTTCCACATTCCCAGCATATGCTTTACATAACACTAAGTTGTTATAATTGTCTTCATACACTTCTGCAGTACCGCTTTTATGCAATGATGAGCACCTTATTTTGTGATGTCTGATGTTATTTTGCAATGCCTAACACTGACAGTTTAAAAAATATTTCTATCTTTGAATAAGAAAAGGTCATACTTTACAAGTTTTAGAATGTTATGATAGAAATCAATATAATGAAGGTCAAGCTATCCACAAAACTTTTTCTGAATATTTTATGTATTGGTTTAAGCCTTACAAATTACACACATGGGATCCACCAAATTTTAATCCCTTACCTTTCTCTTTCTAGGAGCCAAAGAAATCCTCAATTAAAAAAGAATTCAAATAAATTTTAAAATGTATTATGAGTGCTAAATATTGATTCCATATGGAGGCTAAAGATATGGAGGTTAGTTCTTTAATTTGAGTAATTTTTTTTTCTTAAGATTATTGTATAGAAATTAACTGTACTAAGATGATGTGAAGACTTTGAGGTCAATAACTGACATCTTAAAGATTGGACTATTTAATTTCATGAATTAGTTGTTAGAATGTGTCTTTCAAAACTCCTCTTTTATAAGAGTTTAAATGTAAAATACTGTACAGTTTACATCAAATGTTGTTTATATAGTTTTATACGATACTTGTAACTGCAATTACTTGAAAGTCATTTCGTGTTACATCCAAATACGTTAAATGCATACATGGATTTATTTTTGAAACTAAGATGTGCTTATCTTTTAGTGAACTCAGGTATTACAAAGGTGTTTAATCTTGAGTTTATATATTGCTGGTACAGATGGAAGAGGTTGTAAAGTGAATGTGCTATGCTGATCATTTATTTCCATTTTGTAAACATAGATTCCTTTGGGTAATGTTATATCTTTTGTAATATTTTTTCCATTGGATGAATAGAGTTTTTCAGACAACAGGTGAATGCATTTAAGAATTTTTGTATTTTTTATTTCCTTTATTAAGCATATGGGTTCTGAATTTCTCCTTCCCTTATAGCTCTTTTTTTTCTGTTGATAAGATTAATTTTGCAGAATTTAAAGTAAATATGAAAAAATGGTGTGTAGATGATTAAACAGGAGTGAAGTACTGCTCAGCAATGTCTTCACAGATGATTTAATGAAACAATGCATTAAGATTAAAAGCTCAAAAGACCAGCAGCAAAAGAACTTATTAAGCCTGAACTGTGCTCTCGAAACACATCCATTTTGTGCATGCTTCCAGAGATGTGTTACTTCCCGGTGTTTTAGAGGGAAAACACATCTGTTTCTTTTGCAGAAGATTTTTATCCTTGTCAGGAATCTCAGGAATAATGTTGCATGTTATCTATTCAAATGCAGGCAAATTACAATTAGAACTGAGAGGACATAGTATGAGGAACAAGGGTTAAACAATAAAAAAGAACTCCAGGTCCGTGACCCTTGCTGAAAGAGAAAATATACAGCATATTAATATTTTATACCTATGTCCATATGTGTGTGAGGAATATGTACAAATGAGGGAACGCTGAGGGGATAAGAGAAAGTGGAGTGGATCTGAAAGAAGTATAAAAGGTTTATTTCAGTCTTATAATAAAGGACATAGAGACAGCATTGCTGTATAAACTTCTCTGTTAAAAGTTTATTTTCTTTTAAAACACGGTTGATTAAGAGGTATAGAACCAAGGTGTTTATACTAAAAATAATAGGCTTGGACTCTGTAACTGTTGTGCTTCCAGAAGAGAAGCTGGCATTTCCCTGAATGAATACTAGAACAGAATTCAGAAGATTTAAGGAAAAAAAAAATCTCTTTACAGCCACAACCTCATGTATGTGGAGAAAAGGGAGGGTGAAAATATATTTTCTTATGACAAAACTTGTTTTATATAAAAGCTGACAGGCTGAGAAATTAATAGCGGCAGTTGAAACCAAGAGAAACAAATCAGGGCTAATGACAGACTTGTTGAAATTATGTCTGGTTACTTTGAGCACCTCTAAAATTAGCATATGGAGCCTTTTCAATTTAGGCCAGCTCTACTGAAACAACTTGTTTACTCCTGAGGTTCCTACTTAAAAGTGCAGTGAAATTAAGACTACTTGCAAATTTCTGCTTTCTTCTTTTAATTTGCTTGAATAAAGTGTATCATTTCTGCCTAGGCTCATGTTAAAACAGCTTTTGTAAAATGTAACATCCTCACTAAGGCATTCTTGAGAATTATCATAAAGAAAATATGTATGTGAGGAAATTTAAATAAAAGATAGAAGATAGAGTTTATAGTTAATATGAAGGTTTGAAAAAAGTTAATTCCACACTCAACTGTAGAGATTTTTACTAACAACAACTGGAAATTTTAACAACCGTTGTAATATATAAATATTTTAGATGTGTAGGGGTTAAAAATGAATTTATTTTCTCATAAGTAATTTTTGTTTAACTCAAAATTGTTTTGTAATAAGCTTATTGGAGCTCCTTGTTTAAAGCATCTCATAGCTCCACTACAAATGTCAGAAAAGCTTGCTAGAGGGCAAAAAATCTCTGAAGGAAACATTGTATTCCTGGTAGACCCTTGGACTAGAAAGGAGAAACTGAAGAATGAAAAAGGAACTACTGTATTTCTATCAGTAACAAAAACCCAACTGGATACACAAAACCCAGAAATACTGTGTATGTGTTTAATGAAATTGTATTATTGTTGTCTCGGTGAGTATTGACTAAATGTAGAGGTACAATGTCTTGGCAACCAATGAATATCTATAAGCTACATCACATGCACAGTACTTGGATTCTTACAGCATTACTTGTCCAGGCATTAGACAAATGCCTGGACTGCTTATACAAATGAATACTCTCAGCACATGCATCATTGGGATTAGAAGCAGAGAAGGGCCATATTAACTCTGTTGCATAATGGCTGCTCAACCTTGCTTTCCACCGCTTGAGAAATAAGATGAAACCAATTGCCTTCTTCTTACTGTGAGAGTAACAGGCATGCAATAAGGACCAAAAGCTATAAAAACTGGCTAAATAGGCTGCTACTATGGCTTATCACCTGCTTGGAACATTAAAATGAATGTCATTTAAAACTTTGGAATTTCTCTTTGAAGTCCACAAATGAAAAAGACTTCTGAAACTTTAACCCCATGGCTTGATTTTATAACAGCCAAGACTAGTTTCTGGAATGAATGGTTACGTTAATAATATCCAAACATTCTGACCCCTGCGGATTTGTAGTGCCCATGGACTTGATAGATGTATTTGGAAGCTCAGAAGTGCTTGCAGTCACTGAGTACTTCTGTACCATCTTAGCTTTCATTTTATTTTGTTGTTTTATCCTTTTAAATATTATACATATGCATATAAGTAGATATTTAAAACTGTACCCCAAGGATTTGAAATGCAGACAAATGTCTGGGGACTGGTTCCTCACGTGGAGTTAACTGCAGTCGTCCATTCGCTTATAAAAACGACCCTTAAATTCCATTCTGGTCCAATCTTAAAAAATGGTCTCACATCCTCCCCCAGATGACTAGTTAAGAAGAGTATGTATATACATGCATATACTGAAAAAAAAATAGTGAAGTAATGTAGGCAGAATTACATCATGTCTATGGTTAACAGGAGCCAGAGCTCTACGTTTTCTCTGCAAAGTTTCTGGCAAGAAGCTGCAGGCCAAAAGGTCAAGAAAAATATTTGGAATTGAACATGCAAGGGAAAGGTGTAAGAGAAGAGACGGGCAGCCCAAAAAGTTCTTGAAAGAGTTCTCTGGAAAACGCACACCGCTCTTACACTGATCTCTCACAGTTCAGAGAAGAAACAAATTGGTAACCTTGAAATCTGAGGGATTTGAGGCAAGTAGCAATACTATAACAAGCGTGATCCAGCTCTTTCTTTTTCACAGTAAATTTGTTGACAACCACAGCACAAAATTCTTGCCTTTTTTTTTTTTTTTTTTTAATTTGAATCATGAGACTACTAAAACCATTTATGATGTAGATGTTAGGCTACTGCAGATATAGAATAAAATTACCATGTGGTGCTATTGAGGGAGACTGATAATATTACAAAGTTTGGATACCAGTTTTCTTTGTAAGTTTATACATCATTCCTTTCTCAGCACAGCGTATTACTCCAAATGCCATCAAGAGTGGGAAAGGCTCAACAGTTTTGGATCAGTTGAAATCAAAATGTTGAACAGTGGCATTATTTACTGCTTTTGTAGTCTAGTCTCCTTCCAATAAACCTTCCTAGCAACCCTTCCTGCATTTGAATGGAACACAAGTCTACTGTCGGGGTTGTCACGAAGTTCCTCAATAGGACTTGGAGGTCAGGACATACCTCTCAGATATAACAGGGTAAGCATCCTGTGCAGGTTACACCTCAAATCTCAGAAAGAGCTGCTGGTGCAATACTTTTGCAACTGAAGGCTTAGAGGATTTTCTCTATCCTAAATGATATTTTCAGAACTATGGCACTTTAATTGCCTTTTCTAGACAGTGATGGAGTGGTAATATAGCAGTAATGCAAATTTTTTTTTTTTTTATTACTTTTTAAATAGCTTTTCACACTTTCACTTGAAGAAAAAGTTGTGCAACCTTGTCTTTTTATGGAATTTTTTAATTTCTGCTTTCTTTAGATTTTTCTAGTTTCTTAGAAATTTCCCTCCCTGTATGCCAAATTGGTATACATGAGGGAGGACTTAATCAGCCCTTACCAATTACTTACAGTGCTTTGCAATAGTCAAAGAATATACAATTTGATACTAATTTAATATTTTTCTTAGCAAGTTTTCACCTGTTTATCATTTCTCCATTTAATCTTATGCTTCAGATATTATTTTTCAATTTAAACATACCATTCTAATTGCAAATTTAAAGTCAGTACAATGCATTTAGTTTCATACGTAATTTCATGTGACCTTTGATAAACAGTAAAATGATATGTGTCCACAGTTCAGGAACTAAAAATTTAATAAAAAGAAAGGGAAATTAATATTGTTTTTTCTTGGAATAAGTCAACAGGGCACAGGTTTCCTGATATTTTAAAAATTATGTAGATATTATTGTAGAACTGTTTAATTTATCAAATATAGCTATCGTTTTCACCGTTTTACTCTTGCAATTCATTCATAAGTCCCAAATGATGATTCGCATTATTAGGAAAAATCCCATACTTCAATTTCTCTGTTTCTACTTATAATTACTGGATTTGATAAATTGGCTATATTACTGTCATAATATATATTTAGTGTATTTAGTGTGTGCCTCCAAATAGGCCTCATCTTGCAGCAACACTCATCAAACATTTAAAAGGAAGTGGCTCACTTCAAAATAAAGTTTTTTATGCAAACTTGACCAATGTAGTTTTGCATTTTTTTTTGTACTTTTGATTTAATAGTTGTGATCCTCACGGCATGGACACAGAATTGTGATAATAATCCCTCCTGCTTCTAGAGATGAATATAAACCACCAAAATGAATCCTGATGACACAAACAGAAGTAGGAACAAATTAGGAGGAAATATGAGGAAACAAATTTCTTGTTACTCCTCTACACAGGTCACTGTCAGGACATGCACGCAAGCCACAAAGAAGTAGCAAGCAAAGGTAAGGAAGGACTGTTTCGGTCACTGCGTGCTATGCAGATGTGTGCCATCTCCCAGAGAAACAATGTAAGGACCTCACTGAAGCCCAAATATGAGATGTCCCTTGTCTCTTCTGACGGAGAGGTCTGTTCTGCTTTTGCAGAAAGAGATTAAGTTGATTTGACTGAATTTGCTCCTGACAGATCCATGTTAGCTGATTCCTTTTCCTAGGTGCTTTCAAGCTGCAGATATCCCATGAATCCCGTCTCCATGAACGGAAATTAAGGAGTTGTGGCTGCTTAATTTTCTTCATCTACTTATTCAATGCCAAGCATCGTTTTCAATTTTCCAGTCTTTCAATACTTTGTCACTTTAATCCTTCACAAGTTTTCAGGATCTCATTAATGTGATTGCCACTGCTTCACCTACACATCTTTAAACAGCCACATATGTAGTTTATCAGACCCAGACAACTTAAATTCCTTAGGTATTTAATACTTATTAACATTTATTCTCTTTAATTTTGGCTATTATTTCCCATTATATTTTTATAATTCTTCAGCCACCTGAACAAAACAACAAACAAACAAACAAAAAAAAAACCACCAAAACCCCCATAACTTTAATTTGTTAGTATACTCAGAAATCCAGTTTTGAAGGTAGAGTGATATCAGAGAGAAAGGTAAAAGCAATGATACAGACAACAAAGAGAGTGAAATGGAAGGCTGTTGTGAATAAAAAAGGACATGTTTGGAATGAGGTCTCAGCCCCAGGTTTCCAAAATTCAGTTAAACTCCATCTTCTGCTCATTACTGATAATTTCACTGTTGGGAAGGAAAAACATGCAGCTCCAATTTAAATGATACCGTCTCAAGGCAAATCATTTTGAATCATGAATCAATGTGACAATATAATAAAGTATCACATATATACATTCAGAACAAATGTATTATTTATGTGTTTTTTAGAGACAGATGCTTTGATGGTTTGGAATAGCTTCTGCGTTGGTACACTGTCTGTTGTTCTTTCCACCTTTGGGAGGCAGAAGATAAAAAATGTGCGTGCTAAACCTGTCAAAATGGGGGTGCTCTGCTTCCATGGATGTTCAGTAGGAAGCGGAGGAGGAAGATCACCAAGGCAAAAAATCTAGGACCAGAGCGGATCACCATCTCTAGCGTTCCCTTTTCTGGTTCAGTATTTATCAGGATAATTAATCTACCTATTTACTTTCTTCTTTTCTTCTTACGTTCTTTCTCCTCCACGCTATGGATTGCCCTCAAGCACCTAGCTCTAATGTGTAAGAAGAAAAACTGTTTTATCAGGGAAAAAGAAGGGGGATGGGGAAGAGTTCAATCTGCCCAGCATATGCTGGGGTTTCTCAGGCTGCCAGTACTGAAATGTCCTAGGGATTTCTAAAAATTATAGATGACAATTTCTTAACTTAGAGAGTGTTTCATCCTACACAGAGGAATTCTGTCTTATACCTCATCTTGACAGATAAGAGGACCTGATCACAGAGCCAAAAATTAGTGGTTTCTTAGGTGCAAAGATTACAAGTTGATTTCACTACTGTATGCAAACAGAATAAAACACATACCAATGAGATATACACTTGGTACTTAAAAGGGTCAATTTAACAAAGCTGAAAACAATTATGAGACAAATCAACTGGGAGACAGAACTCAATTGGAAAAGTCTAAATGATTATTGCAAACTATTCAATGATTTTTAACTAGATGTCTAAAATGCTATCGGCAAAAATTCAACCTGGTCAAAACTCAAAGCAAACAGCAAGCTAGCTTATAGGACAAATGAAAGCAGCTATAAAAATGTGGCAACACCTTAAACAATGAATAAGTTATGAAAAGAAAGAAATGAGAGCAATGAATAATAATTAGATCAATTTTATTAGTAGAAAATTAATTGGGAAAAAAGGGCACAAATACATTTATAAAATTATCTCTTTTTTTCTAAGATGTTTATAAACTTGATTTGTAAAAATCATCATACTGAGTGCTGATCTGGACCTTAATGAGTGAAGGTGTGTGAGCTATCCTTGGTTGGTTCACAGGTAATTGAATACACTTCTTCCATGCTTTTGGCCCCACTGCAGAAGGTACATCTTTTCTTAGTATCCTACCCTGCTATTCACAGCCCTCAGTACATCTCTAGGCATATATTTGCCAAGAACATTTGATGTATTATTAACAGTGCCACTCAAGTCATGAACCAATTTGCTATTGTTGTTGGGTTTGGTAGATTCTCCTTTCTGTATGATTTTCTTTCCGGGACATACTACCTTTTTTTCAGTTGTTCATAACATCTTGGCAGTACATTTGTTTTAAATTTGTAAAAGCAGTACAACCTGTGTTACGTGTATGTGGTCTTTGCACTTATGTGGTAATAGGGCATTTTCATTAAGATGTTGTTGGCCAGCATTCATCACTAACTGCATGTGTCTTTGGAGGAGTAGTACAGGGATTAGTCCTTGTCCTTATTTAGGAATTACATTAAGTACATAGAAAAGGAAGTGTTATGGCTTGTATTGATTGCAAATACAAAAACTGAGGGTTTGATAATAATGAAGATGACAGCTGGCTTAGGCAGAGTGCTCTGGTTTGCTGGTAACTTGACCACAACTGTCTGTAGTATATTTTCTGGTACAGTGAAATACAAACTCAAATATCTAGGAAGAAAGTATTCAGGTTATAGAGGATGGCAGGATCTGTTCCTTGAGTAACATCTCAAAAAAGAAATTAGGTGTCATGGTGAATAATAATAGACTAATCATTTACGTGACATAGTGGCTAAAACAAGGCCATGCAATTCTTTGATATATAAACATTGAATTTGAAATAATTGTGGGCAGGTGAGTTTACCTCATTATTTAATTTTGGTAGTTTGACAACTGCAACACTGTACCTACTGCTTGCATCCATAACAGAAGAAGGATATTGATAAACTAGAATGCCTTCCAAGGGATGATTCATGCCATGAAAATAATTTAAAGACTGGAAAATATTCTTCCTACTGAAAGACTCCAGGAGTCTATTTAGCTTATCAAAGAGAAAATTTAAGACATGAACTGAGCTAAGCCTGGATTCATCCACATGAGGTGTGAAAACACAATACTAGATTGATCTTCATTCCAGCACAGAAAGAATAAGATCTATTTTTTGATAGTAAAAGAAGACAGAATCAGACTTGAAATTAGATAGGAACTGTTGCTACTGGAGTAACTTATCAGTTTTGCAGTAGATTCAAGGGGATGTTTTTCTAAAGGTCTTAAAAAATTCATTCAAGGTGGTTGTCTGGCTGTACTATGCAAATGATAAGACTAATTGATCACAATGCCTGACCTTTCACTTCACTTGCTCACAAACCCCTAAAAGGGGAATTGCGTACATTATGAAGTGATTGGTAAATCTCTAATACCTTGAATAATTTACCACCTTGAAAGGATGTTTTTATCATAGAATCATAGAATCATCAAGGTTGAAAAGGACCTTTAAGATCTTCGAATCAACTGTAAACCTAACACCGCTAGGTCCACCACTAAACCATGCCCTTAAGTGCCACCTCTACATGTCTTTTAAATACCTCCAGGGATCGCGATTCAATCACTTCCCTGAGCAGCCTGTTTCAATGTTTGATAACCCTTTCAGTAAAGAAATTTTTCCTAATACCCAATCTAATCCTCCCCTGGTGCAACTTGAGGCCATTTCCTCTTACCCTATCACTTGTTACTTGGGAGAAGAGACCAACACCTGCCTCTCTACAACCTCCTTTCAGGTAGTTGTAGAAAGCAATAAGGTCTCCCCTCAGCCTCCTTTTCTCCAGGCTAAACAATCCCAGTTCCCTCAGCCGCTCTTCATAAGTCTTGTGCTCTAGACCAAGCATCTTCCACGACTTCACCAGAAAGCAATGCAGATCTTGGTTTGACAGTGTGATAAATGGCTGACCATTTACTTATTTCTGTCTGGCAGAAGGAAAGTGAGAAGGAAAAAGGTCCTTAAAAACTCTGCCTCAGGTCTTGTGTTCTGATGTGGTTCCAATAGACTATACCTGGAGTGCCACAGATATATTATAGCTTATCTTGAATGAAGAGTGAGACCACAGAAAAATGTGGGAGCATAATACCTGTGGCACATTATGCTCATGATGATGCTTATTTCCATCGCTGGGGATCTAGTTTCTGAGAAATACAGTTAAACAGTCACCTTCATCCCCTCTTCAGGGCTACTTGCTGTACTCAGGTGGCCAGGATCTCAGAACAGAGCAACAAATCAACCACAAAATTCCCTGTGAAGGAAAAATCTGGGGGAGACAAAAAGGCCCGTAGTTTATGAGCCATCTGAGTGCTGTGGCTTGAAAGGGGAAACACAACAGGAAGCATCTACATTCAGGATGGCAGTGGCAGCAGGCTGTACAGTAAAAGCATCCTTTCTGTGAGCTGACTGAAGAGTGCAAGTTTTGGAAGCTGGATCCAAAGGAGCTGCGGAAAACAAACATCTAGGTTGAATGAAATCACTATACCGCAGTCTCTTTCTGAACATCTTTTGTGTAAGGGTTCAGAAAGGCAGTGTGAGAAGCAAGTCAAATCTAAGGTAAATTACTGACATCAGTGCAAGAAGCTGACAGGGAAAAATGAAAGAGGAATGGAAGTTCAATAGAGCACCCACTACTGAAAGCATCACTTGAATGTTTTTGGTGTTGTTTTTTTTTAATGTTCCAAAGACAGTGTAAGAAAAAGTGCTAGGAGAAGGGGAGTTTGAATATATAGAAAGTATTTTTTTTATCTTTTGTTTTAATGTCAGCTACAGAATCCTTCTCCCATACATATTTTATCAAACTATGTTTCCAAATACAGATTACCAATGTAGACAACGCATTTATGATAGACACTTTAATATGAGAACACTCACTGATTTCTAATTAAAAATTATCATAGAAAGCTATAATTATTTTGGAACTGGGGGGGACTACTCAAACATTTTAAATTGTTTCAATTTCTGGGTAGTATATTTTCTACACTTTTTAAAAAATTTTTGTGGATATTTGTATGTAGAAAGACAAAAGTTTCATTTGTAATCTTCTGCTGATGAGTAAGTCTTGTGGGAAGAGCTCTGAATGTGCTCAACTAAAAGACAGTGTGACCTACCCCCATAGCAGCGGAACCTTAGTCAGTCATTCCCTACAAATCCAGTCCTGACTGGAAGACACTTAACCTCATTTTTCACTGTCTTGGACCCTCTGTGGTCATTTGAATCATAAAAGTCTGTTATAAAATCATATCAGGTCAAAGTAGTAAGTTTTTACTATTACTTTTTAGTTCCCTATGGAGGGATCCAACTTAGGGTGCTGGGCAATAGAAAGGTGTGCTTTCAACGAGCAGCTAGTTTCCCTGCTGGAAGAGACTGCGTATCGAGCTGAGCTCCTCTGCATTGCACCCTTTCTACTTTGCCGTGCTCCTCCAGTCTCTCCAGGTGATGGTACGGCTCTTCATTGCCTCAAGGTAAACCAGTGAAAAATTAAATACACACTGAGCATGGGCAGAACTGTAGCTGTGCCTGAGTCTTCCATAGCATGGACAAGAAAAAGGCAGGAAGATTTCTGCTAATTTAATGAGATACAGCATGCTCTTCAAGGACTCGATCTCCAAGAAGATAAGATGCCTCTGAGCGTCCCACCATTTTGGCATTTCTTTTTTCACCCAAAAAAAGTAGCACACAATTTTTCCTCTGAAAAGTAAGACATCTGTTTTTCCTGCCGGGGGCCTAACAAAAGGAAATGCTAAGCTAACTAGAACCTGGCTTATTTGTATTGAATTAGTACAGTCATTAGGACTTTAACTATTTTTATTTGGTGACAGTTTGCTACTGATACCACCTTTGGGACAGGCACCTCTCTCTTTTATGTTGCTTTTCTTATCACTGACAGGAGAAAATGACTGATTGGTTTTGGCCCTTGCTTGAAACTCCTTTTCGTGACTTTCTTGAGTGCATATCCTGTAGCAAATAGATATTGCTAGTATGCACCAGTCTTCATTTACTAGCCTGAACAAGTGCTGACAGATGAGGGAGCTGACAGTCTGCCCTACTGTTGAAGCTGGAAGATATAGTTACATGTGAATTTGCTGGCTTTTTAGACCTGAATAACTGCAATTGTGTATAAGGGTCACCTCTGGGCTCAGTTATCATTCTGAAGAAAAAATGGAGGCATTTTAAAAAATTCATACATTTTTGGCCTTCTGCTAAGTGATGCCTGAGGAATGCATGGCCTTGGAAAGTCGGGTTTTCACAAAGTGGCACAGAAGAAATTGCGCTAATGCTATTAAGATGGCAAGCAGAGATGTTAGGTATAATTATTATACACCAATTAAACCACTGGTATTTTTTTCCAATAACAGTGGCTCTCAAATCAGTCTCTCTTTCTCTCCCTGTTGTTTGTCTGCCTGCCTGTCTGTCCCAAAGATCTTTGCACCATTTTATCTAATTATACGTGTCACTGTCAACTTGTCCATTAGGAGTCTGCCCCTCCATTGACTTCAGTAGTATTAAACATGCAGGGCCCTGCTCTGGCAAAAATAAGGCAGTCATGATTAGGTTTATAATCCCACACCACTGCTAACTCTTGAGAATTTTGTGATAGTTATTTGCCAAAAGAGTATAAATAATCACAGAGGACAAATACAAAACTACATGCTCTACAATCCACAGTTGTGTTTTCAGATAACAGTCTTGATTCTGGGTTAAAACTCTCCCTCTTTTCCCTATACCAGTTTAAAATCAAAATTTCAAAGCCTTAGTAAGCAACTTGTAATTGAAAAGAAACATGTTAACCAAAATAGCTCTCTGAGGACTGTAAGTTTCTTATCAGGATGAATTTGAAGAACAGTAGAAAAAAATGTTCAGCATTTGCTCTGACTCCCCGTAGCCTCACAGCAGGAAGCAATAGACTCTGAGTGGACATTGAATGGTGTCCACCTCCATCTCTTCATTTTTCTTCATCTCCTAAAGTCTTTTACAATCAGCTTTTCTTTCCCTTCCTATGTTGCAAATATTGCAGATTACTAGTTCAGCATAACATTCCTTCTAGTAGAATGGATTCCCATTTCATTTAAAACAGAAGAGCTCTGACACAGTATTTTCTGAAAGCTTTTTCAAATCCTTTAGAAATGTTGTTTCTCAGTTCACTTAAAGCAACTTCTACTCTGTGCAGAAAATAGTCATATGCATCTAATTATCGAGGTAGGCTGATATCTATTGCATCAGCATACGCACAAAAGTGGTTTATTTTAGCGTTTTAAAGATTTATACCTAAGTACTTCTACCGCACAGTTTATCTATTCAAATCTGCTGTGGCTGCTGCTTTGATACAGTCACAGGGAATGGTCTTATTTGCATTATGTTCAGGACACTTAGCAAAAGGAAAGCAAGCTGCTGTCCTGATCTCATTCTTGTTTATTATTGACATACATAGTCAGCAAGAAAGATTTTTCTCAAGAAAATAAGTTTTATTTTGCTTTTAATGATGAACATAAGTCTTTTCAATCCTATAAAATTCTAATGTGACTGAAGAACTGATAAAAAGATCACAGGAAGGAAAGTTGAAAGGTAGGGGATTTATAGACGTAGTCTTTAAAACTGTTTTGCTTTTATTTCTTCTTAATACCCGTCTAGCATAACACCTAATTAACATTCTGGATAAAACGCAGCATTATTAAGGCTTCGCTACACTCATAGACACCTTTCAATTAAGGTGCTTGAGTTCACATAAAACATGCTTTCCAACCCTCAGAAAAAGCTTTTAGAAAAACCAGTCGAGTCTTGACAAATTTATGTTAAAGAAAAAGAGAGAGGCTTTGGGGTGTTTGTTTGGGTCCTTTTAAAAAAAAAATATTGTGTGTATGTAAACAGCTTTCAGGCTTTTTGCAAAAAGAAGCAAGAACTCTGGAAATGCCCAATTTTTAAAAGTCTCTGGCTGATTTCCAAACTTTGCTACCCTTTTTAGAAACAGTGCTTTTCAGAGGCTAGTATTTTCACCAGGCTTTCCTGGCTCTACATAGCCTCGTACTGAGTTTGAACCACTTAACATTTTTATGGAGGAGCAAAGTAGATCTGGCTTAATACCTGAACAAATCAGTGCCTGTCAAGCCAGTGGAACAAACTGCTGTTCTGGAATCAATTCTCTGATCACCAAAGTTTACGTACCCCCTTTTTCTTGTTATCAACTAGTTGACATACCTTTCTTGTGTTGCTGTGCCAGACTAATGACATTTTGTTATGAATTCATTATAAAATGGACTTCAGTAACATGTAAAAGAAATTACAATGGAATCCTACTGAAATTTTATGTTTCTTTCTATGGAACACTTCAAGTATTAATCAAACTCAATGCCAAAAAATAATAATTTCCAAGTACTGCTTTTTCTGTCTTTTCTAGCTTTTGTCCAAGCTAAACTTTCTTTCCCCTCCTTCTGTTTTTCTTTTTTTTACTTAGATAAACTATCTTTCTTTCTAAGCACTACTTATGCTCTCAAAAAAAAATGGAAGTAATCTAGAGTTCACTTAAAGATCAAGTACCATAAGCTGGTGTTTTCAAGTATCCTGAAAGTTTATTAATGCTTTCCAACTCATTTCCTACTTCCCTGCCAAAAGCACTCTTTAGTGGACTGTAAAGTTTTTCAAATAATAGACATCTGATCCAAGTTTCTTATGATTTTTCTTTTCAAGAGATCACATACTTTCAGAAATCTGGTAAATTTTTATTGTAGTATAAAAATCTGGTATTCTCACTGGGTGCTAAGAGCTGTGAACTTATTAGCCTTTTAACAGCTGTTAAAAAATTCATTTCCTCATTCTGAGAGGTTCAGCTTTGCTTTAATACACATATTCATACGATGTTTAAGTCAGAAGAAGAAAAGATTGCTGAACCTTCCGCTCACAAATAACAGTATCTGATATCAAAATGGTCATGACCTTTTAAATAAAAAGTGCTCTTTTGAAGTACAATGCAGGTCTGTAAAAAATTGTCATTTGTATGTATTTTATGGGCTTGACAGCAGCATTTGCATCTCTAAATAAAGGATCTCTTTGATCGTGTATGACTTCCAAAAAAGAGGCAGGCCATCTATTTGTGATCAAAGATCTCATGGATGAGATGCAAGCTTACACTCCCCCAAATATATACTTGACAGACTCTTAAATTGGGGTCTCAGCACAAGTTCCCTCCTCCTCCTGTAACCAAATTGTGATCTCACAGAAGACTGGCATCAGGAACAACAAATGCAGAGGGAACCTTCTGAACACAAGTTAGCATCTTGTAAAGGCTTGGGCTTTTCACTCTGTCACACTTTTGTAGCCCCAGAATTTTTTGATCCTTTTGGATTCTGTGACAATTCGTAGGACACCTAGGCTATGAAACAACATTAAACTCAATGTCAGTGTGGCACTGTTAACATCTATAAACTGGCCTAGCAGAGGAGCTTAGAGCAGGGTTAGACATTTCTACAATCAACAATCTTTTCTGTGCTTTTGATTAAAATTTAATAAAAATGTTTCAGTGAGGTGAAGACTTGTCAAGAGCAGGTGAGGAAAGATCAACATTTACTCAGCCCAAATCTAATCCAGCCACTTTTTCCTCTTCTCATATTCCCCATTCATACAGAAGGGCCAGAGCGTCCCATCTATTCCTGAAACAAAACAGGCAGCATGACATGGTCGCTTACTTAGGAAAAAGGATTTTAAAAAAAGGTCCTATTTGTAGGGCCTGGGGGATCTAAAACTCTATCTGCATTGCTCTACCAGTCACAGCTCACCTATTTAAGCCAGAGGTTTTTCTTTGACTGCAAGGATATAAAATTCCAGTGGGGTCACAGTGAGTCCTATTCAGAAACCCACCACTGTAAAATATAAGAAGGCAGAATTCAGTGATGATCAATTCAGAGCCAAAATAAACCAACAAACGCAACATTGCAAAGTCCCAGTGTGACTGTGGAGTTCAGGCTATGCAAACTGTTTAGACCAGACAAACTCTGCAACTCTGTCTCAGGATACTTTTTACTGATTAGGAAATGGTGCTGGTGAAATTATCACATTAACATTTTACAGGAATACAAAGGGAGGACAAGAAAAGAGAAAGAAAGGGAAGCTGTGGGCAGATTTCTTCACTATGCTCTCTGAAAGCACTGCATTCCTCCCAGAGCCAGGACTGTATCTTGATGGGCTACAGTTTTTGTTACTGATTAAACAACAAAGTAAAGTAGAGGCTAATTAATAAAACATGGTTTAAGTACTGATTTCATATTGTGATTTTATATTGGATAAATTAATACAGTGTAAAGATCTTTGTTGCTGTAGACTTCTGAAAATACCTGGTTGGTAAGGCACAATATAGCTCCCCTTCTTCCCCATGAGACGTTTGAAAGGCCAGGATTTCAGCATTGAAACACTGGCCTTCAAAAATCTTACATCATAAAGATATAAAGCAGTCCAGCGTGGAAGGTCAATCATCAATCACTGTTACACTGTCCTTCCTGTACAGCACAAGCAACTTCATAACATAAGCCATTTTACATTGCATCCAAGTCCATTCAGACATTGGGCTTGTGGGTTACATCATTATAGAAAGACATGGCTTTAGTCAACATGGACTATGATGAATCATAGAACCATTTAGGTTGGAAAAGACCCTTAAGATCATCGAGTCCAACTGTAAACATAACACTGCCAAGTCCACCACTAAACCATGTCACTAAGCGCCACGTCTACATCTCTTTTAAATACCTCCAGGAATGGTGACTCAACCACTTTCCTGGGCAGCCTGTTCCAGTTCTTAATAACCCTTTCGGTGAAGAAGTTTTTCCCAATATCCAATATAAACCTCCCCTAAGTAGACTGAATTCTGGTAGAGGATGTGTTTGTGACCACAATTTCTTTACCATTTCTTCAGCAAATTTGTCATTAAGTCGAAATTTTAGATTTTGAGATTTTTTTTAAGGAAAAAGATATCTTTTTTTTTTTTTTTTTGTTACTAGTATTCTGTCTAGTTAAAAGAAAACAGCAAGTAAGACCTGTTGAAAGATTTCTTTATAAACCACATTTGTCTTGTTGCGTGATAATGAAAGTAGATTTTGTCATATCTGTGCAGGATTTTTAAGCCAATAAGAGAAGACATAGAATAGTTTAAACAAAATCTGTACAAAAATGGAATTTTGGTGTAGCGTAGTCTAACCACACAAAAATTAGATGGCAAACATAAATAAGTGTGTGGAAAAAATGGGAACTCAAAGCTGACCAATGCTACAACATAATTCAAATATGATTTATTTTAAAAGCTGAAAATACACATAAATAATCTATAAAATCAACTTTTAGAATACCAATAACCTTATAATTAGACCAATTGCTGCCACAAAAATCCAGTGAGTCTTGAAATTCAGTATAACATACAAACCTTGAATTTGCTCAATACTTTCTTTATTTCCAATATTTTCTTTCCAGCTTAGTTAAATAATTAATTGGAACACTAAATTACAACTGAGTGGAGGTAAATTTTATTTTTTTCTCTTACAGGATGGTAAGCTGGATTCAAGACTGAAGATCTGTTTGGCACTCAGGTGAGTCTTTTTTTGAGGACAATTTGCCCCACAGTAGAAATTGTGTGATAAAGAACAAGGGCACTGGTTCAAAATACTCTGAGATGCTGGAGCCCCAAACTTTCCCAGGAAAGTAAGGATATGCTTTTCGCACACTATGCGTTATTGCTAAATATTTGGTCCATCATCTTTGATTGTTTGTAGAAATTTTTCTTAATGAACTTCCAGTCATATTTTCAAAATGGCCTGTTGGTTTTGTCATCAACTTCTAGTAAATCTTTCATGTTTTCTAGTAGCTATGGAAACTGTCAAAATGGGAAGAGTAAATAATTCATACAAGATTCTGCCATGTTTACTCATATTGGATGAAATGGATCAAATGCAAAATTACAAAAAAAATCCAGTTGGGGCTGCTAGTTAATTTTGGCTTCAGATACAAGCACTTGATTTGGTAAAAAGGCAAAAAGGAAAGTTTTACTGTTTTCATTTTTCTGCTGCTTAAAGTAAGAAAATAATCTGAAATAAATATTTGTGTAGTTTCAAAAAAGCTTATGAGGGATTTTTAGGTAAACTAATATTTTTTTTGGCACTGACAAAATTCCTCAGTAAAGAATACATAAGCATCTCTTGGCAAAAAGGATGGTAAATAATAGTAATAAAAAAAACTTGTTCAACCTTTCATTTTATTAATGAGTGGATTTGGACAGAAAAAGAAGATTCTTTATTTGGATGTTCATGTTTCTGCCTCTCATAGACTAAAATTTTTTTCATGAATCTTCAGTCGTTGTTGGTAGAAGTAATGAAATCCTACAGATCTGAGCTTTGTAGTCCCTTCTAAATTTTGATCTAATGATAACTGAATAAAAAAATGTAAAAAAAAGACTTGCATAGGAAAGGAAAAAAGTTTTTTATCGAAAAGCTGCAGCCACTTACACTGCACCTATATTAAAATTAATGTTCATCTAACAAAAAATGTTTGTCTAAGAAAAATAAAATGCACATAAATGCACATAATTGCACTGTTTCAGAACTACATTTTCTATTATCTTATTGATGCAAAAATGTTTCAGGAGATGACATTAAATGCTAATTCGCTTTTTGAGACTACCCATATAACCAGAGTGATGGATTAAAATTGACTCATTTATCACAGTCACTTTTTCCTGCACTAATTCTCTGATTCAGGTAGAATAGTGGACTTTTTTGACTGTGCTCTGTCTTATTTTATTTTTTTGTGTGTATTCATAATATTTTGCCTTTCTTTCCAAATCTGTCAACTGGAGTATGGTATATGGTACCACAAATATTTTTTATGTAAAACAGTAGCCTTAGTATTTGTCCATAAAAATTTAATGTTTTCTGCTTATTGGACAAACACAGATGCATTCCAGCCCCTGAAGAATCCTGGGAATTGTAGTAAAATTGGCATTTCCAATACAAAATGCTATAATTAGAATTACCTCTAGATGGCTTTTTTTTTTTAAAACTAGAATTTATCCTGTGCAAGCCCGTGCTGTGATCATATATGCATGACAAGCCTTGATACCTGAGACACAGATACTCTGAGGGCACAAAGCAATGGTGAGAACGAGATTCTTCCTTCTCTTTTACTACTAGGTAGCAAGCTTTACTACTTTCCTGAGAAGTAAAAATCATTTTCTCTCTACCAAATGATGATGCAATGACAATATATTTGTATTATTGCAAAATTCTAGGGCACTATTCCTAAATCAAAACCACATCGTGCTTGGAGCTGCACAAACATTGAACATAAAATCAAAATAAAAAATTCCCAGAAAACAAGAGGAAAACCATTTTTTCCTCTTTCAGTATCTTACTGGTGTTAAATTACTGGTTTCAAGCTGTGTTTTCATAAATTCTGTGCAAAATATTCTAAGCATTCTGGTGTTGTAAAATGGAAGGCTCTATGTTTATAGAATGAGGAGTGACTTTAGAAATATAAACCACCACAAGCAAATGAATGGCATTGCTTTCATAGAGACTGAGTTCATCCCTGAAAGTACATTTATATTTCTTATCTTTTTAGACTAAACAATGGAATAAAATCCCTATAGCAGATATATATAATGAAGTACAGAAAACAAATGATGAATAATAAATGGTGTCTTGTTGTATGTTCTCTTTTGGAAAGGATTTGTCTTAAAGAACATTCTTGACTTGTCATTCAAAATTAAAACTAAATCTGCCTTCTCAATGTAATATTTACAAAGAGAATGCTTCTTGCCTTTTCTTCTAGTGTGAATAGTAGAGTATTGTACACATCTTTCTGGAATGAGGCAGGTAAAGTCATCCAGCTAGATCTATCATTTGCTGATTTTGTTGTTGTTATTTTCTATAGAAAATCTTCCATAATTTGTGTCATGTTTTTACCAAGGAGTGATTGTTGGTACACTTTTGTGTTGCACAATATCTGAAGAAATTAACAAAAGATAATAAATAAATATAGGTTGTACCTTATTATCTGGCAGTTCCAGAGGGCCTACACCACCACTTACCAATTGTTGACATTGAAAATTGAAAGCAAAGCATTTGAAAAATCAAGAACAGATAAAATGCTTTTCATTTAGTGTTCATATCATGCAAATGTGTAGGTAATCTCATTTAAAGAAATATGAATGGCATTAGTATTGGCCTTGCACATTTGCAAAGTACGTCTTCATTGAAAGATGAAAATAAACCCAAACTATTTGTATTTTGCTGAACTGAAGAGTATGCAGTAAAAGAGACCCAAAATCACTCGGAGCTTTATGTTTAATTGTATAATTTGAACCAAATTCAAGCCACCCAGCACTGCCTCCAAGACATCTATGATGAAGTTCCTCTTCAAGAAGGTCTAAATTCTCAAGAGAAATTCTTCTACTTTCACTGTTCTCCAACATACAAGAATAAGCCTGCCTACATGATGTAGAATTTGACACAGAACATATAATCTGATTTTAAATACAAGAGTAAGTTTTAGCTTCAAAACCAGGAGAAAACTACCTCTTCAGAGGAACATAGGTTAATGTTTTCATGTGTCTTCTCTATAATTACCCAGTGTCACAGTGAATCTAGTGCCGTGGTGTTGCCTTCTCAATTCCATATTCCTGCTCACAATTGACTGAGTTCTTTCTTTCTTGGTCTTACTTATGAGCTTTTCAGCCACAAATGAAAGCTTTCCAAATGGTATTTGAATCAGATAACAAAAGCTGCGATACACAACGAAAAGTAAAAAAAAAAAAAAGGACTGTTTCATTTCTACCCTTAAATATCACCACTGTATGATTAAGATCTGACCACTTAGATGATCATAAACCTGAGTAGAGTAGTAGGCAAGCACCTTATCCGATACAGTCTTAATTGAGTTGCTAGGGTTCTGTAGGATAAAGCACAGCATTTCCAGGTTCTGAATTGCTTTTATTGTCTTTACGTTAATGGTTAAAAGTTGTAGGAACAACTTTGAAGAATTTTTTTTCACTCAGAAGACTGATAGCAGCAGTTTTGTGATGTGAATCACAAAAGAGAAAGGACAACAAAGTTTACACGCAATTATTTTTTTTTAATTCAGTTGACTGTATATTACAGATGGTTTTACCTGTTTCATTTTGTAAGGGTAAGATATAAGAACAAGGTAAAATTTAGTAATTGTTCTAAAATACTTTGAACTTCTGTTCATTCCCTATAATATGTTTTAAGGTGGTTGCCAATCACAATTATGTGGACACTACCATAAAATGCTTCTACAAGTATTTATATATACATGTAAAGGAGAAAGTTCAATTTAAATAAGTATCTCAGAAAGCAAAGAAAACAGCATCTTTTATCTAGCTTCATTTACGTAAATGCACGTTCTCTGTTCTCTAAATTACTTAGCTACACCTAAACAGAGCCTAGCTTGAGATAACATTGGATATATCCACCTGGACTCATGTGGCCTAATTTTGTTAATCTCAGTCAAACTAAGCGTTACCTAGAAAGGAATGTCTGCAATAAATACTGTAAAGCATAGCTCAAAATAATAAAGACAGCACAATGACACCCTAATTTATACTCAGAAGGTGATCTTCATCTGTTCACATTTGGATACCTACTAAGCATGCATCTGTATTTGAGCTATACACATGAATTGTCTTTGTAACTGATGGCAAGAAAGAAAGTCTTCCAGGGCACAGTTCCTCTCCCATGGCAGGCATCTAAAATGAGCAAAATAAGTCATGGCCTCAAAGTGCCTCTGCTTTTACTGACTACAAAGAGAGTCTAGATAACTAGCTGAGATGTGAAAGTCTATATAGTAGTTGGCTAAAGTTAACAGACACATCTCACTCATGGTGATTTTGCACTACTTAGCTGACATAGGTGCCTTTATGCAACTCCTTGGGACTGACCAGTTCAGACTTTTCAGAGCTGCATCACTGCCAGTGAGTTTTAAAACAGACTTCAGGTTTTTTTGCCGATTTGTCAATATGGCAGGCCCATTTCGTGATACTTCAGCCTAACTTAATTGGGAATGAGATTAAGATGAATGAATATGAGTCCGGTTCATACTGAATTAATTAATTAAGTCAGTTTCTTAAAATCCAGACTTTAGTGTGCCTAGTTTTATTTGGATATAGGAGAGGTTTCAAGCTATTTTAGCATGGATCTAAATCATCCTGATCAGCGACCGAAAAAAATAGCAAGAAAAGAAAGTGGTGGGAAGATAAGGCTCGTCTGTAAAACCAGGCTTACAGAGAACAGGAAAAAAAGCAGAGGAGAAAATACTGATTTTTGTTTTGTCAGCAAAGCAAAGCTACTTTTTTTTTTTCTTAACAAGGGAAAAATTGCTCAGTACACCTCTATTTGGGCATCTGAAACTTTCATGTGGGTGTCTATGTCTGTGTAAGCAGGTCTAATGATATGTTTGAAAGTCTAAATTGTAATGCTATATAAACAGTCTGCAAGTTTGGCCTTGGCAGTTCTCATGATAGCGATTCAATCAAAGATTGAGGTTGAAAGCCTATACTTAATAATTTCAATGAGAGTTTGGCCACCGATTTTAAAGGGACCATAGCATCATGCTAAGCCTCTGCTTTCTGATGCTACATTTTGTGTCACATTTACGCACTCTGCAATTTTGGATTATGTCAATGAGGCTGCCAGATAATGTGAACAGATGTATCGCCTTTGAAGTCAAGGGAGCCACTTTGATTTACACCAGCTGGTAACTCGGCCAGGGATGCTTGCATGGGCATACCAAGTTCAGCTATTTAAATGAAGGTCAAGGATGTAACTTCCTTGTTACTCCTTGTGACTTCCTTTTGCTTCTGCTGATCTTTTGCACACTGATTACTTCAACACTATCAGAAACCAGACACCTATTCAAATTGGATCTCTGATTCACATCTTTTGAGATTTGCTCGCTATCATGTAGATGCATAAATTAAAATGTACTCAGTTTACATCCGGATGCACTCATCTACTCTGAAATAACTCATGGGAGGCAAATTCTTTTTGTAAATGAAGGTGCTGGCTGCACAGCAACTGTGGCAATCTTCAGCCTATCACTCACATTGTTAATGACTCTGGAGTGCATGTTTACGCAGAAGGCATAAAGGAATTTGTTGCACCTCCCTGTATGTTACTGAATGGTCCAATAACCTTGAAGTCTCCTAATTTGTCTTTTTTTTTAATGTTATACACAAGAATAAGTGTTGTTGTCATCTAAAACAAAAGGAAATTTCCACTAACTTCAGCAATCCCAAGATTGCCGCTACATGTGGATATTTCTAACATATCATACAGAAAACATGTACTGTTTCCATACTTCAAATGCCTGCTCTGTAGACCTGAAAATACTGTACATTTAAAAACTAAGCACAAACTGAAATAGCAATAATCCATCTTATAAAGTCTCTCTTTAAGTGAACAGGAAATAAGGAAGGTGACTGCAATTATAACAGAATTTTGAAAAAACCCACACAATATAACTTGCACGATGTTTTTGGAAAGCTCTCAAGAATGTCCAATAGTTTTTGCTTGTATTTCCCTATTTCCCTCTGGGGTTGTTGTTGATAGCTTGTTTTTTTTTTCCTTTTTGCTCTTGTATTATTACTCTATACTTACCACATCTGCCCAAAGAAGTATGGAAAGTACTGTATTTCAGATCAGAAAGTCTGCAACTGGACATTTGTTTTAGCATTTCAAAACACTTAACATGAAATTACTCAGACAGTGGAAATAAAACGGAAAGATATATTTTTCATTTTTTAAACATATGGTTCTTTTCCAGGCCAATGCTGCAACTATTTATTTCTAGCACACAGCTAATGATGAAGAAAACAGATTGTTTAAATTTCATTGATTCAGATCTTTTTTTAAGAATCTCTTTCTTCTATGTCTATCAAAATTTGCACAATGATTTAAACTTGCTGAACAATTACAATTAAATTTAAAAAATATTACCAATATATATGTTGCAGCTCAGCATATGAGTATGCAAGTTCCCACTTAATAAGGTAAATAGGGAAGATGAGAACATATTATATTATTTTTCAGAGTAAGGCCTAGTATCTGCAAATAGGCTTGTGCATAAATAAATAGGCACATGGAGTTTTATTAGACTGAACATAATTCCAGTATTGTTCAACTTTCAGATTTTTAACATTTAGCCATTTATATTATCTCTTGTGTTCATATGCATGTATGTGCATTTCATCCAAACTTCTTTTTCTTGTTATGTGTATACATTCTAAACAATTCCACTAAAAGGTACACATTACATATGCACCGAAAGAGGCATTCTGACAGCAGTAGGGTTCAGAGATTAAATTCTTCTCATAATTTCATTTTCTATCACACCATAGACAATTTTTTTACCAGTAGTAATTAAGTAGTGATGATTAATACCACAACTACTAATTTTAAATCCACCCTGTTACTCCTCTATCAGTATTTTTGCTGCTCTTCCAGCAAAAAGAGATCCTCACTTCTTTTTTCTTTTTTTCTTTTTTTATTTCCTCCACAGCCTCAGAAATCATTTAGAACTCATTGTATATGGCAAAAAATAGGAATTCTGTTACTGAAATTTATTCTTTGGTTGACGTCATTTAATTGAGGTGGAAGAACCTGACGTATGGCATACCTAGTTCCTTTAATATTGCATACCCATTCCATTTTATATGAACAGCCTGACTTGACTATCCATTTGCCTGGGTGGGGCTGGTAATTTACTCCACATTGTAACGGAAAAGACAGGCAACCAGGGTGATTTTCTTGGCCAGTTAAGGGAAATTGCAAGTACAGTTCTATGACTCCTGCATGGTAATGCTTTATTCACAGGAACAAGTCATTGTTTGATCGATATAGCAAAACATATTATTATTTATAGTCTAAAATGATGCTTTGGACAAATCCCATCATCAATGTTTGTCATCATTCTCATCAGCAAGGTTGTTCACAGGTGTAATGGAATGCCAGTGGAAGGAAAAATCAAAGAAATTCCTGAGACACTTTGAATCATAAAGTCATGATATATTTTACTGAGACTTGATCAGCTAATTGACACTCTTGTGCCTAAACCTACTATAAGAGCAAATAATAAATGAAGGTAGCAATGTAAGAAGAAATACAAGTCAGGAGAAAATTCTAACCTTAAAGTTTTACTAAAGCAGTTAATGACATAGTTTAACCAGTAAATAACATAATAAACTGTTCCCTGATAAGTAAAAATTGAAAGCATACTTTTATACATATATGTATGTACCTTAAGTTCACTATTGGAAATTTGTAGCAATTAGCAATCTCATGCAGAAATTAAAATAAAACTCAAAGATTTAACCAACCTATAGCAACAACAGAAAATGTTAATTAGGTTACCCATGGTCTAGAGACCAGTTTCAAACCCTTCTGGTTTGGTGGGGGTTTTTTTTTCAGTTCTCACTGAAAAAAGTGAGTGTGCTCACTCAGCTTTTTACCCATAACTACTGCAATATTTTTGTTGTGGTGATTTTTTTTTTTTTTAATAATTCAGTGAAAAATATCTTTTAGCTATGGCACAAGATTAGGTACTGTTCGGTATCCAGTTTACTTTTCTCTTATGGATCCATACACGCATGTCCCAGCATTTTTTGCCTAACTATAACATGAGACATTTCTCATGGTATTTTGTTATTTCCTCCTCCACAGCCAGACAAAATGAAAGAGGCATTTGAAAAAAAAATTAAAGGCCACGAAAAAAAAAAGAATAAAAATGCCCACAAAACAACTCTCATTATGTTATGCTGTGAAACAAGAATAATTCCATCCTGCAGATTTGTCTTTCTAGTTAATATTTTTGCCACAATCAAAGTTGCTTATAATCAACATTTCTGGATAGATCACTATTAACTACAGGGAAAAAAAAGTTTTAAAATTTTAGGAACTATATTGCTGAGCTACTGGTGTCTGCTGATCGTGCTTTTGAAAACACTTCAAGGTTTTTTAAACAGTGACTAGACTGTAGAGCGCCTACAGAATATGCTTGTCCTATGTTTAAGAAGAAAATAATATCAACCTGAATAAGATATCATTTTCTAGGATGGGTGCTATGGAAAATGCTATGACACAAACAAGAATTTCTATCTTTAGCCACTTGACCTTTGTACAGGAAGCATAAGTTGGATATGTGAGAAGAGCTAGGTCTTCAACACCATTTTTATAGGTCTCCATAGATTTATTCCATTAATGAGGAACACGTGTTTAGTTGGACTTTGGGGCTATTGAATCAGCTGCCTACTGATGCTGAAGACACTATTGCTGATTTTTAGTTTTCATTTTGGGGGGGAAATGAAAGTATATCAGGTGTATCTTACAGAATAGTCATGTTATGAAACACTGGCTATCCAGTTTTTCTCTGAGAAAGTGAGAGACTGAGTAACCACATGTTGCAGGAATCTCAATTTGAATGCATACTATGAGAGAAAGCCTAAACATAGATGGGCTCTTCAGCCACCACTTACGAGGTTATCTAACTGCCAGCAGTACATATTAAATGTCATGTGCATGTGGTGCCACTGCAATACGTGAAGTGTTAATCCTGATTTCAAATAACCCTCTCATAGAAGTGTGCTGATTGCTCCTGCTTTCACCATACCCACTACAACTTACCTGCACATTTCTTGCTCCTGTTCTACTATTTCTTTCTAGACGTTATGGGTAATAAATCACATTTTCCCTTTAGATTCTAAATACAGTAAGAAGGGCTCTAGTAAACTGTGAGAACTTTTTCAATAAAGGCTGTTTATTTCACCCCTGGTCCTTGAAACTTCTTCCCAATAGTACTTCACTGAGATATGAGTACTTTTGCTACTTCTTTAGCACTATCTTGGATGAACAAGTCTTTTGATTGGCCAGAAAATGTAAGCCTCACTTGGCTACTGATAAAGGCAAAGGAATTTTTACTGATGCCTTACATATAAAAAAAATTAGGCTCTGAGGTCTGAGTTTTCAGCTCATCTGTCTTTTTCCTACATAAAGATATTTTTAATCTTTCCTCTTTTTACTCGTGTTACCAATGTGACTAACTCTTAGCAATTCTAGTTGCCAAAGGTGGCAAAAATGACTGGCAGTTAGAGAAAATTAACTAGTACTTTGTTTTCTAATGTGGTTGACATTGATACAATTGCATTTCTGTTGCAAACATTGGCACAGAATTCTTAGTGAAGACAAGAACAAAATATTTCATCTCATTGCATGGTCTTCCTTACAAAATTGTGCGTCTCTCTGGAAAATCATTCTGCGTCTTGAGACCAAATCGTCCATTTAGGAAAAACTACTACATATACTGTGGCAAAACAGGAAAATTCCTTTGAGTTCTCACAGGGTCACTATCTTCTGCTATTTCATTGAAACAAACAAGTATTATATTTAGCCAGCTCATTTAACACCGTAAGCTAAGGCTTGTCATTAAGTGAATTTTGAGTTTTGCCCCTGCCTTTTATCTGCATTTGATTTCAGCGTACATATTGTGAATGCAAACATATTTTTAATGGGCAATGCTATTATTTTCATTTATAGAAATCCTTGTCATGCTGAGATCAGTTCCAGAGGTTGTCGGTATTTATGCCTTATTTTTTCCTTCTTTGTAAAATGGTGAATACCATAATTTGGGTATGAAAAATAGTTTATGTGTGTAACGGCAGCAGATTTTTCCTTTTCTATTTGCAATAATTCATCTTTTACCTCTTCTGCCTTTTTCTTACTAAAACTGATAAGCTTTGATCTTCAGTCCCTACTCATATAAATTTCAATTATTGTCATGGTTTGGGCCAGACTGGCCACTGAAAAGGACGACAGATGCTCTCCCTCACCTCCCCTGAAGGAAGAGAAGGAAGAGAGAGAAAGACACTTATGAGTTTAGAAAAAACTAAACCACTTCAATGAAATACTAATAATAAAATAAAAAGAAAATAATGAGATATATACAATATATAAAAAACCTTATCAAGCTCCCAGGATGATGATCACATCACTGTCAGGCACTGGGAAAGTCCCAGACTGGACTCAGTGATGGATGGGAACTGGATTCTGGACCTGGATTCAGGAATGCACGGATCGGGATCAAAGGCAGATGCACAGAGTCTTCCTGAAGCACTGGCCATTGAAGAAAGAGACCTGACCCTTTGATTCCTCATCTTTGATACTGAGCATGATGCAGACAGGATGGAATATCCTGTTGGTCAGTTTTGGGTCACCTGTTCTGTCTGCTCCTCCCCACAGTTGGGGCCCCTCTACATTTTTCCGTTTCCAGCCCTCCAACGGAGCAAAATTAGCTGACCTTAATTGTTGTAGCAGTAAGTATAAGCAAAAGCCTCTCTGCATATCATTCCTTGCTATAAATTAGAAACAACCAGGTCTTATCTCTGCTAGAAGTGGACAGTGTCTGACAAATATGCTGTTAACTTCAGAGAGTTCCGTTAGTTAGAAGATGCTTAGCTGCAAAGTAAAGTTGCTGAACAGAAAAATGGTTCTGTTTTACCTCAAACTGGGACAATTTTCTAGAATCATAGAATCATTCAGGTTGGAAAGGACCTTTAAGATCATTGAATCCAACCGTAAACCTAACACTGCCAAAACCACCACTAAAACATGTCCTTAGGTGCCATATCTACACGTCTTTTAAATACTTCCAGGGATGGTGACTCAACCACTGCCCTGGGCAGCCTGTTCCAATGTTTAACAACCCCTTTCAGTGAAGAAATTTTTCCTAATATCCAATCTAAACCTCCCCTGGTGCAACTTGAGGCTGTTTCCTCTTGTCCTATCACTTTTTACTTGGGAAAAGAGACCAACCTCCACCTCACTACAACCTTTCAGGTAGATGTAGAAAGTGGCAAGGTGTCCCCTCAGCCTCCTCCATACCAAACAACCCCAGTTCCCTCAGCCGCTCCTCACAAGACTTGTGCTCAAGACCCTTCACCAGCTTCATTGCCCTTCTCTGGACATACTCCAGCATGGCTATGTCTTTCTTGTAGTTAGGGGACCAAAACTGAACACAGTACTTGAGGTGGGGTCTTACCAGTGCCGAGTATAGCAGAACAATCACTTCGCTAGTTCTGGTCACCACACTATTCCTGATACAGGCCAGGATGCCATTGGCCTTCTTGGCCACCTGGGCACACTGCTCATATTCAGCCAGCTGTCGACCAACACCCCCAGGTCCTTTTCTGCTGGGCAGCTTTCCAGCCACTCTTCCCTCTTAGCATTGCATGGGGTTGTAGTGACCCAAGTGCAGAACCCAGCACTTGGCCTTTTTCAACCTCATACAATTGGCCTCGGCCCATCGGTCCAGCCTGTCCAGACGTCTCTGTAGAGCCATCCTACCCTCAAGCAGATCGACACTCCTGCCCAACTTGGTGCCATCTGCAAACTTACTGAGGGGGCACTCGATCCCCTCGTCCAGATTGTTGATAAAGATATTAAACAGAACTGGCCTCAACACTGAGCCCTGGAGAACATCACTTGTAACCCCCCCACCAGCTGGATTTAACTCCATTCACCACCACTCTCTGGGCATGGCCATCCAGCCAGTTTTTCACCCAGAAAACTGTATGCCCACCCAAGTCATGAGCAGTTTCTCCAGGAGAATGCTGTGGGAAACAGTGTCAAAGTCTTTACTAAAGTCCAGGTAGACAACATCCACAGCCTTTCCCTCATTCACTAAACAGGTCACCTTGTCATAGAAGGAGATCAGGTTAATCAAGCATGACCTGCCTTTCATAAACCCATGCTGACTTGGCCAGATTATCTGGTTGTCCTGTACATGCCGTGTGATGGTACTCCAGATCATCTGCTCTGTAACCTTCCCAGGCACCAATGTCAGGTTGACAGGCCTGTTAGCCTACTGATAAATGATGGAAAGTAGTTTGGTGAGCACTTCTACCAGCTCCCTCAGTACCCTTAGGTGGATCCCACCCAGACCCACAGACATGTGTGTCTAAGTGGCGTAGCAGGTTGCTAACCATTTTCTCTTGGATTATGGAGGCTTCGTTCTGCTCCCTGTCCCTATCCTTCAGCTCAGGGGGCTGGGGAGAAGAAGAACAACTGGTTTTACTATTAAAGACTGAGGCAAAAAAAAGGGTTAAGTACCTCATCCTTTTCCTCATCCTTGGTCACTATGTTTCCCCCCACATCCAATAACGGATGGAGATTCTCCTTAGCCCTCCTTTTGTTGTTAATGTGTTTATAGAAACATTTTCCATTGTCTTTTATGGCAGTAGCCAGATTAAGATCTAGCTGGGCTTTGGCCGTTCTAATTTCCTCTCTCCATAACCTCCTGACGCCCTTGTAGTGTAGGCCTCCTGAGTGGCCTGCCCCTTCTTCCAAAACTCATAAACTTTCTTTTTTCCCCTGAGTTCCAACCAAAGCTCTCTGTTCAACCAGGCTGGTCTTCTTCCAAGACGCTGGCTCGTCTTTCGGCACATGGGGACAACCTGCTCCTGCACCTTTAAGAATTCATTCTTGAAGAATGTCCAGCCTTCCTGGACTCCTTTGCCCCTCAAGACTGCCTCCCAAGGGACTTTGTCAACCAAGCTCCTAAACAGGCCAAAGTCTGCCCTCTGGAAGTCCAGGGTGGCAGATCTGCTGACCCCTCTCCTTACTTCTCCGAAAATGGAAAACTGTCATTTTGTGGTTGCTGTGCCCAAGAGAGCCTCCAGTTGTCTCATCACCCAAAAGTCCTTCTCTGTTCACAAACATCAGATCCAGCAGGGTACCTTCCCCAGTTGGCTTGCTGGTCAGCTGTGCCTCCCACAAGAACAAGGGCTAGTGATTGTGGGACTTCTCCCAGCTGCTTGCTTACAGAATATTTCATCTGCCTCTTCGTCCTGGTTGGGTGATCTATAACAGAGTCCCACCATGATATCTGCCATGTTGGCCTTCCCCCTGATTCTTACCCATAAACACTCAAACATCATCACTGTTGTCAAGCTCTAGACATGAAAAACACTCACTAACATACAGGGCTACCCCACTGCCTCTCCTTCCTGGCCTACCCATTCTGAAAAGTTTATAGTCATCCGTTGCAGTACTCCAGTTGCGTGAGTCATCCCACCATGTTTCTGTGATGGTGACTGTATCATAGTTTTCCTTATGCACAATGGCTTCCAGCTCCTCCTGTTTGTTGCCCATGTTGCGTGCATTGGTGTAGATGTACTTCAGTTGGGCTATTGATCCCACCACCTTTTTGCTGGGAGAAGACCTAATTCCTACATGACCATTCTCAGGTGCTTCCATGGTTTTTAACACAGCAGTAGCCCTTGCATCATTTCTGCACATGGCTCTCCATCCCCTGCCTCCACTGAGATGGCAGGCTGAAGGATGTTGCTAGCATACCATCCCTCAACCATTGGCATACTGCCACCCAGGGTTATCTCTAGAGAACCTGGTTTTATTGCTTCCCCCCTTCAAATCTAGTTTAATGCACTTTCAATGAGCCCTGATAACTGCTGTGCAATGATCCTTTTCCCCCTTCAAGACAGGTGTACCCCATCTGTCACCAGCAGGGCTGGTATCATGTAAACTGACCCATGATCAAAAAACCCAAAATTCTGCTGGTGACACCAGGCTTGGAGCTCTTCCTGTTTCTTTCTTCATCATTCCCTGCAACTGGAAGGGTAGAGGAGAACACTAGTTGTGCTCCTGATCCATTAACCCATTTTCCCAAGGCCCTGAAGTCTCTCTTGATTGCCCTCAGACTTCTAGTTGCAACTTTATCGCTGCCTACTTGAAAAATTAATAATGGATACTAATCTGAGGGCCGTACCAGGGTAGGAAGCTTTCTCTTCACAACTTTAACCAGGGCCCTAGGGAGGCAGCAGACTTCCTAAGAAGTGGGTCCAGTCTGCATATCAGACCTTCTGTTCCCGTCAGGAGTGAGTCTCCTATGAAAATGACCCATCTATTTTCCTTTATGGAAGCGGTTTTGACACAAGGCACAGACCAACTTAACCTCAGTGACACCTCCAAGCTAGACAAACCGTCGCCCTTGTTATTGTTCAGTTCCATTTGCAGATGCTTATGTTATTCCAGAAGAGTTTTATATTCAGGAACGTCTTGCTTTCTGATGTTCAGGATATCCACTTCTAAGCTGTACTGAAGCTCTCTGGGAAGCTCTGTGGGATGGACTGACATGACCTAAGTCTACCTGAATGATTCTGAGCACCTCATTGCTCAGCCAGAGCATGCAGACTCAAAATCATTGTGACAGATGCAGATTTCAAAGAACTTAGGTGCCTTGGTTGGAACACTCAGGTCCATAAACTCCTAAAACAGAGAGCAAGAAACATGCCAAAGAGATGGACAGTAGGTATAATAATGAAAAAGTGCTCAATATCATTTCCCTTTAGTACTGTTTTACCCTTTTCATAGAATCATAGAATCATAGAATGGTTTAGGTTGGAAGGGACCTTGAAGATCATCGAGTTCCAACCCCCCTGCCATAGGCAGGGACACCTCTCACTAGACCAGGTTGCCCAAGGCCACGTCCAGCCTGTCTTTGAACACCTCCAAGGACGCGGCTTCAACAACCTCTCTGGGCAACCTGTTCCAGTGCCTTACCACCCTTAAAGTGAAAAACTTCTTCCTAATGTTTAATCTAAACCTGCCCTCTTCCAGCTTAAAGCCGTTCCCCCTCGTCCTATCACTACATGCCCTAGTAAAAAGTCCTTCCCCAGCTCTCCTGTAGGCCCCCTTTAGGTACTGGAAGGCTGCTTTTGAGGAAGAAATCAGCATTATATGCATAATAGTTCTACCCCACATTAAATGTAAGAATTATTAAAAGGTTGAAGATTTTTAAGATTTGTTTTGTTTACTTTTATCGTTACATCAGCTGTAATGTTCTCTTTAATAAAATAACGTTTAAAATCCCCTGGCAACCCTTATGTTATACTCTATAGTCATCGTTTCAACTACTAAAGCTGAGTGATCGTTTGGCCTGGGATTTCTCGTAGTTTGGCAACAGAAAATCGGGAAAGTCAGTTTGCAATCTATTCTTGTGTTTCTCAGTTTAAGGAATCTATTTTTGTCCTGTTGTATAATACATCCTAAGAGATTCAGTAATAAGCCATCTAATATAAAACGAAGACTATTTTTGCAGCATTGCAGCATGTGATTCTGTGACCCTAGTCTACCTTAATCTTCCTAATAGAACCCACAACTCTCCTAGAAGTAAGTGAACCAAAAGCACCAAAGGCTCACAATATCCAAAGCTAGGTTCATTAAGGTACCAAAATGTTGCGTAAAATAGGGTAACTCTAAAGCCAAAGAGCTCAGAATTCTTGACTAAGATCAGATAAAGCTTTGAATGATCTTGCTTTCTTTCTACTGTAGCTTTACAGGACAGGTTCTCCTCTCCAGCCTTGCCTGAAATGCCAACAGGTCTCAGCATTGTCCAGGCTTGCACAAACCTTAGCACTGATCCTTGATCCCTAGCATTGCCTCCTGTCCACCATGCTTTGCTGTGGTGGCTCTCTGAACATCAGTGTCCTTGCACTGCTTGGATCTCCCAGCTCATATTGAGATACTTAAGCCTCATTGCTTTCTGTTTCTGTCTCCCTTCACAGCATGCTTTGCCCACTTTGTACTCCAGAAACAACTCCCAGCTGTGTTTTCTTGCTGCAATTTTCTCTTTCTCTTTTTCTCCATATCCACTGGTTGCCTCTCAGCTATAGTTCAGCAGCCAGGACAAGGCAAACAGGCATCCTTATTCCTTACTGCCAAGCCACAGCCTTTGAAAGCTGTATGCTGTATCAGGTTTATGAGGCAAGGTTTTGGTAGCTGGGGGGCTGCAGGGGTGGCTTCTGTGAGAAGACACCAGGAGATGCCTCCATGTTGGACAGAGTCCATTTCAACCTGCTCAAAGACAGACCCATCACTGGCCAAAGCTGAACCAGGTAGCAAGGCTGGCGGCACCTCTGTGACAACATATTTAAGAAGGGCTAAAAAATGCTGCACAGCAGCTGTGAGTAAGAGGAATGAGAAAAATGTGAGAGAAGAGCCCTTCAGACGACAAGGTCAGTAGAGAAAGAAAGACAGGAGGCGCTCCAGGCACCGGAGAAGAGATTCCCAGCAGCCCCTGGAGAAGACCACGGTGAAGCAGGTTGTCACCCTGCCACCTATGGAAAGGACCACACCAGAGCAGTTATCGACAGTGCAGCCCATGGAGGACCCCATACCAGAGCAGGTCAATAAGCCCTGAAGGAAGCTGCAGCCTGTGGAGGGCCCATACAGGAGCAGGCTTTTGGCAGGAGCTGCAGTCCATGGAGAGGAGCCCATGCAGAGGCAGTCTGTGCCTGAAGGACTATAGCCCATGGAAAGTGCCCATGCTGGAGTAGTTCTTGAAGAACTGAAGCCTGTGAGAAGGACCCATGTTGAAAAAGTCTGTGAAGGACTATATTCCATGGGAGAGACCCCACACTGGAGCAGGGAAACAGCATGAGGAGGAAGGAGCAGAAGTGTTATGAACTGACTACAACCGCCATCGCCCATCCACTCTGCACTGCTTGGGGCAAGGATGGGGGGAGGCAGAAGAGTAAGGAGTGACGCTGAGCCTGAGAAGATGGGAGGCATGGGGTGAAGGTGTTTCTAGTTTTGTTCTTATTTCTCACTATCCTACTATTAATTGGCAGTAAGAGAAATTGTTCTTCCCCAAGTTGAGCCCGTTTTGCCCGTGATGGTAACTGGTGAGTGATCTTCCTGTCCTTATCTCAACGCATGAGTTTTTCATCTTATTTTCTCCTCCTGTCCTGCTGAGGAGGGGGAGTGAAAGAGCTGCTTGATGGGTACTTGGCAGCCAGCCACAGTGAACCCACCACAATATCACATAACAAACTGGAATTATATAAATTACATTACCTTTCATCACCATCTAAAAAAAATTATTGAGCATTTAATAGGAAGGAGAAACTAATTCAGTGAAAAATGGTGGAGAAGACAACTTGAGAAGAAGAAAAATACGTAAGAAAGAAAATATAAAGAAGACAGAATAACAAGGACAGACATCAGAAATTCTGTATGCAGACAAAACATGTAAGTATTTTAACAAAATTTTTCAGCTACAACCTTGTGTTTCCACTGAACAATAATAATTTGACATTGAAATTGATTAGAGCATCATCAAACTTTTTCACAGCAATAGCTTTCTTATCACGAAAAAAAACTTTGCTGTCAGTCTTTCTGGAGTCTGGAGTACTGCTCTACAGAATATCACAAGCCTACTGTTCCATTCTCCCTTTTCTTTCTCAGATCCTTCGTATTGTCTGACAAGAGTATGAATACTTTACGCATGACAAAGGACAGCATAATGTATAAGTAAGGGTGGCTATTGTCTTTCTCAGAATCAAAGGATGGAAAACTTTGGAAAACAATGCAATGCTTTGAGTTAGATTGGTACACATAGATGCTAGTGATGACACTGTCAGTGGTTAGCAGGTAGCCAAAATAAGCATTTCACCTCTTCGCTGTCATTTCACATCCTGCAGAAGTTGATGTGGACTGTCTACATGATACTAAGGACCGATGTAAAGTAAAATAGTTGTTCTAGTGCCAGCACTAGTGAATCAGCATCAACTTAATCTTAAACCACAGCCAGTAATTGCTGATTTTCTTGTTAATCTTCTGGTTATGAAAACCTGACCTATTTCTTTTGTTTTATTTCAGTTATGTTTGCTTTAATTATCCAAATATCGGTGTAATTTTCCCCTACTTTATGTCCTACTTATTCAGGATTTGACTACCTAGGCTAAAGGTTCACTATGAGTTGAAGTCCACTATTGTCCAGACTGAAATAAATCTAAATATTGAAAATATGTCTTGTCACTAACTCTGTCTTGGATGGGTTTTGCTGCTTGCTTTCTTTACAGATGTAAATAATGTGGAAATTTGCAATATATAACGTGAAAATACCAAAAGTGGAAAAGTAGATCTTTTACCAATTTGGCTGTATGAGATGATGAAGAGGACAGCAGCAATGAGTGATAACCTGAAATTATATTTCTTCTCTTCTGAATTGCCATTTGTTATTTGTGCATTCATTTTCAGCCGGTACAAAATAATTTTGTTGGAAAAATAATTTTCTTAATAACTTATTCACTATAAATTCTGGAGTATTTTTTTTTGTACTGAAAATGCTTCTATAGCAGAGTAATGCCACTAATTTTGATGGATTTTCTGGATAGGTGAAAGTGAGAGGCAAGGCATATGTTGTGTCAAATTAAAAGCTTCAAGGTAGAGAAGATCAACAGGGGATGTCTGCCATGTCATTTAGTTTCATGGTGACTAACAAACCATCTCCACAAACAGCCTCATTTACAATTTACAACAAAAGAAATTTAGTCTGTGATATTTTGCAGATATAAAATATATTTGTTGGGCCCTTGTTTAGATGAAATAGGAGATAAAATATAATCTATGCAATAGCTATTTAGAATCAAGACCTAGAAAGAAAGTGAGGAGGAGGAAAAATGGAGAATATTCCTGGAATATGTTTGAACATCTATGTGAGATACTCACAGATATTTTGGTTATATACTAAGGAACTACCTTTAAAGATAAAAGAAAATGCTTAGATTGTAACACATTTTGTCTGAGAAATATTTCCGTGGAGGACTTTCATGCAAACCTGGAATCAGGTTGTTAAAAGAATGGAAACCAGAAAACATTGCTGATGTTAAATACTGCTCATTTAGAGGAACCCATGTGAATCTCTTAAAACTGTATTTTTACTTTCTTAATTCAGAAAAACTGAGGAAACTTTGTCTGTGGTTACTGCTACCAAGCTCAATCTTAGCTTGCCTTGATTTCACATGTAGCTGTTATTCTAAAGTAGTACCATATGAGAATGTTTGTGTAGGAAAAGCCAGATAAGTTTATTTGGCATGTCTACATATTAAGCTACTCCAGCTTAATTAAATTGCTATAAATTGTGAACTAAATTTTGTAAGTTTGGGTGCAGAAAACGCATACTTTCCATTACAGTGAAATGCAGCAAACCACAGCACTTAAGTTACGTTCTTAGGTATTATGGGAGATGGAAGTTAACACTGAACTTAAGGTGGGTATGACAGAGAATTCAGGGGTTTCTAAGCAAACCCTATCTGGTATTTCTGAGTTGCATGTATATGATGTTCTCTTCCATGGCTGGTGCCCCACGTCACACATTCCTCTGGCAGACTCAGCAGCTTGCACCCAAAGGGAGCCAGGCTGCGAGGCAGGTGGTGTGAGAGACAGTGAGCCAGAAACAAGAGAGTGTGCTGTTTATATTGCTGTCTGGCTTGTCTGTTTACATGCTAAAGTGTATAAGCTGTTCAGCCTTGAGCTGGAAACCCAGCTGAGTACAGCTCTCGTAGCACAGGCTAATGAAGCAATTCAATATTTTAGGAACACATAGTTTTCTTTAGGACTCCCTCATTTCTAGGGAATGCATCTTCTTCTATGACAACTAGTGAAAGCTGATGATATCAGTAGGAACGGTTTCTCGGGCATAACAGTGCTGCAGGTACAGCTTCCTTTAGAGGCTCGGTCAGCAGTGCCAGCCAGACGTGCCTTGTCCCGAAGTGAGAATTTATGGGAGATGGGCTGTGACTCCGAGTGCACAGCCTGTCCTGTCCTGTCCTGCTGCAGAGGCGTACGTGTAAAGACATCGCATGCCTGCTTTGCAGAGGGTGCTGGATGACTTGCTAAAGTTGTGATTTTCCCCTGCAGCCCTAAGACTTGTGAAGGGAAAGTTACTTGCTGTGTGTGGGAGAAAGCAGGAGACAGAGCACAAGTTGGTGAGCGAACACTGAGCCCTTACAGGTGATCCATTACCCTGCAGCCATTACAATTTGTCATATATGCTTCACCTAGCATCGGCTGCAAGATGAAATGTTTTCAGCTCAGTTTATCATTCTACCTGGATGTGTCAGGTCAACTTCCTTTTAACCCACTGTTCTGGTTCATGGGCTTTTGGAAAATATGGCAGAGCTGATCAGAGCTAGCAGTTGTCTTTTTTTTTTTTTTTTTTATTTTGCTCACAGTGTGAAGCAGGGTTTCCTGTACACAGATACCGCTAAGAATTTGGCTTCCAGACTAATCCAGTAGTTCAAAAGTCCTGGCATATACCTTCACTCCTGTTCCAAATGATAATTAAGAAAACCTAGTAAATTAGAAAAAGAAGTTTTCTTCCTTTGCAAATATATTCACACACACACACGTGTATATATGTGTACATCTGTTTGTAGACACACAAACACACCTACGTACACATGTGCACTCTGAGCATCTACTCATCATGAAAGAAACCTGCTTTAAATTATTTTAATTGGTTACTAGAATATAAAAATACTGTTGCAGTTGCATTGGTCATTGCTCAGTCCCATGTTTTTTGAATCATCTTATTCCCAAAGCTTATTAATATTGATTATATATAGATTGAAGGGTACTTGTCTATGTTTTTCATACTGTCCAGAACTCGGTATACAACCAAAGTGGGAGATTGCTATCAAGTGCTATGATCATGTAGCTTTGGAAACTTTAGCATTCTTCTGTCCACTTGACTCCCTAAGAGGTCTCTTGAAATTATAAATATATAAAAATGTCATGTAGCTGACATTCTTTTTTTCTAATTTATCTTCTGCCTTGAAGGGAATGTGGTACTACTGGAATCTTGTTTTCTTATTCAGTCAGAAACAAAAGTTTATTGTCATTGAACCCTGAACACTTTATTTTTATTATTATTATTGTCTAGATTAATGTGTGTCTAATACCAAATGATTAAACAAGGATTACAGCATCTGTTTTGTTACCATGACATAGTGCTTGGAGAGTAATAAGTTACAAGCTTAATGCAATGATAAACATTATCTTAAGTTATTTTTGATCCTTCATAGTTACTCTGTTCTTTTTTATTTTATTTTATTTTTTTGCCTACATAGGTTGTTAAACATATATACTCTAATTTTTGGGGAAGCTGAAAGCACATAAATGATAGTTTTGCCATTTTTCTTGTTATACGCCTTCTCCAAATTTCCTATCCATGGAAGCACAGTGAACAAAAAGAGTTTTGCCATGGATTATTTACAGGCCTGTATGGAGCACAGGAGAAAGATTGGAGTTTCACTGACACACCACTGTTTCTTTTTGCTCAGACATACTGTTTGATAAAAATGACTGTTGACTTGCATACAATGCAGTTTGATAAAACCTACCATTTCAGTAAAAAAAAAAATAAATAAACGGATAGAATCATGGGTGGAATCATGGACAGAGTAGTGTTTTCATCTTCATTTTTTAATTCCAATTTCTGTGACGTTCACTTCCAGACTTTGTGTTCTGTCCTGCAACATAACTATTTCTCACCTCTGCTCATTTTGCCTCATCCTCAAGTACTTAGATGAGTATGTTTGAAACTTTCAGCCTGGGATGTCTGCTTTTCTTGTATGCCTTATCTTACTGATGTAACGGTGACACGGCTTTTAATGAGGCAAAGAATTCTGTATGCAGCCCAGTATCCCTCTAATGACAGTATGGGGAGAAGCTGAATGCGAACAATATTCACTTGACTATATGGATGTGAGGGGAAGAAGCTATCCCTGGGTGCACGTCAAAAGATAGTGTAGTAGAAAGAACATCTAAATGACCTAAGGAGCTAAAGCACTACACAAAACCCCTTGATGTGACTTGTTATGCCTGAAGGACTAAACTTACTGATAGGAGGGAGGAAATTCAACCCAGTAAGACTGGTTGGTATTCACTGAGTGGCTCTACCTCTGTTTACAAGTGCCACATGTATGTCTAAGAGCTAAGGCTAGGCTGGGAATCCTAAATAAGGGAAGAAATTTATTTAAAATATGGCATGACCTATCATCGCTATGTTCACTGAAATTACTTGAAATGATGTAGCTTGAAAATAATGAAATGTACTAGAAGATGGTTTTATTAGATGTTTTCACAGTTCGACAGAATAAACCAAGCCTGACTCTGAATCTGAAGAATACGAGAGCATTTAAGTGTAATGTGAAGCCTGCCTCATCTTTGTAAATGTAAGGAACTAAACGTCAAGAGAACATTGTTATTACTTTAAACGTGCATATTCATGATGGTACTGAGATGACTGTTCTATTGATAACTGATTTACTTCTTTTCATATGTTTACAGTCAACAAACACTGCACGAAATTCCAAGAAGCTAAGGAATTCTTCTACTTAAATAAAATTATTAAGGTGTTGTCTTAAATTTACTTAGAAATGGTTGCTCTACTGTAAGACCTAAGCATATCAGCAAACATACTAACAAAATCATCTAAGTATAAAATTACTTTTGCAAACTCAAAACAACAAACCACTCAAAACAGCTGTATGGGATATTAGTGGAAATGTCATCACGTTGCCGTATTAATATAAAATGTTCTTCGTCTTTGTCTGTTAATCTCAATAGGAAAACATCAGTGTAAATATATTCACAGTATTATTTTTCATCAAGTCACACTTTTATAACTGTCGTCCTAGAATAGGAAGGGACATAAGCTCCTGCCTCTTTCCAGGGAAAAAATTGCAAATTACTAAATGGGAGGAAACAACTAATAACCTGAATTGTCTGAAACAGACTTTTCTAGGCTTTTCACTGCCTTCTGATTTCAGTGTTTTGAATTATTCATAATTTTCCTGTTTGACCTGTCTTGTTTCAAAGTAAAAGGCCAACAGAAATGGAAAAGAAAAACAAGTGGAAATATATAACCAGTTTCTTTCAAGTCACAAAAACATGTCCATAAATTAACTAATGTACTGAGTAAAATAATTTCAGAATCAAAATAATATCTGCATCTGATCACAATATAGAAAATTTCAGTGTCAAGAATTCCAAGTAAGGTGGGTTTGATTTGCAATATAAATAATATTTGTCTGTATCAACTCCCTTTCCCTTTTTGTTTATAATTCATTTCTTAAAAAGATCCTCTGAGAATTTTCTGTTTAATTGCTCTCTCTAGCAAATGGTTTATGTAGTTTGAAGTGACAGGTGGTTATAAGCTAATAAAACACATTCCCTAGACCACAGCTTTAAAAGCTCCATGCAAAATGAAGTAAACTGGCTTTATTTTGCATTTTGACAGTGTTTAATCCTTAGTGGGCAGTCTCTCACACCAACCAACCAGCCAAGCAAAACTTTCTTAATATCATACAGCTTGAAGGAAAATAACCAAGACTTTCAAGACTTCGTTGAATTTTGCTAAATTTTGCCTTTACTACAGCCTTTTTTCCTGCATGGAAAGCAACACTAGTCCTTTTAAATTTCTTTATACAAAGAAGTTTGCATAGCAGGGTTATGTATAGAAAGATTGAATTGATTCAAGTAAGCAATTTAGGAAGTTCTGACAGCATGACCAGATATTTTACTTAAGTACTAACACTCCTAAGTGACCACAAATTCTTAAATCAGTTCATCAGTCAAACCTGTGTCATCATTCACTGGGTTATAAACTTTATGGTGACATAATGTAAGTTACATACATTTCATTTTTTGTGAGCTTCAGAATTTCTATTAGATGAAAGCCTAGTCACTATGCATAGCTGTATAGATTCTTGATAGATGGGTAGGTTAAAGAAGGTTAAGTAGATACGAGTGTAAAGTAAATAAAAGCCTCAATCGGGAGCATTCCTATTGCGGACAGACATTCTTGATAACTGTTTACTTTAGCATTAATTACTTTGTCAGATGTTTCCGTCAAAACTGTGAAATTTGGACTCAGTTCAAGTGGATGGGAGGGCTACTTTTGTATTGTCAGAATTTTTTTCATTTTTGTGAGAAGAATAAAAAAAGGCTGGAAATTGAAGGTGTTATATCTCATCAGAGCACAGCTGCTATTAAAGGAGAAGAGATGTGAAAGACGACTTGTCAAACATGGCTGAACAGACATCAAACACAATAAAAGACAGTATCATGGACATTATACCAGCCCTCTGTCATGTCACTTCTATTTTTCCTGTAGAAGTTTGGTTTTCGAGCTGTGTCTCACTAAATTTACCAAAAGGTCACTAATTTTATATGCCCTATGAAACATAGCATTTTGTAGCTGCAGCATATTTTGTCATGAATGTTTATGATAGCTTCCTGTAAGTTTAATTTTGTTCTTTAATATCTTAAACACCAAAAAGACAAAAGAAGTGCTTTGATGGGACTCAAAGGCAAAAAGTATAAACAAAACCAAAACAGGTGTTGCACAGCTAAACATTGCTATTTGCACTGTGTTGTCCTCTTCTATCATTTTTTTAGTGATGATCATACAGCTAGTGCTGGTATAAAGCATGTATTATCCCTGTTGAGCTCCGCAAAGACTTCTACTTAGAAAGATGTCTTAATTTTATGTCTGGAAACAAAGACAAGTTTATTAAAAATCTAAAACCGGGTGATCCACTTTACTTTTAAAATCATCTTTCACAGTACTTTTAGACAGCTGTGTATTGATACAGCATTGCTAATACATTATTTTAGGTAAGTGGTAAGTTAGTACAGTAGAGAGACATTTTTACAAGTAAATGCTTGTTTATTTTGCAAAATAATTAATAATTTTCTGTTTATATGTTTGTTTAAAGAAAATGTGGTATCAAAGGAACAGCAATAAAAAAATAATTTAAGAAATATTTGTGACTTGTAATACTGATTTATAGCATAAATGTATGATATAACAGCCTATCTCAATGTATATTTTTATCAACAAAACATTATGCATTATATAAATAATTTAATGAATATATAATAAATAAAATCTAATTAGTACAGCACACCCATAAGAATTTTCACCTTAAATATGCGTAAGCTGTGTCACTGAGAACTTGATCTCTTTGTAGTGCTTTGAAAGAATAAATTCCTCACTTAGACGGTCCTCTTTGGTAATAATGTTGAGGTACTTGTGGAGAGTTAGGTATCGAAAGAGACTCTAACTCAGTTAAAAAGCAAGAAGTGAGGCATAACTGCAGAGTGAAAGTCCAAGCAGTCTGGAGGCACTTCAGGATGAAATTGAGGTGTTGAACACTTAGAAATAAGTGTAGAATTTCTTTCTAAAATCTGGTCTAAAGCAGGATGAGAGAATGCTGGGACTATTCACCTCAGAGCAAAATAAATATATAACCCCCCCAAAAAAATCCAATGATGATCTCTGGAATAATGGATCACTTTGACTGATAATTTGTTTTGCATAAAACCCTATTGTCTTCCAAACCTAACTTTGAATCCACGTCATGAAAAGGACTTTAAATGAGCATTAACAGAGCTAGAAGGGGTAGCTGAAGAATGCCAATAACCAGGTGAAAATAAGAAACAGTAATGCAGGAAAAAATCTATAACTGGGAAAAGGGAACAGGACTCTTCTTATGATAATATAAGGACATCAGAAGTTGTATCGTAATCTGCAAAACGTATTAATGCAAGAAATATGGAGAAGAAAGAAGGGCTGAGATTCTTACTAGATGATCAAGTTTATGACTTCATTGGTATAAAAAAAGACATGGTTGGATAATTCATATGACTGGAATGTTAATGCAAAAGAGGGATATCTTCACAGAACCATAGAATCATAGAATCACAGAATGGTTTTGGTTGGAAGGGACCTTAAAGATCATCTGGTTCCAATGCCACTACCATGGGCAGGAACACCTTCCGCTAGACCAGGTTATTCAAAGCCCCATCCAACCTGGCATTGAACACTTCCAGGGATGAGGCATCCACAATGTCTCTGGGCAATCTGTTCCAGTGTCTCACCACCCTCAAAGTGAAAAATTTCTTCCTAATATCTAATCTAAATCTACCCTGTTTCAGTTTAAAACCATTACCCCTCATCCTGTCTCTACGCTCCCTGATAAGCAGTCTCTCAATGTCTTTCCTGTAGATCCCCTTCAGGTACTGGAAGGCTGCTATAAGGTCTCCCCAGAGACCACTAGAATGTATTAACTCTAAAAGGCATTGATTAAACAGAGTATTTTGAGAAAAGTACATTTGGCAAAGACTTTGTCTTTCAGTCTCTATAGTGCAAATTCAATCAAAGAGTGAGGTAGAAATGAGGATAAAACCTGCCACCTAGACAGTAAATGTGTGATTTTCTTCATGCATATCTTTAGGTGTGTGGGTTGGGGAGGTCCTTTTTTGTTCTGGAAGGAATACACGTCTGGAGAAAATCTGTAGACAAATTTATTACTTTGAAGTTGCTGTCAGGCTTCTTACCTCATGTCTTATTTTATGTGGTAGTACAACTTTCTATCCAAAATCTCAGATTACCCATTTTACTTACATGATGCAACACTTAAATGTTGAATGGAAGAGTAGTTGCCTTAACAGGTAGGGTCATATCTGTAATAAGAACTGTAATCTTATAAGAGTATTGCAATATTACATTAATTTCCAGGACACTTGCTGCCTCCAAAAATTATGTTTTAGCTACTGTGCTTGATCTTCATCAGTTTAAGTAGTTTACTGGAAAATATTATAATGCTTCCTATTATAGGCATAATCTGGCATATTATACCTGGTATCATGCTTGCTGTGTTCCTGATGCATTGTGGCCCAGCTTAAATAGGATGTTTAGAGCATTTTATAATTACTGCTTCTGAAAGGATACTTTTTACACCAATTCTGCTTTGGAAAATTTTACTCCTTAACCACAATATATTAAAACACTCTGTTCTGAAGAGTGGAAGTTTGTGCCCTCTCAGACTATCACCAGTTGCTCATCCACCTATATTCAGTAAGAAAATATGGATACGATTATCAGCACTCAAGGAAAAATTTAGATGCCTATGTCAAGCAGAAGCTTTGAGCTACAAATCCCAGTTTCTAGCGGCATGCAGCTCAAGACCACATGTAATTACCCAGCTCTGGGCAGTGTGCAGCATTCCTCTCACCATTGTTTCCAGATCACCTTGCTATGTGGCATCTCAAGGCTGGAGACACACATATCATGATGTGGGGGAAAGGGAGAGATGGCCAAGTGTGGGAAGGTCACACCACAGGTATTACCGGTAATACAGCACCGTGTGTATGCCCAGCACTGTATCATGGGCTTTCCAGATGTGCTGTGCAACATTTAATGAAGGAGCACTGGTGATCTTAGGCAGAACGCATCAGCTAAAGGACATGCTGTGAAAGGGCTGCAGCACTAAACCCTACTGCATGAGCTCTAGGCTCACAGCAGCTGGTCAGCAGGTCACTACTGTGTGGGTGGTAGGTGCATGCAGGCGCCTACACATGGGTGTACACAAAACAGGTGTCAAAAGTAAGACTTTTGACCTCAGTACACGGAAAGCATCAAGTCTGTACTTCCTATTAGCTGGCTTTACCTCCTGCCTACTCACTGTGCAACATTAATCTTCAGTCCTAGCTGCCCACCTCTTCTCATTCATTGTGGATGGAAAATAGGCTTCTAGTTTGGGTTGCTGAATTTCATGAACTGGACGTTGAACAGGCACAGTGTCCTTTGTCCAAAATGAGTTTTGGCATGGTGTAATTATATTCCCATCCTTAAATTGTACACAAGGGTATCTGGTTATACTTATACACCTTTAAATTTCACAGTGATCTGAAATACATTGGATCGGCATACCTGAAGTAGTCCAGGAAGTACTTCTTAAGGAGTTGAAAAGACTTCTGGTTGGTTTTTTTTAAACAGCAAGGAGAAAACTATATCTTTTAAGTTATTTCTGATGTATTTGAAAAGTATTTCATCTACATATTTACCATGGCATTACCACTCCATAAGAAAAGCAGCACTGCATACACCCTCATGCTTATTAAAAGTAATATTCTTTTGTCAGAATTGCTACAAGAAAAATATTTTCATTTTATTTCTCATGATCGTCTGTATACTGCTGGAGACTGTTTTGGAAAGAACAACAAAAAATAGTTGGCTAGCAAATTGGAGCAAGTAGGTCATGATTTGTGTCAATACAGGTTCTTCATATCCTGCACCGTCATGTTCTACTGTCCTTTGTGTGTTATGGTTTCAGTCTGCAATTTTCACCAATGATGTTCATTATTTAAATGAGACAAATAGGTTATTGTCCGGGACCATGATCCTGGTGACATTATTATTCTGACCTAGTGTAAATATCATGACCCGTCTTGGAACTCTTGCAGTAAATGAAAGGGTTCAGGCAGTCAAGGTGACAACAGACCTGTCTATAAATCAAGCCTTCAGATATTATGATAAGTTTTATTAAAGAGCAAATGGATTTCTTGACATTATGACTTGTATACAAGAGTCACTAAATATAAATGTAGCCATTTTTTAAAAAAAGATAAAACAGATTAGATTGTGAGACTAGTGGAAAATACTGCTGTACCTTTTATTTTCATTTTTTTATGTTGACTGTAAGACTTCTGAAATACCAGAGATGGATGATATACACAGAAGCCCACTTATTCTGAAAGACAGCAGGAACCTAAGATGATGAACATAGCCGCTGGTACAGATCAGTGGCTTAATTAAGTCAATACTCTAACCATTTTTATTTGACATAAGGATACATGCAATTATTTCATGCTTCAGAAAGGTTCCATTATATCTGGATATGTACTTAATATGAATTCTTAGGAAAGCTTTAAGGAAATTTATTCTTAGTGCTTTTTCTTTAAAGCATCTGATCTAAAATCAGATAGTCCAACAGTAGGAAAAGAAGGCTTACAGGAGCTAAGATGTTCTTTTACATGTACTTGTAGCTTTTTACATCCTCACTGTACAGGTTTAAATTTTGCACACCCATAAAATACAGAATTCTATGTGCATAATCATAGAATCATAGAATGGTTTAGGTTGGAAGGGACCTTGAAGATCATCGAGTTCCAACCCCCCTGCCACAGAAAACAGGGTCAGAAAACTTTTTTTCAAAATAATTTGATATTAAAATATATTAAAATATATGAAAAATGAAGGAGGCACAGTTTATGTACAAGATATTTTTCTGTTTAAAAACAGCTATAAGAAATAATGCAAAAGTGCTAAAAAGTCGCATTCGTATAGTCAAGTATAATATATTTATTTTTTAATACTACAAGGAAAACATGTGCATTCAAGAATAAAATCTGATCTAGAGAAAATAATTTCCTTGGTCACCAAATTAATGATTTTTTTTCTGGTTTTATGCATAGCAAATATTAAGTGCAATCTGAGTCCACATGGTGTATTAAATATTGAAAAGTCATTTTCTAAATCTTCACCTTTACTGTAACAGTTGTGTTTCCTGCCACTAGGACACAGCACTAGCATTTTGATAAGCATAGGCCAGTTCTGTCTTCTTGTGTTTCACAGTGACTATCCTTTTTATCCTTTCTACTTTGTTTGTATAGTATTGATTTGATGACCAAAAATCTGTGTTTATATTGAAAGGTGTCTTTAAGGGAATAACTGCTCGAGGTCTGTGTAAGGCAATAAACTAAAGTTAAAGAACAGGTGACAATTAGCGTAAGATAATACAATACCAAAAATAAAAGAGCTACAAGTGAAATAAAGTAGCACCTGGCATAAAAGACAGCCTTCTCCATAATGTTATTCATCCTAACATCGTTTTGTCACAGTTCTGTAGTGAAAACTGCCGTCCATTTTGTGTGTTAAAATTTCAGTTTGTTACTGAAGATTGCACAGCAAACACCCTGTTGTCACTTTGCCAGTCAGACTAAAACAAAATAACTGGAATGAATCCCAAACCCTGAACACTAGAACAATTTATTCATCCACAATGACAGAAGCCCAAGTTAAACTTCATCCTGTCTCGTCCTCCACTTTACCCATTTGAACTCGGCACTGCTAAGGCACCTGAAGTGGGAATGACGAATATCAGGATCTTGATTTTTTTAATTCCAAAAGATATTTTACACATTTCCTCCTCATTTCTGTTAAAGACTGTACTCCAAAGTAGCAAAAAGCATGCAGAAATTCTCTGCAGCTCACATCCATGAGGCTGGAGTCCTTTATTGCTTTGCTCCCACGCTGCTAATCCCCAAAAAATCTTTGAGTTGTTCATGCTGACTATGGGGGCACTACAGACCCTGGCTCATCCTGGAAAGTTGCCTGGGCATTTTCTGAGAAAAAGCTATCTGACCTGTGTCAAAACCATAGCCAGAAACGTGGAGAATCAAATTCATGGACACCAGGATAATGTTCAAGCCCAGACCTTTGCTCAGTTTGATTTATTAATGTAAATGCAGCTGCCAATGTGTAGATACATTACCCCTTTCTTCCGTTCAATATTTATCTTCCAGTAAAGCAAGTTAATTTTTTTTTTCAAAGTCTTATACTATTCAGTTGTGTTTCCCTACTTTGTATCTACCATTTATCTCATAGCTGACCATCTTCCAACATTGCCAACTTTATTTCCACTAGCATACATTTCAAGAGACTCTTGCCACACTGTGGTCTTTTCAGGGGTCAGCTGCACGGAACTAAAGGAAAATCAGTTTTCTCCTTATTCATTATTACGATAGTGAGTGCCAACCAGTTGCTCAAGCCAGCCTCCCTCATACTTCAGTCTTGTCTGTGCAGAAATATTAAGTCAGAGCATTTCTGTTGAGAATTCTTGAGATTTTATTCTTGGCTTTGTAACTTGTCAGCCAAAGCAATATGAAGAGCTTCAATGCCTTCCGTGGGGAGTATAAACCTGTACCAAAAATTTGCCAGGAAAAAACAGTCCCCTTCACCATTGTAGTGTGAACTGAAGACATAGATTGTTTCATTGGGAGGCAAGGAAAAAAAAAGCTTCATTAAAATCTACTGACGTTTCCATATCTACGTATTAAGCTGCAATTTGCCATGTGAATTCCATCTGAATCTTGTTTATGTCAAGCATCTCCCATTTGTCATCAATTACAAATGATGTTACAGTAGTGAAAGTATGATGTAAGTCTATAATCCAACAAATGTGATCTCTTGTCAACATCATCAGTGCACTGTAAGTCACCTGAGCAGTGTTCACAGCACTTGTCACTCCATATTTAGTAACAAGAATTTCCCTATCTAGAATTTCTCCTCCTTTTTCTTTGTTCTGGAATTTTTATTAGAGTTTCTAAATATTTTCTTTCTCTTTTTCTAGTCCAGTGTGTGTCCTCTTAATGCCTAATTAGACTACTAAGTCAGGACATAATGTAATCATGCATAAATGTGTAGTCATGAGTATGAAACAAATTTGGTTCCTGTGGAGTAATCTTGACTTTTCTGTTCAAACAAGATAGGAGAAGCCATACAGAAATATGAAAGAAATATCCAGTGACTTGTTTTGTAATATGCTCTATACCACTAAAGTAAACATGCAGTTCAAATCTTCTCTGACCAAAATCCTGATAGATTTTGTAGTCTGATAGGTTACTTGGAGAAAAAGTTTGCAAAAGCTAGGAAGTCCCTGACACAGACATAATTTGAATACTTTTAAAATGCTGAATATAGGCAAACTCAAACAGGGTCTGAGTTTAAAATTGTTGATGAAAACACTGATATTTTTTAAAGGGACTGGATGAAAGCTACGTAGGTGTGAAATTGAAAATGGACACGTTCCAGTTTCTAGAACCCATCGTTGCTGTGCAGCAACCTCTCTGCTACAACTAACTTCACATGGAAGTTTGTATCCCAGGAAAATCAGAAATGGAAAAAAAAACTTCTCAAAAAATTTAAGATACTGAAACAATTGATAACTGGGCAAAGGAAAATTGCACCTCATAAAAAGAAATAGTGGTGGGTTTTATTTAGATTAGCTGTCTAAAGCCAGAATGCAAGGGGAAATGCCCAGCCTTGGTCCTAGAAATTGTTTCTGTTTGCGAATGCTTTTTTAGAGCTGAAGCCAGTGTGATAAAGTGCTGTTCTTTCACCAGAAAGAATGTTTGCTTACTATTTCATCATCCCCTGGAGGCACAGAGAAAGAAAATAAGCACATCAGTTGTCATTATGACAGGATAAAAATGGAGCCATCATATTTCAATAACACAATGCAATGAGCAGCCCCATCGAGTGATGAATTATGGACTCTCTCTTTCACACTCAACTATAAGTTAATATTATCTCCCCAGGATAATTAGAGTGAAGTTCAATTACTGACCCTGAATTACCGTGTGGGCCACTCCACGGGTTCTGACACAGCGTTTTACACATTTATCTTTTCACCTAATGCGCTAAATCTGCATTGCTCTGGTGATTAATCATACTGGGTCCCATCTAGCTCACACTATTCTTCTTGTATGGATTGGCTGGTCCCTGGAGTCCCCTTGAGCACAATATGAGAAGGTCTATTATGCTGTGTTTTTCTACCAATTTATGTTCTTCCCTGTGTTTTGAGATTGTGGTCACTTCTGATGTTTGCCCAAAAAAGCTGATCATAAAAATACAAACACTCTCAGATAGGGAATTATCCACCTCCTTACCAACAAGGAGATGGATAACTCAGTCAGTGCTGTAAAACACACCTATAAAACTCCAATTGAAACAGATAGGTCCTTTTATTTCCATGTGTAAAGATGAAAGAAGAGAAATTCACAATATGGCTCTAGAGACATTGATCAATTTCTTGCAAGCTGTGTTATTTCTTTCCCTCACGAAGAACAAATCCCACTCTTCATCTGCTTACTCAGAATAAGTCCCTGGCTAATTTTTCCTGTGTCTTTTTAGGGCGGTATATGAGTAGCCTCAAATATCTCTAACTAAAAAAAAAGAAAAAAAGTTGTTATTTAGAACGTAAATGGGATAAATAAACTTCTAGATTCAGAACCTTAGCACAGCTTATCACAATCATGTTGTCATCAACCCAGTGTCTTGCTAAATATACATTGGTGCTTTGAGAAAGCTAGATAATTCTACCTCGCTTAAGGAAAATCCTGTTTTACTCCATGAGCAGTCTCAGTGAAATGAAGGAGAAGGGATTATAAGAAAAGAGTCAGAGGATCTGGATAATCAGCTATCTAAGGGATAGAGATTGAGGTCATATGCTGGGAGGAATAAAAGAGAATGAGACCCTCTTTTATATCATCATCCATAATACTTAAATCTCAGGTTGCAGGGCATAGGAGTAAGTTGTAATTCCCTTACCTACAGGCCAGGGAAACAGGGAGCAAGGAGAATTGAGAGGTAAAGAACAATTTGGGCAAGTGGCAATACATAACATGCAGATCAAGACATTATCATGAGCAGTAAATTTGGGCTACAGCAAAAAGCTATGCTTCAAAAGAGAACAGAAGCAGGAAAAGAGCTAGACCTCAGAAGTATATCTGATTCCCACCTCTACCCTGGGTTTATCCTCCCTGGGCTAGGTATCAATAATAGCATGTCAGTGAATAGCTACATTTGCAAGCAATTTCATGTTTAGTTATAACCAAATTTGTTACAGAGGTTAAAACCTTGGCTCAGAAGTAGTCTTCAAACCTCCGGAAATTTTTGGATTTGACTCAGGTTCAGGTCAAATTTTATAGGTGTTTACATTTTCTGAATTGATCCCTCCAGTTCCAAATTTGTCTCTCTGAGTCACAATTTCTAAAATAATTTATTTTTAAAAGCAATAGCTGCTCCTAAAATGCTTCTACACGCAAAGGAAGAAAAATAATAAATCTACTGTCTGACAAATTACAAGTAAGAGAAGAGCAGCAGAAACGAGGATGACAATATCCAGTCTCCAGTAAAAGGATGGAAAGGAGCTAGAAACAGGAAAAAACTAAGGACTGAATGAAGCACTCATTTAACCTTTCTGCTGAGTCTGAACTGTACTGTTTCTTTGGCTGACCTGTTTGAATTCCGTCATTAAATCCTTAAAATACTTTACATATAAGTGTATCAGAAATCAAAGCTAACATTGTGACTAGTCGTAAGTTTATAACAAAATCAGTACAATTGTGTACTGATATATTACACCTGCTGAAACTTGGTGAGTTTTTCAAATTGGTGTGATGGAACTTGCTGGCATGCTCTAAATTTCACATTGATTTATTTTGCATTTATTTGTCCTTCAGGGTCAAAGCAAAGTTATGGGCCCTGTGTCCATAAAACTGTAATCAAAGCAGCCATAAAGGTGGTGTGGATGAAGGAATATGGTTTTCATGCAAGCATAATAACAGGCTGGTATGTGGCAGGCTTTTCAGAGGAGACCAGATACCTTAAATCATCATCAGTAGTCGTTTTTTAATTACTCTTACAGCACAAAACAGTTAAAAAACTGATATGCTGAGTACCTCTCATGGGATTTGCAGTACTTGTACTAAAGCTCTGCACTTTGCCTTTTCCCAGGTTATATATATGTATATTAAAAAAAAGACAAACCCGAGCCTTGCCTTGCCTTGCCTTGCCTTGCCTTGCCTTGCCTTGCCTTGCCTTGCCTTGCCTTGCCTTGCCTTGCCTTGCCTTGCCTTCCCTTCCCTTCCCTTCCCTTCCCTCTTCTCCACCGAGGAGTTAACCTCCTGATGCAAAAGAGGCTGTAGTGATTCTCAGGTGGCCTTAGAGACCTGAGTGTAAAAAAGTGGCTTAAAGCCTACGTTCCCCATCCCTCTTCTGTGCCAAGGGCAGGTCAGAAAGGCAAAAGAAACTCTATCTAACAAAATGCAAACATCAGCCTCTTTCCACCTTCATGCTGTAATATAAGAGCCTGTCTTCTTAATCACCTGGAGAAGCATAACCAGCGTAATGGAACTATTTTAATTAGACTTTTTGGATGAGACCAGTCCTTTCTTCAGGTGGGACAGGGAATGTTTTCTGGAAGTCCCATAAGGATCTGTACTTTTACTCAGTCTGCATATCTCCACCTTTCCTAAACTGTGCACTGGAAAAGCCAGGTTGTTATTTGTTTTTCCAACTACAAGTAGCAGTCTCAGCACAGATCAGTCTAGATGATGTGCTTTAGCACAGCTACAACAATAAATGATAATTTTTTAATCATTTGATTTGTAGCAGAGATTTCAGCAGATAACCCTTTTGGATGCAAATATGCTTTGATTTCCTCATGTCATGAGCTTCACTGTTGATTTTTTGTTTTTTAAACATGAACAAATACTTGAGAAAGTTAATATTTTTTTCCCCATTGTCTCTACTTTTTCACTTTTCTGTCCACTCAGGACAGCCCTCATTACTCTTTTAAACATACCACTGCCTTGAAAAGCAGTCCAGGATTAGGCCTTAACTGTCAACAAGTTGAACTGATCAAGAGCAATGTCGTTAATTTCAGCAGCCAGAGAAACCATAGCAAAGAACATCTTCCGATGGAGCCAAGCCTACAGAGCTCTGCGTTGGCTCACCTGACAAGATTGCTACTATTTTAGTATTTACTATTTTAGACCGTCGAGGTACTGGCTTGAGTCAGGCAACCGTGATGTGAGGAGTAACACTGCAAACCCAGGCACAGGATAAGAGAGATTGCTAATTGGGTAAGCCTGGCCACCATCTGGCAGTCGTAGCCTCTACCTAAACTCTCCAGATGCAGCTCTGAGCAGCTGTAAATAAAGTCTTTCAGCAGTCAAAGGTAATTTATATTAGATATTTTATTCTGTTAGTTAAAGTCCAGAGAATTTTTTGTGTCTGACAACCTTCTGTGAGCCAGAAGGAAGAATACGGGGAGGAGGCAGAAGATGGCAGTTAAAACTATACTGCAGTTGTTTTCAAGACACTTGAGTCGCTATGCAAGCAGTTCAATCACTTTTTCAACACGCACTTGTGAAAGCAGCTGTTGAACTTTGTCCAGCATGTGTTAGCATCTGAAAAACATACACAATTTGTGTGTTGTCCTCCATGAGGTTGATACCGTCTGCTAAAGAAAGACTTTGAAAACTCAGGATGCAAGTTCTGTCATAGTGCTACTGATAATACCAAAAAATGTAGCGGTGGACCCATCCCATTCCAATGCTCTAATTGAGTCTTAATTTTCCTCTATTATCTGCTTTACCATTTTCCCATATTTTTATATTCTTCTAGCAATTTCATGGGGTTTTTATGCTGCATGGTTATCTTACTCTCCATCTTGCCCTTCTTATTCTTCCTTCTGGAAATCCTCTCCTAGAGTTTTCTTTGTCTCTGCCCTTTTTATTATTCTTTTTCTTTTTATATGTGCCCAGTTTTTATCAGCTTCATTTTCAGCTGCTCAGGCTTGCATGCCTAGAAAAGATCTCCTACCATCAAAAGGCAGCAATTGTTCTGCCACTTTATCTTTGAAACCAAACAAGCACATTCTGAAAGTGCTCCAGTATCCACTTAAAAGTGCAGTGCCCATGAGCAAGTCATGAACTAGCATGCCTCCTGGAAGTCACAATTCCCAAAGACTTTCTTATTCAGGTAACCCTCCATTGATATATTCAACTTTTTTCCCCCTTTCTTATTTTCCTGTCACTTTATCACTAAATGTACACACCATGGGAAATGGACATACATACATGCACAAACTTGCGTGATGGGGATGGGAGGCTTCCTTTTTTTTTTTGCATATTTTTCCCCTGTACTGTTCCCTCTGTGAATCTAAAGAAACAAAAATGTCTCTTCCAGATCTGAGTATGATGATATTGTGAGGGTGCAGAGATATTCTCAAATCTTCTCTGATTTTCTACCTGGCATAGGCCTATGTCCACCCAAATCCATGTCTACGTTTCTGCTCTTATTTTACTTCAGATTTCACTTGTGTCTGTCTAGCTTTTAAGTACATATGAGTTATATTCTTTTCTACATCTCTAAAGCAGGTGTTACTGTGCTGATTTTACTAAAAGAGCAAACTTCTTCCCTGTCAATAAGAAGAACAGCATGTGCTATAGCTCTTTAACTCAGCTCAAATTCTATCTCATAAATGGTCCCAAGGGTTTCCTTCAGTTTCATTCAGGGCCACTTGCTCAGCACATTTCCTCTCTGAATCGATAATATAATACCTGGGCTGGATAACAAAAAGTGGAAAGCCACTTTTTTTATTATTATTATTTTTTTCCCCTCAGACTTTGAGTATAACCAGACACACTGATTAGATCTGTTTTACAAAATTCCATGTTACAACTAAATTAGACTTTTTGTCCCAATGAACCAATTTGTATTAGTATCAGGTTTGCACTTGTACTTCTCTGTGAAGAGAAAATTTCTGCTGGAAAAAAATCTGGTTTATTTTAGAAAAAATTTGAAAGAATTTAAAAAGGTGTTATATGCCCAGCACCAACATAAGTGGTTGTGCAGATGAGGTATGTCACCCCAGAAGAAGATTTGCAAATAGCAATATTTTGTGGGTTATAGTGAGAACACTTCCCTTGGTCATTCAACAGAATCTGTGTTAAAATGGCTTTAACACAGATCCACTACTGTCTTGCTCTCGCTTTTATAAGTTGTCATTAAAAGAGTGTGTTCGTACAATGCATATTTCTATAAACTGGAAAGCTTTCCTTCTTCCAGCTCAGTAATCTAGTAATACTTTAAATAATGCCTACAAAGCACTTATTGAAGATTACTTCCAAAGACCGTTGCAATATCCCTCATTTGGACAAGACTGGCTGCACGGGCAGTAGACAGGAGAGGGGCTCTCCCTCTCTGGGAGGGATTAATCCCCAGGCACAAAGCAGTACATCGTCTCTGAGGATGATGCAGGGTGCTCTACAGACTGTTCTGAAATCTGATTCACAGGGAAGGAATGCTCTGGCCTGAACTGTTTCCTATGTCCTTTGGAGGGTAATCACGTCTTTTGGGTAGAAAGAGGTATGTGTTTTCCTCAACACCAGGTACCACAACTCTAGGTAGTCCTCTCCTGGATTCTACTGCTAAAGGTGTTCTTGTCCCATTTAGTCAGATTGGTGTAATGAGACCATGTTGACATACATGTCAAATTCTAATTTTGCAGTTAAATCTCTTTCTCTTACAAACACTATTATATACCAATAAATAAAAAACAAGGAAAAAAAATAAAGAAAAAACCCACTACACAACTATTTGCTGTCTTTTTCCAATAACACAAAAATGCAGCTTTGTGTGCCAGTACTTCTTAATGCACAAGAGCTAAAAGGATATTTTTTTTAACATTCCTGTTTTCTCACATGTTAGCTTTGTTACCAGAGGGGTATTTATATTCCTCCTTTTGATGATACTCCCTGGCACTTCTTCAGTGAAATGTAAATAGTGAAATGTCTGATTCTTTAGAATCTTCTAAAACGTCCAGGACATCTTCAGAAAGTCATTGTAATAAAAGACTAGTTAAGAACTAAGAATACACCTACACTATCCATTTCTTCCTCAAACAATGGATACAAGAGTTTGTCAGCTATTCAGATTTTTTTTTCCTTACAATTCAGCTCTGAAGCTGTCTCAGGCTGGAATCAATACGACAGCTATTTCAGGAACACATTTTTTAAGGAACATTTATGTCATCATTGATTCTCTTGATTCTTTATAACCAAGAACCAGCCAAAGCATACTTGCTTACAATACTGTGTATTTATTGGTATCTGTAGTACGGTATGTTTTATAGGGTTGGTTAATCCAGGAGAAAGGTTAGCCTAAGTTGAAAAGGCTGAAAGAAGTATTGAAAAGAAGATGAGGTCCTGTGGGATTTCTAAATATTTATTAATGATTGATTGATCCTATGTAGAGTACAATGTAATGGACTTAGATGAGTTAATTTATTCTTCAGTTTTCCTCAGGCTCTTCCTGGATGGTTCAAAACCTCTGCTAGTTTACATTAAATCATATGTTGCAGAAATTCAGGGTCTCAACTTTTTGCTGAGAATCTGCTTCATTTTCTTGCAGTTGAAAAGTCTGAACCCCGAATTGATGAACATTACAGGGAATGAGTTCTGTGTTTCCTTTGAAAATAAATACCACAAAGCATACCATTTACCATCAATTATGATATAGTAAAGATTGTCCATGGAATTAACCTAAACAATCAAGTCACCCTTTGATACTATTTCAGTAGCTGACTGGCATTGTCACATTTCAGAAAATTGAATTCAGCTTTATGAAACATATGTTTAAAAGTTGTACCCTTTCAATAATTATGCTATAACATCCCTATTTTATGCAAAGCTAACTAGATATTGTCATATTAAAATAGCAAATCCAATTCATTGCTTATGAAACACATGTTTAAAAAAATAAAAGGCACACTTTAATTATTTCAAGAGTATTCAGACTGGCTCACCAGCCTACTGAATATTGCATTTGTTTAAAACTCAATCATGCAAAATGAAGACTCGATTTGAAAAATTTTAATAAAGATAACCAGACTATCATTATATCATTTGAATGCTAATCGGTGCTTTCATTCAGTGGAGGGAGCAGCGATAGTGTCAACTTTGCTGGAGGCTCTTTATTTCGCAATAAAAACATTTACATTCTAATGATTTTATTAAAGCATAGTAGCTGTCAGCATCCCCAGATGACTCCCTGGCAAACTGTATCAGTTATCAACTCATATTGCCTTTATCAAAACCACCCAGTGGTGAGTCTAGGCCTGCCACAATGAGATGTCTATTGCTCGGAGAGCTGGTATTTAATCATTTCTTCTACAGTATTGTTCTGCTTACAGTGCATAAATAAGTGCTTCAAATAACCCCAGAGTGCTACTGACAATGAAACAAAGTATCAGTCCTATTTATCTTTCCCACATTCTTCAGAAACCTTCTTCTCCACTTCTTTTTTTCCCCTTTTTTATTATTTTGTTGTTGTTGCAGGCACTTTTTTATTCGCTCTAACCTATCATCATTCAACAGCTCTGAATTTCTTCATGATGAGCAGTAGGACTCACAGATAGAGTCAAGGAAGGTGATATTTTTTGTGCTAGGAAGTGATATAATGAATACTGGAAACAACTGGATTAGAAGTGATAGGTGGACTCTGAAGCAATGTTGACCTTAATAGAAAAACCTAGGGGGAAGGAAAAAAAAAAAATCCCACAAAATCCAAGGTTGCCATTTTATATCTCAAAACAGAAAGAACGTTCCTTATGTAGAGAGAGATGGGGGGAAAAAAGGGTAGAGGTGGTAAGCACGAGGTTGTAAACCTGCTGGGCAGACCTTGTCAACTTTCTGCTAAGGGACACTAAATATAAACAGATGTATGCCATACATTGTCAGATATTTCTTTTCCTGAATAAGCAATGCTGATCTAAGGACAGCCCTCTTAACGGTGATAAAAGTGTGTCAGCCCTCAGCACATACACATGTCTGTTTTGAAACTAAATTCTTTCTCTGGCTTTCACTCGCTTTGTTTTTCGCTCAGAAAACTAGCACAGAAAATAGTGTTCCGAGGACTCCTTTTTCAGCTGAGCCAACTAAAACCAGCTTGATCTCACTGTGTAAAATGTCTCTTAATTTGGTGGTAGTGAAGATCTGTCCTTGGACTGTAGCTGAATAAATGCTTGGAATAATTTTTAAAACTTTCAATAAAGATTAGCTGTAAATGTTTGCTTTGTTTTGGTGTTAGCGCAGCTCGCTCTGACAGACAGCAGAGTGACAGTGTACTTGGTGGGGGCTTTTGAGTTCAATGTCCTAACATTTGACTTTCTGCTTAAACTGCTGAACATCAGTTCTGATCCACTGGGATATTTTCCTTGCAGAAATGTCATCACATCCTTTTGGTTTATGGCAGCTGTCCATCTACCCAGTCGTATTATTATCCGTTCTCCAGTAAAGTGTTTAGTATCAACATCAGAACGCACCATGCAAATCAATAACATATTGTTGTAATTACATTTCTCCGGCTGGAAAATCAAATACTGTTTGCAGTATTTGGCTGAAATGGCATAAATATGCAAAGTCTATTGCTCGGCTGGTCTACTGGTAACAGATCTATTTTAAATCTAGATCCAGATTTTGTTTCTGACTCTGCTTCTGATTTGCTCTGCAGCCTTGGGCAAATCACATTGCCTCCATCTGTAAAAGCAGATGATAACTGATCAAAGGCACCATCTTCGACTGGTGTGTGTAATCTCAGCCTAAAATGAGGACAGATTTTGCAAAGACACATAGACACAGAGGGGCAAAGAAAGTCAGCATTGCTGATGCCCGAATGAAGGATGAATATGACATCTAGACTTGATCATAAGTACGCTTGGGAGCATTATCCAGGCTGGGAATATGTTGTTCCAGAAGGAAGTGTGATTTTGGCCTCTGGTCCCGTTCCTTCCAACCTCACTTCACTTCCACATCCTCTTACGAGCTTTTAAGACCTGGAAAGGATTTTCAGACTTTGAAGTGTCCTGCTTCTGCTCCTAATGTTTTCCTATTTTAATACTGCCGAAAGTTGCCTTCTTTTCTTAATCTAAAAAAGCACCATCCAGGTCAACAAGCATACACCTGCAACCAGTGAGGAGAGAAAAACAATTGGCTTCTTTTAAATGTACTTCACATTTTTCCCGTCTGATCTTGGTACAAGGCTCAGGGCTTCTATTTGACCCTGTCCTGCTCACTTTACACTGAAGCGCTATTGACCTGACCTCTTTGATATATCAATGTTGACAAACATGCAGTCTGACAAACAAGGTCCTGATACAGAGTCTTTCAGTCATAGCAGCGGTACTTCAAACACCCTTCAAGCTGCTATTCAGATGAAGATGCTGCCAGAACACACTTAATTTTTTTTTATAAGCTGGAGAGTGTACAACCGTTTTAGAAACAAATCCCCCCAAAACAGAACTGAAATTTTATCAAAATGCATTTACTATTGTTTTGCCAGGTTCAGCTTTGAAACATTATTTTAGCTGTAGCATTACAAAGTAGCACATTTATCAGTATTGAACATAAGTGGTTTTATAAGGTTGGATAAAAGATATTGTAGAGTTGACTGAGGATGCACTACCAAGCTAAACACCATTTTTATACAAATATAATTCCTTTTATTAATTATCTTTTTGCATAAAAATTCTCATTACTTATTTTCAATACATACACGTATTTCTTTTGGTGGAAGAAAAAGCCATACATAATCCAGCTACTTGTTAGTTTCATAGGCTAGAAAAACTGCTGATTTCAGTTATTTAAAACAAAGGGATTAAAGAAATAGGATCGCTCAAAGGTGATCTGAAATTTAGTTTCCTATGTAGGCGTTCTTTGTTGAGGAACTTACGGTTTGTACTATGTATTTTAAAAAATGACATTTGTGAAATTATCTGTGAAAAGAACATGTATTTCCTTCACCAACTTAAGTGTGCATAAACTTATCTAAATAGTAACCTTTCTTTTCTAAATGTATGATTTTGACATCTGGACCAGGTTGTGCTCCAGTGGATTTCTGATTAGGGTACTCTCAAGGCAGATGTAAAATGCAGCAATCTGTTATTACTCAATAAAGCTCAAACAAACAAGAATTGATCGAAATGTATGTTAATTGTACAGTAATCATGCCAAGAGAATTTTGAATTTGGCAGAGTGGGCTACTCTTCCACTAATAGCCAGGACCATCGAACAGAATTGCATTCTTCTAAAATGGACCATGCTTCAACAGCAAGCTGCAGACTTCAAAAGATGTGATAGAATCTGAGCTCTTGCTGTGAAACACACTGAATAATTGTTTCTCATTTCTTTCTCTAACATGCATTTATGGAACAGAAAAGCTATAAGAGGCTTTTCACAATCTTTGCCTTACTGACAAAGTTCATTCTTTTGTGCAGTGGATGTAAGGATGGCAGAAATTCCAGAAAGTGTATTTTCCTTTTGGGGATAAATCCTGAAACACTCAAGAATACACAGTTTTCTTTGAGGAATAGCAGCCTGTGGCAGACAAGGCTGATAAGACTGATCTCTTACCTCCCTTCTACTTTCATTAGTAGGACAAACTGTGATCAGACTGACCCTTAAGATGGAGAAGAGAGCCTGCAAAACAAAAGCTGCTCCCACTCTATCTAGCTCTAACTCTGAGCCAACCTAACAACTATAGGCAGTGGAATCAGGAGATAGGTGAGAAGTGGGGCACTGCTCATTCAAGGGATGACAAAAGCGACTCTTCTAAGAGAAGCACCAAGTAGGCTCCAGATCTTTACTTCCATGAAACACACAAGTCTATCGTATTTGACGTTAGCCACCTCCTTTTCCTGTGAAACCTTATTTCTTGCAGCACTGAAAAACTCCGCACCCATCCAAGACACTGCTGGATAGGGAAAACGGGCGAACCTCACAGATGATCAGAACTTTTCTGTGCGATTTCAGAGGAGGATGTATGAATAATAACTCTAGAATTGCATAATCTCAAGAACTGTCATAGTATATATTCGTTGTGTCTTTCTTTCTTGATTTGTGAAGTGACCAGAATGACATCACTCAAGATCATGAACAAGTGGTAGTAATCTTTTGTCTTTGCTGCTGCAGATAGTGTAACAACAACAAAAAACAACAAAAAGCTCAAGGTTTTTTTATTACTTGTATTTTCATTAATTACTTAACCGAAAATAGTGTAATTGAGGAGAATTCTAGTGATGATAACACCATCATACCAACTCCTGGAGTCTTTTTCTCATTTTGGCTACTTTTGAACTGTCAAAAGTTCTTTTAACTTCCGCTACAGATAGAAAAGTTTCCACAAGAAATACCTATGTGAACCTGAAGAGTTTTGTTTACTTATTCAAAAAATAAATGGCATTCAACCAAAAGTAAATATATATGTATTCTTCTTTGCGTATTTTTAAGATTGCTCGGCACCAGAGACACTACAAAAGCACAGCACACTAAGATAGCTATAGAAAAATCAGAACAATCTTAATTCTCATAATGTATTTTTAGGTCTGTACCCATTATTCGTGTATTAGCAATGACTCAACAAAATGAGAAAGCGTGAGTAATTCATTCTTCTCTTTCTGTAGGCAGCAACAAAAGCTGTATCACGCTCAAAGAAAGCATGACATTAGCAGGTGGTCTCTTGATTTCCCTGGAAGTGCTTCTCACACTCCCCTTGCTTCCTGAGTCAATACCACTTTCTCTTGTTTGAAAAAGGTTACAGAATCTGTGAAGACCACATGATCGTGACAGGAGGTTATTGTCTCCCTTAGGATAAGAAAATATCTACTAGCGTGGGCATACTGTTTGAGCAGGTTTTGACTGAAAGATGTAGATTTAGAAAACTGAAATATTTGCTGGAAATACATCGATTTCACAACTTTTGAATAGAAAATGGAAAAATGTTATTTTTTCCCCTTGGTGTTAAATGAAATAACATGAGCACTTTTTTAACCTTTTTGCTCTGTTTCACTGAAACACATAGATATTGCATTCATTTTAGGATTATAAATATATGTGTACTGACATTTATCTATATATTTGATATATACATCTAATCTATATATTTAATATTCACATGAAACAGAAAATTTTATTGAAGGAAATATTTCAGTGTTTCTAACTGCATTTTTGAGATAATTTTTATGTTGTAAAAAGTTTTGGAATGCCAAATTTTTGTTCTGTTTGGAATGAAACCCTCAAAACATTGCAATTTAATTGAGTTCTAAAATGATCTAAAATCAAGTATCTGAAAAAGATGTTTTTTACTTTTGTACATCTAGGTAAATGTCATAGCTTCCCAAGTAAAAACCCTCCTCATTTTATTCACACAATGTGGTCTTGCTGAAGTGCAGTAACTATGGAGGATGAATAAAAATTGTCGTCATCGTCGTTGTCCCCCCCTTATATAGGTGAAATTATTTTCATTAGCTATGTAAAAGGCTTTCTTTTAGATATAAATCCATGTGTTACAAACAGTGGAGTGGAACAGTGGTTGTGATGGGGATGGTATTCATTATCCCTGGCCTCATTTGTGAGACACAGAAGATGTAACGGCACAGTTTGAGGCCATATTCCCTTTCCTGAGACTCTGCCTCTGATAGCACAGAAATCCCACTGGTACGCAAAGGGTAGGACATGCCACTGGGAGCTAGTGTCATGATTAAGCACTTTCTGAAGCAAAGTTACCCTCTATGAGGGTGGATGCTGTGGAGCGTGGTAAGGATAGGATGATGCAGATTGCACAAGAAACAATACCATGCCCAAGTGGAGTAATTATGGAAAAACCCGTAAGGAGCTTTCAATAACATTTAGTAAATGAAGGGACAAATTAAGCTACTGAGATTTAAAAATTTGTTTCTTCTCTTGCTGTCTGGGAATCTACATATGAAAAGATATGGACATTTTATACAGGGATTTATCTCACAAATACTATTTTTAAACAATTATCAAAAAGTCTTGTTCCACTAAAGAGTAATGATAATTTTAACTTAGCTTCATTTGAAGTTAATGAGACTATTCACATGATTTAGGCAACTGTTTGAACATTATATTGGGCCAACCTTAAAAGAACAAAAAACCCTACAGAAATTGGTTTAAAATATATTTAATCTTTTAATAAAATAACAATTAAAGGTCTTTTATGTTAATTAATTTCTAAAAAAATGTTATGAATAATTATGAAAAAACTTACAAATACACCAAAAAAGCTAGCTGTTTGAATTACATCCATCTTTTTCTTCTCACCACGTTTTCATGAGCATTTCTGAGATGCCTCAGAAAGCCATAACGTGACACTCTAAACACATATAATCTGAATGCTGCTTTTCCACTTGAACTAATGATGTACATGACTCTGGCTGACAAAGAATATTCATTTGCAATAAATCAAAAGGCTCTGCACTTTCTATAATTGCACATAAAAATATATTAAAAGAAGCTATTAAAGTTGCAAAGTCAAGCATTCAAAAATTAGAAAACCCCAGAATTAAAATTGCTCATGCAACCTTAATTCACTCTGTCAGTGCATGTATTATTATAAAGACGTTAATAATATGATCAGATTCTATTTTTTTTTCCACAGGACATTTGCCTCATAAAATGGATAATGTTTTCTTACAAATAACTATTCACTATGCTGTTTTCACCTCACTATTCAATGTGTAGTCTCCAGGACACACCTATTTATTCAAGGTTCTTCTGAAGATGCAATGATGAACATCCTTTGTGGCTTATCTACAGTGCTGATCATTCTCTTATATGAGAATGATCTTATGCTTAACAAGCATAAGAGAATTTATTCTCCTGCAAAAGGAACTGGGTTGGAATGAGATTCATGTGAAAGGTACTTCCAAATATGCACGCTGAATTTGAAAGGCCTGTTAACTGAATTTTTTTCAAAGACACTATAATTAGGTAGCATTTTGTAAGCTGAAATTATGATTGTTTATTTGTTGCACTTGCAGCTGTGCATTCTTAGTGCTTATGCCAATCAAGTCTTGGGTCTCTAATCATCCAGCCATGAACTCCTGACGTGTGGGTGCGGACGCCCACCCCGCCCAGGCTGCATTGCAATGTCAGTACCAGCCAATGTTGTTCTTGCTTTAGTCACAAGGGTGGTGGGCTCAGCACTGCAAGTGCAGTGAGCTGGGACAATCTGGCACTTTCTGACTTTGCCTCCTGGGGCAGTGAGTTGAGACAATCTGGTACCTGCTTGTCCTGGAGAGTACAAGTACAGAAGTGCAAGTACAGAGAGGGGTGCAAGTACAGAAAATGGGGGCGATTAGGCACTCCCTAACCTCACCTGGAACTCCTGTTACCTGAGACCCCTCCTGCCTGGATCACAAGCCTGCTCTGAAAGTTGCCAAGATCACCTGAAAAGAATTGCGGCCACAATGGAAAAGTACTAACCAAAGTCAATAATCTCATGACCCTATAAATATTGACCCTGAAGTGAGGCCCTTTGGAGCTCTTTGGGGTTGCAGCAGGCTGCTACCCTGTATTTCATGATGCGATTCAAACTGTCTGCTGGTAGAAGCTGATGAAGGGTAAGAGTTAGGAGTTTTAGACTGTCCACTGACAGAAGCCAATGAAGGGAAGAGAGTGAGTATAGGTTGATTTTGATCATTGGCTATGAAAATTTTCTATAATCTGCAGAAAAGGAAACATCTTAATCATAAGTTAATGTCTATATCTGTTTTGGTTTAGGAAATTCTGTTAGTCTTGGGTGAACCTTGCCACATTTGAATCTTAACTAAGTCACTGTGTTGATTATAACAAAGTTTGTTAAATCACTTTGATCATTGGCTGATGATTAAGCATTGTTAAAAATCATACACCTTAATCCTGTGTTAATACATCTTAAATTTTTGCCACCTCAGAGTTGTGCAGGATCCAAAATTAACATTTTGTGAAACCTGAGGAACTTGCAGATAGGGATCTCGTGAAAAAATCTTCAAAAATTTCTTGCCCAGGAATGTAGAGGAACTCTGCAGCATAGTCACAAACAGTTTCTGAAGTTAGGATTTGAATTTTGACAGTGTCAGCCTGTAAGTCAATGAAGTCTTAAGAGTTAATCAGCTCAGCCTGAAGGTGGTACCCATGTATGCTTGGCTGAGTAGCCCTTCAGCCTCCATTAACTGTACTGAGTATAATCACCTGAGTACAAGGGGAGCTGCAGCACCTAGCTTACATGTAGACACCTAAATTTAGATGTCTTAATCTGCAAGTTGAAACCCACTCTAGTTTTCTTGCACAGTCCTAACTATGAGATTGTTCTGTTTCTTCCTTCCCTTAACTTCCTTTCCTTTGCTTTCACTATGCAGCTTCCAACTTCAACAATAAAAGATCCTTTTCTATCCCTAAAGTAAATCTCTCAACATGGTATTATATTAATTAACGACACTTAGGTGATGTTTAGAAAATGATATAATACCTATTACTGTAGCTCACCTTTCCCGGGAAATTTCTGGAAATCTTTTCCTTGATGCTGGCAGCAATTCCTGATTAGCCTCTTTGTCCTTATCTAAGTTTAGCCTTTATAAAGGCCTAGCCACATTTTGTCTTTGCCTTTCCAAGAGTTTCTGTGAACCTCTTCCAGTTTTCCTTTGGGATCCTTCTCCAACCTTCGACTTATTTATTCTCCTACCTCATTCCTAATAATCTTCAATTTGTCATGTTTTCCTGTTCTTTTGACAAAAAGGATCTTCCACCCCCTTGAACCAATGCATTGTCCTACTCCTCATCCCAACTTGTCAGTCTTTGTGTTCTATCAATCCATTGCTATCATTCAGAAGACAGTCAAGTTGTTGACCAGTTTTATACTGCTTGTGGAGTCAGAAGTGTCCAAAAATATATTTCTGTTACAGTGACAATTCAAAACCCAGACAGCTTTCTGGGTTTTGGGTCTCCTCAGGACTCAAGGCTGAGCTAATGGAGAAATTGGCAGCAACAATAGTTGTCACCTATGTGAGGACTAAGAGCAAGACTAAACTCTATGCTAGAAGGCTTTGCAGACAGCAGAGGCATGATGAGACGTGGGAAACCCAACACAGTATGCAGCAGCCTAAAGCTACAATTTCAGGAAAAGTCCTACTCATCCATTGGCATGGATGAGCATGCCTAGTTTAGCATGGGGAAGTGCGCTTTTCACCAGGTTATAGATAAATTTGGAAAGGTTTTCCAAAGGAAATAAACAGCATGCATTATTTTCCTGCCATTGTTACAGTCCTTCCTCCAAACCCTGTAGAATTTCCAGTTCCCTATCTAAAAGATCTTCCAGCCTCGGATGAACAAATAATCCTTCAAATTTTAAAATAGTTCTGGAATAGCTTAGCCATGGATGAAATTTTGCAAAACAGCTCAACTCCACATATTCAATTTGGAAAAGATATTTCATCCCAGATAACACTATAAGGCTATTTATGTACAGTGAGGTCTTGTCACAGATGTCCAGTAGTTTTAATAATATACAGCACTATCCACCCCACTGGTAATTACTGAAATTTAATGTGTATTCTTGGCTTACAGGTAAATGAAACCTAATTAAAATTATCATCACTGTTACATTCCCTTCTAAAGGTCTGATCCTATATCTTCTAAAATCATTTACTCTGAGGGCTATAGCACATGGTCTTACATGTTCAAAAATCTTCCATACAGAGGACAGTGAAAACAGGGATGTGTGTTGAACTCTGATCTCCCTCTCTGATTTAAAGCCGTAAACCTGGAGGCATTAAAAGTAAGTTAATACTTGTTGAAAAAAAAGAAATTGCAAATGTGTTTAAAAGGTAATTAGGGAATAATTCCTTTAGTTACTTTGCTCTCTTCCTTTCTCATTGAACTTGACCCTGTTGTCTATAGGAAGCATTATAAATTTTGAAAGTCTCCCATGAATCGGACATTTTAATGAACTACTCACAGCAGTCACCTGTCAGTGGCCAATGTATTGGAGAGAGCGAGTGAAAATTTATCTCTCCTGCACAATATGTAACACTACTTTTCACAGGGACCTGGGCTAATTTAACTCTGCTGTTTTCTGAATTAACAAGGCTTGTCTTCAAACCTTACGACATAGGAGCATTCTGTTCTGTTATTATTTTAGCGCTCGCCTTCCCACCCTCCCTCAGGACATGCGTTATTTAATCCATCTGGAGCCTTAGTAACCAAGTTCCCCTGCTCTCCCTGACCCCAGTGATTTATGCTTCATATTTCATGCTGTGGTTGGTCTTTTACCACTTATATTCCCCCCTCCTTCTCCTGGTCAATCTTTTTTTTTTTTTTCCACCTCCCTCCACCCCCCACTCCCCCCTTTTTTTTTTTTTTAGGAGGAAGGATAAATATTTGACAAGTGGACTGTTTGTCATGCAAGCCCTAACACAGTTACAGTTAGAGAGGGGAATAATTCAATCTGCCAAGACTTAAATGCTGATAGATCATTGGCTGTTGCTAGGCCAAGGGTTGTGCCACTCATAATTTTTCCCACCGATACAACTATTTTATGGAATATGACATACATCTTTAGGTGTTAAATCATCCCTAGAATAATTTGTCTGTCAGGAATCAAAGTGAAAGGAAATAAAATACCGGAGCACAAAGTCGTATTGCTAAATCTCATATTGCACAGAGGCTCACTCTTGCACTTTAGTGCATGGTTGTATCTGTGTCTTTAAATAAAAACAACGCGCACAGAGAGGGAAGAAAAACACGAAGGAAGGGGGGGGGGGGTGGGATAGAGAAGCATTTGCATTGTGAATGTTGGATTCACAATCAGTCTCCCTTCGCTCGGTGCCTTCCTTACGCCCCGTTCCTCATATCCTTCTTATCAGATTTCATGTTTAATGCCCACCCTGAACCCCCCGTCCCACACCCACAAATCTGACTGAACACAATAGCGCTGATAAAACGGAAGCAAATTTCTTCTATTAGTGACTGACAGCAATTTGAACAAAATGAAGTTGTACCATGATATCGTTATATATACAAGGTGCAAATAACCTAGTTTGAATAATCACAGCCTCTGTCCTTTTAAATGATTTTTCTCCCCCATTTAAAGGGAGGCCTTTGATGTGATAATATTAATTCCCTCTGTGCTTGGAGGAAGGAAAAAAAAAAACCTAGGAGAAGCGGAAATTAAATGAGTAATGCAATGTCAGTCAATCTTTTAAACCAGGGCCTTATTAACAGCTAATCATTTTGTCATTTTGTCGCTCAAAGTAATGAATTTGATAGGAGGAGAAGGGAATGTTTTATGTTTATTTTTATTAGTTTTAAACAGAAACAGTTGTGGAAATATTATATTATCGAGACTCGCAGCATTTAAGTGGTTTCTGTTCAGCATATCGCTATTTTTCTTCTCTGCCAGTATCTGATTGCCATAATTTTGAATAATCTGCTTGTCTTTCAAAAAAAAATTGAAAAGGATATTCATCTCAGGCATAGCACAAGGTTCCATCATTGGAGATGCATTAGGCTTTTGTTAGGTATTTCTTTACATCCTATTTATTCAGAAGTATCTAAGTAATTAATCGCTAGCAGGATAGTTATGCAGCTGAAAAGAACAGTATGTGTTTCTCAGCCACCAGTGTCTGAAGCCCAGAAAAAATACAGAGAAAATCCCATGAATAACTTTCTATTTCTAAAAGAGCAATGCATGGTTTCGCTTTATTTTAAAATTCTGTAGGCTACAGCTACACATTAAACACGTACTAGTAGAATGCATTAAAAATCTGTTGCTGAGGATGGATTCTCTATCGACGTCCCTGTAGCATTCTCCTTTGAAATGGCAGGGGTGACCTCTGAGTTGGGACTCCAGAGGACTCTCAAATTAAGTACTTTGAATATGGTGCCATTATAAGGCTTGATCTAATGTTGATGGGAGTTTTCCATCAGTAAAACTGCAATATTGGCCACATGGAGAAAATTAGAATTTACAGTCTCTTATGGGGTTACAAATTTTGGGTTGCCTCAATGTTCCCTTTCATATGCTTCCATTACATTTATGTATTTACCTACTTTATATTTACTTACTATATACACACTTATTTTAGAGCTATATATTTTAAAAGCCAAAGAATGGATCATGACTCTAGAGAAGTACAGCAAAAAATAGTCCCTGATCTCCAGCTCAAGGCCAGCCTTCATTTACCATGAGTTAAGTTAGCAAGCAAATCAATACCTAGTACCCTAGTGATACATCTGGTGATTTACTTACTCATTGACTGAAAAGTAATTGAGTGGGTTAGAGTACACATGAAAATACTTCTCTAGTATTAGCAAAGGTTCGATTTCATTTTTATTTTCAAACATGAATGTATGGAAATTGTCTCCAGCAGAATGGAAGCATTTACAGCATAGGGAGAAACACATGAAAGTGGCTAAACCAAACACACCCCTTAGAGTCCGAACAGAAAATGCTGCTGTACTCAAATTATAAAAAGGTAGTTATAGACGCATCCTGCTTTCAGATACTTTGAAAAATGAAGGAACGTACCTTCTGTTGAAGTTTACCAATGGCAGGAAAAAAGGTGCCATATTATCCACAATTTCAAGTTACAGAATTAAAGTAGGAACAAAGTCATTTTTACAAAACACTGAACCAAAGTTTATGACTGGCTCCTGCTTGAGTCCTAAAGCCATGGGTTGTTCTCTTCCCTAAGAATTCAGACATTCACAAGTTTAATAAAGTGATTTATATCAACTGTGACCACAGTAATTGTCATCATACCCACTCAGCCTGTGACAAATATGAGATGAAACCTATTAGCTAAAAAGTCAGTGAAAGAAAACTATCTGAAGGTGTTATATCTCACATTTTTGGTGGTCTAGAAATACACAGAGTTCCCAAAGTTCAGCTGACATACATTATCTTGGCTAAGCTGTGGAAATGTACTGGTGTGTTGGAGTCCTAAACATGGCATGGTATTTGAACAACAACTCTTCCAAGTCTCCGGGTCAGCTGATATTCTAGTTGTCTTGTTTCAGGGACATAGAAAAGGGAAGAAGAGGAATATGAAATACTCTTATCAGTGTAGGCATTTTAAATATATTGTGTGAGTGTAAACCATTATCATATGGCAATGATCTTGCTGTTTTTCAGTGGAAGTATTACTCAGGAGTCTGTGCTAAATGCTGAGTCCCCCTTTTCATTATCTTTACATAGCCACATGTCCTTTATGCTATAGAAGAAATGTCCTTGTGGGAACTGATTGCTGCCATTAGGTTGTTGATTCAGTTGATTGCTGCTTTAGGCTGTTCATTCAGTCTCTGCTCTCCACAGAGAAGCTTGTCCAGAGACTCTCCTAAAGCAGTTTCTTTTCAGAAGACGAAAAACCTTCAAAGCATTACCAGACATATTATTTCCTTTCTGTTTGTAGGGAGCAAAGACATCAAAGAAATAGCTGGATCCATAATCTACAGCATATTCGGAAAAGACATACATTTTGCAAATTGCTCTATAATTAGTTGGAACTGAAATTTTAGTATTGAAGAGAGAAAGAGTAGTTACAGAATCACTGAATAATTTAAATTGCAAAGGACTTTTGGAGGTTGCTTAAGGACCAACATGGGTTAGGTGGCTCAGAGCTGTGTCCAGTGGAATTCTGTACATCTCTGTGGATGGAGACTCCACAGTCTCGTACATGACTCATCAGTCCAGTGTTTGGCCAGCCCTCAAGACTGAATCATAGTTTTCAACAGCTGGAACCAAATAATATAGTGATAATGAACTAGGGAAAAAAATCCAACTCCAAACACTTTCCTTTTCTTTTCTTTTTGACAAAAAATATTTAAATTTTTTTTACTGAACCTTTTACTTTCTAATAAAAAAGTATTTCCTAACCTGTGTTTCAGATAGTCTTTGTCTACATTTTGAACATTTATACTTCAAGTTTTAGGAGCAATCAGAAAAGCTCATTTTTAGTTTAAAAAGCTGATTTAAAATGCTTTTGATGAAAAGGAGCTTCAGTTATCCTGTTGTAAGAGAATTGCAAAGTGGCCACATGACTATGAGAACATATATATAAAATATCATTGTTTAAATTCAACATTTAGACTGGAGTTTGGGAATGGACACTTGAAATATGAAATGTTTCTCAGCTAAGGGTATCCACGTTTTTCTCCTGAATATTCTCTTATATACACATTCTCCATTTGCTATTAGAAGATAACACATGGCTTGATACACATTTACTAATGCATATTTGCTGCAAATATTCAGTGCATTCTTAATATACAGCCAATTTACCACACATGCAAAGTCTGTCTCTCCAGAATAAGGAGCCATCATTAAGAAAACTGTTATTATCAATAAAATGTGAAATGTGAGGGATCATAAAGTATAAAAATCTGCATTAATTTTCACCTAATCATTCCTCAGTTCTTCACAATAAGGTATTTTTTTCTCAAGTATCATCTTTCAGTACTACAAGTTTCTTATTCTTGACTCAATCTCTTTCTTATTGTTAAAGATGGCTGAACTCACCACTACATGGAAACTGGGCTTGGAAATTTTCTAGCCAGGATGGAAAGGTGTAAGAAACTGAAGACAGCAACAGGAACACATTTATTTGTATATATACAATTGCAGATTCCTATATTTTACCCAAACATGCACACATTTTCACTACAGTATCTCATACTTAAGGAGTTTTATCTTTATTAAGCAAGTAATTTCTGGTCTATACTTTTATACCATTTTATTCCTTCTTGGTCCCTTAAGATTTTCCACCTGAAAGACAGGAAGGAGTACCTTTTACAGAATATAATGTTATTTACTGATAGTTCACATTTTCCATAAAAAGGCTATATGTGTGTGTGTATCAACATCAATGTAGGTTTCAATATTAATATTGATTTAAATATAGAGAGGTAGGTATATGTGCAAATAAAGCCATCTGTGAGCAAGGATATACACTTAGGAGAATACTTGAGGAGCAAATTTTTTCAGAACACATGCAGGGATAAAAGCTGGTATAGTTGGAGGGCTAGTATTGAAATATTTTGTTTTTTAAAGAAAACCACCATCTATTTTACAAATTTATTGCAGCATTATTATTTTAATAACTTGTATTAAATCTAGCCACAAGTACATATATTTGGAAGACATGATTGAAAAAACTAGTGTAGAGAACTAGAACTGTAATGTAGGATATAGTATTCATCTCACCTCCTAAACTGTTGTGTAAATAGTGTGAAGCATTTCTATAAGATCTAGGCCAAGAATTTTAAAAATAGGACCCTAAATTTAGATTCTTAACGTCTATAGGTAGATATACAAATAAATGACCTGTTTTTTAAAAAATATCATGTTCCCAAAACATTTAATCTCATCAAGAGTTTTTGCATACTCAGTAGTTCTGAAAATCAGGACATTTGTTTATATGACTGAAAATTAGGGTTTAGGAGCTTAAATTCAGGCTTACCCTTTTGAAAATCTTAGCCATTGATCCAAATTTCTGTCTAATAGAAATCAATATGAGCTTTGCCTCTGTTTTAAATGAGAGTAGGAGTATATCTGTTCCTAAAATATAAATCTATTCACAACAGCATAATCTATAGACAGCTTGTGGAAATTTGAAGTCATGCCATTGTCTTGTAGGCAAGTGACTGAAACACTGAGGCTGATAAATCATAAAACCAACTGGGCTTTCTTCTGATAACTGGAAATACTTTAAATGCCAAAAAGATAAAATATAGACTACCTTGTAATTTTTTTTCCTCTAATACTTTGAATAAGTAATATTACATGGAAAGTCATGGAATGCCCCTGATTTAATAGAGAATCATATTTCAAAGTCCATATTCCTTGAATGCACTTTGTTTAGTCACTCAGATCATCATTATGGATGACTTTCTATACAGAGGTAGGAGAGGGAGAATATTTGTTCCCTACACATCAAAGAATAGTAACATTTTTAAAGAACGGAGTTTAATAAACTTTGTGATACAAAGTGTCCTCAGACTGTTCCCAATTAAATCAGACCCTGAAGATGCTAATTTATGAAAGAAAATATCTAAGGAATCATAATGGTTAAATATATAACTTGTTTAAGAACCACCCTTCTACTTTGAATAATGCATTTATTCTGTAAAATAGTATGTTGCTTTTTTCTTTATACTTTAAAAAAACCCAACATGAAATGAGGAGTGAGAAGTAACAACAGTCTAAAGTTATTTTACCAATCTCCAGGCATACCTGCTGCATGCCCAGACCCTTATTCATGTTATTCTCTGGCAAGTGGGAGGGAGGGACTCACATCTATCTTAGTTAAATGCTTGTTGTAGTCTCAGAATCAGAGTATGGCATTCTCTTTGAGAATTACTATTTGAAACACAGTTGCTTAAAATCCTTTTATGCACCTTTGTCGCATTCGAGACACTCAGAAAGCTTTGTAGTTTGAGCAGTTTCAGTAAGACCTATATTTTGTGTGCCCTGCTAGGTTGATATGCTGATAGGTTATTTGGAGCTGATTACGTATTCTTTCACTAAAAGTGTCTTATGTAGTCTGCTTCAAAAGCCAAACAAAATCCAATGACCCTGAGGTGATAATTTTAACAATATTTATGACTTTTTTGTATGTATACATACCAGTTATTTCTGTAAATAAAAACATTTTATTTCACATTCCAAAGATGTGTGTTACAAAAGGCACATAGGCTTCCCATAATGCGATATGATATGGTACCTCAGAAATGTTTCAACTACCGTCTGAAAACAATATTTATACATATATAGAGAGAGAGTTAATTACAGACATGCAGACTTATGTTTAAGACATTCAAAATATTTAAATGGGGTCAGTGAAAAAAAAGAATTCATTTGTAACTTCTGTGGTTCAACATTTAAAATCAAATACCTACTGCTCTAGTATCAGCATTGCTTTATTACTGTTGTGTATGCCTTCTTTTTGGGTGTATCTAGGCAGAAGTTGTCTTTAAATCTGTTGTTGCTACTCTATTTTATTACAGCATTTAATTGACTGGAATGTGGCCATAGTTCACTGTTCCGATGGAAAAATAATGTGGTATCTTAAACACTTAATTAAACAAGCAATAGTCACATACGTATTTATGTTCTATATTTTATTGACACATAGGATTATGTTACAGGGATCATTTTCTGGAGCACGCCCGAAATAAAAATAGGGCATCCTCTGACAAGTATATCAAGATCTTGAAAATAGCCCATCTCTCATTAAGAATAAATCCAGAAATTGTCCTTTTCTTCAGTCTGTGCTAGACAAGAACAGAAGTAATTTTACAGAGCGACTATTGCAGAGACAAATAGATACGCACACAAAGCCTACTTGCTGTCTGCTACAAGGCATCATCTTAAACAGTCACTTCCTCGCTCGCAGCAAAGGAATACTGGAACAGCCCCTTGCCAATGAGCCAAAGGAAAAGGAGTCAGACAACCTATCTTAGAAGTGTAGAAGTGGACAATATTTTGTTTTAATTTCTGTACTTAGTACTGTCCCAAAGGGCTGTGTCTATGCTTGTAAATAAAATGATTGGGTGTCTGCTCTTAGATCCCTGAGGGCATGCGGCACAGCACAGTGCACGTCCACACAGTTGAAATCTCATCATCTCAAAAAACAAAGTACCATCCTCAATACTGCCTCTTGGTAACATTTTCTGAATTATTCAGTCCTCTGAAGTATGCCTGAGTGCTGTTTGGAGAGGATGCAAGTCCAACCAAGGCAAAACCAATCTGGAGCATGTTTGAGCCTGTGCTTTGGCTCTGCTTAGTTTAATAGCACAGTGGTAGCCTGTCTGAACTGACTGCATTCATCAATACACACAGCTCACATCTTGCAAAGAGATTCACACAGGAAAAGCTTTTCAACATTTTAAATAAGTTCAGAAACTTTCTGAGGACTATACTGTATATGTTATGTACAGGGAAAGTGAATGTAGGCGTGAACAACAATCTGCATGTCTCTGTCTTCTGTGCAGTGCACAGGCATGCATTGAAAAGGGAAATTAATATCTTTCCATGTGTTGAGAAGCCATGATATATGGTTTCAAACTTGCTGTTTTCAGTCCTTCTCCACAGCGCTATACTACAAAGCAAATGGGTACCTTACTGCTTTACAGTCTGCAGTGAATAGTTACAGACTTAGGATAGATTCCAAGAATTAAACTGATTAAAATGTTTCAAAAATCCATTAGATAGATTAGATGGCAGCTTGATCATTTAGAAATGTCGTCTTGTGATTTTTTCATTTTGAATTATTATATATTATTTAAAACATTAGTAGACAGAGATAGTAGTAATTTAATGTTGAATTCAATGAGGCTTTTTAAAAGCTTTCCTAGAAATATTCCTGCCATTTAAAAAAGCCTGTGACAAAAAAGGTGACATGGGTGCTTATGGTACTCTGTGTGATGTGATGCATGAGGCAAGAAGACAAGTACCTCCAGCAAATTTAGACGTACTAATAGCCTAGCATGAGACCCTGAAAATGAGCATCATTTTCCTTGTTATGATAGTTGTCATAATAAGATCAATTTCAAATGTGATCTTAAAGAAACTGCTTTAATTCTATACATGTTTATACCCTGAAAAGATGGATCAAACCTACTTTCTGCCATAGCAGGTTGTTTGTGCTACCATCTACTTGTAGACATTTAATCTAGTAATTCTTACTGCGCATCTTGAGGTGCAAGGAAGCTTGTGTTCACATAGAGAAAAAATTCTTTCACTAACAATCACTCCTTCAAGCTTGCTGGGGTTGCTTTGGCTGGGAGATAGTCTAAATGAACAAGACTTGGATATTCTGCTAGCTCTTCAAATAGTTCTTTCTTCGACTATGGGAAAGATTGATAATCTACTTTGCAAAGAAGTCTGAGCTCCAGAGACTTAGCAGCATGTATTAGAGCTACAAAGGCTAAGTCCTTTAAAACCATCAAGTCTCTAATTTAGTCTCAGTGAACTCATCAATGCTTTGATGGGCTTTTAGTGCAGTTTGCCGGAGCAAAGAGCCATCTCCTCACTGTGGTTACTCAAAGAGCATAAAGAAACATGCTGCATAAGACAATGCAAGTAACAGGTAATAAGATGTTATGTGAAAAAGCACCTCCTCTGGGAGAGCTCCTCAGCCTCATTTGTAGGATGGCAATTTGTGCAGTACTGTATACCACTGATTAGCAGTTCTTGTTTTACTATGCTGTGACAAATATGGCCCCGCATGTTGCTGATGTCTGCTCCTCATGAGCTCACTTAAGTCATGAGGGATAGAGAAGGGCCTGCTTCACTTGTCTTCAGCTCTGTGAGTGAAGGCTGACTCTTAATTTAGACATAAACAACAGAAACTGAATTTTCTGTTTCCCTGTATCTAGGCACTTGCTCTTTTCTTTTGATGTTTACTGTTATGATTATATCAGGCAAAAATATTCTCCTCTGTCTTCTCCCAGCATCTTGAAAGCATCATTTATAATTGTTTGTCTTGTGTAGCCTCAATTGAAATAAATGGGATTTCATCTCACAGTGGGCCAAGTTTGTGTTCCATGCATGTTAGCTTAAGGAGAAATGATGTCAAAAATTAAGTGTGCAAATTGAAAAGTACCATCGGAAGACATTTGGGTGTGTACCGAAGACAATTTTTATCTTAAGTGTTCCTCAGAGTGATATTTAAACTAAGGACCACTGACTTCCAGCAGCTTGTTGCAGCCTTTTTTTTTTTAAATCTGATGATATTTTTGCTGTTGTTCTCTTCACACTTTTGCTTTCCTCTGACCAGTTATCTTGGGAATAATGTGCAAACTGAGTAAAACTGTCCAAGTTCCTGAATAGGTAACCAGGACTTAGAAAACTTCCCTGTCCCTAAAATGAACTTCTGTCTAGCTGTAGACCGCATGCTGGATGTTTTAATCACATTTTCCCCTTGCACAGTATACATGACCTTTGTGTTTAGTACATACACTTGGAACTTCGGGAAGAGACACCTAAAATTTATATGCTGAAGTACCCATGCAGCAAACCCAGAGTCAATAAATACTGATGACCCACTGTCTCCTTCTGCCCACTCCCATTTTTGTCTTTCTGCCAATTAAGACTGCTGTAGCTGAGGCTAAAATCTTAAGACTTGAGTAGAGTTCATCTTCGCTTATTGTCACACTCCCCAAATGAAGTTGCCTTGTGAAGTCCTAGTGGATTTCACAGAATCTTTTGATTTCGAACACGCTTGTCTTTTTTGCTCTCTGTACTTATTTCTTGATCTTTTGGTTACAAAAACAAAACAAAACTTTTTTTTTTTTTTTCATTTCAATGTCTTATGTCTTCCTTGACTTCTTTTTGGTAATGTAGCCAAATAAAACTGGAAAATTAGATTTTATAAAATTATCTTAACAGTCATGGGGAAAGACTGTGACCCTTTTGGAGAGAGCAATGTGTGGTCAAGCACTGAGGAATACTTGAGCTGAAGTAGTGCCATGAGCCCCTGGCTTCAGCAACATAACAGAGTGAAGAAGTTCTGGCTGTCTGTACCCATTCCAAGTTGCTCATTCCCACCCCTAGATCTTATTATGAACCTGGAATATTTCATTTTCCTTGGTTTGCAATGCAGGAATATAGAGATAACATATTGACATGGGGAATGGGAGAGAATGAATCATTAGAACAATCAAAAAAAGAAATGAACTTACAAATCTACAAACTTGGAAAATATTTTTGTACACATGGTACACCAAGTGCCTTACAAGATGGGATTCAAAATATAATAAGGTTTTCTTACGAAGTCCTAGACAATTATACTAGAGGCTCCTGTTACTCTCTTCATGTGCAGATTGATCTAGGCTAGAGATGAGAATGATGAGAGAAACAGACTGGAATGAAATTTGAATGGGAGACCTGGTCACCTGAGTGGCCAGAGATGTCTTCTCTCTTTTTTTTTTTTTTTTTTTTTTTTTTTTGCATAAGCAAAGTTTCTATGTGGTTTTTTATGTTTTATTTTCTGGCGGTGATGGCCGGAACGTCATGTTTCTTTGCATTAATAAAAGCGGGGTATATGACATCTCTCACTTGCTGCATTTGCCTTAATGATCAGCCCCTGTATGAGACCCTGTGTGTGTGTGTGCATGCATCCTCTGTGTGTCACAGCACTTCATTAACTTCTGACTTCATTACAGACTAGGTTAAAAAGAAAGACGTGCTACAAAGGCAGCATCCTCATTCAAATGTTTGACCTTCATGCTTTCTGATTTATTAGCGTAATATAGTATAAGGCAATATCACATAAACATAACATATTTATCAAACACATCTTTCCAGTAACTTGTGGTGAGCATTAAAAAATTGAATGCATATCTTTTGTATAAAGCCTCTGATATGAAGGCATTAGGTTTTAAATAACAGTGATAAAGGTACAGTGGATTTTGTTATGCCAGAGCAATTTCTTGCCTCCAAATATCACAGCTTGTTAACTGTTTTGCCCTCACACTTTCTTAACAGTCAATTTCTACTTAAAGTGTTTTGAATGTTAAATTCTGCCTTAGCTGTTTTTGGGCTGTTCTTCCAATGATGGATATGATGAGTAGTTTCCTCTCCACTGTGATAATGTAGAGATATGATGTTGTATCATATGGTATTTTTCCTGAATGCTAATTAAATAAAAGTCCTTGTATGACTGGTATGGCTTTTTATTAATGGAGAAAGTTCAAATCTTCTTGTATACACCATTTACAATACTTAGGCACAATTAAAACTCTTAATTATAAAAGCTGCTAAAAAGCGGTATTTTAAGGTGAATCAAAGAAAGTATATGGAAAAATGTGAAGTGACTTCATACTAAATTTCAGTGAACTTGAGTAATAATCACTTCAGTACTTCTTTTTACCTTAAGACATTGCTCTAGTAATTTGTTGGGGTTTTTTTATTACTATAGGGTCACCGATCCATTTCATACTTAGTTAGTGTTTGACATTTCAGAATTGTATTTCATGTAAATGATCAACATCCTAACAGAATATTTTCTGCTCTTCAGATGACAGTTTCCACCTTACAGTGAATGTATCTCAATTACTAATTGCTGTTGAGACCTTTACATGCTAAGCCACAGACCTATCAGACTTCACCCTGGCTTCTTCTAAATTTATAAATAATGTTTGGCATATTTCTGACATCAGTTTCTCATTTGCAGTGTAAACTAATAACGTAAGATGGAATGGAAAGACACAGAGATAATCCTCAGTGACCCTTGGGGTCACCCTGTGCTTTGCTATAAAGATGAAAAGAAATGAGCTGCAGCTCAGCCCTTTAAATTAACAGCAAAAGATATCAAATCCTTAAACCATTTAACAACTTAATTTGACTTGGTTTTGTTTTTCTTTTATTTCTTGTAGGAGAAGGAAATGGGAAAGCCTGATTAGAGTGGGGTTCCAATTCTACCAGTCTTTGAACTAACATTTGGAAGCACGAGCTCACTTAATATTTAAATCATTTTACTATATATTCAGTGAGTTTACATGTACCGTACTGTGTCAATAGAACCATTCTCTAATAAATGTGATGCATGCTACAGTTTAGCTCTCAATAGGATGTTATTTTAGAACAGTGTTAATATTAATATTGCTAATGACTTCAATCTTTTAGATTCCCCTGCTTTTGCTATGGCCTCTTAAAAGCAACTAATGAAACACCCAGAGATTCTACCACAGGAAATTGGTATTTTATTGAAAGATACTTTTCAGTCTTCTCATTTTTTCAGCTTTTTCTCTGAGTCTCGGTTATGATTTAAGTAGCTAAAAATATAGTTCTTTCTCCTCCTATCAGATATTTTTATTACTGTTGCTCTGGATTACTACTATGATGATGATTATTGAAATTGCTCTATTTCTTCAATTTGTGTATGCAGTAAAAACATATTTTTTGGATCCAACATAATCATTACTACACAGCATTAGATTATTATGTCACCAGTTTAGGATTGCTTTTGACTTCATTATAAAACCTGACAGGAAAATAAGATGGATTACATGGCTACCAGCTGAGCTAAAGTTTAAATTACTTTTCTGCATCCTAGGGAATAAAGCTTCCTCCCCTCCCAAATTAAAAAAAAAGGCAAAATAAACACACCAACATCTAATCTAACAACAATGTGGATAGCAGTGATAAAAGTAGTTAAAATAAAATGTACTTTGCATCTAGCAGAAGATGTCATAGTGGTGTGAGTTTCCAGCACGAAAAGAAGGCAGGTTTGAATATTGATCTTTTGAAGCTCCATTAGCTATATGCTGAGCATTGCTGACATCACAGATTGATGTCTCTTTAAACTGTGTCTCAGATTGATTCACTTGGGGAAACCAGCTATTGACTTTGGATGTTTGTGCCGTTCAGCCACTGGAGAATCCTCTTTTTCTATTCCTCTCTCCCTCTGTCCGTCTGTTTGTCTGTGTCTCTCTTAAATACACGCATGCGCGTGCACACGCACGTTTGTCCTTTTGTGTTAGGGAATACTGTCTTTAATTTTTGTGTAACTGTAAGTTGCCAAAGTTACACTTATGCTTCCTTATTACATCTGTAGATTACAACATATAGGTTATGATGTTCACAGGGAGGCAAAGCTCTTCTTACGGATTTAAGGTATTGAGATAGCATGCAGAAAGGTCTAACGGAATGAGCATCATCTTGTGGAGACCTTCATTTCACCTTGTAAAGTGAGGCGACCATAACAGAATCCAGAGGAGTGCTATAGGAATCAATAGAGACAAAGAAACCAAAGCCCTTCTGAGGTGCTGGTGGTAGTGGTGTGTTTCTGCGTGTGTGCGTGCCTGTATGCGTACGGATGAAGAGAGCTGATTTCTGATGAAAAGGAATGCAAATGTTAAAGGCATTGATCAGCACTCATCTCCGTTCAACCTCATGCCCTCTGTTACATCAATACATTGGAAACATAATTTGTATCAGCAGTTGTTTCTTTAATTAAGATCTCTCCCAAATCTTTCTTATTGATTCATGCCATTAACTTATTGATCAGCTTGCTTATGCTGAGATGGTAGTTTTTGCTGAGAGAGGGTATCTCTCTCAGTTCACGATGCTGGTGCACTACAAACATCTTCTTGGCAACTAATGGGAAAACTGGAGCTCACTCGGACTTGGCACTGCTTTAACAGTACACAGATGCTTTCCTGGGGTAAGAAAAAAAAGCAACCAAAAATATAGTCTTTCGCCATCTCAGAACTTTGAAAACCTCCCAGAAAAACCTCCCTCAAAATAGGAGTATTTAATATGTTTTAAAACCTTGCTGAAAAACTAACTAGTCTAAAGACAACATGCAGAAAATATTATAGCTATGGGCTATGCGCCATATCCAATCTCTATATGTTAATGGCTAATAACCAGGAACTAAATGACAGAATTGAAGCTGAAATGTGAGATATATTTAGGAATTAACTAAGAGTAAGTGATGACTCATTTAATTAAATAGTTGCTTAAAAATGTGATAAGCCATGCAGACTGACGTTAAGACTAGGTAAAAGTTGAAAAAGAAGGGTTCCACAAGTATTTTATTGTAATTCTGCATATTTTATCTCTTCGCATGGTCCTTTTATGTTAGTTTGTCATTAATACTGTAGCAAACAGGTTTACTGGTCAGTATGTTCATACATAAAGAATTTCATATGGATACCCAGAGTGTAAAATTGAATATTTGTAGCAGAAACTTGACACAGGCGGAATGAAAATCAAACTATACCATCTCTATCTTCTTAGATAGCCAGGTAGTTGATGTTGCACAAATTTCAAGCAATTATGAATGGCTTATGCAAAATTCACAGATAAAGAGCTATTCAGTAAAATTATTTAGATCTAAGGTTCTTTGCTCTCTCACATGGACTTCATGATGTCTTGATAGAACTTCAGGGAAGTGCAATGACTTTTATAAATATTGTCTTGGGAGGTTCAACAGCTCAAGACAAGCAAGAAGGAACAGAGCAACAGTGATCTGGTACCTCTAACCCTAATTACCAGATGCAACAGCCCAGGGACAGATAAGATGCACATGGAACTCATTAAAGAGCTATGCCTAATATGTAACCTTTGGCAAATGCTTTAACCTCATCAAAATTCTTCTAGATTATATTCAAGGTGACCAACCAAGAAATGGCTGAACTGACGAGTTTGTTGGGGTAAAGAATCACAAAGTACCACAGTGGTGGCTGGACAACTGGGACAGATGTGTGGGAATTTGGGAGGTATGATGACAATAGCAGTGAGTAAAGATATTGATAGGAAACATTATTAAAGAGGAGGTTCAGGAGCTGATGATTTTCCTCACAAACAAATGTATTAAAATTGATATTACAAATTAATAAAACAGTTCCTCATGTTTCTTAGGAAACTAGTATTTGAACTGAGTTTACTCTCTGACAGGATGTAACTTGGGACTCCAGATGCTGCTTTCAGATGTATAGCAGCTTCTCAAGGACAGAGGTGAATTATATACTCTAAACTCACACAAGGCACAATTCATTGCTGACAGGCCCTTGTAGCCTGGTTGCTCTCTTTCAAATCTGCTTGAGCAAGACAAATAGTAAGACACTGAAGAACAGTTTAGCAGTTGTGTTTCTCTCTTTAGAGTTTGCTAGAAATACAACACGGAATGGGTGCTGTTTTGGATTATGATTCCTATTCTTTTTTGATTTATTCAGCACCAAACTCAAAATTGTTCCTCTTTTGCATGACTCAGACAAATTAGTCAAGTGTACCATATAATTTTCAGAAAATAGCATTATGACATTCCCAGGAAAAACATTCATCTCAGGGAGGTTATACGAAGTGCTGTACATCCTCCAAAAGGGACAAGAAACATGTAAAAAGCTGGTGAGATGATGACTATATGGAAGGAAAAGTGTGACCAAGTGAAAGAATCATGTATGTAAGTTAAAACTGACCTTGTGTGGCTTTGAGTAAGACACCCTGCATTTGTACAGGATTTGGCTTTCACAAATAACATGCTCTCCCTTGAGAGCTTCCACAGCAACCATATCTAACTACATGAATATTCATGTAGCTATATGAGTAAAATGGGGAAAGAGATGTCCTGTATTTTTCAGAACTCTTATTTCCCTTTAAAATATGTATTTACTTGGAAATCCCTACCCTGGCCGTGACAGATCAGTATCTACAACCATCTCTGTCTAGAAGCAGCAATACCCCAAACCAGGCTTGGATGTATGAGCCTCTGAGGCCTAGAAGTTATAAGGTAGCTGGAAGTTGTGTTGATTGTGCCCTGTGCGGCTTCCATGGGGATGGGAAGCCATAAGCCTCTTACTGCCCTCCTAATCCTGTTTCTACCAATTGTACTTTCATGGCTGCGAGCTAACAAGTACTGCAACGAGAAGTGAGTTGGAGAAGCCACAGAGCACATAACAGTTGGCAGCTCTCTGCTTTTTGGCCACCTGATGGAATAACGGGTGAAAGCACAGCTAAAATTCAAACAGTTTCAAAAACACGAGTGGTCTATGAAATCCACAGCATCTGGTGTATTTGGTGTGGGAGAAACAAACAGAATTTATGGTGCAATTTTCTGTAACTGAAAAAACTTGTAATCTCCTATGCTCTTAGAAGAATATACCTCAGGAACACTGACTCGGTAATAAATAAGTGGCCAGACATATACTGCACCCACTGCATTCTGTGCAGCAAGTTAAAATTGCATCTAGGTTCAGACATTATCAGTAGGAGATCTGTTTTCTTGTTGTTGTCTTTGAAATAATTTGTCTCCCCAAAAAGCAAAGGAGTAGTTTAGGATTGCGGGATAAGTAAATCAGATGAACGTCATGGCTAAAATGATCAGGAGTTAAATAGTTTGGCTTTTCCTCGGTTAGGATGAGAGCTAAATCTGACCTAAACTCTGCCATTTCTCCTAATTGAGATAAAGCTTTAAGGTAAATTCTAGGTTGAGTGAATGATGTATTGAGATGCCCTTGCCGGAGTTTTCAGGTGAAGTTTTGGGGCTTTACTGTAGATTTCAATGGATGCAATATTTTTCTATTGTTTCAATTAGTCTGCAAATGACTTAAGACAAGATTTGATCAAATGATATTAATTCAAAATTTCAAGGTTTTCAGAACAGGTAAATCCTGGCAGAGAACCCATCAAAATTAATTTAGCTAATTGGTGGATTCTCCTCTCCAATCTGAAGTAAGAGTGAATATGGATCACATTTTTCACATTTTCATTAGGTTACTTTCTAATCCATTTATTTAATTTGGCGTTTGAACTGCATGTAGACAAGACCTTATATTCTGCTACAAAGTTCAGCCGAAAAGGAGAAAAGAGGAGAAACTTCTTACTCAGAGGCTCACAGAATACAAAAAAAAACCCCAGAATACAGTCTGTTTTTAAGAAAAAGACAGACTGGCAATCCTTTAAGACAATAGATAAGGTGTTCACTATCTATCTGATTTTAGTATTTTGGGCACACAGGTACATTTTATACTCTTTGCAGGATAGCCTGATCTGCAGGATAGTCCTCCCAGGCTGAGATATACTAATTCTGATGGACAAGAGAATGCCCTAGTAAGAGAAGTCTGTGGGACTTGCTTGCTCAAGCTTACTTCGTATGTTCTTTTTCATTAAAGTTTTCAGAGAAACGAGTTTGTGTGAGAAAAATAAAAGCAAATAGTTTCTGAAGTGAGAGTACTTATTCCAAAAGAGATATGATGAGATTGCCGGGGAAAAGTGAGACTTCATTGCAAGGACTTCCATTTATAAAGTTTCTGTGGGCAACTCTTTGTCCTGTTGCGCCTTCCATAGGAGATTATTTTTTGTCTGTGCGTTAGGTGGGGGATGTCTTAGTTATTAAATTCTTACAATTATTTTTCTTTCTATGGCCTCTGAAGGTAACTACCAGTACCTTGAACAGCTCTAACTTTTATTAATTGTTACCATTTACTGTTTTTCTTGTTAGTGTACTTACTATAACATGTTAAAAGCAACAGAAACGTGAAAGATCAGCTTGTAAAATTGACAGATGTCCATAGCAATACTATAATGCATAAAGTGTAACATATAGGCAAGCTTCGCAAAAATGCCTTTTGCTGAAAATTTATAAAACCCTCTTTGCAGACAGCAGGTTGACAGGTAAAATATGGAGACTGGCTCTAACCCTCTTGTCCTCATGTTGTTAAAAAGAACCTGAGCAAGCTATTTTGGAGCAGAGCAATGGGCAATAATAAGTGTTTTGCTCGAAGGGTTAGTCAGGACTTCTTCCTTGCAGGCAAGTCTCTCTGAAGTGTATAAGGAATACAGATGGGCTGACGAACACTGATAAATAAATTGAAGATCTGGCCTAAATATTTTGCAGAAACATTTTCAACTAACATTGTCTTCATTATGTTTTCTGCTTTCTCATATTTTGCAGCATCATTTCCTGAATTTTGGTACTATTGCTATAGCCTCTTGATTACATATTTATCTTCTTTCCTCTCTTTTCTCTCTCTCTGCCTCTTTCCCCCTTTATCCTTCTTTCATTCTCCCTCTTTCTGTCTTTCTCTGTTTCTTTCTCTCTCTCTCTCCCCCTGTCTCCTGCTCTCTTTTTCTCTCTCACCTTTTTATCTTGCTTACTTTTCTCTCTTGTCTACTTTTCCTCTCCCTGTTTTTCTCTCTCTTACTCTCTCCCTATATGTCTCAGTTTTGGTCTCACTTTCTCTATCTCACTTTGTTTTTCTTGCTCTGTCGCTCCCCCTGCCACACTTCCTCGGGGGTATTTTATCTGGTTCACCCTGTAGTTGCATGAACCTGCTTTTGCCGGCTGAGGTAAAAAGGGAGGGGAAATAACCAAAAGTCGGTTTGCTTCTTTCCAGGGAAGTTATGGCCCGTACCAGTCTGAAGTACCTAGAAAAGGGCATGTGGCTTTTGGGAAGCTCTGCTGAACATTTCTGTTGGCTACGTACAGTCTTGCAGGTCTCATTGAGCCAGATTTCAGGAGTTGAACCAACTCAACAGTGAGAATGTTATAAATTGAGGACACAAAGGTGTATTCATGATCTTTTTAGATCTTTTAGGGCATGGGGTTGCCATCTCCTGAGACAGTAGCACTGTATCCAATTAGTTAAACAGCCCTTCTGAGTAGATTAAAAGGGGAGCATGGAGTAAAATTTAAAATTTTGCTTAGCCAGGCTGTCCTGTTCCGTGTAAATACACATCAAAGGAGCTAGGGGATTTGGCTCAGGAAGAATCTTGAATCTAGCATGTATAATTGGCAGAGCTCCATGGGAGCTGTGGGCTGTCTGTGGGATCTGTTGGGGCAGGGCCTGGCAGCCAGGGCCCATCCCACCGCCCGAGCCCTGGGCGTCAGACATCTTCTTGGGGACGGAGACATGCCAAGACCAGGCTGGGACATGGACCTGTGGGTGGGCCTGGCTCTGGGGGCCCATGGTCAGGCAGGGCAGGGCTGCGGGGGAGCTGGAGACAGGTCCTGCTGTGGTGTCGCTGGGGCAGGGGCTGACGGCCCCAGGGGCTGACATGGGGTCCTGGGCCCTGGGCAGTTGTGGGAGCCGTGGGGGGTGGGCAGGGACAGGCAGGAATGGTGGTGCCCCCACAGCCCTGACAGTAATAACCAGGATATTGCATACTTTCACTAAGCTGAAGTCCATCCCAAAAAACTTTTTGGAGAAACTAGGACACTAGTACTGGGATTTTAATTTGAGCACTTTCCAATAAAAGATATTTTAAGTAAAAATGTCCTGCTCAGCTTGAGTTATAATTGAAAACTTGGAAAAAATAAAGTCTGTTCACTACTTAGAAACTAACTTCCTTTTCAGACATTGCTGAATCTGGCTATCTTTGTCTAGTAATTGAAAAAGTAGAATTATTTTGTAATATTAGGAAACTGTATCTTCACTGCTGAAGTGAAGACGGTTTTTTTATTGGTTGCCAGGCACTGAATTTGAAAGTAAAGCACTTTAACATAGATAAATATTACAGGAAAACCATTTTTTTTCTTATTCTTAGAAGTGATACACTTATAAAATCAAACTTACAGATGTCCAGGCAATGTTATCAACCTTATATTGGTTTTGCAAATCTAGTCAAAAGCTGGGAACATGCTATTAGAGCTTCTGTTGTGTAAGTAATGTTAAGTATTGTACTGTTGTGATCATTTGAACTGACTACACAATAAAATAGGCTGTTGTTTTTTACATAAGGAAATAAATACATGAGAAATTACTGAACATTGAGGCATATGCTGTGAGCATTCAACTGGGGTTTTCTTGTAGGAAGAAGATTTTATTTTGTGAACATTGATACCATCTTTTTAATGTAGTGACAATAATTTCAGAGAAGAGGGACTTTTATGTTTTTGAATCAATGGAATATATAAAGATACAATTCTCTTTGAAATTCCATATTGACTTTTCTAGAAGTTTAGCCTGTATTTTATTGGGAACTGGGAGCAGTTGTGAAGATTGATTAATTTTGCTATATCTGACACTTCCCAGAAGAACTGTAACTGGCAGAAATGTTGGCATTCATCTTAGCTAACTTAGATGTTCACAGCACAGACCTTGACTCTGAGTTGTCCAGACCTCCTTTAAGTCAGTTCTTTACAGTCGTTCTTTATAAACCGTAAAGAGAATTTAAACTATTACTTTCAATATAGGTGTCTACAGGGGTCTAAAGGTAGAGGTCTCTAGGAATAAATTAGATGTTGCAGGTGCTGGAAATTTAGTGGAATGCAAGGGGTCACTGGAAAAATTCAGAAAAAAGAATTCCTTTGAGGGTTAGTAAATACATGGACAACATTTCTGGTTCAGGAAACCTCTAAAATGCAAGCTTTTGAAGGCTAAGAGAGTGCTTGTCAATATATCTTTAAAAACTTATTTTGTTTTCATGCTCCTCCCTAGCATGAAAGCACTTAGTGTTGTTGTCAGGGACAGGTTAGTGGGCTAGATGCACCTCTGCTTTCACTCTGTGGCCCGGCCTCACGTTATGACTTTACCATAGTAATAGACAGAAGTGTGGGGGTTTTTACTGTAAAGTTATCTTTCTGTGGTCTACAAGAACTTTCTATGTGAAAATATCTATCAAAAAATGAAAAATAAAAAGCTGTGATGGACCCTCAGAGAAGAATGTCAGTGTATTTAAATGGCAGTTTACTAGCTACAGGCTTTTTTATTCCATCTGTAGGTGCCTTGAAGCTTTACCTTATTGAGTCCTAGAGAGTAAAAGGGACTGATCAGCTGAAAAGAGCTTCTGAGAAAGTTTGTGGTGAGGATAGGCCATTTGAAAGCACCTTACCAGCTGCTGGCAGGTGGCCAGCACACAGGCTAGTATCACAATATCACAGTATCGTCAGGTTTGGAAGGGACATCTGGAGATCATCTAAGTCCAACCCCCCTGCCACAGCAGGGACACCTACAGCAGTTGCACAGGACAGCATCCAGGCGGGTTTTGAATGTCTCCAGTGTGGGAGACTCCACAACCTCTTTGGGCAGCCTGTGCCAGTGCTCTGCCACCCTCAAAGGAAAGCAGTTCCTCCTCATGTTAAGATGGAACTTCCTGTGCTCCAGTTTGTACCTGTTACCTCTTGCCCTATCACTGGGCACAACTGAAAAAAGACTCTTCTGATCTACCTGGCACCCTCCCCTTAAGTATTTATAAGTATTGATAAGATCCCCCCTGAGTCTTCTTTCTTCTAGACTAAAAAGACCCAAGTCCCTGAGCCTTTCAAGTATGATATGTATACTTTCAAGTATAGCATGGTATGAGCTAAAAAGGAAGACTGTTTCATCCATTGTTTAAAGGCTGGTTTCCTCTAAAAAGGTTTTCTTCTCACCTAGTAAAAATACAGTATTAAAGTCATCTCTTCACTGGCGTTACTCCCAGGAAATCACAGCTGAACCTCCTGAGGTAAACTTTGACTGATCTATCTGGTCTGACATCCAGGGCACAGCCTGAAAAGGGAGGAATTATACGCTCCTATCCTGAGAAAGAGGGAACAGCTAAAAAGTGGTCCAAGAAGGACTGTACTCAGAAACGTCCAAGAAGTCCAACCTGAAATCAGCCAAGTGACTGTGACTGTAATATGCTGCAAGAAATGCCTGCTCCAGTCACAATAGCTATTCCATTACACTGAAAGACATGCAAGATGTTTCTCACTTCTATTGTTAGAGAAATTATTTCTATAAATAATTCAATTTCCACTCTCTATAAGTAATTAAACATTATTTATTTATTCAAGATAAAGTGAACCTTAGAGAGGTTGAACTCGGTAGCTCTGTGGTCAGGGTATTCTTATTTTTGAGATGTGGCAGATGGTACTACAAGTCCAAATAGCTCTATGACCTGTAACTAATTCCAGGCTGCTCCCTAATGGGAGGAAAGATAAGCATGATAGAATAATAACACTGTTCACTCTTGGAGTAATAAAATCACTTTACACATTCTGAATTTTAGGTTACAGAATTCTTTTCACATGTTTACGATGGCTTGAGCTGAGCTTGATTTCACTATGTTTGTGCTGGGAAAAATAGCTGTGGATATTTCCTATGACTGCTTTTTTAATATGTGATATTTCATTTGTATTGTTTTCCAAAGTACATGTAGTGTGAAAATATCTGGTGGGAAATTATTAGGCTTCTGTATTTCGGATGAACAATTGGATAGAGCTAAACATGGTTTCATCTATTTATTTTTCATGACAAATAAATTTACTCTTTTGATTGAAGAGAGCTCCATAAAAACTGTATGTGCTTCACTCTACCATATTAAGAGTATCTTGTACATGCATTTCCTTGCTTTGCATTTGTTTTGGTCCAGGTGACAGATACTAAGGTCAGAGTTTCCTATTATACTTGAATTTATCTAATCCTGGTTAAAAGGAGGTGGGTAGACTAATTGCAAAGGCAGTATTTCAAAGTCTATTACGATCTTATTTTCTCTGTGTGCCATTAGTGTTTTGGGGTTTTTTTAAGGTCTTCTAAATCAAAATATGGGAATGTGTGGTGTTTAGAGATCTTTAGGATATTGGATTCTGCTGTGATGAGCCTTCACCCTCAGATTTTAAAGGTCTCCTCTTTATATTTCATATGTCCTTTTGGGCAACCATGTATTCTTTACTACATTCACCACATAAGTAAAAAGAAGGTTGCAGAAATCAAGCAACTGTTCCTTACATAATTGCAGACTAACATAAGCAACACAACTCTTGATCAAATTTTGTTTTCAGTACAGAATTAAGCCTGAAGAATCCTAGACTTTTTAAATTGATAACTTAAGAAGGCTGAAAAAGGTTTTTCCTTTTGCCTTTCTCCAAATGTTTGATCACTCTTGTTAAAATCCAAACCCTCAGTTCCTTGGTTTTTTTAGTCTGACTGAGGCAATGGCAAATAAGGAAGACACTTTCTGGGAAAAGAATAAAAAAGAATAAATTAACAGCTATGTAAATTGCACAAGTTCATCATGTAGGAGAACTAGTTTGTTTGGTTGTAAATTTCAGTGAGCTCTGTGGGCAAGACAAGGCTTTAAAACATGATAGCATGTGGCAAGATTTTGAAACGTCTAGATATGGGGCTTACTATAGCTCTCAGAAAGCTTTTATTCAGACTCAACAACCTATAAATGTAGGTCTTTGGGCCACGGAGGGCTTTGCTGTAATGCACCGCTTCAGTTTCAAAGGGACTGTGGAAGAAGTTTTCACAAACGTAATTTGTATCTAGGAATAAGGTTGGTTTCCACAAGGATTGCATGAGGGTATCTGAAGACAGCTAAATTTAAAAAAAACCCAAAAAATTCAAATCCTTCAGATCCTGTGTTGACACTATTGTCTGGCTAAAGAATATCTCAGAATAAGACAAAGATCTGGGAAAAAAGCAAAATTTTTATCTCAGTAAATATAGTGAGTACACGCTGTTCCAGCAAAGCTTCTAGGTTATTGGATTTAACCATTTCCTCAAACCATTGTCCAGTGCAAGATCACATGAGTATTACTAGATCTAAAAAAAAAAAAAACCCAAACAAAAAAAAACAGTTTACATTTACAAAAAATGGTATCAGCTGCCACAGAAATGCAAAACAGTAAGTGTGAAGTGGCTTTCCAGAATAACACTTGTCTATTCAAAAGAACTGCAGCTAGGATATTCAACATTATGGTATTTAAAAATGTTTTTATCCTACCTATTTGTCATTGAATAAATAATGTTTAGTGGGAGCACAGTATCTGTAAGTGCTGGCTGTATACGTAAGGATGCATCATGGCCAAGACAATGACTTTAGGTGAGGTCTTATCAGCACATCAAGATACTCCCTTGAAAAAGAAAAAAAAATTACATCACCTTGAATGAATGAATAAATAGTTTTTCAGGGACCAATACAGATAGCAAGAATGGCCTAAGCTGTAAGTTATGCAGTTAAAGTTCCTTGGTGTTTTGACTGTTAGGTGTGAAGAATATTTGGTAGAAGACAGGAAGCAAATGAACGATCTATTTCTGTCATAGCTTCAAAGAACAAAATTCTTGAAATGCCTTCTCAATAAATCCATATCTATATAAATGAATATCTCGTGAAGTTTATAGAATCATTGTAATTTGAGAACCCTCACTGAAATGACCTTAAATTGGAACCACAAATTCTACTGAGGAAGCACACTGATTTTCAAAGGAAAGTGAAATACAGGTTTCAGAGTTATGGGTGCACAAATATTCTTAATTTAAAACACAATGGAGTTATCACTCAACTATAATATTATCCTGGCCCTGCAGTTCTTTTATGTATCTAACTACTGCTGCAGTGAACGCAGCATTTCATCAAGATAGTTACAGAGCTGGAGTTCAATACGTCTTTGTTTCGTTGTGATGATTTATTTGGAAAATATTGTATTTGGCAATAGTAAGAATAGAAACATGCTTTGCATCTTAAACTGAAAACTGAAACCCCACTTGTGCAAACACTTAGGCAGGTGTTCATTTTTGTGCATTATGAATATCTTTGCAGAATTCAAGACTTGAATACTCCACTTACTTTTGTTGTTGTTGTATGCAAAGCTTTTCACCTTGACTGTACAGTTGAGCTTCTTTTGTACAAATTTTCATACCTTTATGAAAGTACATCCTCTAGCAGTTTTACTGAAACTCTTCTTTATATGTCATATTTCTTATGTTATAATGGATGCTCTACAATATTCTAGTTGGTTTCCTTTGCAACTTGACTTGATATCAAAAGTTGAATGTGTACTATATTCACTATACATCATGAACATAAGAACTGTTATTTTAAGCAGTGTAACATTCAATTTGTTTTATAAACTAGTAACTGCCACACATCATCAGGCTAAATTTTTACCGAACCCTGTGGGATTTGTACCCACTATCACTAGGACTGGATCTAGCCCATCATGACTGGTCTGCACTCCCTGTGTTCGTCCCACTGTGTGACTGTGGGTGGTATGTGATCTACATTAAGGATCATGTAGGCAGCACAAGTGGACACAGTATAACAGATCTCTGTAAAGTGCTATTGCAGAAGCCTTGTAAAATGGACAAAATCTCACTAAATAGTAAAGGAATGCTGCTTTTCAGTCATTTGGGGATTTTTTTGTGTGGTATTTTTGATGGATCCTCTTACTCAAAATCCATCAACTCATCTGATACCACTGGAACCTGTGAAGTGTTAACTCTTAACCTCTTCCTTTTGGAAGATGACTTAAAATGGGTGAAAGGATGTGTGTTATGTGGAGAAGGGGGATATATATTAAAAAAATAAATAATGGTGTGATAGGGATAAGGGGCGGGGCGGGGGGGGCTGATGGTTTAAATCTCCGTGGGCCTCGGAATCGAGCCTGTTTCAGTCAGATTGTGGCCCTGCTAACAAATCCAATAGCAGCTAATCTGATCATCTGCTCTCTAGTTTTCATGCTGTGTTTTCTTCAGAGTTCCTTCTCCTAGTTCCAGTCTGTGACAGTGTGATAAGACACAAGAAATTTAGTCATCATTGCTGCTGTAAAGGAGCTCAGAGAAGGGATTATGATATTCCATAACCCTTACATTAGACACGGACAGGGGCAGCCACTGCTGTGATTACAGGCCTGAACACTGCTGTTATTTTTCCCACCTCCCTCCTACTATTCATTTCTATATTTATTTATTTTGATTTTATTTTTTTATTTCTATTTATTTTTTCAGAGAAAGCTTTAAAAGATTAGCTGAGAAATAGTCACCATCACAATCGTCATCCTAAATCTCGTTGTGCAGAACTCAGAAGTTGTGCAGCTCAGAAGGTTGATACACTTCTAACCAGCACAGCCAAGATAACTCTCAAGCAAGTTATCGAAAACACTCATCTGCTATTCAGTCATTATTAGGAAATTCAAACAGTGTAAGCTGAACAAATCAACATGGAATACAGAGAGGATGCCACAGGGAGCATTGATTTGGGAAAAATATAGTTTACTGCTGAGGCAAGTCAGAGATTAGGTTGCCTTTCCTCTGTTCTGCACATGGCAATATTTGTGACGAATATATTATTTGCGGTACCTCTTGCTTCTGGGTATCAAGTGGGTTTGCAGTGCTGTCGCTGAACCAACAATTATACTTGTGTTAATTGACATTCCAGCACCAAGCCTTTTTTATGACATCCGTGACTCTTATCCCTGTAAAGAAGGGTCTTCCTGAAAAATAAGAGTTTTTTAACCTAATAAAGTCACAAATTAAAAAAATGGGTGGCGATGAAAGTCGGATTGCCTGCTCTCATAGAAGTAATAAAATGGTCTGGAAATAATCTGTTCTGTTGTTTGTTTGCTTTAAAAGCAAGAAGTGAGAGAGTTTTAAAATTGGCTTAAGCTGTCGGTTAAAGATTGCTTCTTGCATTTCAAAAGGAATCCCCGTCACTGGCATTGTTATTTGTTTTGCAGCATTATTATAAGGAAAGGTACTGTCTGGAAATGTAAGCCATATGCCTGAGCCCAAAGAAAGGGAGTGCGTGAAGCAATGGGCAGAGACACGGCGTTCAGCTGGGATGTTCTGTGTCTCTGCACACATGTGGCGTGCAGCGCTGCTCTGCTCTGCTCTGCTCTGCTGGGAGGACCCAGGCAGATCCAGAAATAGCTGTATGACAGTTACTGGACTGGCTCAGTAGCTGCTTCTGAGACTGTATAAGAAGATTTCATTGCGGATGAACCATCTGACAGGACATGCCTAGTCACCACCAAACTCTGAGCAAGGAGGAAATGTTTTAATTACAGCAGCGAAAGGCAGATCTGTAGACTCCTCTGTGGCTCCACACAGGACAGAAAAAGGTGCCTGTTGTGAGCCCTGCACCTCCATTACATACCATAAAATTCAGGTTACGTTTGGCTTTTGCCTGCAAGTGGAGGCCAGCTGGGCAGACTTGAGAGCTCTGGTAGCAGTAGAGCCTGCTGGCCTGCTGTTTGGTGAGAGATTGTTGAGTTTTTCAGAGGGGATTTTGACTCAATTTCTAAAGCAACAGTGATCTACCATATACAGAGCCTGAGACTTCAGCTCCCGGACAAGATCAGAGGAGAATATGTTTAAGTGTAAAGTACTTAAATATGGCAATGTAAATATTATGTTAATACTTTGTATTTGAATACATGTAATCATGAGGAAGAGAGGAACTTTGAGGGACATGTTATCATCAGTAATTCCTACCAACAGGTTTTGTTTAAAATTTAATCAAAGTATTCCAAATATGGTTTGCTATATTTGATGCTATTTATAATGGTTTCTGTGTGCATTAATTTTCTTTTTAATTGGAAGATTTATGTTGTACTATATCTTTGAAAGTTGACTGGAAACTATTAATTCTGACTTATCAAAGTTTTGCATACAGTTAATGTAAGGTTTAACCCAGCAGTGTTTTCTGGAGACAGCTAATGCTTTCTTTAAGCAGAATTTCTGTGTATCCTTTTATACAGTTTTTTTTGCTGAGACACAGACAGAACAAAGGTAATACATATCATTGCCTTAGCACTCACTTACCCCTTGACAAACGCAGCTGGATTTCTTTGGCCTTTTTACAAAGAATATTGAAAAGATTAAATATTACCACAGAATAAAAATTCCCTGGTAAAAGTAAGCTGTGAGAGAAAAACTATGCAACCTTTTCTAAAAAATAAATAAAAACTGACAGATGGTTAAGACTGATGGCAAAATTCCCTATTAATTTGTGATATTTTGACTTAGGAGATTCAGCACGCCTTGTATGCAGAAATGACAAGATAAACAATGATAGTTTTTGCTAAGTAGGTATGCAATCATCCTTAGAAAGAAGAAAAAAAAAACACAAACAAAACCAGCAAAAACTCCACCCTCCAGCATGTTCCTCTTCTGCATTTGAACTTCGGTGTTGAAGCTGATTGCCCTGAGTATGCCTTAGACATTTTAATTTGATCAAAACCTTTTGACATTTCTTAAACATATTTTCCTGTATTACCCCTGCCATCTCAGATATTGCTGGCATCCACACAAAGTGATTCAGCACAATGAATAAGCACTCACTCAGCTAGACTAGCCCATTACAATGAATTGATAACTGATATTTTTGTTTGTTTGCTTTTGATATTTTGCTTTCCTCTAGTCAAGTGAAAATTTATTACAGAACAATATATCCAGAAAAGACTTTGATATGAAGAGGCCTTACTTGGCCTTGAGCTAATCAAATTGGGAACTCAGCCTGTCAAAGGTCAAGGTTGTAGACTACTTCCTGTTTCCTTTAAAACTAAAAGAAACATAAAAAGATCTCAAACTTTTGAGGCATCACCATGGGGATTTCAGGAGGTGATTGAGGCTGGAACAAAGCATACCCTTTCGCTTCTGGGTATCAGGAAGAACTTTAATGGTATCATGACATTGATCATCGAATTCAAGGTCACAGTCATGTCAGTGTTAATGAATTCTAAGTATGATTCCACAAAATATTAGTATACAGCAGATAGGAAGCAGTGCATATTATAAATGCTTTTAGAGTTTATTGATAACAGCCCATAATAAAGTTTTATGTTGTCCACCCATGGTGGAGTTACACAATTGTTTCTTTCATGGCATGTGAATAAACATGAACAAACAGCATGTTTAAATTCTACACAGATTTTTTGTGTTCATCACTGTTTTAAGGAAATCGTATAAATTTCATTATATTAGGGTTAGAAATTTCTGGAGAAGATATCTAAACCTGACTAAGTAAAATATTGATAACACTGTGATCTGAAATGATTATCTGTCTTTGCTGATTTTCTCAGTCTGTAGTCAGTTCACATTTCCTTGTGATTTGCACATATTCAAAGTCAGATGAAATTAGGGCAGAGCTGTCTCAGTGAAGCCCACAGTGACAGAGATGTCCCCAGCTGCAGGAGTTTTTCAGTTGTGACTGCCTCTTCTCTGTCCACTATAAATATTTCAGTAGGTCATGAAAGAAGCCAGCTACACAATTCACAACTATAATATATTGGAGTTACTTTGCTTTCCATTGGCTTAGAATAAGTCAATATTTTTTAAAAGAATTCATTGTTATGAAGTATGCATTACATGTATTTTAGCTATCTAAAGAATATATTTTTCAAAAAGCTTTTTCAAAGGGGTTTTCTTTTTTGTCATAATTGAACTAGAATAAAAAGTTGGAAATGCAGCAAACTTCAGTGAGATTTGTAATCCCACTTAGAACTTGTTCTTATTTATAGCATCTCTACCAGTGTCAAAACCAAACACGTCTTACATATTGCAGTACAAGTGAGCTACGCTCTTCAAGATCTAAGATTCAGGCTGTCAGCTCAGTGGTAGTTTAAGCAATGTTCTGTATCAAAAATGGAAGAACTATTGGCTCTGACACGAGACTGAATTCTGTTTTTTGGAACTATGGCAAGCAGAGACCAAGCCAAGGTGATAGCAGACATTTCCCTGTGCTTCTATAGATCACTGCAAAAGTTCAGTTTCTGACAGTGCCCGGGCAGTACTAATAAAAGTTAATAGTCTAGAAAGGGTAGAGAGAAACAGAAATGTTAGACCTCTTATCTGAAAATAAACTCTAGAGATCTTCTCCACTAGGTTCTATCAGATACAACCTGAGTGATGAAGCTTTCCCAGCTATAGCAGTCAGATCAACGCTAACTGAAACCAACTGGTGACATTGTAGTTGCTATGTAATTTAGGTTTCAGCAGACCAAAAAGTACACATAACATGGTGGTTAAAAAGCTTCAGCTGAAAAGTAACAATAAGCTCTAATTATTCTATCTAGCTCTTAGACCTTTCAACAATTCCCTGCTATTTTCTGTCACATTCTGGCAAACACTTATCAGAAAGTTTTTCTTTCTGCAAACGTAACACAGTGGCTGTCAGCTTACTAGAGTGTCATTCCAGAGCTCTGGGGCTTCCTAAATCTGTGAAGACTCGATGGAATAATGAGAAGATGAGCATTTATGTTTGCACTGTTTGTGAATGGAGCACCTGCTCTTCCCATGCAATTTTTGAAGTTTTAACATCATGCAAAAATTTCACAGAATCATAGAATGGTTTGGGTTGAAAGGGACCTTTAAAGATCATCTAGTCCAACCTCCGTGCCATGTGCAGGGACATTTTTCACTAGATCAGGTTTCTCAATGTTCCATCCAACCTGACTTTCACAACTTCTCTGAGCAACCTGTTCCAGTGTCTCACTACCCTCATCATAAAAAGTTTCTTCCTTATGTCCATTCTAAATCTACCCTCTTTCAGTTTAAAACTGTTGCCCCTTTTCCTGTCCTTGGTAGAAAAAAGGCTTTGGTAGAAAGTCTCTCTCTGCCTTGTAAGTCCCCTTTACATATTAAAAGACCACAATAAGGTCTCCCTGGAGCCTTCTCTTCTCCAGAAAAAAAATTTAAGAGAAAAAGAAATGAAAAAGTATACTCTCATAAAATGCCCAGATAGGAACCTAATTAGTTGATTTGGAGGCCAAGAAATTAATACAGTAACATACCTTAACAACTATCTCATAATTTACTGTAAGGTGTTCAGTTGAACTGGCAGCACTGAGAAATCAAGGTAGGAGACTGGATGTAGTCTGCAATTTTTAGAGCAGGTCTAAGACATGAACAAAATACAGCCACTCGTCACTACCTTCCTGAACATGATGTCTTTACTTGGAGTATCCTCCTGCCTAAATTTTCTTCTTCTTCTGAATGATCACTGTGGGCAAATGCACATTTTGAGCAGGCCTTAGTTTTGACACCTGACTTGTTAATAAAGGGTATATTTGTAAATTAAACATTTTCAGCATTTTCACAACCTTAAAATTATTATACAAGCTTTCCCTTTAGTAAATCACTTCTTGTAAAATAATTTGAGAACCACTTGTAGAAATAATTTAATGATAAGAAACAATTCAGGTTATCACTAGATGTAATAAATGTGACCAATAATAAAGCAAACTTGGGTGCATTCACATCTGGAGGAATCTTATCCTAAACCAGAAAAAGGCCTTGAATCCACGCTGTATACTAAGGAAATGTATGGCAACTGGTGTTCTTATTGTCCTAAAGTTATATTAGTTAAAGAATCGGTATGCACCTATAATGTATAATAATTTTTTAAAATATGAATATACCTTCTGTCTTAACATGTGTTACTAGCATAATAGATGGCAGGTAGTATATAATAAGCCTTGGTATAGGGTAATTTTCGTCTGGGGAATCAAATCTCCTGAACAGGATGCTTTATAGCTGTCCCGTGGCAAAAGGAGTCTCCATTGCAAGGCTTCTTGCAGCTGCATCAGCTAGATTGGGAAAGTGCCTCAAACTATTGGTTTTACTCAACTGGTCCTACTTCCCCTCTCTTAACTACGTACAAAACACCTGTTAAATATCTTAACTGCATGGAAAGGACTGTTCTAGATGTCGTTCATGCAGCAACAGCTTCTATTGAATATTTGGTTTCCTACATCTTATCTATGCACAATTCAATCACTTCTGCAGCAGGAATCACAGAGGGCAGCCTTTGGGACACTCCACTCACATTGGTAATCAACACATTCAAGTACGCTGATCAGACATGACACAGCAGGAGCTGCCTTGAGGAATTTGTAGAACTGACCAAAGATTACCACCTAGGTTTCTGGAACAGTCAAATACTTAATTGCAAATGTTCCACCTATCACCTCATTTCAAGTTGATCCCCAGTCCAAACCCAATCTATTATCTCATCTATGCAGGTGACTGATATCCCACCTATACGGGTGAATGAATTAATGATTCGAGTGAACGAGTGAGCATACAGGCACAGCACCAATACCCAGCTACACCTAAATTATAACTAAAGAATGAACTTGATTTTTGTACTTTCATCTCACTTACAGTTTAAGTCCTGTAGCTGTTGAAGCATTAAGATTGGTTTTGTTTGGGCTGGGCTGTTTAAGAATATATTTCTCTCCAGAGTCCTTACCTATGTTTCATGTTACCTATGTTTCTGTCTCCTTAAAGAAAAAAAGTAAAAAAAAGTCAGCAGTGGCCAACCTCAGGGAAAGAAGAAAGTTGTGTTGCCCAAAACAATGTGGCAATAGTTTGACACCGGCAGCAAAAAGTATCAGCATGTTCCTAGCAAGGAGCATGGCTATAGAGGAGAGCTGAGGCATGCTTCAGAAAGCACACAGGGATGATCTGTGAAGTTGAAAACAGGCCTACTTAAGCAAACTGGAAAGGTGTTAGGAAGATCCATAAACAAAAGGGGAAAAGCCTGTCACAAACTATTTCTTGTACAGAGATCGAAAGAGAACATATGGAAAGCAAGGTCTTTGAGCTAATGATCCTTGCCGTTGTGTAGAAAAGATGTTTGAGGTTCATTTATAAAAACAAAGTATGGTGGAGATGTTTCTACTGTTTCTAAAGCAGTGGGACAATTTTACTGCATTGTATTTCCAGCAACACTTTTGATTGTGAGAGAAAGTGTTTATTACACTCTGATTAGCTCTACTACACATTCTTCTAATGCCTAAATTAAGCAGGATTGGGTCTGAGTTGACAGTCTACGGAGGTTAGCATTTTTAGTGTGAAGAATCACACCTGCAGGACTGAACTGCATGCATTGGATTTGGAAGGCTGAATTCTGTTCTTAATTCAGCAACTGACCAAAACCTGTGATTTTTAGAAGAATTAGGTAACTCCTAAGCATAATCATCGTCAGAATTTTCCATCATAAATACTTCCACTGGGGGTACCTTATAGGCTATTTACTGCTTTGTAAAACATTTACATCAAGAGATGACAAGCCCTATAGAATTTCAAGTTAGTATTTTTGTATGCCTTGTGCTATACTGCATCACTTCTGCAGTACCTATGTATGGATCAAAAATATGTTTGAATAGATGAAGTGGAAACAAGCTTCAGTGGTTTGGACTATCTGTAAAATCAAGATATGGTAGATAGGTGTTTTTTATTATGAAACTGAAGGAGATTTGTGTTTAATATAAATTTAATTAGCTTTCCTATAGCCATGTATGGTATAATCATCTAGTGTCAAGAAAATCTGGTGCCACAAAGCAACTGAGAAACACTGTCTTTGTTCTTTATTTTCACTGATCAGAGTGGAACCAGAGAAAACATATCAAAAAAGCTTCAAAAGGAAAGAGAGATGGAACTATCACCTGCTTTCTGGTGCAATTGCATTTTCAAAATTACTCTCCAGCCACTGATGTTTAAAGATTGTGACTCTAAACCTAGAATATATAATGATTTGACATATATTGCAGGAAAGTATGACTTCCCTATACCAGTTGCACAAATTTTACTGTATGTTTTTTGCTATTAGTACAGGTAACTAGGATCCACTTTTTATATAAGTTTCCATATATTACCATAATAGCAGCTTTATGCCTCATAGTTACTTGCTTTGTTTTTCATTCCCATTTTATAACAGCATGCCTAAAGCCCATCAATATTCACGTTAGCACTTTAAAATGAAACTATACATTTCAATTTGGAGAAAATAAGCCCTTATTCAGGCTCATAAGTTTTAAATAACACATTACCATTGGCTACATTAAGTTTGCATTTCTAATGTTATTTTATGCATTTGACAATAGATGTTCCACTCTGCTCGGTAGTGGAGAGCAAATGCATGTGAAATGTAAGTCTGCTTAAAATGTAGGAATTTATTAGAGCTGTCAGTCAGCAGTGACATGAGAGTTAAATTATTTCTGAAGATATTTGAGTTGATTTTTGCACTTTCCATTGTCTTTATCCTCTGAAGTTTGAGTATAAATAACTCTTTTAAAAGGTTTTCTTCCTAGATTGGTTAGTGCTTCCTGAAGTCAAATAAAATGAAACTGAAAATGGAATAGTAGATGCACAAACCTCTTAAGGTAATAGCTAGTTAGCATTTGGCAGGGGGGGGAAATATGTCTATAAATCCCAGAAGAGCCAGACTGGTTTACATCTATTTTTGTTGTTGTGTAATTTAGTTCCTTTAGGAAAAATGGTGACTAATTCATTTTCCTTTTGAATGCTTTCCTTTTAAGTGAAAGATATGTACTGGTGGTCAAGTGGCATCTTTTGCAACTGTATGAATATTAACTGTGATACAAATTAATACAAAATTCCCTCTGCTACAGGACTAACAACAAGGAAATTGTGTGAAAGCACTACTTTTTCTGGCTGGAAGGATTCCTATTCTTTACAGCTTTTCTTGTTCATCACATGGATGGGCTATTAGAATTGATCTGAAGGAGAACAATTCCTTTTTACTTGACTCATTTTTTATGATCATCTGGTGGTACTGCCTATGTTTCTTAAGCCTGTTTGCTTCCACAGAAATTAGAATGAAAAACAATTAGCCTCCTTATGAAATATTACATGTGTGGGCCAGTGCAATCATCCTACCTTGATTCATTTTGGTTGTTAACTTAAGAGCTTTTGCATGTCTAGAATAAGAAATGTCAAGAATGAAATCACTTTGCACAGTCTTCTAGAACTGAGAAACTATCCGCATAGCTCCCATATACTATGTCTGTCAAAAAAAAAGAGTGCTTTTTGCTAATTGATTAGTTAAAACAGTTTATTCTTGGCTCAGGTGTCAAGACATAACTAAAAAGTTAGTGAGGAGATGTAGTGACAGAATTTGGACTCTTGCATTCATGCAAATATGATCATGCTAAGGAAGAAGAAATTTGCACAGCACTGGCACTATTTGTACTTTGTTTCTATGTGATGACAGGAAATTCCTATGGTTACTTGGACTGCTGAGATGTTTTCACATGCAAAGGTCAAAATCAAGTCATAGTATAAATAGATGAAACTTCACAATGTAAAATCATTCTCAATATAACCAAATAAAGAAAATGAATGTATTTTCTTAATTCAAGTGAATAGTTCTTACACAGCGATTTACACTGAATACATAAATTTGTCATGTACTTCTCCATTATAGGCATAACTGTGTTTCAAATAGGGTATTATGACCAGAAAGCATACGGTAGTGGCTATAAATTAGCTCCAAATGCCTTGCTTACAATTCTAATAGAGAAACTAATTTAAAAAGTTTGCAACAGGTTAGAAAATCCTGACTGCCATCTTTGCTGAACAACTAGATGTCCTCAAAACTCACATTAGATTTTCCAGATACCTTTCTGAATTACAGAAATCTGAATTACAGTATGGACAAGCAGATGTAGAAGGGAAAAAAGGGTAAGCACTTGGACTCAGAGAGGCAATAAATGGATTGATATGGAACTGGGTTCATGTCAATGCTAGAGCTGAGGCATACTACTGAATTAATATGCACTGATACTGCATTAATATACAAACTTCTACAGGCTGCCTTAAACACTTGTATGGATTTTCATATATGTCAGAATCTTAATTCTGAGCCTTTTATGCATGCTAAGATATCAACAAAATGAATTTATTTGTGGCTAATGAACTGACAGGAGTCCAACATACAGATTTGAATACTAGTTACATTGAATATCTGCTGAGGAAGACGTTTATTTCACTGGGTTTAAGAATTTAATCTGTAATAGTATAGAAATATTGGTCACTCAGGAGTGCAGCTATTCATTTATTCTCTTCTGGTGTTATTCCAAAAGAAGGAGTAAAAGCATTTCAAATCTTTCTGTGTTAGGGAGCACAGAATAAATAAATGATATTTAAATTTAAATAAATAAATAAATAAATGATATTTAAATTTAATTTAAATGATATAGAAAAAATAAATCACTAAATAAATGAGTTCTCAGACTGGACTTAGATGAGGCAGGTGTCCACATTATGCCAAGGAAATCCAGGCTCTGTGTTTATGTGCCTACAGTAATCCAGACTTCCCATGTAAGAGATATAGTCAACATGGTGGAATATTTGCTATGGCAGCAGGAGGTTTGAGCAGCAGCCTCTGGCCTGGTGTAGAAGAAAGTAGAATTTCATTTCCCAGTCAGACCTTGCATTCCCAGCACAGCCTCTTCTGAAGCCCTGTTTCCTTCATATTTCACTATCCTTACATACCTCTCTATCTGGGTCTCTGGGCAAGGACTCTGGCAGAGACTCTTCAACAGTGAGAACAAAACTCACTGTGAACTCTATGAAATCGATTTCAAAATTCAGCATGACTACAAAGCAGTACACAGGCATCTGCAGACTCAGGCTGAACCAAGGTCTTCAGAAGAGTTATCCCCTTCATACTGTGGACATTGTTACACAAGGGACCGATTCATCCATTCATGGAAAAAGAAGGAAGGTTGCAAGGATTAGGATGCCTAAAAGAGAAGAATCTAATAGTAGATACCATTCAGATGCAGAAGTGATCATATCAGCAGTGCAGTGTGAATATCCATGGCCAGTGCTCTAGTGCCTGGGTTTTAATGGTTAGACTATCACTCTCTCTCCAAGCCAAAATATTTAAAATGTGGAAGTTAAACTGCAGGGTGCAGGTGAAATCCGGAATGAGCAGCAACAGTTTTAAATTAACAGGCACAAGCTAATATGCTGTATCACCCAAATATCTAAATATGGGAAATGTAGATGTTTTGACAGACTCTGGTGAAACTAAGGAAAAGCTGACCAGTTGAAAGCATCATCTTCAGCCTGCCCTATTTGAATCATTCCACCAAGCTCTCAGCAAACCATTTAATAGAAAACGACATTACCCAGATATTGTATTGCAAACCCATCATGTCTGCAAAAACCTGCCTGGTTGTAAATCAAAACCTTTTTCAGGCAGTGGAAACAAGGATAACTTGCTTCAAGTGGTGGAAAAACAGCATACACAGGAATTTGATAATGCCAGTAGTAGAGGTCACATCCATTAGGATAATTTCAACCCATTTGAATAAACACAGCCACTGCTCCAGGTAATATCCAATAATAGATGATGCAAAGCAAGCCATCTCACAGGAATACTCTAGCCTTTGATATTTACTGGAAGTAAGTCAGGTGAGGAAAGCGAACTGGACAAAATTCTGCAAGATGACTATTTGAGAGAGTGTATACCAGCGTGTGTACAGGTATCTTCTTTTCCTCTAGGTCTTGCAACATTCAATAATACTGCCTGTTGTAAAACTGACAGTACTATCGCTTAGTAGCCCCACAGTAGCCATTTTTCTGCTGCCTTGGTTTTCTAGGGCTATCAGTAGTTACAAAAGACACATAGCATTGGAGAACAGGGGTGTGTTGCTGTAGCAGCGGTTCAGCTCCTGAAAGAGTTCCTGAAGAAAGAGGAGCTCCTCTTCACCTGAGACATATTGTTGCACATAGGTGTTTCAGTACTGCATTTCATAAAAAGAGTTGTCACCAGTAGCTATGACCAATTTGAGACACGTTTGACTGCCACTAAATCAGTTGCTCCACAAAGCCCAGAACAAGGTCAACAAAGTGGTATTAATAAGCTGAATTGGCCAGGGAGGAGAAAAGTCTTCTTACCGTGAAGCCAATCAGGAACAAGCACGCAAGCCATGTCTTACTCTCAAAGTCTGTTTTGTTTTGTTTAAAGAATTGCAGAAAACTTGTGGAAAAGACAACAACAGATGATGAAAATTGTCACTTGGGTTCTTAAAAATGAAATTGCATAGGTCAAGAGCTAGGGGGAGTTAGACAAAACCTGCAAAAGTGTAAATGCTGTATCATTTTTTCCTTCTTCTTGCTCAAACTACTTTTGATGTATTCATCTCAAAATGAGAAATATTATGACATTTTCTTTTATAAATCCAATCTAGAATGTCAATATGAAGACAGTAGCTGAAAATCTGATGAGTTTGTTGCATGTTTGAGAGCTGATGTGGTATGGAACAGATCTGTCTGGTGAGCCTATGTATTCTGTCTGGAAATCCTATGCCACAGTGCAACACCATTGGTTTTAAAATGGCCTCATATGCTAAGTTTCAAAACACAGTTCTCTGCAATCAATATAACAGCACCGGCATGTCTACTAGATGTTTCCAAACACTGTTTACTGTGATCAGCTTGTCAGTGAAGCAACACAGATGTATAGATACTTTATTCTCCTCCAACCCATTATTAAATACTGTAGCAATGGCACAAGATTAAATGACATTAATACATTAAATGACGTTAAATGACATTAAACAATGTCAGCGCTACATGACAATAATGGCTATGGGGAAGGAGCACTAACACTTTATTGATATTTCTTCTTCACAAGCTTTCCTTAACATCCCACTTCCCCAAATAATGAAGCTTGAGCAATCTCTACATTTAGATAGTTATACAAGTGTGGCATTCATCTTTGCCTTCCTCTCCCTGTGCTGTATTCACTTGTCCGTGTCCTCAAGGAACATTTGCCATTTAAGTTGCTGTTCAGAAGCTTTGGTTGAGCTCTGAAAATGATACTGTGGAGCAGTATCCAAAAAACAGGCTCTGGCCTGAGCTATTCTCTAATGAGATGGTTCTATATCATGTGAAAAATGCTAATCATCAAAAAAGTCTTGTCAAAACAAAAATGAAAAATAATAGATTTCTACCTTCCTTGTAACAGCATATTATTAACCTCTAATAAATATACGGCTGGAAAAAATAAGGGGAAAATCTCAAGACATTTGAAAAAATGTAGACAGGTATTTCCTGCCATACATCAGAGTAATTGGACTTCCTATTTTCTGAATTTTATATAAATCTTTTAAAAGAAGTTTGGTTGGGATATTTTCATTCTTACCTGTTGCAGACGGAAAAGCTGATACACTCAGCAGTGAAACTGAAATATGTATTAGCTGCACTGTAAAGTGATGCACTATAGATAGTTCTTGAGTTTTCCATTCTAGCACCAAAATGAAGTATAGCTGATTCAGTGTGGTTCCTGAGAGATCAGAACAACTAAAGTGATAGGACACAGGTTAATGAAAGGATATGATCCATAACTGTAGATAAAGCAAAACTTTTAAAGGGATTTAGACATCTTAGCTGCTTTCAAGTCACACCTGATTATCTTATTCTTTTTGAAAGCACAGTGGTGGAATACTACTCTACTGGATACAGAAACTTTATCTCTAATATTTCTGATCTCTAGTGAGCATCACGAAAACATAGACTTTTCTATCAGAATTCAAACTGCATTTTACTTTCTCACTGGCTGTTTTCAAATTAAACTGACCGAGGTTCCTCTGAACTGAAGGAAGAAAGTTGTGAATTCTTCATCAGCTGAGCATGTTCCAACACTGTAGGGGAATAGAAAGCAAGTCTATCTCCTGGGACAACTTCCAGAATTAAAGATTTGATCCATGACTCCATTCAAAGACTAATAAAGTTCTAGACAAGCATATGAGTCAGGGAAGGTCACAGCTCAATAAATAATTTCATATCTAATACTGAAAATATGCACCAGGCTAAAGCCATAAAGGGCATAGGAGTTACAGTGTTGAGTATTGCAGCATCTGATTTTTAAGAGATTCACCACTGATCTGATAGCATGATGATTACAGTACTCACCAGAGCATGAAAAAGAACTTGGATCAGCTTTCGCCGCACCCCAAAGACTTGGAGGTCCTTCCCTACGAACTTACCAGAACCACTAAACTGCAAGGGAAGATTCCCATGGCCTTGTATTGATGCTATTATACTGTTGAAGCTGTTATACAGTGTAGATTAATATTTGTTGAATGGAGGGAAAATGTGTGAGTATGTGTTGTTCGGGGATTGTAACAGATTGCCAAATCAGCTCTTGGTGTATATTCATGAAGTTTGACTAATTCTTGTTGGATGGAGGAAGAATGTGTGAGTATGTTGCTGTTGGCAATCATAACACAGATTGCCAAAACAGTTCTTGGTGTATACTCATGAAGGTTTTTATATTTTCATGTTAAATTTTGACATTTTGAAAAAAAGATATGGACATTCCAGGTATGATTCTAACTAGTAGAAAATGACTGAGAATAGGCAAATGGAAGGCAAATTGAACTAGAGTGACCACAAAATGAATACACTCATGATCTTAAGGAAAAGGAGAGAGGGTAGCATGGAGGGAGGGAGAGAGAGAGAGAGCATAATGGAAAACAGCATAATAAGAAAAAGTGGACTTCAAGAAGGCAGGCTTCTGTAAATCCAGAGAGTGGTTTTAGGGAATTTATTATGGGAAAAAAGTATAAGGAAAAAAAAGTATTTAAGATTATTATTTTTAATTGATACTAATGGCGCAAGTACAAACCATCCCAGTGCAGAGGAAAAATAGAAATATGATAAAGAGATTAAGATGACTAAATTATGAATACTTTATTGACCTCAAAGATAGTGAGGCAGTATGTAGAAAATAGAAATGTCAGTAGATGATAAGTAGAAAATATAACTCAAATATGTAAAATTCAAAACATAAAGATTGAGGAAAAAAATAGCAAGTTATATTTAAGATTGTGACAGTTGTATATGTATATAATAATAGGAAAAGCACCTAAAATGCCAGTTGACCAAGAGGGAAGGTTATTACTATATGATATATAAACCTTAGCTGCTTCAGTCTCCCTTAAGAAAAATCTGAAATAACAGAGCGGCAATTAACAAAGCACAGTTAATAAAAAACAAACAAAGAGTACTCTGTCTACCCAGGACAGGAATAGAGAATATTTGGGGAAATGAGATACTTTAGGCCATGCAGACCATGTACCTCATTCTAAATTACTGAAAGGCTCAACCACAGCAATATGAGAGCTGTTAGCGATGATCTCTGAGAACATAAAGAACGGGAGCGGTACTGGACTGAAACAGTGTAGATGGACTGCCCACCTCTAAAATGAGATAGGCATACTAAAAGGAGGAACAGAGAAGTATAGATCAACCAGTTTAATTTCAGTGCTCAGAAAACTACTGAACCAAACGATCCAACAAACTATATGTAACCTGGAAGGTAACAGAAAACTGAGTAGCAGCCAGCATGGATTTCTCAAGAGCAAATAATTTCCTTCTGTTATAGAGTAGCAGGCCTTGTGGACAAAGCAGAAGCAGTAGATGTATTTCAGACATTAGAAATATTTTAACATTTTGTGCACAGCATTTTCCTAAGCCAGTTAGAAAGACACGTTTTAGAAAAAAATTGTTACAGTTTCAGTAAAAAAAAGGGTATCAAAGATTATGGATCACTGATAAAAGCAAACAGATCATCTGTTGTTGTCCTCTTCAAGATTTCCTTTTGTGACATAGATGATGGAATGCTTATTAAGTGAGTGGGAAGCAACATAACCACAAAAGCTCCAGAGAACATGAAGATAACATAAAATTGTCTTGAAACACTAGAAAAACTGTCTGCAAAAAAGAATATCATCATATTTATACAACAAGGGACATAGTTATCCATTGTAATACCAATATGGGGAGAAAACTGGTCATATAAAAATTTTGCAGAAAGAAATTTGGTGTCACAGTAGATAGCAAGACAAATATTAGTCTACGTTCAGAATTGCAATGTTATATCATTGCTAAACAAGAGAAGGGAACAGGAGGATAACCTGTAAGACACATGAAGTCATCCCTCTGCTCTCTAACTTCTAAACCCTCAATGGACCAATTGGAGATCATATGCAGGAGAGGAACATGGAATTTAGAGGTTTAAAAAGCATTATCTGTGGGGGAAGATGGAGGCTACTGGACTTCATCAGGCTGCAGAAGAAAGTGGAGACAAATCATTAATCTCCTAATAAATAGAAGGTTACTGCAGTGAGAAACAGAATAATCTATTTTCTTTGCCCACGATGAGAAGCTTGAGAAGTAACAGCCACAAATGAAAGCGTACTTACATTTAAATTGGAATAATGGAGATGTAGGTGTTTTTTGAAAATATCTTCTATGGCTATAGTTTTCAGCTGTGAACATTTTTAAGAACAACCTAGACGAGTGACATATTTGCAATGACATATTTGATCCCAGCTACAGTAGGGAAATGATCCCACGAGGTCACTTCCTGTCATACTCTTTCCTGCAAAGGAGGGATATTGCCAGGGAAAGTTAAGACACCACTGTTAATCCGTGCTTTGCCTATTCTTGGAATAAGTGGAAGACATGGTCCAGCAGGACTTTGCTTATACTGCAGCAAAGGAAGATTTTTTTTTTAATAAATACCTATGGAATAATATTATATTTATAATATAAAGGAAAACAACAAGCAGCAGTATTAATTTGGCTTTATTATGTTTTCTATTTCCACTTTGCCATGCCTCACTACCTTATTAGCAATGTAAAGATATGAATACAGAAGTGTTCATTTTATCATGACAACATTCAGTTTTGAAACTAATCTAAAATAAAACCCATGGTATGCACAGAAAACTCAATTATGAAACAAAAGGCATCCAGTATGAAATTAAGGTAGTACATTCCATGTTTTATGTTCTGGCATTGTAGATTGTTACAGGGGTTTTTTGCTGATAAACCTCAAAAAGCTCACATAGCCAAGAGCAGCTCTAATGGACTGAATCTAAAATTACTCACTTTCATCTGCTGAAACAAATTGGTTTAATATACAGTTGTTTGTTGTCAAACGCATTAAAAACACTTGTGCCAAGCAAAATTATAGGCTGTATTTGGTGTTTGCCTAGTATATTTTTGGAAGGTGGGGGAATGGGAGAAGAAGGAAAGGCAGTGGGTGGAGTTTTCCCTGCACTTGCCAACATCAAACTAGATAGCATTAAGAAGATGTAACACACACAATATGCATGCAATGAGTCTGAGTTACACAGGCGTAAAGCTTTTTCCTTCCATTTTTTAATGTTTGACCATGTGTAACTAAAAAGTTCTAACCTGTTGGGCATTGCAAGATAGTATGCAAATAGGCCAGCTATTGACAAAGGACTACAGTAATTCACTTTTTTGTTAATCAGGGTGTGATTATCATTCGATTCTTTTGAACTCCATCCAGCTTGCTATTCTGTCTCAACTTCAAGCAGGTGTTTTGTTGTTGCCAGGCCATGAACACAGCCCTGTGCCTGAGTCTTTCAAGTGTGCTAGCTGTGCAGATGAATTTTGCCTGCAAACTTTCCTCAGGCGATGAACTGACTAGTGCAACATGCTCACAGCAATGTTAATCTAGCTCAGGGACATGCACTGCACATGAAAGACTATTTTTACCCTAATTTTTAATTGATATATTTTGCCCACTGCAAGTTTCCTCTCTCTCTCTCTTTCCCTCTCCCCTTCTCTTTCTCCCTCTCTCTATCTTTATATCTATCTACTTTTTCTTCTTTTTTTTTTTTTTGAGGCAGCAAATGGATTGGAGTGAAATGAAACTACAGTAGCTGGCGGACACAAAGCAGAAACAAGGGTGAAGTTAAATAAAATATGAGAGGGTGGATGCTCAGCAAAGAATTCACCTTTGATTTTAAAGATTAGATAAATTGGAAAAGTAATAATCAGTAAATTGAAAAGTGGGGACCATTATGCATTAGCATTGTGACTAGCATAACAAATCTCTTTTATTTATTTATACTTTCAGGATGGTACAATATTTTATATTATACAATAGCTTAGAATGTCTTCTGGAAAGGGGTCACAATGATACATTTTTGCTCTGCAATCTTAGTAAGAAGTATTTGTAAAGTAATATGATTCAATGATATTCAACACAAACTGCTTTGAATATCAGAATCTCTCATACTTGTTCAGAACATGCCTGCTGTAATTGATGGACATTTGATTAATCTATTTCTATACCATGTATTGGTCTTAGCTTTTGGCATAATTTTGATTATTAAGTCTGGTTATTAATCTTTAAATGAAAATGTATATGTATATATATTATTATTTTACCACTGTTCATCTAAAACATGGTCTAGAATAAAAATACAATCAGCTGTATGCTGACTACATAATGCCCCCCATCCTAATATACTGTGTTCCAAGCTCTTATAAAACAAAAATCCGAAAGGCTAATTTGACAAAAGAGTTAGGAAAAATCAGGAAGATAGTTTCAGAGCTGTTTATTGTACTGTTCATGAGTTGAGGAATTTCCATCTCTCCTCAATATCTACATGGGAAATGTTAAATGGGGAAAATGTACCTTAGATTGTCTGCTCTTTGCCATTCAGTCTTAGCTGGTCAGAACTGGGTTCTTTGCCTTTCCTTTGCACAGTAAAATACAGAGCTCCCTCTCCTTTTCTGCTTCTTTGAAAAGGAAGTTTGCCCCAGAAGTTCTTGTTCATCCCATTTTGTGGCTATCTTTCCTTTCAGGAACACCACCGACCCTCCTTGGCCTTGCAGTGAGAAGAACATTGCACACCAAGCAGATGCACATGCGGAAGGATGTTCAGCTCTGTCTGTAGGGAGCAAGGCGGCAAGCTGAAAATCTAAAGGAGAGGGATGACCACTTTTGGTGTGTGCTATTTGTAAAGGGGGGGAAAATCAAACTACTTTATGGGGAGAATGAACAAGAGAAAAGAAGATTTGTGATATAGAAGATTTGTGATATGGGAGAGTAAATCGTGAAACTGAGGTGATAGCACTGCTAGCAAGACAGCCTGGGTGCTCTTCCAAAGAGGAATGATTAAGCATGAACAGGGAAAAAAATACCCATATATTTTGTAAACTCAAGAAATACTAGCTTCAGAGCTTCTAGACACTGCTCCAAGCAGATGTGAAATGTTTGGGGATGGGCTATTCGCTGGTGGGTCTTTTTGGTATTTCAAAAGCCATATTGCTAAAGTGACCCTTAAATTATTTGCTGTTCCATGTGTGCATCAGCCTTGCCAGCAGGTTCCAACATATTCTCTGCTTATTGCTTATGTATTTTAGGACATAACTCTTCCATTTTTGAGACAAATGCAATATTTATGACCTTCTCATGTACTTGGGAAATCGTTAATTTCAGATTAATTTGGGACCTTATTTATTAAAACCAGAGTGAGAATCAGAAAAGAAAGAAGAATCAGTTTCATGCAGACTCTTAAAATGGTACTATTTTGAATGACATTTTAAGATATCTTGCACAATTAGATAACTTATAATCTTAACTTTCACATCACATAAATTAATATACATTATAGAATGGGGTCTGTGCTATTGAGTTAACAGTATATCCATACAGGTGAGTATCATTTAGTCAGTGAATTAAGAAAATTCACTCAGTGTCCATCAGTGTTCATACAAATAATTTGTTCTCAACTGAAATAATTTTAAAAGTTATTTTCATTTTAAGAAACTCAGCCAACTTCATGAATTGTTTTTCAAGTGTAATATGATTTTAGATAAAGAGACTGTTCCTAGATGCACTAATCACCACACAAATATACTCAGAGTTGCATGACTGACATTCCTAATCAGTGAACGAAACCGTTGTTTGGTTATAAGGGCAGATGGACTTGGACTTTAGTTTTACAGCAATGGAGTTTGAGTGGCAGCTCTGGTTGAAGGCGTCCTTGTACCCATCTTCTCTTCCCTTGTGGCATGACAATACTGCAGGTAGCAGTGCAAAATGGATCAAAAAATCAAGGTGTTCAAAATAACCACCCTTTTTGTATGTTTTGTTTTCATTCGCTTTGTGTTGCTTTTTACATAGATCAGTTCACTAATCCATCGCACGGTGGAATCACGTCCCAAATGCGAGAGCATGCAAATAAGCTTCCTCATCCCATTCAAGTGCTGCGGCTTCGGGTTTGTGTTGGAGCTGTGCCATAACGCTCTGTTTTATGATACAGCTAATCTGATCTGACAGCTAACTGCCACCAGACAGAGCGATCTTCCCTCTTCCCTGCCTTTCCTCCCAGCCCTGGCCATGTGCGCCTGCCTCCTCTGCTGCCCTGGCGGTGGTGCTCATCCAGCTCCCCGGAGGGATGGCTCAGTGGACCAAATTGACAAAAAACTATTCCTTTTTTTTTTTGGCATCCTGTCTACCCCTTGGACTGGCTGGGTGGAGGGTCAGGTGAGTGCCAGTGCCCACCAGGACCAGGCAGAGGGGAGGAGCGGGGGACGCAGGGGGCATCCCTTGGTCAGCAGCGCACCCCGGGACCCCTCCTCTGTACCTACACCCTCTTGTGAAACAGTACAGAAAATCAGCGGTACCACTGCTGACCTCCAGGTAGCTGTTTTATAGTGTTCACTATGTGTACAGTTACTCTAAAGAAAAAAAAAAAAAGCCATCCATAAAAAAGTGCTGAAGAAGAACAAAGTTATGAGCTGTCAACAGCAGAGCAGTCCCAACATGGATTTAAGGCTATGGTAAGGTATAAGCAGGCTATTGTACTGGGTATAATCTTAGACATTTTAAGCACAATTGTTCATTATTGGGTTTTATCAAGCCTCTCAAAGAAAACAGGTGATTTGAAATGGTTCTAGACTGCCACAAAATATATTTTAAAAAAAAGACAAAAAACATTTAGGGCTATTAGGAACTTTTCACCAAAGTGAAATGTCTTATTTCTACTGAGAAGAGAAGGCTTCTGGGAGACCTTATAGCAGCTTTCCAGTATCTGAACGGGGCCAGGCTGGATGGGGCTTTGAGCAACCTGGTCTAGTGGAAGGTGTCCCTGTGCATGGCAGAGGGGTTGGAACTAGATAATCTTTAAGGTCCTTTCCAACCCAAACCATTCTATGATTCTATGAGTATAGTGTCCTATGGACTGAGCCCTAGGTTCATCAACCTCAGCGTGGATTTGCTCACTGTGAGTTTTCACCCCACAGAGTTTTCTGGGAGAAGGCTAAGGTGAAATAAAACAGTTCACAACATGGAATTGTTTCTCATGATGTGTGTAATTGCTCTCGGCCAAACGTCTCCATCTCTTTTGTGAAAAAGTACATAGCCCCAGGTGAAAGCCTGTAAAAAGTGTATTGAAATGTATCACTAAAACACACTCTTTCAACCATTACATAGGGTTCTGCTTTGGCCTGCTTTGACTTATACTTTGCAGACTTCTTTGCCTGCAGAGGTTTCTTGATCAACACTGAGAACTTCTAAACAAAAGATCACCATAGGTTTATCTATGACTGCTTAAAGACTTCTTTGAAGTACTCAGACACAATCCCAGGTTGAGGAATACACTACTTTTTCTTTATTCAGAAACAGGTTTTTGTGCAACTGGAGTAAGAATTACTATAAACTAAGGTCTAAGCCCCATTTTGGCAGATTATTATTGTAGCAATTAGTGTTGGAGCTTCTATACATTTTTTCATTCTTTCTCTGTGATACTAGTAAGTTACCCACAGTGATCTGAGTCACAGACCAATTGGTTTAAATCCTAAGAAGTCAGGAAAGCAAGGGGTTTCAGATTTTTCAGGGAAATGAAAAGGATTTGCAAGCTGAAATGATCCGCTAATGATCTTCATCCAACAGGTGCAGAAGATAAATGAAGCTGAGTTGTTACTGACACCTAAACTAACATTGAATATATATAAATATTAGTGTAAACAGAGTGACTGAGAAATGCAGTTGGCTAAATGGATGCTAGCAATGTTAGCTGGAAAGGCTTTCATCATAATAAATTTCACAAATTTAATTGTATAAGTCTCACTGTTTTCACTTCTATAACCAGGATCATTAGGAAGCACTGGAGAATAACAATAATACTAATAACAAAAACAACAATGATAATATCATAAAAATATATCTCATTGCCACAAATGGATTTCTGAAATGGGTATTGGAAAATTCTGAAGGTTATTTTCATTATCATATGTTGCTACAATACTAAACTAGATTTTCTGGTGTTGTATATTCAAGGCAAAGAAAAGAATAAGGTAAAGGTAAAGATAAGGTAAGGGTAAGGATAAGAATAAGGAACAAGGGAAACAAACAGGGAAAACCAACAGAGAAAACAAACAGGGAAAGTAAAGTGGAAAAGGACCCCACCCCCAAAAAGAGTTGGAAATCAGTACCAAATTAAAGAATACCTAGTTCAGTGTTCAACCAGATGTACATTTTCAACAGTGCAAGGCCCTCAGAATTACATATAGTACTGTTAATCATGAAGAGATCTCTCCATAATACTTTAGAAGCTGGATTAAAGTTTATCTATTTTCATTATCTCTGATTTTTTAATGTTAAATTCTGTTTTTAAGGACATTAAATATAGTATTTTTTCCCACATACACGCATGTATAAATACAAACTTATATACATATTTCTTAATTTTTACATATATGCAGCATGCAAACTATTCATTATTAAGTTTTAATACAGAACAGCCGTATGGGAATGACTATGTTCTTCACAATGCATTTTGGATGGCTTCTTCATATTTTGCTCATCTGGGATAAGCAGAGTGGGCAGGAACTGGAAATCTCTTTGCATTTGTGTCTTAAATCTAATCAGTTCCAAACATTTATTAATTATTGAATTCCCTTACATAACAGTATTGCTAAACCACATTTACTTAGCAAAGATTTAAAAATACCATCATATTAGCGTTCAGCTGTAGTTAACAAGCATTCATATTTTTCTAAACAAAAGATGAAGTGCATGATGGGAAAACAAATATTAGCATATCTAGACTGAACATGGCTTGTAGACTCCCTGGTGAGTAGTGCTTCTACAGCCAAGGATTATTCACACCATATACAATTAAGTTTTCCTTTAAGGCTGATTCCTTTATACCGCAGATAAAAATGAGGAACTACACAAAGTCTTCTAAAGGCATATTCACATATCTTTAATAATGAAAAGAATGTAGTTCATCTCTTGCAGGCCAGCCAAACTTAGGGAGTTTTATTTTATCTAGGAACGTCTAAGAACAGAATTTGGTATACTGTTTGACCTCTTTGATTGTATTTTGAGGTTGTTATTGTACTTTGCTGTCGGCTCTTTAATTAATCTTGCTGGGTCTGTAATATCATTGGGGCAGAAATAATTGCTTAAATATAAAAGGACCTGTTAAGACAGCCACATGGGAAACAGTGAAGTGGTGAAAGAGTGCACTTCTAAGATTTACTTATTGACTGTTTAGTAAATAAATCGTATGTTTTAATTGCTCTGTCAGAAGGATCCTTCAATGAGGGAAAGGTGACTGGAGCTGAATATGGGAACACCACAGGACAGCTGTTTGGTCTGGCAAAGGGCTCTGTGCACTTGTACTATATATCCAGAGCGACCTTTCAGATTCCATGTACATAGTAACAATTAAAAGTACACAATGACTTGACAATGTTCACTGTGACAGACTGCAGGTTGGCTGCTTCCCATAACAGCCTCCCAGGCAGAGAGGAACAAAGAGCCCGGGCCCATCTGTACGCTGCTCTGAATGCCTCATGTTCCAGAGAGCGCGCTTTGTTTCTCCAAACGCCCCAGGAAGCTCTTCAACAAACAAAACTCAGAGGACCAGAGGAGCCCAGTCAGGACATTAATATGATAATGAATTCCGGATTACCCTGACAGACGTGACAAAGAAATAGATCCTTTTGATAATAAGTTATCGGGTTGATTAGGCGGAATTTGTCTGACTCCTCGACTGTTGTGGGTATTTCAACAAAGTCAACAAACCCATGCATGTCATACTTCTGTTACCCTTTCTCCCCGTCCTTACTGCTTCTCAGCAAGTCTGACCCATGCTGCTAATTTAAGGTTTCTTCAGTTGCAGTGAAAATGCTGCTACCTGTCCAGGAAGTTATTGTAAGCCGTAAACGTAGCAGCACCTCTGCTACCACATAAAACAAAGGAAAATGGCTGCTTGTCGCAGGCAGTTCAGAAGAAAAATTGCAGCTAATTCAGAGGTATGACTTTGCTTTTCAGCTAATGTTCCTAGGCTGAATTAGCTCGGTAGACTTTGTCAGATTAAGTTCCAGTCATCCCACCCGACAAGGTAAAATAGTTTCCTTTCTGGCCCATCAGAATAAATCTGATTCTGGTTAAAATTGTACTTAGTGTTGACTTCTCCCAGTGGGAGATTAGGTGAAATTTCTCGAGGTAAAATATTGCTACTTGATTCATACAGTTCAAGGAAGTTGCATGATACTTCCATAACTTTCAGAAGTGGTATACACTGCAGCTCCTTTTGACTTCAGCAGAGCTTGTCATAGCTTTTGGAAAGGTACTTACACTTTTTGTCTTACTATTGATTTCTGTGGTAATTCTTATGTCTTCTTGGTTGGATTCTCCAAAAGGCTCTAAGATAAACTTCTGCTTGTCCACAAAAGCTCAGCAGCAAAAGGATATCAACCGGGTACAGATACAGTAGATGGCTAAGGTCACACAAAGTACCAAAATCGGGTGGCACCAGCCATCTGTAGTTAACAGCTATTATATAAACATAAAGGAATGTGCCCTGTGTTCTGAGTGATGGAAAAAAATTGGTCATTAGCCACTCGGGAATGCCTGATTCCCCCCACAGCTTTCCAGCTGCGATCCAAGTGTGTTTAAATAAAAACTTAGCACACTTAACAAGAAGTTTGATAGAGTGTTAACAATCCTCAACTTCACGTTGAGCTGTTAACCAACAAAGTAGTCATTAAATGCTGGTAATGACTGCGTTTCTTGGGATTATTGCTTAATTATAAACTTGATAGAGTGGGTCCTGCCTTCTGACTTGGGGGACATTTTCCATTGCAGAGTTTTAACTACAAACTTTTCTTAATATACCACCTCAGTTATAAACCCTTGAATATAAACTACAGCAAGAATACTGCCTTTAAAAACAGTTATTTGTACACTTCACGACTATGTTCAAACCATAACTGATCTTGGATTCACCTCAGACAGTGGACTACCAAAGCACAACTGCTGGTAACAAATGATTTCTCAGGGAATATGGCTTTCTTGTAGAATAAAATAAGCATTTCTGAAAAGGAATGCTGCATTCTGATTGACTGGAAGTAGTCTAGAGCATAGGTAGCACTTCATTTCAAAAAACACCATGAAAGTGATGTAAAACTGCAGTAAATGTTTTATCTCATTCTTTCAGAAGTGACTAAATACTGTTTGTAACGTACAAGAAATTATTTCAGCAGTTGTGACCTTGAAAGTTCCCTAGCTCTTGCTGGCTGCTGTCTTAACATTTCATAATTATTTCCCAAAATCTGTAGCTACCATGGCCTTATGTATACAAAGAGTTGTAGAAATGTATTCAGGAAAGTTTTCTCCGCTGTGCTGATATCCAAGTATCTAAATATATACTCTCCAAATCCACAAGGAAAGATAAGGGGTGCAAAGTGTCATAGAGCTGCATACTTCAAATCCTAACACATGAGGTGGCCACGAACAGACACGAAGGTTCTAGGGAGAAAGACAGTCCGATTTTTCTTTCTTTGTTGGTTTCCTGTGTAATTCAAGTCATCATATACCACTAATGTATATACAATCTGTTATAAAAATCATTAAGTAGCTGGGTTTTGAATATGTGGGTTTACTGAATTTATTCCTTTTTTTCCATAAAAAAGGCTTAAAATATTTAACATTAATTTGAAATTCTTAAAACTCCTTGGCACTTTAAGGCCACTTAGTGTTTTCAAGCAGGGAGGCAATCGGTGAAAAAAAAAAGATTTCATCCTTTAAACTGAATCTTGTTCTGTAATTCACAAAATACTGTCTTCTAATGCTAAGTAGCTCAGCAAACTAATACATCTTTCGGTTTTTTCAGACTGTTCTTTTAGGTATTAAACAACGAGGAAATCAAACAAGATTCTGTCTTTAGAAGCTATTAGATCAAACATTCTTTGAAAAGAATAACATATAAAATGTATTTATTTGTACAAAATTTTAACTGAAAGTTGCAGTGATAGATAGATATAGTTTCACAACTAATTTGTCTGCAAAATGGTATTTAAGTATTTTTAGAAGTGTTTAGAAGATGGTTAAAATAGTGAATTTTCAAGTTTTGTATTAATTAACTAATCAGTGACAACTGTAAAGAAGAGTAACATCTTTTACCAGGACAAATTATATAGCTGGAAAAGATGGAGAAGACTTGGAGCATGTAATTTATTTTATTTTTTGCATTTTATTTCCAATTATTGCCAGTAAATGAAAGGAGGAGCTGTTTGTTGGAAATCTGAAAGGGGAGACAAATATCTTTGCATGTGTAAATCCTCTTCTTTCTTCATTCAAAAACTCAGTCTTGTGTCCACAGCGGCTTGTTGGCTCAGTTCATCAGAAAGCCTGCAGCAATTCCCTGAGCTCTCATTTGTAGACATCACTTTGGCAATGGAACAATGCAGCAGATTCTCATTCTAGGGATTACGATACTATATATAAAGAAAACATAAAAAGATTTACATATATTCCATGTAATTTCCCCCATTATATTTTAAGCACGGAGCAGACTTCTAAGTCTCTTAATTGGTAAAATGTCACAAAATATTTTTTTAAAATGTCATAATTCGTATCACAACAGTTTATACTCAAGGAAAATATGTGTTTCATACATCACATCGGATACATGTCCCAGAACCTGCAAGCTGGGAAAAATGGATCAAGGGGAAGCTATTCTTTTGGGGCTAATCATTTATTTTGCTGAATGATTGGGGTAGCATGTGTACTTTCCCAACTCCGCTGTCTGGTTCGCATGTACACTGTAAATAGGTTATGGCGTAGAGAAGGAGTGCAGTCATTGCTGCCTGACAGTCTGTTCTCATGAACAAGAGGGAACAGTGGGGATGAAACCTTACCTTTGTCATTTGTGGACCAGGCATGAGTGAGAAATGTTGTCCACCATTCAGAGGTTTGCAACACCCTATGTTCCCACACCTTCCCAGGTGTTTCAAGTTAGCAGAGAGTGAACTGTGCCTTTAAGAAATGGCTCTAACATTATAGCTTCACAATCACAAAGATCCGTGCTCCACCAGACGAATGTGCCGATACTGTTCTGCTCTAGATGAGAAGTAAGCACATGATCACAGAGCATATTATTTACGATGGGCAATACCTGATCCAACACAGATCCTGCCAGGAAGAAGCTATGTGGGACACATTCAAACTAGCACATTTGAACTCAAACTGAATTTATTCCAGATCAGCCCCAATTTGGATCACACAGCTGCCTTAGAACACTGATTTTGGGAGCCCCAAAGTCCTGTTTGCTGTATTACTAGGTAATACCCTAACAAACAACACCTTCATTTCTGGGGATCCACTGTCTGCTAGCTTCTTGATCCCAGAGGCAAGATTAAACTTAAAAACACCTCAGCTGAAAAAGTAAATTCCCACCAAACAGCTTGATTTAAGACCTTGACTTTAAATAGAAGATCTTCCATTTACTTAGCAAACCTGTGGATCAGGCTCCTGACAGAAAAGATGGCCAGAGCTGGAAAGTAAAGGGCTCTAAAAGTTTGGTACTGTCACCAGCAACGTGTGAGAAAAAAATGTCAGAGCACAGCAAAATGACAAAAGAGGAGACGCTGGCTGCTGTATGCTCTGGGATACCAAAAAGACATTAATTTAAATTATGTTCAATCACATAGCACATAAATAACTGTGCAGATCTGAGCCCCTTTGCAAAGCTGTTTGTTGACAAAAGCACAGGACACAAAGCACGAATCTCTTGAGCACCATGAGGCATGAGGTACTTTTTCATAGACCCGTATGGATGAGGAGCACACTGGAGGAGGATCAGGTTCTCATGCAGCAGAGACCTGGAAGACCACTGTGAAGTGCCAGGCTCTGCCTGGAGCAGACCCACTGGCTTCTCTCTGATGCTGTAGTACTAGACATTACACCCAAAATTTGGCAGGGCCTCAGAACCTGATCCCTTACTGAGGACACACTGGTTTTCCCCTTACTGCAGAGGACCCACAGACCTGCAATGAGTGAAAGAGGGAGCAGCAGCAGCAGCATTTAACTCATTTTACATGCCCTCAGTTGCCCGGCACATCAGCATAGGGATGGCAGCTATGACCTAGGACTTACAGGAAAGACACAGTTGTCTGGACCAGCAGCAGAAAGCCAAGAAGTTTACCCTTACTGCCTGAAATGACACTAGACACCCACATGTAGGAGTGTGAATCCCTCTCTCTCTACTTCTTTAGAGACAGTTAAGGGAGACAGGCCCTTGAGAGGCTGATTGGTCCCACCGAATTGGAGAAGTACATTGGCATGCAGTTGGTTGCTGGTTGTAGACCTGTTGGTGCCAGTAAGTACGGTGAGACAAATCAACCAGTTTGCACTAGAAAACTGGTTTTCAGGTGATGAAAGGGAGATGAGGTGAATCACTATCCATGCAAAGTCACAAAAGTTCTTATTTATCTCAAAGGATTTCTCAGGGGAAAAAGTATTTTAAATGACAAGATCTTTTTCTTAAACTTTTGACTCAGATTAGAAAATCAAAAAAAGTATCACTGTATTTACAGGAAGTGAATGATGGAGTTGTCCAAACTCAGTAGGGTCCTTATGAACCGAAAAGTCATCTATACACACATTTTCTCAAAAATCAGTTAATATGATAGGGTTTTTATTTATTTATTTTGCTTTGTCCTAGTACAGACAATTTATCATTCAAACAGATTGGTTTTGTCACCTTAAATTCACACTGCCAGAAGTCCTGGAGAAGTAATCAAAAAATTGTGTTCTCATTTAAATGTTATGTTCCACATTACACCCAGCAGCACATGCAATGTAAATTAAATAAACAAATTGCAACAGTAATAAAATAGGCAGAAGAAAAAATGTGTATGCTTTCTAAGTTGTACAAGATTTTCATAAATTATATAATTGTTGATTCCGTTTTAAGAATTTCTCTTGCTTTTTATCCACAACAAAATATTAGCAATGCTAAATTTGGGTCCATTATAAGTAGAGGAATCTTTAATTTTGTCTGTTTTCTAGCTTTGTCCAAATCCTTACATTCCTTTTTTCATTAGATTTCAAAGACAAACAATCCTAAATTTTAATCTTGCTCAATACATCTTCTGTAAAAAAAATAAATAATGAAGCCTGTATGTACTGGATGACACTGATCTTTGTAGTCTTAGCTTTATCGTTTTACCATATTAACAATAAATGCCATGTTTTCCTGGGATACCCAAATGAATAGATTAAGGAGCATAGAAAGGAGTGGAATAGTATTGTTTGTTACCTGTACATTCAGATCTTTGTGAAAGCAACTCCCAAAGTTGCTACTTCTCTCTGCACCATAATGATATTGTACAGCGCCTTTTGGCTCTAGCACAATGTGTTATGCATCAGTGTTTAAGAGCATATTGTGCACCATTATTGCCCTCTCTCTAGAGGACTACAAACTGCATTAGTTTGAATCACCAAATCAAAACTTTATGTGCAGCAGTTCCCCCACAAGGGCTTTAGCATTTTTATGTCATAATCCCTCTATTATCCCCCTCCTCACATGCTTTATAACCATTAAGTTATTGAAAAATTCTCAACAGATGTCATCTTAAGATGAATGTTGCTGTGCCGACTGGTATCAAGGCTGGAATCTGGATATTGCTCAACTTTACTAAAAATGTCAGGGAGAGAATAGTCAGCTGTAAAAATACAAGATATGCCAGCAATGGTTGTTTTCATGTCAACTGCAACATGACTTGTAGTGTTCGCAATTTTAGCTTCTAGAAGATGCAGTTTTCATTTGATGGGTTGGCAGTAATGGCTTGAGATATGTAGCAAGAAAAAGGAAAATAATTCAAGGGCTTTTTCCCTCTCCTTTTATGATAAAAGCAGATTTGTGCTTTAATCTGATTTAAGTCTCAAGTCTTACCTTTTAGCATATATTGTTCATATTGAGAATTTTGTTGAAATACAGAAACTTTTTGCATAGGTGTAATAAATATAACAGGTTATTGGTGATTATGTTTTCTCTTAGTATCCAAAGTACTGAAATAACAAACATGATTGGTACCATGGTAATAATAACAACTTATTGATATCTTTCCTCTCATTCCATCGGGACATTTGTAATTTTAAGTAACACAAAGACATAAAAATATACATCATGACATAATTTAGAACCACCTTAAATTTGAAGCAAACAATGCAAAAGACATTTATCTTCCAAAGAGGTGACAGTATGGTATTTAAATAATAGGAGATACACACAGCAGAGATACCTGTCAAAATGAGATTCAAGAACAGAGCCAGGGCCCACATTAGTAAGAGCTTTAAAAAATAGTGGCATTTTATACTAAATCAGCTGTTTAAGAAGCAGTTACTGTACAAAAGAGAGGAATAGCATAATATATTTCCAATTCATCAGAATAGCATAGCAGTTGAGTTCTTATTCAGAGGTGATGTGGCAAACCTGATGAGAGCTTTTTAAAGAGGAAATTACAATAATCAAATCCCATGATGAAGCAGGTATATTTTGCTGTAGAGCTGGCAGGGAATATATCAGGGATATATAGTCTGTGTGGACTGAAGTAGAAATAAATCTATTGGTATTGCATCTGAGAGATGAAGCGGTTTAGTCAAGAGTGAGGCTTGAGATTCTTAATGTGTTTCTCCCCTCATTTGCGATCTTTTACAGAGAGAAAAATCCAATGACGAAAAAGCTTCCTATTTTCAGAGACCTCTAGAGCTCACCCTAAAAGCCCAAAACTGGTTAATGGACAGTTTTTCCATAGTATCTACAACAAAGACTGTTCTTATTTCTCCAATTCACAGCTGTATCTGCTATTTTAGCTGTCTAGACCCCTATAATTAGGGGAAGATTGGTTTCTGGACAGTTTTGCAGCCATCCATTTTCCATTTTGCATCCTAAAGACTCCTCCCTCCTGTGATTTAGCTCATAGATTCTGCTGGTGCAAAGATATGAAGTAGAGATGGGATGCACCAAAGAAAACTGTATTAGCTGATAATAGAGAAGAGGCTGATCAAGCCAATCTTGCCTGTAAGCAATAAAAAGTGAAAATGCTGAATCAAGGCTGAGGAAGACAGCACAGGTGTGACTCTCCACTGTAAAAAGTGGTGTTAAGAAACATGATACACTCAAATTGCCAGATATTCAAAACTCCCAGAAAATCTCAATTCCCACTGTTTTAATAGCAGATACTTTTCAACATCCACCCATCTTTAGGGTAATAGTGAACAGGGGATTTTGGAAATAAAAGGTGCTGAACTTCTGTTTTCTAGAATATTTAATCATAGAAACCTCATCTTGTATTTAAGTCTTTACAGGCACTGTGCATTGTATATTTTTCCTATTTGTCTCTGTTGTAAAAACATTCTAATTCATCTCATTATACTGTGTATGCTGCTTTTGTTCTGTAGTGTTATTTTAAAACTTATGCCATATGAACATTTCCGGTTCTTTTGAATATGATACTCTACTTGAATTTTACTCACAGTTTATAAATTGGGCTGGTTAGTGTATTCATTTATATGCTGTGATACTTTTCTTGCTCAAAGCTTTAATATTTCATTGCAGTGCTGGAATCTGATCTGAGGAAATATATTTCTGTATATTTTGTAAGAATCTTCTTAGGTTTTCCCAACATTTATTTCCATACAGTTCTACAGTACAGGTTTGGACTGCTCTTCTATTGCATATTCCTTTCCCTGGATTTGGGTAGTATGTCTTGGTGTATTAACCTGCCACTAACATGGGTAATTTCTTCACTTTATAAAAGCCCATGATGAGCTGCACTGAGGAAAATTATTGTAAAGGTATTTGTGCTACCGCAGTGCTATATGAGACCTGGCATAAAGGTTACATATGAAAAAATGTTGATAATAAGCTAGAACCTCCCTAATTTATAGCCAGTTAATGTTTCCTATATCTCCTACACCTCCCTCTGTGACACCAGGGAAATGTATATTTGTAGCCAAAGGACTCATTTGCTTCCAATTCTACCTGCACTTTATTAGGAACTGACCTATCTTTTTAAGATACTTAATTCTTCTCCCAAGCAGTTTTCCATCTTCTTCTTCAGCTGTAATAACAGAAGCTAAATAATATTTAACAAATTGCCATTTCCTTGTGCCCTGTCTTCAATCCCCCATCATTGTTTTTAATGGGACAATTTAACCTTTGAACCTATGTCTCTATTACAGATATAGTTGAAGAGCCCTTAATTGAAATATTCCATACAACTTGACATTCAATATTATTTCTTTGCTCCTCTAATTATCCTTTTAACTTTCTTCTGCTTATTTGTATAAACCCTCCTCAGTCTGTCTTTCTACCAGACTGTTTATATATTTTTCAAAAGCCTTTCAATTATTTGCTCATTCTACTCTTCACATGCTACATAACTACATTTGACCTCTGTAACCCTCCTCCTTGTTTAGATTTAGCTGAGATGAATTTCAGTTGCAGGCTCTGCGGCCATTTCTCAAATTATTTCCCAGTGCTCATCAGTAGTGCTCATCTCTGCATTGGAAAACACCCAAACAAAATTTCTTTGGAAATGTCACACAACATCAGACTTTCTAACAGCAAAAGGAAAGTGCCAGTCCAGAAGCATCCGAAACATGCTGGTTTATTTCAATGCAGGTTATGAGAAACCAAACCTGGAGATATATATTCCCATTGGTGAGATGACTGCCATTTTCAAGCTGTGTTGGGTGCACACAATCTATAAAATGTAAAGCAAAATTAGGCAGAATTCATGCCAAGTCTAAAATACTCCAGCATGCCATGATAGTATTCCTATCCGACATCTTGCAGTTGTTTCTCACACTCCTTCTCTTCTGAAGATTATACCCCTTCTATCTCTGTGAAAATTCTTCTTGCCCTATCATTCCTAATGCTAGAATCAAAAGCACCTCCTGCTCTCAAATCTAAACTGGGGATACCATGATTGACAGTGGCTAGTAGCAAGGATGGTTTGAGTAACCATTCATGCTAATCTGTTATTTAATGCAATCGTGATTTCCAGATAACATCGGGAAACCCCTAGCTCTTCCTTTGCATATTCCTGTTTGATATTTCTTTCCAGTATCTTAAATGTTTTGGGTTTCTATAGACAGTAATGTTTTCTATGGCTGAGAACAGATTTGGTGCAGAATGCAGACTAGGTGTCAACCAAGAGGCTTACATAATTTCCTTCCAGTGCAGTTTTCTGAGTTACTTTCTCACCAGGTGGCAAAGCAGAACCTCTGGACTTTATTGTTGTCAACGTTGCAAGTGCCCCAGAGGGTATTAGTTGAAAGCCATTAGCTATACTGGGAATAGAATCATAGGATATCTCAAGTTGGAAGGGACCCACAAGGATCATTGAGTCCAACTCCCAAAGCTGCACAAGCCTTGTTTGTGTGCATGTCCCCTCTCTGCCTAGCATACTTGGTGAAGATATTGAAGGTGTTATCCAGAAGTCAAGAAGTTTTCCAGAAAACAGCAGGCTGTGACCAGCAGCTAGCATCTTCTCCAGGAGAATATTACCCACCCAACCTTAAAAATTGCCAAGAATTCCCATGCTATACAAAGTTTTTTCTATATTTTCCAAATTTCATGTACAAATTTCTGTGCAATTTAATTCCCTGAAATTATGACAGAATGGCTTCTTCACATACATACAGTTCAACAAGCTCAGTAGTATCCAGTCTTGCACTATAACTTCATACTATCTCCTTTGGATTTTGCATAGGTATTTTCAAATTAATAAATATGTAATTAAAATCCTCCATTATCACAGATTCTGTCCTCATTACAGTCCCCTCTTTCACATATACAATCTCTCTTAATGATGTCACAAAAAAGCAGATCTTTTTATGCAATTGGAAAATTCAAATTCAAAAATTGAAAACGTTGATTTGTATATATGAGGAGCTTCATATGAGTAATAATTCTATTGCCTTGAAACATTTTCCTCATTACAGCAGGACCACTGAGTTGAATTTCTTTCTTCTGGTGCACTGCCTGTCCTTGAAAATAAGGGAGCTACCATATTGCATCAGGAAACTGTTATCTGACCAAACACGAAAGACGAAAGGAAGCATGAGTTACTAAAATGAGGAATTATGTCAAAAACAAATGCTATATTTGATTGCAGAAACTTTCTTCCTTCTGAAAGTTTCTATAAAAATAAACCTGTTTTCTGACCTGTACATAGGTATTGTCACACAACTGCAACCTACACGGGCAGACCTAAATGAAAGCATTTGGCATTACAGTTGTTCCAGATCAGGAGCACACATATGGTCAAATATTAAGGTTCAACAGATAAATAGTAACTAATTATGATGAAGTAACTTGATCACTTCTAATTGGCACCTGTACTATAGAAGTCTGACCTTGCTTAACTCTCATGTAGCTGAATGAGTGAGTTAATACACAAAAAAATCCCTTTTTCTCTCTTCTGCATAGTTAAACGCAAAGCTTCTGCAAAGGTAGCTGGCTTGTTTCTTTTCACCTTTTTTTTTTAATATACCGACTGTTCATCAAAACAAATCTCCAAATACCTTAAAAGAGAAACCCTTTAGAACCTCGTTAGAAACAGTTCCTAAGTTTTAAAGATTTCCACAACAATGAACACACTTTTAAGCTCTTATAGTACTCAATATATAGCAGTACTGTGTAGGCAAGACACAAACTACAGAACTCTTTTGCATTCAGTATATAATGATCAAGAGAAGAGCTTTCAAGCTCACTTGCAAATAAGTTTAGTATTCACTCTTGACTACTATATGGAAAGTTTAACAGAAAAAAAAAATCAAAGATTTTTATTTTTCATAATGAAGAACAGTGTGTTTTATCACTAAGAACATGTGAACAGCTGCGCTAGATCAGACCAAAAGCCTGTCTGGTCCTGTATCCTGTCTCTGACAGTAGGGAAAAGCAGATGCCTGGAAAAAAGTGGAGGAAGATGACAAGTATATTGTAAAATTCCCCTGGACATTCACCCCCCACCCAACAGTTAGATACTTAGGAAAGTTTTGGAGGTAGAGGTGGTATCTCCGTTCCTTACAGACTCCAGTGACATTTTCTTCCCTACCTTCTTCCAGTGTTTTTTGAATCCACACAAACAGTTGAGTCCTACTGCCTTTCACATTGGGTGTTACCACAGCTAATTTACACACTGTGGAGAGATCAGCCTTTTTTTCTTGATTTGAACTTGTCACCTACTGGTTTTGTTTGATTGCATATAGTTCTAGGACTGAAGGGGACTGCACTACACTGCACCAGTTCTGAACTTAGATATTTGATCATACCTCCTTTCTTGTTGTCTAGCTCAAAGCGTCCTAGTTTATTTAGCATTTCCTCACTTGAAGACTGTTCCACACTTCTGAATAGACTTTACTCTGTCACCATTCATTACCGGGATTTTGTACATTTTCCCGACTTCCTGTCCTATCCCCTGGGGTGGGAGGGTCAGACATACACAGCATTCAAGTGCAGGTGCGCTGGAAATTTATATAGTAGCATAATCACATTTTCTGTATTGTTTTCTATTCTTTACCTATTAATTCCTAACATTCATTTTTTTTCCATTTACTAAACACTGAAGTGATAATTTTGTGAAACTGTCTATTATAATTGATGATCTCATTCCTGAGTGGTAATGGTCATCTTAGAACCCATCATAAAATTGGATTTGTTTTTCCATATGCACATGACTTCATGTTTCTTTGCATTAAAGTCCATCTTCCAGTTTATCAACCAGTCCCTCAGCGCTTTGTAGTCCTTCTACAACTCTTTGCAGTCAACTCTTCTTTTTAGGATCCAAAATAAATCAGCAGGATCAGCAAACTTTGTCACTTAGTTGTTCATCTCCTTTTCATCACTGTTTATTCACAACTTCACTGGTCACTTCTCTTCTCTGTGAAAAATAGCCATTTTTTCCACTGCCTCCTAATTTATAGCTAGTTATTTGTCCAGGTTGGACTCTCCTCTTATACCACAGCTGCATAGTTTCCTTATGAGTTTCTGTAGAAGCTCTGGACTTTGTCATACTTTCTATCAGTTTCATTCGGAGTATAGGCTTATTGATCTGCGGTGCCCTAGATCTCCAGAGGTAGTCTCCTCCTGTCCCTCTGGTAGCAAGGCAATTTTACAAGTGAAGTTACATACTTTAGACTGTAGTTCAGCCATTTCGTCCTTGAACTTCAGCACAGCTCTTGGAAGCACATGTTTGGCTTTGGTGATCTAAAATCATTCATTTTGTCAAGTTGTCCTGTAAGCTGTACTCCTGACATTTAAATCTGTTATTTGTATTCTCTTTTGTGTCCTCTGTGAAAAACAGTTCTGGTTTAAAAAAAAATAATCTTCAAACACCTACCTGATGTAGAGAGATTTGAAATAGTAGTTTAGTTCTTCTGCTATGTTGTCATCTATGTTGTCATTTCATCCAAGCGTTCATTTTATGCCTTGACTATTTATTGGGCCTTTAGACTGACTGACAGACTTTCTGCTCCTGATAAGATTTTAGTGGGTTTTTTTGTCTGGCCTTACAATGTTTTTACACTTAAGCTACCAAAGTTCATGTTCTTTTCTCGCTTCTTTATTCAGATTGAACTTCAGGATTTTGAAGGATGGCTTTTTATTTTTAATAGACTTCCTAACTCTGCTGTTTGCCCATGCTGACTTTCTTTTTTTCTTTCTAAAATCTTCTTTGAAAATGTATGCATTTGTGTTGCACCTCCAACATGAGGCTCCAAAATTATTCCCAAACTTCCAGTGAAGATTTTACTTTTTTAGCTGCTCCTTTAAGTTTCTTTTTAAGTAGCTTTCTCACTTCCATATTGTTCCCTTCTTTTAAATATGGCATGACAGTAGAGGATTTTTCAACTCTTGTTACTCGTACAAACTATTGAGACAAAGTACGTTGTATCTATTACGGCAGAGTGACTCTCTGACATGTTTGACTCTTCAAGTGCTATGACATTTTCCTGTGGACTGACTCGGGACCAGGAGAATTATTTCTCCTTGGGGATTTCTTGTATGGCTTGGGACAGGTATCATTAATTGTCCAGGAATCGTTGGCTGTTTCTAAAAACACAGCCTCAGCATCCCTGCATGTTTTTTAGCCAGTCTAGTGTGACTTAGCTGACTTTTCATGTTCCTATTGTGTTTATTGCACTTGGTGCTTCTCTCATCTCCCCTCAGCAGGTGGCAGTCACTTGTACCCAGTTGGTTAGGCAGTGTAGTCCCACAGGTTTATTTTTTATATTTAAATCTATAATTTCAATTAGCAAACATAAAAAAGTACTTTGTGAATGGCTTGTTAACGCTTAACTCCAAGCTTTCTATGTCATAGAGCATCTTTCCTCCATCATTTTCCTCAGGACCTTTAACCTCCATTTTACTGTCCCACTGATTTATTTTATTCCATTTTCTCATTTGTGTATCCCTCAAATTATACAGGTGCCTATCAGCTAATAACACTGCATATAACAGGACTTTGTATAAGACCATATATGCGATTCTGTAATACCCCATTTGGAAGTATCAGTGGCAGACAAGCCAGGAAGGCTTCTTTGCCCACAACAGTTGTCTACTCGTGTGGTTTTGGTGTAAGAACTGTAATAACGAATCCAACTCAGTGGGAAAGACTACACAATAAAATGCTCTTAAAATGAAAACACACTCATATAACAAGGAAGTTATTAATATTAACTGGGACATGTGCTTAATTTCACTGCAATATAAACACACTTTTGATGTTCATTTTCAAAGTATGCATTTGTATATAATTATGCTTAATGCATATCATACTCTGCAGTCATGATTTTACAGTCAGTCTGATGGAAGTCTTTGGTTTTTTCATCCTTTTTATTTGCATTGCAAAATATTTCTTTGTCCGTATTGTTCTTACCTGCTGGAAACAACTTTCTTTTTCACAAATCATGTGGATAAGTATTTCCAAGAGTCATCTGATATAACATATTTGGAAAATTAGTAAATATTTCCTACTTTAATGTAAGTGAAGCACTGCAGTAATGCACTAATGTTGGTGCAATTTAGTCTAATATTTATATGATTTAGTGACATGAAAGAAAAAAACACTTACTTGTTATAATGTAGATTAAAAAGAAAATTCTGACTACAGCCTTATCAGTAGTACTTTTAGACGTATTTAATTTTCTTTTTCAGTGATTGTTGTCACAACAACTATTGTTTCCAGTAAGCTTCATATCACCCAGCAATACTAATGCCATTTTAATCTTGTAATGATGTGTCTTCTCTAGCTGAATTAATAAGGAAACCAACTAAAAGATAATTTGGGATATCTCTGAAATGTGTGCTAATAAAAAGGCTATGATCAGTCCCACTACATGTTGTTCTTAATAATAGTCTTTTATTTATGGCCTTCTTCCTTTTCTTTATAAAAACAAGCATTGGTAAATTTGCATGAAACAATACCAATGGCCATTTCGTTCTGAAGTATACAGGCATGACACTGTTAAACTGAACAGTGCCAGTCCCTTTTCTGTCAATGTATAACATGGTCTCTGTAGTATTTCAATACCTCTCCTTAACTGAAGTGTCCTTTCATGCTATAGAAAAAAATTAACAAATATAAATAAATGTTTGTCTTTTTTATCAACTATTTGCTTGTATAAGTATAATAATATCATTATACAATAAATGCCATCATGCTCACTTATAACACTGCAAGTGTTCCCTCGCAAAAAATTCTGTGACCCTGTATTGGGTTTGCATGGCAAGGTTTTGGTAGCCAGGGTCGGGGGGGCTATAGCGATGGCTTCTGTGAGAAGCTGCTAGAAGCTTTCACTGTGTCCGACAGAGCCAATGCCAGCCAGCTCCACGATGGACCCACCACTGGCCAAGGCCGAGCCCATCAACGATGGTGGTAGCACCTCTGGATAACTTATTTAAGAAGGCGGGGGCACAGGGGAGGGGAACCTGCTGCACAACAGCAGCTGGAGAGAGGAAGGAGAATATGTGAGAGAAAAAACTCTGCAGGCACCAAGGTCAGTGAAGAAGGAGGGTGAGGAGCTGGTCCAGGCGCTAGATGAGAGATTCCCCTGCAGCCCATGGGGAAGACCATGGTGAGGCAGGCTGTCCCCCTGCAGCCCATGGAGGGCCACAGTGGAGCAGATATCCACCTGCAGCCTGTGGAGGACCCCACGCCAGAGCAGGTGGATGTGGCCGAAGGAGGCTGTGACCCTGTGGGAAGTCCGTGCTAGAGCAGGCTCCTAGCAGGACCTGTGGATCTGTGAAGAGAGGAGCCCATGCTGGATCAGGTTTGCTGGCAGGACTCGTGACCCTGTGGGGGACCTATTGCTGGAGCAGTCTGCTCCTGAAGGACTGCACCTTGTGGAAGGGACCCACACTGGAGCAGTTCATGAATAACTGGAGCCCATGGGAAGGGCTCACCTTGGAGAAGTTCGTGGAGGTCTGTCTCCTGTGAGAAGTGCCCCATGCTGGAGCAGGGGAAGAGTGTAAGGAGTCCTCCCCCTCAGAAGGAAGAACTGGCAGAGACAACGTGTGATGAACTGACCACAACCCCCATTCCCCGTCCCCCTGCACTGCTGGGGGGGAGAAGGTAGAGAATTCTGGAGTGAAGTTGAGCCTGGGAAGAAGGGAGTGGTGGGGGGAAGCTGTTTTAAGACTTGCTTTTACCTCTTATTATCTGCAAACACTCTGATCAAGAAAATCTTATCAAGTTAATGTGTTTTTCTTTTCTTCCCAAATTAGAAGTTTTGTTGCTCTAAAGTCAAGGAACCACAAAGAAAGTATTATACTAAAACAGATTCTCATACAAATATTTCATGTACAGATTAAACTAAAAAATATCAAATGTGTGCAGCATATTTGGCACAAAACACAGTTTCTGTCTTTTTCATATTAACAGAATCCCTAAACTACTGTACAGAAGGTTTCCAAATCCTTTAAATCTTGCCATTGTGGAAAAGCCAAAAGTTAGGTGGAATAGGGCCAAAAAGGACATATTATTATTTAATTTTATGGATATAAAAAAGGCAAAGTAACAGTATACAATATTTTTTGCTCAGTTTCCCATTCCTGTATCAGAGAATATATTGACGAAGAAATAAACAGAGAATAAAGAGATAAGGTATGGAAATTATGGATCATTACCCAAGGGATAAAACCCCCCTGTTTTCTTAAATTTGTGTCATATGAAGAAATGTGCCAAACTACCCACTGCACATACAGTATTTATAGATTCATTTTTTCTTCCACTTCCTGGACTCTGGAGCTGTCTTATTGTTTGGTCTGCTTCCGAATGCCAATTTTAGGCTAAGTGCTAGAACAGAATGGAAATTTGATCAGAAAAAGCATTTATATCTCTGTGTTGGCATTGTGCTGCAGGGCATACATAGTGTGGCATTGTGTGATACTGCATTACTTAATCCTCTGACAAAATAGAATCTCTTCCCACTACATAACTTCTCTTAGGAGTATAAGTAGACTCTACTTGCAGACAAGATTCCCATATTCTTGACTAGAGCACTCCAGTCACATGCTGTGTAGTCATTGTGTACATAAATGTGAAAACTGTCAGAGGGCAAATAAGCTGTGGTGGTAAGCGTACCATCATTATTTTACGTATATCCAAAACTTTCCCTCTAACATGGGACATCATAATTTCAGACACTGCAAAGAGCCCTAAATCAAGTAGTCTTTATCATTAAGTCTCTTCTCAGAAATAATTCTTTCTGTAGGTCCAGAAATTTTCATTCTTTATATGAAATCACTGGACAAGTTTAAAAATATGCTGATTTTTCAACAGGATGCACTCCAGTAGGAAAAGTTTTATTTGCATAATTAATTACACTGACATTGTTAGGATTGCAATGAAGAGCATTCTCTTGGAACGCCTGAGAGAAGTTACACAAAATGAGATATGGAATTGCAGCTCCAGACTACACTCCACCACTTAATATTACTATTCTTTTTTATTTTGATGGCAGTTCACAAAATCCAGATGTTGAATGTAAATTATGTTTTTGCAGTAGTAACATGTGGTTACTTGCTGGGTTCACATTTACAGGCATCTTTGTTTCAGTTTTCTCCATGTCTTTCACATAGGTATGCTGCAGATGTGCCTCTAAACTTCTGTCTTTCTATGTAATATATCATATTTTAATTACTTGCCATTCTTCTTTCATTTGATTCACATGTGAAAGAAATTCTTGGCTAATCCCAGGTGAGATCTATAAATAACCTTTTCTGTAGAAAAGATTTTTTACTTTCCAGTAGCTTTATTTCATTCTTAGAGTTGCGTTCAAGCTTTTTGTCTAAGCAAGCAACCTGTATGTCTGCTAAGGAGCTGCTTTTATAGGTCAAAGAAAAATCTTTCACCTCTTCTTCACCTGTAGGAAACCTGAGGGTCTTTCTGTTCACTTCAGTGAATCATAAAATTTTATGATCTTACACATAGAAGTGCTCGCAAAACTCATTCTGACATAGAAAAGGACTCATGAGTCTTTCTTAAAAATGTTTTAACTATGGACATGCTTAAAATGGTATTTTATGGTTTTGCTAGTTATGGGTTTTCTTTTCCAGTTTTCTTCCTAAAGTTTCTATGCTTATTGTACTTAGAATGATAGGAAGAAGAAATCTGTAGGAGAGCCATCAACCAAAGGCAGCATGGCCAACAGGTTAAGGTATTTTCCTGGATGAAATAAAACGTCGTTGTCGTTTCATTTATCTGCTTCAGAGAAACAATCACAGAAACTTTTGTGACAGTTTTTGTCTTACTGGGTTCTCATAGCAGAGGGTAAAACCTGGTGCTTGTCCCAAAAACTTTACCAAATCTCTAAGTGGGTTGACGCTGCATGACTTGTTTATCATTTTGTGATTCAGTTTCCACAGTGAGAAATGTGGATAATATTTTGCAAAGGCATTCTGAGTTCTGCAGATGTAAAGCAATGAGTAACAACTAAGTATTCGTGTTCAAGTTATGTGACCAATTCTCAGTAGATGGCTTTATTTTTCTGTTGTTGTTGGATACACTGGACCCATCTGTATACACAAGATACATTTAAATATGTTTGGTGAGATCTTTGCTGTCCGAAGGAATTTCCAAAGACACTGAATCAGCAGTCCAGGAATCGAATGAAGTACATATTTTATCAGAGTCCTGGCAAGTCTGTTCTGCACACTTCTGCATCCCTGCTTGGGCCAAATAGAACTGTGTGGATGCAGAAATTGAAGAACAGCTTGGCTTTAATCAAGCAAGCTAAATACTAGTTATAAAATGCACTTTACTTCCATTTCTGTTTTAAGGCTATACATAGATTTTGGTTTATGCACTAAGTATGTGTTGTGCAATAATTAGCTATGTTGTTAATAGTTTTATAATGAAATATATATGGCACCAGGAAAGCACTTAGAGTTTTACACATGAAATCATAGTGTCTGTTTCCATAAAGTTTTAATGACACTTCTGCCCTGTCCTGCAGAGTACATGACACATTTTTGAGGTTGTCCTCTGTACAGGAAGGGCATAAGGAACAATGAGGTAGGATTCAACCATTATGTACATGACACAGAAGGCTAAGAACAATCATAACCCTGTGTTATGAGAAAAAAAATCTCTCCGGAGTAATTTCTGGGCAGTACAAATCATTATTTTTTTCCTTACACAAGCTAAATCCACAGGCTAGGCTAGTGACCAAATAAATAAATACAAGACGCTAAGAGCTTTTGGTGGAGACAGGTTCATGGACAGGATAATGGTTTTAAAACTGTGAGTTTACTTATTTTGTGTGCTGCTTGTCTCAAACCAGAATGGTCTTCAAGAAATCATACTCCAGAAGAAGCTGGAGAGAGTTCAGTGTGTATCCCATGCATGTTCTCCTTCTCCCAGGTGGCTTTTTCAAACCATGACTTACTGAGTGCTTATTGTGAACTTTTCTGTTCAACACTTGTGAGCAGCTCCCTTTTTATTATTCAACGTAGCCGTTTAGCCCAGTAAATTCACAGTTGCTATTGCTTGCAACAAGCCACAGGCTTCTTTTAGACCTCAGGACCTGCGAAGCTTTGTCTGGAGTTGTCTTAGCCTGCCTGGAGATTTGTTTTTAGCTTGCAATGGTTTTATCTCATTTAACGATCAGCAGGTAACTGTTACCTGCTTTGTTTTAGATTTTGCTTAACTTTGCTTAGCTGCCTTTGTTCTATACACTTTGTAAGTAATACACAATAATAGCAGATAGTTACTCACGTGGAATGAAGGATCCATTGTTACAGAATAAAACGCAGCATAGAGGAGTAAAGACATGGGATGATAGTGGACATACAGAAAATACAGGGAGGAGAGGGTGACACTGGAGACTCCAGGGCTATAAGTGACTGACCTATGGCCAATTATTACTCATAACAGGAATGTCACCTCGGGAGCTGAGCAAAACATGGTTTAGTCATAACAAAGGAAGCAAAGGACAAGTGTCTAATGTATGTAAAACATATATAAAAAATTTGGATTTAACCTGGACTTTTCAGAACGCCAAAGACAGAGCAAGATATAGAGCAGGTTAATTAACACAAAGTTGCTCTAAGCAGATCCTAATGTCAGGGGGAAGACGCTATCAACATCATCGGCATACTGCTCCTGGCAAAGGACTAGGGATGCCGATGACTTGCTGTAACTCCTTCCCTCCCCAGAATTTTAGCCATTGGCCTTAGGGACTCAGAGGAGCAGAGGATGAGCATAATGTCATAGAAGGGGGGAAATTCTTGGAAGTTTGTATTTATATATCATTTTGACTGTAATATAATTGGAACTATAAGTGTTAGCATCATTGCAACTAGACTAATAATATTCCATTAGATTTTATTTTAATTTTATTTTAGTATTTTAAGTATTAGTATTTAATTATTTTAACAGTAAATTCCTGGGTTTGCATGCTCCTTTTGTCAAGATTTTGAGTGTGAAACTCTCTGGCAATCTATTCTGTAACTTTGATGCAAAAAATTGGTAATATAAGAGACACAAATAGAATAGAAAAAACAGAGCTTGGGTTTATTCCCTAAACCTCTGGTATCTGGACCTTTTTTAAATAACATGTTGTTCCTGCAGGCTGGAAAAATAGGTGACCATTCATTGGAGTGAAGCCAACAGGCCATACAAAAACAATTGAAGCTCACTTCTGTGTCAAAAAAATAGCATATAAAACTGATGGAGGGAGAGGAACGATGTAGTAATAAGCATTTCTGTTTGCATATTTCATAAGATTTACAGAATCTCAGAAATCTACACATCCCCTGAGCGGATGGACCCTACCTTCTCTGGTGGAAGACAAACATTCACTGTCATCAAAAGACATTTGAGCTTCATTTTTGTTGCATAAAGGGTTTCTTGACAGGCCAGAAAGTGGTGCTTAGCTCTTTTTCAGCTGAAGCTCTACTGGGCTTTTTTTCTCTCCTTTTCTGCTAATGTTATTTCGCTAATGGCTTTTGTTAGGGTTTTTTTCCTTTTTTTGTCTTCAAAGTTCCTGGAAATTTTTAGCATTTTTCTTACAATTTCATACCCAGAAATGCAGGCAATATTCCAAGTAAGGCTGCATTGCAGCTGTAGAAGGGTATCTGTTTATTACTCCTCTGTATTCAGAAATAACTTATCTGTGTGGGCAGTTGAAAATTGTTTTGTTGTTTTTGTAGCTAACACACTGTAAGATCGTGTCTAATTTGCTGAAGACTCTCACAACCTTGTTACTTTCCAGAGAGCTTTCTTCTTTTGGATTTTTCAGATAAAGGAATCAGAATGCAATTCTTTTATTTTCCAGACTTTATAATATTTGCACTCCTCTTTTTTCATTCCATTTTTCTTTCCTCCTGATGAAAATTCTTTGTCAAACCTGAAGTGATTGAAGGTAACTTTTTTACATTGATAATATAATTTATGCCTTTTGTTACTGGTGGTAGCTTGCTATCACTACTAGTTTTTATAATCATTATATACTCTTGGGTGCTATTCATATTGTGTCAAACGTATAAAGTCTAAGGACCTTCTGAACAGCCATCAGGTATGCCAAGAATTTTTATAACAAGGTCTTGTAGGCTATGGGAAGTTGACTGAAGTCAGAATGGTTGCATCAGAAAATAATTTGGTAAAATTTTCCCCTTTATAAGTAGAGAAAAACAAGATATTAATTCTAGCACCCATAAGACTATCATCATTTGTTGCTATTACTTCTTCAGCCACATAGTGGAAATCAACAGCTGCAGGTCTGTGTTTTCTATTTGTCTTTTTTTCACTTTCACATACATTGCATGTATGTTGCCTAAAAAACTGATTGGAGTAACATGAAGAAGTGCTTGTAAATGACTTTTTGCTGTTGAAATTGTGGTCAATACCACCATTGCTACTGAAGAGACAGCAAAACAAATGTGGAACCACTTATGCCTGGGAATCTTAAATAGATCATTAAACAAAATGTGAATTTCACTTTATTTCTGAATAATATGCTTGTGATTATGCTTTCCATCAGGCAAAAAGTGGCCTACAAAAACCTAAATCACAATAAACGAGGAACCATTTCCCTGACCTTCACATCAAACTTTCAATCCATATCTTCCATTTAAATAGGAAAATAGCAGCCTGGTCTAACTAAGATAAAGCATACACTGTAGCTGATTCCTGGAATAGAAAGAAGACAACTATGGTGTTTGCCACAGGCATATGAAATAGATAAAAGAAAGATAAAAGCTTTAAAAAAAGGTGGACAATAATGAATATAGGGGAATGGAGAAAAGAAAGGGTTTGGTTTTTTCCCCCAAAGTAAAAGGGAAAAAAACTTTTTCAAGAAGAAAACAGTTTTCCCCGAGAAGCAGAAATCTGGTATGCTTCTTCAATCTTAATAAAGCATTTAGGCAGAGGGAGCTCTCTGACACTTGAAGGGAGCAGAGAGTGAAATGTTTTACCTCTGACATAGAGTCCTACAGTAGTGAGTTTTTATATTTAATGGGATGCAGGGTCATTTCCCATGGGCTATTTAGTGGACCTTTGTAGCTTCAAAATGTTATTCTTCCCTCAGAAGGGCCTAAAGCTGATTATTAACCATGATTCATAAATTCTTCAGAAGACGATCAAGTTAGGTTTATGAATTCAGGCTGGGACAGAATGCAGCCTCCTCCTTTCTGCCTGTAAATACCAAGAAGGACTGTGACTTACAGAAAAATAACCTTTTTAAGTCTATTTTGCTTCCTCATTGTCCTTTTCCAACAATGAAACAGCTGTTTACATGAATTTTTGGTGCTTGTAAAGAGAAGAAAAGTGAAAAGAATGAAAAAAGACATGTATTCCAATTTCTCATTAGAATGGCACATCTGGTGAGTTAGTTTTCAAAAATAGTTGTGGATTTTAAAGGGAGGACACAAAATAGGGGAAGGGTTGGTAACTGTTTGCCGCATGAAATCTGTTCTGATCTGGCAGTAAACCAAACACTCCATGATCCTGTACTCAGTATATAACACACTACAAATACATGGAGGGACACTAATATAGAAATCCCCTAAACATCATTACCACACTGACGGGAGACTTTGCCCAAGGCATGTGATTGTTCTTTTTTCTCTAGGGTAGAGCTACAGATTTGTAGGCCAAATACTCTAAATAAATAAAGCCTGGACAGAATGTATTGACATCTGCAGATTTTCTGCTGTTTTTACGTTTCCAAAGGTAGTAATTATGAAACCGGAATATCAAAGTCCTACTTATTTCACCACAGACTTCTTGATATTACAAACTACAGATATGACTTCAATGCATAGAGACACAAATGTCACCAGGACTGATAGCACTGCTTCTAGTCTATTCTGGCAAAAACCTTTTATTATACGTAACTTAGTGGAAGTCTTCTCGTTAATATTTAAGACAGCGGGCTTAAGTGTTTGGTTCTATGCTCATGTGATCTTCAATCCTCCTTTGGTTGAAATCAGCTAGAGTACTCATATTAACTCCATATATGACAGTAGTTCCATTTATGGTGCTTTTTATATTTAAAGTTGAATTAAGATTATTACTGTCCTACAAGTAAAATAACTACTTCTGTCCAGTAAAATAAGATCTGAGGGCATATCACAGGTACTGCTCTCTAGATAACTCATATGATGATTTTTCCATTAAATTGCTGATACTAGTTAACTCCCTGAATAAGACAATTCCATTACATGAAGTGGTGGATTCCTGTTCAATTTATTATTTTTTTCTATTTGGCAGGCATTTTAGATTTATTTGTTCAAATGTGTGAGAGAAGGGAGGGAGGGAGGGAGGAAGGAAGGGCCATTTTCTTTTGTCAGACAGCTTTTTCTTGGTGGTTTTCTATTTCAATGACTGGTTTGATACATTTGTTTTCATTAAAAATTTATTTATGGTTCAGTTAACAACAAGTTACTTCATCTACAAAATAGTCGGTTTACAAAAATTGCAGTCAGTTTGTGGAAGTCCTTTACAAGCAAGCATAAGATATGCATTTGTAGAACATACATATATACACATGTGTGTATATATATGTGCCCATTTATGATTGCAGATAGGCTGATTCAAGATGCATATGTTATCTAAAGTTTTAAGGTAATTTTATTCAATACTTTTTCACTGAAATCTGTTCTCAGAACAATTTGTAAGAGTTTAACCATCACGTTAGAAGATAGAGTCATATTTTTGTGGAAATATTTTGTGATTCTAATATTACCTGAGTAATTTGTGTTTTACCACTCATAAATCTCTCTGTGTACTAAAAGGTAGAAGGTCAACAGCTTTTACAATAATTTGTCCTTCCCTCTTTTCCTTAAGTCTGTATAAGAAGTGGTCCGCAAAGTGCAGGATCCAGCAAGGAAGACTTAATAAATTCAGGTGAAGGTATTGATTCATGAGCAATGACTTGAGGGATGCTAGCAGCTGCCCAGCCTTGCCTTCTCTGAAAGGTTACCCAGGTCTCCAGCAGTAATGACCGAACTGCAAACAGCTCCCTGAGATGAAGGTTTGGGATATTAAAGTAACTACTGCCAAATTCAGGTTACTTTGGTTTGGTTTTGGTTTGGCAAATGTGGCAACTACTTAATTCATCTCCCTTCTATGTGGTTAAAATCCAAAGCCTTGGACTCAAGCATGTTTTGCCCTGTCCTGGCTTTGTGGAATTTAGGGCAGAACAATAACATAATTGTCATTATATTATGTTAACTCATTTCAAGAGGATTCCCTAACAGAATGAATCCCATTGACTTTGATACACAGGTAGAGTTTACTTGGAAACAGGGAGTCTTAGCGTGTATTGTCTCCATGACAGAACTCCATGGTTTCTTGGTGTTTGTGCTTTGGGCTCACAGGCCTGTCCATGAGGTGCAGACCTCATCGCCTCCAAGATATTTCCACCCATTTACCTCTCTGTTCTCCGCTGTCTAGCAACCTTATTTATTGCTTCATACCACGGCATAATCTATTTTGCCTCTTGAAAGGACACTTAGAAGAAACACATTTTCTTAACTGACAGTTACATCCCTGGAATGATATCTCTTGAATGCTTATAATACAATAAATCCATGGAGAATCAGCACTGAATAGGTTAAACATTTCTTCACAGAAATATTAGCTGGTGAAAACCATCAGACTTTGATTCATGTAATTTATTATAGTCTCACATTTTCCTTCCTGTCTCGATAGCAAAGCTGCCAGTTAAGATCACACTGGAAGATTGCTGCAGTTTTTGCTGTTATTACTTGATATTAAACTTGCATTTTGTTATTATTATTATTTGCTATTAAACTAAAACACTACTGAGCAGTATGTTCGAGTGTGTCTCCACCCTTGTGCTGCCTTCATTTGCACTTCATTTGTCTTTCCTCTGCCTAAGTATTTAAAAAGATATGTAGCAGGATTTTTAGAAGGTGTCAAGGGAAGCTACACGAGGGAATTGGGCAGCTATGTTTTGGTTGTCCAAAATTAGTGTCATTGCTGAAGTGGGAGATGTCTAGAGTTTGTCTGTTTCAGTGTACCATATGTTAAAACTCAGTAGAACTAACCTGGCAAGATTTTTTGAAATGCTGATAGCATTCTCATAATTATTCTAGTGTAATCTAATTAAATTAACACCAAACTTGCCATTCTAATTGAGTACAGGTGTGATTAAGGACATTGTGCTTAACCTGACTGTTGTTTCTAACAGGAATCCACAGAGAAACGGTAAGGATTTTTTTAAAACTTGGAGAAGGGACCCTGGTATCTACAATGAACCTAGGTAAACAATTTGCTCCAGCTGTAGCTTTAGTAGCAAGAAAGGGAGGTAGATCTCCAGTTTCAGAGCATCCCATGCCTCTCAAGAGTCTTTCTCTTCTGATTTCATTTTCCTAATCTTTTTTCCTGTTTTGGTAAGTAGATCTGTTCCTGCCTCTGTGCGCCTTTCTCCTCCTTATGCCAATTTTTTTCCTGCTTGACCCCTGAAACTTTTCAAACTTGCACATTCACACTTTTTAGGACTCCCTGTGCAACTGCTGTTTTGTCCTTTCTTTCATGTACACTCTTCTCTGTCCAATAATATTTGCTACTGTTAGTGCCTTAAATCTCTCTCACCTTGTTGCTGACAATCCCTGGTGCTTCTGTGAACTCCCACTAGTTACTTCAGCCAGCAAAGCCTGCACTTCCTTAACTACTTCTTCACGAGCTCCTGCACTGACAAATTTTAGAAAGTGTAGATATATGTTGCACTTACCAAAGATTTGTTCAACTGACAAGTAAAACACTATTCTAGGGTCAACTCACCCCCCGAAAAAAACAAATCTGAGAAAGAAAGCAGATGCAATTATGATAGTTCCTGTTTCAGGAGAACCTGAGTAAAGAATACTTCCCACCACTCGCAAGGACAGGAATCACACACCAGATTGTGTGTTTATCAGAATTCATTGGATTTCTTTCTCTTTAGTCAGTGCTGGTACTTACACAATATTGCGATATTTTTTCATCATTCTATCTTCAGGGAAAGTGAAACACACTGAGAAAACACGCTTTTCTTCCTGGGTGCACTGAGGCTTGCAATGGACTTTTGAAGAAACTAAGCTGTAGACCATTAAAAGGTCCTGCTAAATCATAGAGATGGAAAATATTGCAATGTGATGCAAGAATTCCCTTTCCATTTTGAATGCCAGAATAGTTATCAATCAGAGTATCATAATTGCCTATCTTTCTTCATAGATACTGGGAAAAAATAATGCATGGCGGGGGGGGAAATGTAGTGTCTCTTTTCCATTAAATAAAACTAAGCCATGTATAAGAAAGGGACAGTGAAAAAAGAGAACACAGGAAAAGGATCTACTAATCCATCACGAAGTTTCTCTGAATCATTGACATTTTTTGAGTATCTGTCAAAATTCTCCCCAAAAGTCCCGTTGCATCATATAGCTCTTTTCACATCCCACAAACAAGCCATGGCTCCAAAACAAAACAGCGTTCTTGTTATAGTTCCATACTAGTGCATCAAATTACATTCTCAACCTATTCATATCTTTATGGTGGAGTTTTTGGAAAGTAACAGCAAGTTCAATTTGTGATTACATCTGACAATCAATCTGAGGAGCTCTCTTGAGCAAAATTTAAGTAACTTGAAGGCAATCCTTTCCCAATGTTGTCCTAAGATGCTGGTGAAATGTAGCATGTAGACTGATGTATTTGGGTACTATGTGGGTAGAAAGGACATTCTGTGTGAAATACAAGTTAAATTTCAGCATAAGAACATGTCGTTTTTCAAATTTAAAGTATTTTTTTGGTGGTGAGACTTTTTCATCCTTAGTACCAGTAGACACGAATACAAATATATAAAAATTGTTGCCTGATTATTGTAGGGTGTGTGCTTTTTCTGAAGGAGTGTGAGTGTACAGACAACAACTAGGAAAACAGAACCAGCTTTGCTACAATTTCAATTATCCCCATTATCTCTCTTTTGCAAGACATTGGTTTGAGAGGAAGACCATGTCTTAGAAAAAAGGTATATGATACAACTGTTAGCTAAACTGCTTATCACATGTGCTTCTAAATTCTAATATAAAATAGTATTGTGATGATTTTCTTGGGAATCCTGTGGCAAAAGCCTAAAGTCTGGGTGAACAACTGTGGATTAATGTCCTAAGAAAAAAATGTCAGGTGTAGATTCAGGAAAGCCTAGTATTAAAAGAAAGTTAATACAAGTTAGTCTTTTGGGCACATTTAAAAACCAAGACAAATACAACAAGCAAATAAATTTGTTTATTGGTCACCCTGTAGAAAATTCTGAGTATTGAATTCTGAAGGGTTTTGATTCTGGCTTCTTTCTGGGTGATCTAAATTTCACTAAGAAGAAGAAATCCTGCTTTACAAAGTTACAAACTAATCAAGCTTTTCAAAAGTATCACAGAAATTACCTTTAAAAAGCTGTTTCTGTAGCTCCTACTGATTTATTTTGATTATTAGATAGGTTTCCATATAAAGTATATAATATATTAGAATTTTTTAAAGTCTGATATTCCTGAAAAGTAGAAAATTAATAAAAAGGTTTACAAATGTCAACAAAGACATTTGATAGACTTCTATTTTAAAATAATTTTGGTTTGGAGTTTTTTTGTTTTGTAGAACTCCTTAAGACATATATCTGCATTCCTGCTGGGTCATTCAATCTCAAATTGTTCTTAATGATGTATTCTAACAAATGGGTAATCATAAAGACATGAAAAGGACTAAACATATAGTTTGAAACACTTTGTTTTAAAAAGTAAACAGTAATAGTGATCTGTTAAAAGACTGCTTTTTCAGACAATTAATGTTAATGTATACAAGTTCTTAATAGGTTTTAACATAAAAAGTAGAAGATGTTTATATACAAATTAATACTGCGAAAGAAGGAGACTTTAGAATTACAGTTAAACACTTAATAACATCTTTGATTTTGTAGGCTGTCTTTATCAGAATGTAAGTATCCCAGCTAGGCCCTGATCCTGCAAAAAGCAAACTTATATTATGCATTGGACTTGCAAACTGTAAACCTAGACTCTGTAATACTAAAATCTTGCTATCTGTTTTGCAAGATTTTGGCCCCAAATGGCAGAACCTTGCCAGAACTTCCTTCTTTAAATAGATTTGTGAGAATGTCTGCTTTTTTCTTCCTACAACTTAGAGATTTAAACTTGCAGATCTGGGGAAGCAACCAAGCTATTCTGGTCCAGTCTGAACCATAGCCAAAGGACAGGCTTGGATCAAAGCATCTGGATTTGAAACTTAGCGTATGTATTGGGGGGTGCGTGTGTGTGTATGTGTATGTATGTATTTATATTTATACATTGCAGGAGTCCAGATGTGTGATTTAATCTCTTCATCTTCATGCATTGTATGACTTTATTTGCAGTCCACAAGTCATCTGAATGATGAGCTGAGAATTTATTTAGATATTAAAATAAATTCTAAGCCTCAGTGATTTTTTCTGCATCTACTGAAAATATGTGAAAGCCACAGCGGCTCATACTTACACAGAATTTAAACATATAAAGCATGAAATGTTACTAGTTTGTGATGCAAATTTGATCTACAAAATGCTTTTTTTTTCCCCGTCATTACTAAATCTATGCTACATTTTATGAACCACAAATGAAAAGTGAAAAGGTAAATGCCTGGAATATTTTTTGAAGTACAGTGCAATTTGTTTCTAATGCAAAGCAAAGAGAAGTGGTAGGAGGAAAGATTTGTTGTTGTTTCTTCAAAAGTAAAAACAATGAATATCATAGAGTTTCCATTGTTTAGCTTACATGCTTCATTTGGGCACTTCAAGCTTCATAATTTCATAAATGCAGATAGTAAAAATCAGTCATGTTTTGATCCTTATATCTATAAATTTTGATCTATAGCTAAAATTCTGAAAGTATGGAGTGCTATCTCTTTTGTCGCCCCCCTCCCCCCTTAACACTGAATGTAAATTGACCCACCGTACATTTTAAGATCAAGCTTGGAGCTCGATTTAAATTCTAGCACATTCAAACTTCTTAAAAATATAAGTTCCATTCAAATGGGAGTTTTTTTCACTGCACACAGAGCTCTCATCAAAAGTAGAGCTGTATAGAATGGTTTAAATTTAATCCAAATCTTGGTGAATTTCATGAATCTGACTACTCAAGCTTTACATGACTGGGCTCATAAATGTTATTTCTGCTTTTATGCATGATAGGTTGCGGGTTGCTGCTGCTTCTGGGCTTCACAACAAATGCCACAAACCAGAGTTCTTCTCTGCCTTCATGCATTTTTCATAACTCCAGCTAAAAAGTAAAACTGTACTGATTGATAATAGCTAATGAATGTGTAAGCTGTTAGTGAATGTTTTCCACAGGTTACTAGTTTGGGTCACAGGCAGTTGAACTGGATAACTGATTATCCATAAAGATCACATTAGTCTATTAAAGAAGAATATGTCAAATATCCGGGTAACAGAAAAAAAAAAAGCCAAAAAAAACTACCCCAGAAAACAAAAAGATATTCATTATTTTGCCTATTCGTGGTGTTGCTGCACACTCTAAGAAACAGGATTTTACACTTTTTACTCCTCATTTGTAAATATGCCCTGTGGTTTCTTCTTCCAAGGGTAAAAATATAGTGAAGTGTCTATCCTAAAAGCATTTCATACTTGAGAAATTAGCATTGTAGGCTGAATTACACCTTCTTTCCCTACACTTTTCTTGCAACAGTGCCAAAGTTCTTCACTTTCACAAAATGTATGGAGTTCGCTTTATGAAAACTGACAAATTTGGCTGGAACTGTGTTATCATACATTCCTACAGATAATTCCTTTGTCTAGTTGCCTTTGTACAATCAATACAGGGACTACAATATCCTTTTTCCTCCTGCTGGTATTTAATGACTTAATTTTTAATTAAATGTTAAATGTTGTCTCCTTCATGACAGGAATGAAGTTTCTCATTTCACAGATGACAGTGTTTGAAAGCAGGTATGCGCGGTAAGATTTTTAGGTTAACTGTTACATTTGTAGCTGGAGAATATCTGAAGGAATAGGGTGCTAGCATAGGTGTAAGATGTATTTACAAGAAACATGGACATACTTTTTGAGAAACAGTTAACCAAAACATGCAAATCTGCACCAAACAGAGCAGTTTAAGCTTCTCCACAAGCAATCATTCCAGGCTGCATGCAAATTCAGGAAAATATCACAGTATTGCTTATATTTGGAATTACACCATTAAGGAGTTTATTGTTGGATTTTTAAAATTAGGCATCGCAAATAGAACATGCTGTTCTTATTTTCCAGGCTTCCATGACAACTTTAGCGTTTAGAAATGGAGTCAGAGAGTCAGATGGGGGAAATACAGCGATTTACTCCATTTAAACCATAATACTTTAGGAAATGAAATTGTGATTGTACAGGAACATCCACAACTGCCACAGATACTTGAACTACAGAAGCTGTCCTATAAGCTGCAGAAATTAAAGCCTCTCTCATTCTGTTTTGGGACATGATATCTGATTGTTATAGAGCTCGCTGAGGGCCACATCACAACTTTGCACTATGATCTTGCCTCTTATTTCAGATTAGGAATGCTGTATAGGGTCACCATACAGAGAGTGATGAAGCTTATCATTGTATTAAAGCCTTAAAAAACAATATGAATGAGAAGGCAAGTAGTTGCCTAAACATTTACCTGACTCCAGTGAATTAGAAAAGCTTGGTGACTAGTAAAGGACGACTTCCATTTTAGCATGTTCATCTCATGCCTCATTCCAGTGGTATTCTCAAGGATGCTAGAATTTTCTTTTTGTTAGCATGTGTATCTGGATAGTTAAGTGAGTTTCCTTCTTTTGTTCTGTGTGGTATGAGAGACTGGAAGAACCTGCTTGATTTTGGAACTATTATCACCCAGCCTTTGGAAGAGTTCTGAAAGGAAAAGGTCATCGAAGCAAAAGAAAATTTTACTACCACCAGAAAAATTATGAGGGAGAGACATGCTCTTGTTCTCCTGTCACCACGAAAAGCCTTTTGCTGAATATCCATTAAATTTCTATGCATTTCCCAGCCTGAAATTTCCTTAAAAATTTTAAGGAAATATGGTTGCACTTTTATGCCACTTGTGAATATCTCAGGTCAATGCTTGTCAAGATACATAAGATGTTGTCACTAAAATATTACAACTGTTTTAGAATGATATTCTGCTGTGAACTAGACCTCTACAAGTTTACTTGTAGGAAGTAACTTGGTGCAAAAGAAGTGCATCAATAGAGTAAAGGAATTGGTGATGAGGCTTCTGTATCTCCCTTATACCTGATTTCAAGTGGGTTGTTTTTGAACAAATTTGATCTCCACTACACATACAGTTTACAAATTTTTGAAGGAACAACTATAAGTGTGTACCATGGATCTGCAGGTGGAGCAGCCCACACATTGGTTCTGAATTTAATTAAATAAATCAAATGTTATGTCAAGCATTTGGAGTGATTTTGGAGTGAAACTTCTGATTTTGTTTTCTCAAAAAATCTAGTTTGCACATCTCAAAATTAGCCCCAAAAACACGACTTGTGCTCCCGATCCCTTACCCAGTCGTCCCAAGGCCCTGAAATCTTTCTTCATTGCTCTCAGCGTTCTTCTCACTACATCGTCACTTCTTACCTGAAAAACTAAAAGGGGGTAATAGTCGGATTGTCGTACTAGGGAAGGAAGCTTCCTCTTAACATCATCAACCCGGGCCCCAGGGAGGCAGCAAACCTCCCTATATAGCGGGTCTGGTCTACAAATCGGGCCCTCCGTGCCCTTCAGAACTGAGTCACCTATTACAATGACCCGTCTTTGGTTTTTGCTGAGGCAGTTTTAAGTCAGGGGGTGGTCCGACGAGGCCTCGATGGTGCCTCCATACTGGGAGGATTATCATCCTCACTGTTGCTCGGTTCCTCTTGCAGAGCACTATATTTGTTCTGCAATGGGACCTCAGAAGGTATAGTAGTTGGCAGGCTGATGTTCCTGCGGCGCCTGTTGCGTCGGGCAGGAACACCTTGCCATTGTCCCCTTTCCTCTAAGCTACCCTGTTCAGCCGGTTGGGGAGAGGAGTAGGAGTTCTCTATAGCAGTGGCTCTATCTGCCTGTTGGGTTTCTATAATGGTTGACAGGGTACAACTCCACGCATCAATATCCCTCTCGCATTCCCGGATGTCCCTCAACCTACTTACCTCCTCCTTGAGTTCCATCACTAAGCGTAGGAGCTCCTCAACCCGGGCACACCTGCCACAGGCATGTTTACCATTACCTTCTGACACTGGTGTGAGAGTAGGGCACACCCTGCAGCCCAATGCCTGGGTGGCAACATGCTGACACGACAGCTCTGTCTGCGAAGCAGCATCAGAGCTGGTGCGTGCACGGTTCTTTGGGGCCACGGTCTTCTGCCGGGTGGTTACCATGATTCCCTGACCATGTTGGTAGGGCAGCAGCACCTTTCTGTGGGACCTGTCGCGCCCTGTTAGCCTGGTTACCATGCCCACTCAGGGGGGTCCGCCCTCCTGTGGTGCTCCCAGGTGACACCCCAGGTGCCGCCCACGGGCTGCCCACTCGCTCGGTGCCCAGCGAGCTTCGCTGCACTCCTTCACAGCTCTTTTTGAACTGCCACACGCGCTGCGGGCTCCGCCCCCGCCGCCTCAGCAGCCCTCCCTCAAGCTGCCGGTTCCGCCAGCAATAGGAGGAGGAGCTGGTCGCTTTCTCTGGCTTTGAGAGCCCCCAAAGAGAGCCCTTTGCCGGCCCTTTTCGCCTCCGATCCCTTTTTTTCCGCCTCCGATCCCTTTCCCCAGCACGGACCTACCCGCACTGCAGCTGGTCTCCTCAGAAAGATGGTATGGTATATGGTATATTATATGGTATACCTCTGAGGGATATATGAGAAGTTGCATTTTGTATGCAAATTTGACCGTGTGTCTTGAACTATCAATTGAACTGTATTAACCTAGCATTATGGGAATGTCTTACAATCTTTGAAACATTTATCATTAAAATAAAAAATACTTTGCTTCCATAGTTTGATGCTTTTCCTCCAAAATGAACATGAGTTTATGAGAAGGAATATACAATTTATTTTTTTGTTCAGTAATAGGCTTCGACTCTAAGAACCTGTGAACTCCTGTACCTCCAATATCACAATTATGAATTATCTAGAATTATTTGGTTTAGTTGGAGGTTCACAGCCAGAGAGTATGAAGGGACTTCTGGAGCAACTGAAATTTTGGCTGTGTAATTGAAACAAAAATCTGTATTTCCGGAGGTTCATCCATCTTTCACTTTGGGAAGAGTTTTAATGTTTTGAACTTGTGTTAAATCAAGACTTGTGTTACTCAAGATAGGCCTCCAAACGTTTCTGGAAGGTTTTTAACCTGTAACCTTTTAACTTCTTGCAGTATTTTAGGCAGAATGGTTGGATGATTAAAGCCTATGAAGGACAACTAATGGAGCAGGTATTTTATCACCCTAAAAGATCTGGATTGAAATTTAGCAGGAATTTAGCAAGCTGATGTTTCTTGATCATATCACATGGAATTTTGAGGTGGAGTTCTGAAAACTGTGCGAGAAACGACTATTTGAAGAAAGATATGACTATTTTTCACATAAATCCTATTGTTTTCTCATATTAATTTGTAATATTTGTGGTTGAGTGTAGACTGAATTTAGTTGATGTGCTTTTCTCATTCCTTTTCCAATTTACATGTATCAGTGAACCTCTTTTGAAACCATAATGTGAATCTTCTGGCTATACTAATTAATGTTAATTAATTGATGTTAGTGGACAAAAGCAGCTTTCAAATTCTTTTGGAAATACTGACTTTCCCTTAAAGTAGAATATCCAATGAGAGTTTGTGTTAATGATGTAATGGTAAAATTGGCCTGTCTAGACAGTTGATATCCTTTCGGATAGGGCTGGAGTTATGTGGGAAACACAGATTTGCTCTTTATTCACAAACAGATTAGTAAAATTAGTACTGAATTGCTACCCGACCCTACTGAGTTTTCCATTACCTCTTTTGCGAGCACATTAGTAAAAGTTGAAAAAGAACAACCGAATAAAAATTACTATAATTAGCTCCATCCATAAGGATTGTGAACCGAGAGGGCGAACAAAGAATAGAATGATTCGTACACAGAAAGAGAGATTCACACAAGAGAGATTGACGCTGGAGATTCACACAACTGAAAAGAAGATATAGGTTTGTCCCCTTGTTAAAGGCAAGCAATAGGTTCATTGACAAAAACTAAAGAGCAGAGTTCTATGCTGTCTGCTTGAAGCAAGACTTTATAACTATGTCTAAGAGAAATCCTGATGAAAGCAAATAAAAATCTTCTGATCGGTGGGTCAAGCAGCACCACAGACATGACAGATCAAGAAGGGCTGTGCCAAATTTGAAAAGATTCTTAAACAAATAGTATATCAGGTGATCTTGGAAAACATAATAAAGGTTAAGAAGTGTTTTTAGTAAACAATACTTTATGGAAAGTTTTAGAATGCTGTGAGATGTGTTTCTAGAAAAATAACTTATCTGGCTGAAGCAAACTACAGTACTTGGGATGAGGATCTCTGAAGACAGATTGAGTCTTCTATCTATTTAAATTAAGACATAAGAGAGAACACGAGGCAAAATAATTTCCATTTCTGTGGAAGAATTTGGATCACACAAGGACAAATCTCATACCTGAATTACCACTGTTGTTACAGGCCACCAAAGGATAGATTGATGGTCAGAAGAAATAAGAATACCACTGATGACAGCAGTAGTCAGGAAAATGAAAAAGTTGATGATAAGCAGCCTAATGATTATTGATGGAGGATATCAAACTGTCACTGTGAAAGTCTGTGGAATAAAAGTCTAGCGTGTTGGTTTTTTTCCATATAGGACATGGCAGCTGACTGTATAACAGAACATCTCTAGTTTTATGGGATTATTTGTAGTCCCAGTACTGACTATTGGCTCTTGAGGGTCCTCGGCTTAGATCCTGTGAACATGCTTTAAATATGTACTGGCATGACCACAGAACCATAAAATTGTAGAATAATTCAAGTTGGAAAGGACCTCAAGAGGAACTCCAGTCCAACTTCCTGCTCAGCAGGAGGGTCAGCAGAGTCAGCAATGAGATCAGGCCAGCTTGTTCAGGACTGCATCCAGCTGTGTCTCCAAGGCTGCGGATTGCACATCCTCCCTGTTCCCCTGTTTGACTATCCTTATAATGGCAATGTTTTTCCTTATATCCAGTTGGAATCTCTCGTGTTTCTATTTAATTCCATTGGTAATCAACAAAAGAATTTAACTCACCAAGCTGAAAATAAACAAAATATATAAAAAAAAAGAGAGGATAGGTCAAAACTACAGGCCAGAGAATCATGGAGAAAAACTTTCTGGAACACATTTCGCGTCATACAAAGGAGAGAAAGATGACTGGGAATAGTCATCATGGATTTATCAAGGATAAATCATTACTGATCCTCCTGACTGCCTTCTACGATAAAATGTCTGATTTGTGGACAAGGAGAACACTGGATGTCATTCATGTCAACTTTAGCAACGCTTTTGATACTGTATCCCACGATGTTCTTATATACAAGTAGGGACCTAAGGGTTATGTTTGGTAGACAACTAACTGGGTAAAAAAAAACAATTGCATGCTAAAGCTCAAAAAGTAGTGTCTAGTGCATTGTACTCCACCTGGATGCTGGTAACACGTAGGATACCACGAGAGCATATCATGGGACATGTCCTCTTTCATATATTTACCAGTGATCTGAAGGAGATAATGGAGTACTTGCTCACAAAGTTGGAAGTTTACATCGAATTGGGGAGGTGGACTCTTTTTAGCAGGAGGTTAGGTGACCTCCTGAGATTCCTTCTAATCTCAATTACTGAATGATTCTGTGACTCTATGATTGAGTCAAATTCACTTTGAGGAAGTCTGGAAAATTAAGCTTTATTGAGGACTGTGAAAGGTCTGTTATAGAAGCTTGGGATTTTATTTGGATTTGAATAGAAATCTCTGCAATGCCATTAGTGACAGAATTACTAACAGAAACTGTTTCTGGATGGTTTTAACTTATTGCAGAAGTCTTGCAATCTCCAAATACAGAATGTAAAACAAATGTTATTAATACAAACAGAGATTTCTGAATGTGAAATTTCTACATAGGAGAGTTATTGAATCAAGACATCAATCTCCTTTGCCAGTAATGTCACTGTAACAAGAGACTTAATTGTACAAATGGCCATTTGGTAATATATTAGTACAATACTATTAAGCTCAATTAAAAAGAAAGGATAAGTAAAAAAGATTCATAACTAAGGTTTATAACTTTAGAAGGGTGAAGTGAGAAATTGGGGAACTTGTTCATGAACTCAAATTGCCTGAGCACTTAGAGGGTTGAGTGAGGAAGAGATTTGAAATTTCTGTAAACACAAATGTGCAAAGATATCTGGAGATTCGGTTCAAGGCAGGGAATTTTTAGTAGAAATTATCCCAAACTACAGACACACCTCAGAAAGGACACTTGGATTAGCTAATAGGTCTGGAAATGTCAGGAAAAAAATGATTAATCAATAAAGGAATCTATAATTTAGAGGATGGGGGGAGAGGAGGGAGAGGTGAGAACGGAATAGTAGAATTTGTTTTGGTCTTGAAAACAAAATTAAAGTTAGAAAAGTTTCTTAGACACATCATAAGAAAACTAAGGCTTCTATGCAGTAAGAATGAGGTAGACATTAAAAGTCTTAAATGAATACAGCGCTGTGGTTTTCAGTAGGGACAATAATAATTAATAGAAGGGCAAAGGCAGAATGACTAATGGGAAAGAAGGTATGGAAATTAAAATTCCACATCTTAGGTTAAGGAAAACTCAAAGGTAAAATGTGTTTAAGTCACAAAGACCTGATAATTCCCAGATCAGAACTATGGAAAAAAAGAAAACTTGCACATGAAACAAGATCAAGTAGACTTCTAAGTACATCAAATTCGAAGTGGGAACATATAAATCTAGGATAGTGAACGTTTTATATATATTTATATATATTTAAGAATAAGGGAGAAGGAAAGTCTATCAGCTTGACCTAAACAATGTAGAAGATATCAAAACACATTTTGAAGGAAAGTATAATAATACATGGAGGTAAATGAAAAAATGGAGAAAAAGGAAAACACATTAAGAGAAAACAGATTGTTCTAGACTAATTTTTCTTTCACTGGGGAAATAATTGTCTTTCTATACCAGAAAAATGTGATAGATCTCATCTAACTAGCATGTAAGTAAAGTTCAGATATTCTTCTGGAGAGGAACTTATTAATTAAGAATCATAGAGACAATTTGATACAATGTTAAACAGGAATTTATTAATTAAGATTATAGAAATGGTAACTAAATCCTAAAGTGAACAACAAACTGGCTAACAGGTAAGCCAGACTGTCCTGGAAAGGGAAATAGCAGTCTGGCACAAAGATGCTTGTTAATGTTTTCATTAGTGAAGTCAGTGCTAAAAGTTAGACTGTGAAGATGAAAATTCTTCTGACATGACATATGGCGAAGCTATCAATAGAAAAAAGAATTGAATATAGTATAGAAAGAAATAGAGTGTATCTACATTAGCATTTTATTTCAGGGCAGCAGGGAGCTTGTGAAGTCAGTCTCCTGACTTTCCCCACTTACCAAGCTGTGGTTCACAATATGAATGTCTCAGAGAACAGCTGGAGGATGTTTCCTGGAGTATCAGGAAATGTACCCAATGCTCTTTAGACAGAAATGGGTTCACTGTACCCGACTAATCTACATCAAAGTTTAAAGAAAACCATGTACCCTGAAATGTGTGGACATAAAGTCCTTAGTACCAGCTATCGCACTCTACAGATACACGCCTACTAGTCCACACTACTTACTAAAGTAAACATATAATGTAGATGTAGCCTTGACAGTTATATATTCATTTATTTTCATTATGCAGCCATAAACTACATTCGTTTTAGGTAAAATTAAATGGAACCCTGAGCTCCAGGGTAGTACTTACCATACTGCAGCCACTAGAGCCTCCATAGGCTCAAACTCGCACTAAAGCCTCCATAGGCTCAAACTAGCACTAAAGCCTCTGACATGTGTCTTGTGTAGACAATGGGAACTGAGTACCAAGTCTTTGTGATACAGAGCCACCCCTACTGTGCAGTTGTACTTTCTAAAGTAGAAATAGCCTTTGAGACACTCAGAGCTCGAATAACAGAGGTTTACACTGTAAAATGAGGGCTTATCAGTCGGAAACCACTTGGAAGGAGAAACTTTGGTTGTATTAATTCATCACAGAATGGTATAAGCCAATGAAGTGATGTGATGATGGAAAAAGGAATGTGCATGAGTCAGCATATTGCCTATATTGATCTATAAAACACAGTAATGTAATATTAATACCTTTATGCTAGAATCTGAAGATCACATTTTTCAAAACTAAAATGTCTTTAAGTGTTTAATTTTTTTTTAGCTATGTTTATGACGTTCCTTGGAACATCTGATTTTCAAACAATGGTTACTCTTCAGGTTAACCCTTCACAGGGTCTTGAGAATGAAAAATCTGATATTCTCAGAATCATGTTATTTCCTTTGTTTATCCTCAATTACAAATAATTTAAATAAGCAGAATAAAACTCCATTGATATGGCTCTAATTTCCTACAGAATACTGATGAAATAATATTGAAGTAACTATATTAATTTATGTACAATGGTCTGGCTGAAGATCTTCTGTTGCTGAGGAGCTGGAATCTATCAACTCTCTCTGACCTATTTGTCAACATGGGTGAAAAAAAGGATTTTGAGTGGCAAATTACATTTGCAATGTATTTGTCTATATTTATGCTAATATACAAGAATATATTTGTGTTAATTATCACATTAACTATTATTTTCTTCATTCTCTCATTATATTTATTCCTAATACATTTGTATACTTTGCAAGAAATTATTTTGATGGTAAATCTTCATTCAAACTATTATTTGTATTAAAAAAGTGAACTATAGGGAAACTTAAGGAACTCTTGTTTTAAAAACTTACTACAGATTATTATGTGAATTAGTGAAAAGAAAATTAGGGGATGGTATGAAAAGTGATGTTTTGATCTTGATAAATACTAGTTGAAAGCTACCTCTTGAAGAAGTTTTACACTGGATCAAGGTTTTAATTTGGACCTGACACAACCGTTTCAATTTCTTATGCTTTCCATTTCAGGTGGAAGTTGGCTACTTTCACTTCCTCTGTTATTTGCTGCTTTTGTATAAAATCTGCTGTTGAATTGGCTGCTCTCACTTTGGGTATTTTGAAATTCATATCTTCCTTCAGACTTTTTGTAAAAATCTGTGTGCTGTCCTCTCAATGTTTGTAGAACCAAGTACATGAAGTGCCTTACACTTTGGGGAGAGGCAGAATTACTTCATATCTTTATTGGTCGTGAAATCCTGCACAGACATTTTGGTAATGGTTATTCTTGAAGATTAACATTTTCAGGTTCTGTTCTCTATCTCTATTGCTTTGTTTTCCAGATGTGAAATTTAGTAAATGTCATAGAAACTTTGCCACATGTGAGGGGAAACTGTTCTTGAGTCAACCTCTTCCACGGTACCTGCTAATTATTAATACCTTGCCTGTTCTTTGAGGCAGTTACTTTTTCCAAGTTCTGGATGCATCTGTTTCCTTCCAAAAATAGTAGCACACTGATGTTCCAAGAAAACCTCAGTGCCCCGTTATGAGCGCTATTCATGTTGTATCACTCAGTACTAATTACCAGGTGTTTCTTTAGGCCCTCATCTTTTAGAGATGTGATCATCTGCTCAATTTTATATACTGTGAATACTTCCATTAAAGGCAAGGGGCTTCTCACTGAGATTAAAGGTAAAAGCACATGCTAGTCTTTATGAGATGTCTTTGGAGAGCTATTATTAGCTTTGATTTATCTATTCTCTATTAAAAAAATAAAATTGAATAAAAGATAAACTTTTATTATAAATTTTGAATCTCAATAGAAAATGCTAGTCAGCAAGCTATTCCTTTACTTAATTTCTGAAATATAACAAACTAATAAAAATCACTCCCTGGCCACATTACTATGTAATATGTACTTGGGTTAGATATAGTTTTAAAATCAGTAGCCCACATGTGCTTCATTTGTTGTCTTTCATGATTTTAGAAAGATATTATGTCATATTCATCTGTTTATTGCTATTTTGGGATGTCAGGAAACTAGACCAATTAATGATTCCAAATGCAACTTTCAGTAAATTTAGGATGAGTGAGGCATTTTTGACTTATACATTATTTTAAGCTTTATGTAAGGCTGGAAAACCATTGAAAACTGATTCTACTATTATTGAGAGGAGCAAGTTTTATTAATTTCACCAGTAGTGGACCTGGATTTTGCACAAGGGTTTTTGTCAGCTTAGTTTTAGCCAGTATTTATACTGCAGAAAATGTACTTCCATTACCCCAGCCTGCCTTATGCATGTGCCACATGCTGTATTGATGTGCATCCAAAAATAATAAAACACTCAAAATGTGAAAGGAAGAAACTATTATGCATAAGTCATTGTAAGTACAAAGCCAATTTTGTATTGTGGGATGGTGTCCAGAAACATACTCAAAGTGAAGAAAGAGTTTTCTTTCTCTAAAAACAAACCTGAATCTTAATTTAAGCAAAGTTTAGTTGAAATTATTTTCCTTTCTTTATTTTCCCTGAATGGTTTAATTTCCATCATGGTACAGGGATTGGGGTTTTTTTCATTTTTGCAGTTATAGTACTATTTACAGGTTTTGTTCTTATTTACCATGAAACAAAATTTCTCTTAAATGCTTCCAGGCCCAAAACTAAAAAAAAAGAAAATCTCTTTGATTATCTTGATCTGAGAAACTCTCCTGCTGGCAAATCATTCCCTCTCTTTTACTTTTTCTTCCAGAGCCAAAGGACGTGGTAAGTTCTGAACTGCCTGGACCTTCTCTGCTCTAGAGAAGCTGCTAGTCCGACAGTTATGACATGTGGTAAGCATGTGGGAGACCAGTTTTTAGCCGCATTTTGTTGGGAAAAAAATCTACTTTCTGTTCTGTTCAAACTGTTTCACTTCCTATAAATAATTAGATATTCTGTGAACCAGAGAATGAAAGAGAAATGCATTTTCAGTACGGCAGCGGTTCAGTATTCAGCTACCAGATGGAAGAGGTAGCTTTACTTTCTGCAACACGCCACTTCTCAGGTGACAATTGTCATTGTTTTCTAGAAAGTTAGTTCTTATTTCTAAACAAATGGATCAGGTTCAGCAGGCAAATTATATCCTGACTCTATTTTGGCAAATGAATAAAGAATTCCCAAGGGATAAGGGGGAGTAGCCAACCTAGGAGAGGAATCTAAACTGTCCCAAAAATGGATTCTTCTGAACTTGCTGAAATTTTAACCTACCTGAACAGTAAACATTTGTTAAAACTGGTATCATTCTAAAAGCTTTACTTTCATAAACTTGATAATTTTAAACAGGAAAGAGTTGGCCAGAAAATCTCTGCTTATGTATCAACTTCAAAAGTGAGATGTGCAATATAATTCATTTTGACATAGTATTCTGAGATAGTCTGATAAAAGATTCTATGTAAATGTAAAGTATGTTTTAAAGTAATGAAATATAAATTGATGTAAGTAATAAAACTATATATAATACAACTATTTTTCTACAGAATGAAGCAGAAGAGAATGAAAACTCTTTCTTGGGGAAATATTTTAATCAAGAACCTGAACAGTTATTGAAGTGAGAAACAATATTTCCTCAGAGAAATTAATCTTTTCTTTCAAAAAAATTACAAAAAAGTCCACATTCTGAATGAAGAAAGATAAAATATTGAATAAGCTTGGAAATGTTTCCTTTCTGTCCCTTCATCGTGTCTTTCTAGCTCCTCATCATGTCTGACTCACTGATAGTGATGGTGAACAAATATGTTTCATGAAGGCAAACAAAACTAAATAAAACAAAAAAAAATTAAGATACTTAGAAGCTTTCCACTGGGATGGCATGTATTTTCCCATTGGTTATTGGTTCCATTGACAATTTTTATAGATGAGGTCACAGAAGTTCATGAAAATATTCAGATGTTTAGATGCCACAGTATGGGGCACTGTACACATTGAAAAATGTGCCCATGTGCTCACTCTCATATTAAAAATACGTGTAATTCAATAGAAGTTGGCTGAAATGCACCTATGGACAGTAAAAAATGAAGTATTCCTGCTTTGCTGTAGATAGAGATAATTCCTCACTGCCTTGCTCTGGTGCTGTATTCATATCACTCTCATTCAGTGATTTTGCACCAGCCTTGCAAATGACAATCCAAAGTTCTTACCAGTGGAAATAAAGCCCCAAGATTTAGAAGAGTCAGTGGAGGAAATACAACCAAAACTGCATGAAGCAAAATGTAGTGAGAGGATTTTATTGGTGGCATTCGCAAACAATTTCAACAGCTAAAATTTTTTCAAAGCGTTACATTTCCAAAGCACAGCAAAGGTCTTAGCATGTCAGCACATGTCATGGGTTTTGTTGGCCAGTGTGGGTGGAAGCTCGCAGCTACAGAGCGCAGCAGGGGAGATTTCCACAGCTTTAAAACAAAAAGCACCCCAACTTCTTGCAAATTAAAGGCCAGATCCTGCCAAATGACAGCATGGATAGAAGCAGGGTGACAGCAAGAACTGAAGGATCAGGGGATCAAATTTACCAAGAGGGCTGAAGAGGTACTGGCACCCTGACCAGCAGCAATGGGTGCTGCCCACGTTGGGAGCAGCATGGGCATGGCTCTGGCTGCCTCTGCCGAGGAATAAGGCTGCAAAATTGGTTCCTTTCGAATATTTTAAGCCTTCAGGAAGCTTCAATAGGTTGTTATTTCCTTCTGCTTCTAGTTAGCCCTTACAGTTGTGCTGTTTTGATGTGAGCTGACTTTGCGAGGTCAGGCAGGTTAAATGGTGTTTGATTAAAATCAGAACACCCAACAACTACTGTTTCACAGTTTGACTTTGTTGGCCTCTTCATCTGGGAATTCAAGAAGACACCTTTAGCTTCCAAAAAAAAACGGCAGCTTTTTTTAAGCTTTTTTTTTTCTGTGTGACTTAAAGAGAAACAAAGAAAAAAAGCCACATTGTGTATGTTTTGCTGGCAATAGGCCTGCCACTGTTTATCAAACCAAGGCAAATCCAATTAGCCTGTGGCCTGCCTCCCAACCTTATTAACCTGCTCAGCTGTGAGAAACTCAACAGCCCCTGCCAATATCTCATTTCTCCAGCAGCTGATAAGATCAGTTCAAGATATTCAATGGGGTTTCCTTTCACTTCGGCTTCATCACAGTCACCGGCATCTTAACCGTGGTAGCCGGATCTTATTTTCCTCTCATTTACTACATGAAATGGGATGGCGACTCCGAGGCCTATGCAGCTTGTTGGAACAAACACTGATCAGGCCTTCGCAGCGTTTGACAGGACGGGCTGATTTTCCTTATCACGGCTTGCCCACAAAGGCCCGGGCCAGGCCGGGGTTATTAGCATTCCTCGGTGAGATGCGTCAGGCCTATTTCTGTCACGCAGACAGATTGAGCCTTTCACTCAGGCTCGCGAATGAGTGACACATGGCCTGACTGGGAGGACAACATTGTTATTTGAGTTAAGAAATCAATTTGTATCAAATGTACACTGTAATTTATTTGTTGGCTTTGAAGGGAACCTGGCTGAGATAAATGGGAATGGGCTTCTTTCTTCCCCCCTATGCCGAGCTGATAAAGTTCTTGTGAAGCTCCAGATAGCTCCAGTCAGAGCCAAAGTGACAAACATGTTTAAAGTTGCACAGTGATCTTTAAATCTCAAAAAGAACACCTTGTCGGACATGATAGAACATTTTTTACCTTTTCCCTCTATCTGTCAGAAAGCTGCTGTGACACATTGCTTTAGTATTTTTGCTGACATTTTCTTTATCAAGCACATCTGTTTGTGGTCGAAAGATGCTTATTCCTATTTTCTTCAATCTACAGCAGCCTAGGAAACTGCCAAAAGGAAGGAAGAAAATGAGACATTCTTTCCAAGAATAATGCTTATTTATTTTTTTTTAATTGTGACTTTTCTTGATCAGGTTCCAGCTTTCTTTTTACTTTTGTTAAAAGAGAGAAGAAAAGTGTGGGGAACATGTATCATGAGATCTTGTCTATTTCAAGAAGTTTGGCTGGGTTCAGACTGACGGTGCATTAAGATGTTGGTATTATATGTTAAATCATGAGCTACGAGATTGACATTCTCCTCTATTAGAGCTATAAATAAGAGCCTAAGTGTTGGCTCTATGCATCAGTGTTTTTATCTTTAAAATAATACGAATAATCAAAAGTTACAGCTACAGTTTCACGTATGCTTGTAGTTATGACTTCATAATAAAAACATGCCAGCAAACTAGCCACAGGCAGAGTAGCTCATTGACATTTCCGTACAATAACCTGGTTGTTTAGTTTTGGTTTTCAAAAGTGATCTATATGTAACATGTCATATTAGGTGACTATATAACGTACCTTATGCTTCCTCTGCATTATAGCTTTCCACCTGCATGTAGGCTCTTTTTTAACAGATGTGTATGTATGAATGCAGATACACATAAATGTTATAAAGCAATGTATACTGCTATGCTCTGATTAGTCCACAGAAGGTACAGCTATCCTCAAAGCACGGTTAAACTTGAGGTAGTCTAAAGTGTGCAATCAGGGTCAAACACTCTTCCAGTCCTTCCAGAAGCTAGGTCAAATGTGATTAGCAGTGCAAGTGTTTTTAAGATATGCTGGCTTTAGGAAGCGTTAAATTTATTAACGGCCTGATAACACTATCACCAAAATGGTCACACCATTCCCAGGAATCTCAGGGAGGACCACGCATCAGGATTAACTTCTCTCAGGTTGCCCAACCAATATGTTTCACTCTCTTCTTTCCTGCCTTTCCTCTGGGAATGCTGCAATTCTTAAGGCTGTGAGCAGCCTGCCAGCCTTAGATCTTGTTATACGTATGAGTACTGACACTGTAATAGTGTTAAGCCTTGCTCTCAAGTTTCTTCTGTGCCATGTCCTTCCGGTGAGGGCTTGCCCTTTTACCTGCCTGCCCAGGTGCATAACAACAGTGCTGTTATTCTGATTTGCCTGACACTTTTTAATATGGTGCTTTTTAAACCTTAACTCCATGTTTCCAAGTTTAGGCAATAACTTCAGATTTTCTCTCAGCTTAGCAACCCAAAGACAATATATAATTTTAAACATCTAAAATGGTTTCTGATTTTCATCCTGTGGCATGGTCTAGAGGCGTGACTTTTGATTTTCAGATGCTCAGAGTAGGCAATACTGCAATCCAGCTCTAATTACCAAGAGTAACGTGCTCCCTGTTTACACACATTCATATTTCAACATAAACATATTCCATAAAACATGCACCTTCTCAAATGAGAACTGTACTTTGCCATGCTCTTTTAGCTATATCCATATAGCTGTTTACAATTATTACAGCCTAAGCACATCAATCAATTCATTGTCAGATCAAACTCTTCAAGAAATCATACCAAATATTGTTTTAACCTCGTTGCTTTAGAAATAACCATTGGCAGTGGAGTAATTTAGACCCAGAAATGGCAGTGCAAAATAAAACAGCCTCTAGCTCTGATACAAGAGCACTCTGTCATGTCTACAGCTTCACTCTATTAAAATAATACATCCTCCAAAGCACTTGTTTTGGCCTTCTCCTGCCTTATCTTATACCCCTTAATGACAGAAAATGGAAAGCACTTAATTTCTCTCCCAGGTTTGCATTAATTCATTACAAGCAATGCCATTTTTTTTCTCTCCTGTGAGCAGGCCCCTGATGATAACATAAAGATGAACCTTTTGCATGGGATTTGGAGAGGAAAAAACAGACGCAACAACATGCTACATTTGTTCATGACTGACTGTGCATTATGTTCTCTAAAAATCAGAATGGCTGGCAGCAGGGGCAAGCAGCCGTCTACCTGGTCCTCACTAACTCACATGAGTCAGAGGGAATTCTCTGGGCCAAGGGACTCCCTTCTGCATCTTACCTGAGAGCAAGTGAGTGTCCACAGCTGGGAAAAGCTTTTGATGAAACCTGTGGGGCAGATAGTGTGAGAAACTCAACAAGCAGAGAGCCTGCAGCAGGAGCAGTGGTTCCTGGAGGGATAAGGGACATAGATATAAGGGGACAGAAAAAAAACCAACCAAACAATAAACCCCAACACCAAAAAAACGTTTTTCTCAGGAGAGGATTGCATTGAGTTTGGTTCGAGAAGTTCCTGAAAGTTGCTGGATTCAGAGCAAGGCTGAAATAAGCAAATATATAGAGGGCAAGGGAAGATTTATTTTTGTATTCTCTTATTTTTATTGTCCTACAAAGCAGGCCTCACTTGCCTCTTTAAAAAGGTTCATTGTTTTAGTCTGAGCTAAAATAAACTATAACTTCAGAGTTCATTGCGTGTTTTTGGCGTGCTTACTGTAAGAATAATATCTACCTCAAAACTCTAGCTGACACAGGGTCCCTTCCCTGAAAATACCTCTGTGTATCCTGAAAGCTGCGAGAAACAGCGAATTGGGAGACAATGAGCATGGGTTCTAGCTATTTCACAACCAATTACTATTGATCTAAACTTCACAAGTAGAAGGGATGAATTGTCATTTTCATCTGTAAATTAAGGAAAAGGAAAACTCAGAATAAAATTCCAGTCCTTAACATAACAAAATACAATCTGCATCCTTAACACTGACCAATTATTCAAGTGAAGTGTCCTGCATTGCATAACCCCTACTGACACAAAACGGCTCCCTGTCACCTTTGGGCAGTCAGACTACTGGAAGGGGGTTTATGAAGTTGTTGCTGTAAGCATGGTAAGAGATATGAAGCTTTATCTCAGGGTACCCCTTCCTTAGGTCTCAAGCATAACATGGCTAGAAGCGGTTATTATTTTTATAAAAATATCATGTTTTGAAAGGCAAGGGCTCCCTAGATTCCTCCTGGGATAGATGGGAAAGGGAGGAAGAATATAGCAGTTTACTTCTTCCCAAGTTGCTCCTAAAGCTAATGTGGAAGGAACTATTCTGAATCTATACTTAGAAACTTAAACCACAGTGTACACCTGAAAGCTCAGGATAAAATGACCAAGCAGCCTCCCTTCCACCCCCAGCTCTGATTGGTGTGTCAATGTGCAGGACGGCGAAGGCGAGCTGACTATAGAAAGCAACAGGTAGTGCTGAAATGAGGTTTTTTTTACACGTGTTGCTTCATTGTGTCTGGCCAGCACACCTGCTAAAAAGGAGGACATGCCATGAAGTGGGGGAGATGTTAAAACTGTAAACACATAAAAGTTGGGACCAACACTAAACGTGCCAGGAAGAGGAGAGACTCCAAACTGGAGGTAGTAGGATGCCAATTTGAGGCACAAGAGTTAAAGAATCAGGAAAAAAAGGAAACAAAAGTTCTGTTGGAGAATATTTTAGGAATGGCAAGGATGTCTGTCTGTGAGTCACCCACGTCTAGTGCCTGCATGCTACATGCTCTTACTGAAGAGTGAAAACAGCAAAACAGTAACCGCTCTCAGCGAAGCTACAGAACACAGCTAAACCTAAAGCTATGACGTTCATTTTGGAAGTAGGAAAAATGGAGCACTAGAAACTTTAGTTTCATTTCCCCTGGTTTCTGAATGAAGGTTTGAGAGGGTGTTTATTAATTAACCCTAAGTTTTGAATTGGCTACTTGTTCCTGACAGTCAAGTCTCTAATAAGAGGGAGAAGTGTATTACTGCTTATTAATATAGGCTGAGAGAAAAGCCTTCCACATATTAGGTATCTTTGAGTTTGCTGATTATATCTTTTCAGGCTGAAAGTATCCATATAAATATTTGTTTCACACTGAATTATTTTGGACAGTTTCAGCCAAAACAATTTGAGGAATGATACAGGGAAAAATATGTTGTTTTGCCTGTGCTAGAGGAATTCTGACCACCTTTTTTTTTAGTCTAGTATGTATTCCAGTAAATACATCCCTTTAAAACGAAGGAATCTGACGGAATACAGACCACTTGGCAGACTCTTGGTTTTCACCAGTATTTTTTTTTTTATAAAAACAAATCACTGTGATGAGAACATTTAATTAAAAACCATATAATAATGTACATAGAGTAGACAGCAGGACTAGAGTTATAAGTAACCACTGGCATTTTTGTAGCTATGGTAATTTTAACTCTGTATTTGAAATAATATTCTCAAAAATACTTTGGGTATTTGTGTTGTTTTGTGTTCATATTCAGATTTTGTACAACTGCTCTGACAGAGCTGCTGAAACAATTCCACACAATAGAACATCATCCTTAGGTGAACAGGTAGATATAATGCTAAGATATTTTTTAGACCACATACAATTACATCTGGTCACTGATTAACCCTCAATAAGAAAATGTTTCTGGCTTAGCAAGTAGGAGATTTTGATATTTAGTAGAAGAACCTGTCCTTGCTATCATAATAATATTCAAGGTATAAATGAATAAATTAATCTCTTCAAAAAGAATGTACAGTTCCCAAAAGTTTAATATCAAATCTTTTGGGGGATTAAGTGGTACAGCGGTGCTGCTACAGATCTAGGGATTCTCTTTCATATCATCTCCTAGTCTTCAGTCTTCCTGTCCAACTCTGCAGGAGTTAGAGATATTCTGTATGAGATGAACTTGGTGAGGATCATTTCCCACTCTCAAATGCAAACTGACTATCATACATTGCACTAAAGAACATCCTTTCTCAACTGTAATTCTTCAATTGTCAGTTGCAGAAAGTCTGAATAATGAAGAACCCGATCTCAGCTGGGCTCTTTAAATCAGGATCATCAGAAGGCATCGAAGGAATCATATTACTCACTATAATTAAAAAAAAACCAACAAAACAAACAAAAAAACCAAACAAGCAAAGCCCAAAACAACAACAACAAAGAAAAAACAATCCCAAAAAAAACCAAACAAACAAAAAAAAAAACCACAACCAAAAAACCAAACCAAAACCTGGAAACAACATAATTCTCCCAGATGCTTTGGGGAGCAGACAGTGAAAAACGAAGAGTCCAAAACACATCATTTTATTTTTATTACTTTTACTTTGGCACCAGACTTTTTTGACCTTTCTCAGTAAGCCTTAGGGGCAAAGAGAAGTTGTTACTCAACCCCAGCTTTCCCCTGCTCCACAGGCATTCAGACAGCAGAGGAAAAGGACTGAGAAGGTCCTTCCATAGCAGTCTCTGAGGCAGCTGCAGGCCAGAGCCACAGCTGCAGCTTCCTGTCTGCCCAGCAGGTTGTTGGAGAAGCATCTCGAGGTGGATGGCACCCACCGTGTGTTTCCGTAGCCCATGGATCTCAGCAGCTACGCAGCTGATTGTTAGAGACGGCCTAACTAGATGTAAGGCACAGCCTTTATAACAACCTCAGATTCTTTCCCTTTCTTACTGCTCAAGCCTAGAAATGAAAAAAAAAAAAAGAGTATTGAAAACATGCAAAACCCTGGACACTGAAAACTAGGAGACGATCTCATCAAACCCTTTTTATAATTTGACTTCTGCTGCTTGGGAATCGCTTATTTAGCAATAGTCGCATCAGGTGCTAGCATGGAACACCAATGTAATTGTGTTTCAAATCTCATTCATACTAAAAATAGACTAGTTTACTAAAACTGTATGTGAGACAACTGATACTATTCAGCAGTCAGCAATCCACTTAGCAGCTCCTTTGTAAATGCTTGCTTTGGGAACATCTAAGGTATTTTGTGATATCCCATTGCCACTGTTGGGTTAAGTAAATTAGAGCTACTTGTTTCCAGCAAACTCACCTTAGAGTGAGTGATGTGCTTCCAAATGTCTTCTGTCAAAGTGCTTGAGATACGATGTTAGAAGACATTTAATAAAATATTTGGGTTTAGTTAAAAATACCAAAGGCAAACACACTACTCATTAATAATGGGATATACTGTAAATGATAGCTTTCAACAGAGTAATAGAGCGTAGCAAACAAAGAAGAGCAGCAGAGGCAAGTGAAAAGGAGAATAACTTTGAAACTCTACTGATTAAGATGCTAAAGTAGTTTCCAGTGTTTGTTACAAAAAAGCTAATTAAAGAGTTTACATTTTATCATGCACAGTAAAGAACTCCTGACAGGCATTGTTATAGTATGAAATGCTGCAGTCTCCAGTAGAGTTTAATTTAGAGCAACAACAAAGAAGGGGAAAAGAAGAAATAAAACAATTGAAATGTTGCAAGCAGACTGCCTTAAGCTCAGGGGAGGCCTTTCAGAAAACCGTTTGGTAGAAGCAATGCAAACTGAGCTACTGCCCTGGGAATAATATTTTTCCTGAAATTGTTTCAGGTTGAAGTGTTTATAGGAGGCAGTATATAGGTTGTGTAAGCCACTGGCTAAAAGATTGGGGAAGTATAGCTTTCCAAAGGCTAATCACACTAATTATGCAGAAGATCCACAAACGCTGGTGTAAACCATTCACTGGAGAACTAGTGATTCCTGCATCATTACTCATCAGATCAACAGATGTCCGTACTGTCACTGGTAACCAACATTAACTTGCTATTAAATAGCATCACGTTAACTAAACACATTCAACTACAGAAAAATTTTGACATCTTGTACAGATGTGTCAATTTCTTCCAAACACAGTTTTGGCCTGAGAGCGCCCTAGAAACTGTATTGATTTCACTCTTGCCCTATTGCTTGGTCATGAATAATGATAGATTCCACATATCTACTATTTTAAGCCAGTCAACCACTTTTGTTTACTTTAACTACAATATTTTGTTGTCATATCTGCAGACTTGAGGTTGAGAATCACAGAATGACAGGGGTTGGAAGGGACCTCTGGAGATCATATAGTCCAACGCCCCTGCCACAGCAGGGACACCTACAGCACGTTGCACAGGACAGCATCCAGCCAGGTTTTAAATGTCTCCAGAATCGGAGACTCCACAACCTCTCTGGGCAGCCTGTGCCAGTGCTCTGCCACTCTCAAAGTAAAGAAGTTCCTTCTTATGTTTAGATGGAACTTCCTATGTTCAAGTTTGTACCTGCTACCTCTTCTTCTATCACCGGGCACCACTGAAAAAAGACACCCTCCCTTTAAGTATTTATAAGCATTGATAAGATCGCCCCTCAGTTTTCTCTTCTCCAGACTGAAAAGACCCAAGTCCCTGAGCCTTTCCTCATAAGAAAGATGTTCCAATCCCCTAATCATCTTTGTAGCCCTTTGCTGGACCCTCTCCAGCAGTTCCCTGTCCTTCTTGAACCAGGGAGCCCAGAACTGGACACAATACTCCAGATGCAGCCTCACCAGGGCAGAGTAGAGGAGGAGGAGAACCTCCCTCGACCTGCTGGCCACACTCTTCCTGATGCACCCCAGGATGCCATTGGCCTTCTTGGCCACCAGGGCACATTGCTGGCTCATGGTCATCCTGTTGTCCACCAGGACTCCCAGGTCCCTTTCCACACAGCTGCTCTCCAGGAGGTCAGCCCCTAACCTGTACTGATGCATGGGGTTATTCCTCCCCAGATGCAGTACCCTACACTTGCCCTTGTTGAATTTCATCAGGTTTTTTTCTGCCCAACTCTCCAGCCTGTGCAGGTCATGCTGAATGGCGGCACAGCCTTCTGGCATGTCAGCCATCCAAGTCATTGATGAATATATTGAACAGGACTGGACCCAGTACTGACCCCTGAGGAACACCACTAGTTACTGGCCTCCAACTAGACTCTGCACCACTAACCACAACTCTCTGAGCTCTATCTGCCAGCCACTGTACAATCACCCCACTGCCCACTCATCTAAACCACACTTCCTAAGCTTGCCTGTGAGGATGATGTGGGAGATAGTTTCAAAAGCCATGCTGAAGTCAAGGTAGACAACATCCACCGCCCTCCCTTCACCCACCCATCCAGTCATGCCATCATAGAAGACTATCAGATTAGTCAGATATGACTTCCCTTTGGTGAATCCATGTTAACTACTTCTGATAACCTTCTTTTCCTCCAGATGCTTGGAGATGATGCCCAGAACAAGCTATTCCATCATCTTTCTAGGGATGGAGGTGAGGCTGACTGGTCTGTAGTTTCCTGGGTCATCCTTCTTGCCCTTTTTGAAGACTGGAGTGATATTGGCTTTCCTCCAGTCCTCAGGCACCTCACCTGTTCTCCAGGACCTTTCAAAGACAGTGGAGAGTGGCCCAGCAATGACTTCAGCCAGCTGCCTCAGCACTCACAGGTGCATCCCATCAGGCCACATGGACTTGTGGGTATCCAGTTTACTTACTTGTTCTTTAACTTGTTACTCTTCAACCAAGGGAAAGTTTTTCTTCCTCCAGACTTTCTCTGTTACCTGCAAAGTCTGGGACTCCTGAGAGCTGGCCCAAGCAGTGAAGACAGAAGCAAAGAAGGCATTCAGCAACTTCGCCTTCTCTGCATCATCTGTCACCACAGCACCTGTCTCATTCAACAGTGGGCCCACATTTTCCCTGGTTCTCCTTTTGCCTCCTATATACTTAAAGAAAACCTTCCTATTGGCCTTGACATCCCTCACCAGGTTCAATTCCAAGGCTGCCTTGGTTTTCCTTGTTTTATCCCTGCATACCCTGACACGTGCCTTATACTCCTCCCAAGCCATCAGCCCCTTCTTCCACATATTGTAAACTTCCTTCTTCCACTTAAGCTTTTTCAGAAGCTCCCTGCTGAGCCATGCAGGTGTCCTGCTTCCCTTGTCTGATTTCTTGCTCTTAGGGATGCCACTGATCCTGAGCTTGGAGGAAGTGATACTTGAATATCAACCAGCGCTCTTGAGCCCCCCTATCCTCTAGAGCCCTCGCCCATGGGATTTCTCCAAAGAGTTTCTTGAAGAGATCAAAGTTAGCCCTCCTGAAGTCCAAGGTTGCAACCCTACTTGTTGTTTTATGCATACTGCACTTAATTCTGAACTCTGTCTTCTCACAATCGCCACAGTCAAGGCTGCCCCCAACCTTAATGTCTTCCACCAGTCCCTCTTTGTTTGTCAGTACTAGGTCCAGTAGTACACCTCTCCTTGTTGAGTCCTCCACCACCTGAGTCAAAAAGTTATCATCAACACACGGGAGGAACCTCCTGGACTGCACATGCCTAGTTGTGTAGCCTTCCCAACAGGTATCAGGGAAGTTGAAGTCCCCCATGAGAACCAAGGCCTGTGATTGTGAGGCGACTCTCAGCTGTCTGTAGAAGGTCTCATTAACTTCCCCATCCTGATCAGGTGGTCTGTAATAAACACCCACAACAGCATCTCTCCTATTAGCCTGCCCCTTAATCCTTACCCACAAGCTTGCAACTCACTCTTCATCTGCCCCCAGGGAGAGCCCGATATATTCCATTTGCTTTCTCACATGAAGAGCAACTCCGCCACCTTGCCTTGCTGGCCTATCTTTCCTAAAAAAAGATCATAGCTGTTCATGACAGTGTTCCAGTCATGTGAGCTGTCCTACCATGTCTCAGTAATTGCAATGAGATCGTGGCCTTGCGACTGCACACAGATGTCTAATTCTTATTGTTTGTTCCCCATGCTGTGTGCACTGGTGTATAAGCATTTCACAGAGGCAGTTGAGCGTGTAGTTTTTGCCTTTGAGTGGTGGTAGGCCTTCTGATTCTCAAAAATTCTAGCATGCTGCCCCACAAGTGCTGGGCCACTACACATGGGAGCCTCTCAAGCAAGCAAAGTTACACCCCCATCCCCCTTTGAATCTAGTTTAAAGCTCTCTTGATGAGCCCTGCTAAGAAGGTGATTCTACTTTTGGTTAGTAATTTTTCTGCAGAAGATACAGGAAGGCAACTTTTGTTTGTCATTAACAACCCTCGGCATCTTCATATTTTATTTTCCTGGCAGTCAGACGTATGAGCTGTTACTGAGGACAGAGTTGAGCTATAGGACACTGAATACACAGAAGACACAGCTCTGTCTCATTTTCTGTCACCGATACAGCTGTATGATTTGCTTTCCTAATGTTGACTTGGTGTCAGAGTTGGAGGAAAATTAATTGGCAGAGAACCAGCTCAGATAAGGTGGCAGCATGAGGAAGGACCACAAATACCTAGTAGCAATGTTTCTTGCTGTGTGTGTTGAGGAGGGATTTCCCATCCCTTGTTCAACATATCATAATGAGGGGAGTTCTGGGACATTAGACTTCTGCTGGAATCTCCTGGAGCCCAGGCAGTCCAAAATATATAAGATTATAGCCACATGATATGTGGCCAGAGGCATATCATTCTTTCTTTCAGATTTTACATTTTAAATTAGCAGAAATTAATCACTTCAGTATTGCAGGCAAGACATCAGTACAACTTTCTGCCACAAGAGAGCATTCACACTTAGAACACATTTTATTTATGAAAAGGTGCCTCATATAAATGGAAATTAAAACACCATCATTTTTGCTAGGTAGACTTTCTTTTGTTTCTGCAACTGCTTTCTTCCTGTCATGGTTAAGGAGAAATTTCTTCCCATAAACATTTTCCATAGTCTTTGCTAAAGAAGGTTTTCTTCACCTTTCTCTGAAGTACGGCTGGGCTGCTTGTCTTTGTTAGAAGATAGTACAGATCTCTGTGAATCACAGTGTATATCTCTCTATATATAACCCAGACGTTGCTGTGGTAATTTGTAAATCGAACTGTCAAACGTATTCTACACTAAGACTGTTTGGAATAGGTAGGCTGTCATGTGGGTGCTTGGCTGTGGAGTGATATTAGTCACACCACACTGTCCCAGACCTCTGAATTTTTTTTTGTTTTCCAGACACAATTCACAGGTTTGTTTTTTCATCTGTAGTCTCATAAGTGGCATCTTTCCCTGCCTTCTTCATGTGCTGCAGCATTCTTGGGACACTCATGTTGATAAGATCTTCTGTTTACATTTCTATTGACTGTAGAACAAAATTTTTAATAAAATGAATTTGCTCCAAAGAAGCCAAAGTCAGTAGACAGTCACAGCATGATGCAAAGTCAATTTGTTCACTCAGTCTTTTCAATGAATTGGATTTGAGATGGTGCCTTTTATGTTTTTATTGGAAACTAAATGCTCTCCTCACAGCAAATGCACTCGTATCTCCCAACACGTCCCCTTTACTCTTGGGTACTGCATTATTCTGTCTTCCCAGCTTGCACTGTGGATACCTTGTGTTACCTGTTGCCCAGGATTTATCAGTACTGCCATCAGCGTTGATGCAGGGCGCTGTATGCCAGCAATGCCAGAGCTCATTGCTCCACTGGTTATTTTTCCCCACAGTCAAACATGCTTCTTTTTTTATGAACTACCCACTCTGGTTTGTTTTTTAAAGCCTAATCCCAAATCCATCAGAATCAACAGAAATTTGTTCCTGTTGTCTCAATTCATTTCAGGATATTTTGTGTGTATTTACAGAGGTGCTCACATTGCTTTTGAAAATTTGCTTTCTCCTTGGTGACTGTAGTATATAAATAACAACTTATTGTTCATTTATGTCTTTATTTTCCTAAGCTTACATATGAGGAAAATTAGATGAGTCTTCATGCAACACAGTGCTTAAATATACCCATTGCTGGGTTGTATTTCAAACAACGGAATTTGCTTTACTCCTTTTCACTCTTGCTGTCTGTCTCCAGCCTTCTCCATTCTCGTTTACCATATCATCATTTTACACGAAAGGAAGATTTCTTTAGCACTGGGCTCATAAAAATAACAGATAATGCAATGAATGAATATCTCTGAGAGCCAATTTTTCCCAGCTAAGCTTTAATGCAAGTTCAGGCTACCTAGAGTGAGCTGTGATAGAAGACAAAAATGAGACTTCAGGCAGCTTTCTAAAGAATGAAAATCGTTCCTCTCTTGCTCTATTGTTGTTGCACAGGGCCAGCAGGTTAATGGCAGAAGAGCTTTATACCACATAGAATTCTCTGGCTGCAGAGCACAGAGAGCCACATGACTGGTGATGTAGCCTATGGATTTGTGTGCTGGTGTTAAGTATCCACAGGTGCGCTGCTCAGCGGCAGAGACTAGCAGCAGTTGTTGGTACCAGATACGCCATAATGGAATATGACAGTATTCTGTCTCCAGCAATGGCTGTGGCCAGATGTGTATTTGCTTGGCTGTTTTTGAGAGGAGTTTTGGTTGATTTAATATTTTTTTTTAATTTATAAAACTGGATTACATTTTAATAATAATATTAATCAAGCCCACTGCAGCTTTCTAATTGATTTTTGTATTAGATCTGAGCAATTTGGTTTTAGCTTTTGCTACAGTGGTAAGAAAATCATAACTATTACCAACTGCCAAGAAGATATCTATGTCTCGGTGCAGAATTAATTCGATTTATTCCTACTTACTCAATGCCTTTCAGAAAGGAGGTCTCATTGCCGGTGACTCTTCATGTACAGACACTATTTGACTATGAATTGCAAGCCCAGCCAATGCCATTTTGATTTTACTCTTATCTTTCATTTCAGGGAACATTCCCACAATCTTTACCCCTCCCCCCACACAGTCAGACACTCTGAGGCACAGTGTCAATCATTAGACACAAAAATATTTCAGTTATTTTAAAGCTAGAGTATTTGTCACAGGCTCAAAAGATAGAGATCTAATGACTTACCGGGGGCTTTGCTTATAAACACACACACATATGCTATTCTCAGAGCTTGGTATTATTATTATTTTTTTCTTATTCTTTTCATTCTCACACTTAAAACAGAAACACATTTTCTCCTAGAAAATGCTGACAGCGTGTCTTGGTATCTCAAGGCAGAAAGGTTGCTTTCCCCCAGGCAGTATGCTGGCAACTTTCACATGGACACACATGACTGAGCTGCCTATGGGCACCCTTGCTTTCATTGTTTCCATAATTCAATAAGTTTAAAAACAGCCATGCTAACAAACATTAGAAAGAGGAGCGGGAAGTGAAAGTCTATGGGATTGAACTTCAGAAATGTAGTACAGGTAGAAGAAGAATGTGTTCAGTGTAGAAATATGGGAGGGATTTGTTATGCAAAAATAAGACCTCATCTGAAGCTGAAAAGTTACTACATGCAGTCAAAGTGAAAAGCAGTGCTTAAAACAATAAAGCAGAGATTTTTCTAACACTCTTTAACATGCAGTTTGTAAGTAAATCTTTAATAAATTACATATTATCACAAATAATTCACTGGTTACTACCTTTTGCTGCATCTTATTAATCCATTCTGTACACATGCGAAAGCACTCCTGAGTGAGCTACAGCAAGGATTTAAAGATATGTTCTGAGTCTACAATATTTAGCAAAACTTTCTTGGTCTCTTAATCAAGTTTGAATTACAGTAAAAACACAATTAAAAGAATGCCTTTCCAAGCTGCCAAAGGTAAAATTCCGGAGATATTGTGCACATTAAGTGAAATGGTAAATCTCCCATACTCATGATAAACAAGAATTTTGCCCTTGTATATCTGCAGGAGGAAAAAACAATAATATATATGGTAGAAATAATTTTACTTGGGTTCCTGACTGCATTTTTATTACTAACTATAATCTTCTGAGAATTAGATCAGATTATATTTAAGAAGTGCAGATTTTTAAGAGCAAGCCAGAGTCCTGTGAGATAAAAGTTATACAGGCACAGCTCAGTGCGATTCTTTAACCACTTAATGAACTGATACGGGACAACAAAATGATGAACTGAGACATGGAGAAGTTACTCCCTTTTCAGTATTGGACAAGAAATTGTATCAAACCTTGAGCTAATTCTGAAATATGATTACTAGTACAGCATGCTAGGGAAAGCCATATAGAAGAAAGGTATGATGCTCCCTCTCACCATATAGTTGGTGAAAGAGCAAAGGACATGAAGATCTGTAGGAGCTGTGAATTTCCACATGCATTTTTACCTCTGCAAGACTATTTCTTTCAAGGTCTTTTGAATGCACATATACTGTGTATAGTGTAGATGACTTGCATTTGAACAGGTATGTATCCAACTTTCTGTGTCAGTGTTGTTTTTCTCTTGCACATATATATGACGATACGACAGAACTACATCATGGTGCAACTGCAAAATTTGAGCCCATCTTGAAAGCTGTGGCTGATGATTTATTTCATTACAAGAGGAGTTGCTCTCTTCTTTTGTTGTTTGATGGTACAGAACATGACACTAAGGCTTGACAGCCTCTAAGAGAATTTTGTTCATCCACAGAGAAGCTGAAATATCACCTGTGACTGTGGAATGTATTTTTCCAGCATTTTTGTTATGCATAGTTCTTGTTAATGCCTTGGAAAATGCTAGTGGAAAAGATCTTGTACGATGCTTTAGAACTAGCTTATCAGACAGATTCATTACAAATTGCTGCATTTGGTGAAGTAACATGAAAAACTGCTGCATGGAATAATCAGTAGTACTGTTTCACCAGGCATTCTGGACACATTATGAAAAGCACTGGTTCAATTGTTTGCATTCTACTATACTGGATGAGCTTCCTGCAGTATGTTTCATAAAAACTTTCATTAGAAAATTAAATCTGCTATTAAACCCTAGACCAAGAGTGCAAACAAGGTGTTTGGGGTTTTTATTCATTATGTAGTGATTAAAAACTTTGCAAATATTTCAAACCTTCTACATCTGTGCTCTCTCACCATGGCGATGCTGGGCAGGACTTATTACTGATGATACTAGCCTTCATAAGAAGAATATGAATATCTTAGATGCAGCAAATCATTAAGGGTCTTTTCCAACCTAAATGATTCTATGATTCTGTGATTATTTCCAGCGGTGTACTGACATTATATGATTACAGTTTCATGGAGGTTTTCTTCACTAGTGTGGAAAGAAAAAAAAAGCTTAATCAAGAATTAAGGTGATCTAGCACATCTGGTTTTAAATGTATCCACAGAAGATAGTAATTTATGGAAAATAGAATTAGGATAGTACACTGTACACTGCCATATATCAGCTGAAAAAACAATGCTGGTCTTACTGTATCTTAGAATGCCAGTTGAAAACAGGTCAGATACGAAGTACCAAGCACTAATTATGGTGTGTAAACCTGGAATCAACGTCTCATTTTTCTAGTGCAATAGCTCATCTTACTAGGAGAAGCTTTCAGTTGTTAGATGAGCTCAAAATGTAACATTTACACTCTGACTTTGCTCTGCACTGGTATCAGATGTGTGCATATTAGATGTTTTTGGTGTGTTTGCTTCTCACTTGGCACAGAATCTATCTAGTCATATACAGCCCTTATATATTACTAATATACTGTAGTATAACACCAGCAAAGCACGAGGCAATATTCTGTCTAATTGTTTTGATCAAACATGACATAGACTTTGTACTCGCGCTAGACACATATTTCTGTAAGTTATAGCTTTCACAGTGCTTGCTTTCATTTTTTTGTAATCCTGTCTGTTTCAGACCCTGAAGAATGCAGCACAACCGTTTCAGTTTTCAACCTGTCAAGACTTTGCACAAATGATTTGTCAAGAAAAAGTCTAATTATGTCTGGCTTAAGGCTTCCATGTTAAACAGGAACAATTGCGGTGACTGTGAAAGAACCGCCTCCTGGCACTTGAGCAAAATGTGAAAGCAGCATGATTGTCCTGCCTTGTTTCTTTCCATCAACACCCTGTGGTCAGAAAAAGAAACCACCAAATACTTCACTTCCATTTCTATCAGTTTCTTGTGACTGGCAGCACCTTGGCATTTGCCTTGTACTGTATGTGAGTCATACTGCTAAGGCAACAAGAGAGCCTGTTGAATACAAAGTCTGAAACTAAGCAGACATCAAGCCAAGAGCTGCTACAGCAGCAATCAAGCAGATTAGCTTAAGTAATTCTGATGAGCATATTAAAGCTCAAAATGAATGAGAATGGTTGGAGGAAAAACATAAATCAGGCCAAGTGTAAGTGACCTGGTGCTGTAAAACACTATATAATATACCTGTGGCTATTTTTTCAACATTCTGACATATCAGCAATGGCTTATCTTACTTTATTTGTCTGTTTAAAAAATATTACTTATCTTTCCTTTCCAACAGACTCTGCGAACAGCAACAAAACTTGTATTCTTTATTGAGGATCTGATCCACATGATCTTTCAGTGGTTTCATCACCAGTATCAGTGGGAGACTTCCAGAGCCACTGTGGCTGGGTGTTTTGAAGTAAAATCCTGTAAAAACAGTACTGATACACAGCAAGCAAGGAAATGCATGGCAAAAACAACAGAGCACAAACAGATCGCTCCTATGGAAATTTGGCCTACATTCAAAAAATGACTACAGCCTTGGGTGCCTTCATTTTACGGTGCCCATCTCAAGAAAAATCAAAATGTCTGCTGAGTTTTTAGAAAGGACTGATCAGCTACACCCTGAAAACTGTTTTTAAAGTCTTTAAGACGTCCCTAATCCAGCAAGACCACAAACATCGGTGGAAACTATCCTGTCCAGAGACAATGTTTGCCACAAATGAAATGCTAACAAAATCTAGAATCTCACTTTGCCACCTGCCTCATGAAAGTGCCCTGACATAGCACGAGCTGCAAAGTTCAAAGCTCTTAGGCAGACACAGTTTATTTCCTACTCCTCTGCTGGCCACGAGTTCCCACTAGACTGTAACTGGACAGGGCCTAGGAGAAGAGTGAAGGTCTTATTGGCATTCCTTTATCTCCTAGGAAAATATATGCTGACAGCTAGGAAGATGAATTCTCCCCATTTTATTACTAGAAACTGACTTTATCATGGGCCACTGGAGAAAAGCAGGGAGATACCAAAATAGTGGAGAAAAAAATGTGGTGTTCTCAATTTTGAAAAGGAAATAAAATTAACTGATCATTCTATAAGAGCTAGAGCATCATAAAAACAGGTTCTTAAATTGAAATTTCACAACCTTAAATTTCAGAGTGGTGGCAGGAACCTCTGTAGAATGGGAGATTCACAGAGGCATGATGCTCACCTCACATTGTGCAAGGTAGTAGCTCCTGCATTTATGGGAAATCTTCTGGAGTCGGGTGTTGTATCTTCTTGCATAGACATGATATCACTGATCTATACCATAGGCCATTCATGATTAGCATTAACTTACTGAAATTTCCTCAAGGGGTCTCAAGGAGGACCTGTGGAATGAGTAGCTAACAAGTGACATTTAGACAAGGTGTCACCAATCAGTAATGATATCAGTACTTGGCTTCTGCATGATCTGAGCAGAACAATGAGACGAATCGCGATTAAAAATCTAATAAAGGTCTGTGTTAGTCTTTTCGACATCACAAGCTGACACCTAGTACAGACACATAGATTTCCATACATCCAAGTATATTGGCCAGGATATTTAGAAACAACCTTTATCACTGCAGCATTCTGGTGTGCTCCCTCAGAACAACCAACAGATTTGTTTGCGTCTCGCCGATATGGTCCTGTGTGTTTCTGCTGCTAGGTATCAGCTTATATACTACGGCGACTGTGAATTATCACCTTATTCGCCTAATTAGAACACGGGACAGAGTTTTCCCCTTGGTGGTTCAAATCATTCTATGTGCAAAATGGATTTGAAGGTGGTGGCTTAGGTTCTGCTTTAGGGGATTGAGGTACTGGGTATGGAGGGACCTGAGTTATTGTCTGAAGGTTGATCTGGTGGGTGTACTCGCAGTGCTCAGTCGGAGCTCTCCTGCAAGCAATATGGATTCAGATACATTAAGTTCAATCCCTTGCTTAGTTTTCAACAAGAACTATTTCCAGTGTTTCTTTTAGGAATCAATGTGTAGTCAAGAAGGGTATTGCCTTATAGTGTACAAACAAGTCCACATTTCAAAGTCCACATTTGCTGTGCAAAGCCCACACTGAGACTCCATACAGCGCACTTAGTGGATTGTGCTTTCACACACTGATGTGCTACCCACTAACTTCCCCATGCAACAAAGCCCTTAGGGCGGGACTAGAGATAATCATGCCGGCGTTAGACCTACAGTGACATCCGAGGATGTTACATACAGATTAGCATAGTGAAGATAAAGAGCCTGTGGTAGTGGCTCAGGAGGCTGCTGGCTTCTTGGAGAAAAAAGCAAAGTCAAAGATTAATGTCTTCAGTGCTCATCTAGAGAGGGAAGGAAGGGTCAACAACCATACAGGTATCACATAAAGTTATTCTGTGCTCTTTGACACTTTGGCCAGGAACACATGGAAGGATAATAAGGAACCTTTTCTCTGTCTTCTGCAAAGGAAACTTGAAGCCACTGAGATCACAGAAGTGAAATACTATACCTGGTTAAAATGGATGAGCCACATGACTGCTGAAACAAATGCATGTACCTTATTCAAGTAACAGTATTTGACAGAATACCAAGACTTTAGTGTATCAGGAAATGTTTTTCTGGCTCTCGTTCACTTTCTAAATTGCAATTAGTATTGTGACTCTTAACAGAAAAAGAATTCTTCAATTTCCAGATAATTTTCAGCAAAAGCTATGTGAAAAAAGAAAGGTTCCTTGTTTCCTACCAAATCCACCATACGGTATCTAGTATTTTATCTACAAACTTTAGTGAAAAGTTTTATATTTTCAAGCACTGTATTTTATAAAGGCTGGACGTTTCTTCTCTGCAACTGCCTACATGACCATCACAAAAGCAGATTTACATGATTTTGCTTTTTTAATTTCTTTACTAGAAGATTTTTAAAAATGCTGCCTCCATTTTGGCCACCTAATTCAAATTAACTCGGGCCAGTACTGTGTCTTTAAGAAGAGCATGTAGATGCTCCCTATTAATTCTGATTGTTTGGATTGTCTCTTGATATGTTTGAATAAATAGGTGATATAAACAATGGCATTCCCAGGAAACAGGGCTTGCAGTTCTCAGAATCGAGTAACTGCCTCACTTAACCCAGTTCCTTGCCTCTTCCCTTTCTCCCTCTGTCCCCGTGTCTGGCAAAAGCGTCTGTCCTAGTTCAGGTCATAGTCATACAAGAGACTTTAGAGGTCTGTGTTAGTAATAGAAAAGACTGCTAGAGGATTCACCACCGCATAAAAGCTAAAACGAACAAGAGACAAATGTCACATGACATAAAGCCTGATAATTGCCTTATGGGAAGGAAGCCACAGCACACTGTTTCTCTCAAGTGGTTCTGGGGAGCATGGGAATTTGCATAGTGTGTCTTATAAAAGCAATGTTTATTATGAACCATGGTTTGGCTAATAGCAAAAGGAAGAGAAAAAGAGTTTCATATTTATTTGTACTTGTTTTGTTTTTAAAAATGAATCCTGATCTACGTCAAATTCCATGCTGCTTTTAATTTTTTTTCCCACTGCTGTATATGTTTGGGGCAGAAGGTTTGCATGCCTTTAGTGTATTATGGTGACTGTACAATGTCCAGTAAAGCTGATCACAATAAAAGAAACTTATTCCAAAACTCAAAAAAAGGTTTAAATATATATTTGACTACAGTATATTTCATGAACTTGTTCTTATACAAGAAAATGTTATTAAATACATATGGAGTTAACTTAAGAGAAATGGTATCTTAAGGGGTAAAAAAGAAAATGCTACGCTTGGTACTGTGAGTATCAATTATAATCTACACAGGAATCTCCTTTTATTATACACCTAAGTGCAACAAGAAAGCTTTGGAAATTCTGCTTGAATTCTTCATCTTGCAAGATTTATGGCCCAGTTTTAAATCCAGGTTGCTCAGAATCTTCACTTGCAAGCCCTATGAAACATATGTGTCATATATTACATATGGAACAAAATATGGTTTTGGTCCTGTCATTGCATGTTGGGATCCCCATCCTTGACTTAGTTATGTAAAATTTATAGAAACAGTGGAGTAAACAATAGCAAAAAAAGGCTCTTAACGGAAACGGGCACAACAAGTTTCAAAGCGCAGATGTTTATCTTGGAAATGTATCTATCTGAAAAAGTTCTTCTTAGCAACTGAAAAGATAAATGATCTTCCTTGAGAGTTTTCTACCCATTTATCATTTAGATAATATTGGTCACTTTTTTGAGTGAAACTGACTCATGAGCATATGGTACAGAGCCCTCAATTAAACAAGGAATTTAAGGACTTGCTGAGCTTTCAGGGTGTGAGTGAAGCAAAAGATAGAGGTGGTCTATTTGACAAAAACCACAATCAGATCATCCTTCTTTGTCCATGTGCATGATTACAGGCCATAAGCAGAGGAGGGTCTTTTAAGCTCTGAAGCCAGTCTTACAGATGCATCAATTACAGACCTGAGTTGCACACATAAGTGTTGGCTCTGAACTTTCACTCCCTATGCAATGTTTGTTCACAGGTAAAAACAGTCAATGGAGTTACTCCAGATTTATATCAGATAGCAGTTTTATTTAGATATGATTTATCTAGAATAATTTAAAATCTGTATTTGGTTCTGTTATTTAAAATTGTATTTATCAGAACAAGAGCTGGATGTATAATATTTTAAATATGCTACATTAGCTTCTTTAAAAATATATAATCATATTAACTGATAACTTGTCTTATTATTAAACCATTTCAAATCCAAACTGCCTATTGCTATAGTGCTTCACTTTTCTTTTTATGTTGTAAAACTACTGAAAGCAATATGATGTACATTCTTCAAGAACTCTCGGGAAGGGAAGGGAAGGGGAGAAAAAGAAAAAAGAATCCAGCATAAAAACCCTCTGCCTGGATGAGCAGTCCGGACTTGGTCTGTCGTTCCCTGTTTCAGGCCTGAAAGCTTACTGTCTTGCAGAAAATTGTGTGAAATGTCCAATATTCTTAACAACTGCAAGGCTTGAGATCATCATGGGTAGTCTGCAACTTTTTATAATAATCAAAAACACTGTCAGAGAACACAGTTACAGGACCCCAGTTGTGTACAGTATGTACAGGCTGGTCTATCACTGCCTTAGACAGAAGCTAGTTAAGAAGTAGGAGAACCTGGTGTGCCCAGGTGGATTCTTGATCACCGGTCTTTTCTTTCTTATCACTCAAGGTACAAAAGAAGATAGATATGGATGGAAAGACTTCAGACTGCCTTTCAGTAGTTTGCAATAAAATTATGCAGATGCCTCCCTCTAGGACCCTATGACCAAGAAAGCTTTGCCTCAAAAGTCTCTGTATTTCCCAAATATAGAGATTTTCCCTATCTATTGCCCTAAACCTGGCCTTGGCTAAGTGACTTATTTAAAAAAAAAAAAAAGCAAGATTGATGCATCTGGTAGTGCATTGATGACAAATTTATTCAAGTCTTAGAAATTCTAGGCTGCCGCTACCTGTTTCAAGTGATCCAATATCACTGGAGTAGCCTTGTCTACTGAAGCAGCAAGGGATGCAGACAACTGAGAAGCCTCTAATCTTAGCTAGAGATGGCTCAGCATAATTATATCTCACTTTCAGGCATAGCATGCTGACATGTAATTATAGCATTTTGATGGTGGGTTGCAATGATACAGAGTTTCAGACGGCAAAACACAACAGTGTCACAGATTTGTCCTTTGAAGAGTGGTAGGTCCTAAAAGCCCTGCAACTCTCAGCTGCAATTTTCCCATTGGTTTCGTTTCTGTGTTCAGGCTTGTGAGTTTTGCCTGAGGAATCACTAAAATAAAACTGAGTAACTACGTGAGGATTTGAATGTTTCTGTAATAATTACAGTTTGTATGACATAAGTTTACATGAAGCCTTGAGATGTTGTAAAGCAAAGTTTCAGCATGTTCCATCCAGGATAACAAAATCTATGAAAAGCCTTGTTAATATGCACCTCTCATTCGATGTTATAAAGCATTAAAGATTAACTCAAAATTATTTGCAAGGGAAGCCAAAGCAATTCAGGATCTAGAAACTAGTTTCTCCATATAACACTAACTGTGCATCTATATCTCAGACCTGTTGGTGTCTGACTGAAACAGGCTACAGGAACTCCTGTCTGCTAATAACCACGAAGAAACACTAATAATAATAAGACCAGTACAACTGTGAAATAAATTTTCCTGTTATTCAGAAATCAGAGAATAAAAAAATAAACATACCTATTTGAAGAACTCATTCAGGACAATAAAAACTTTTTCACTAAGTTATTCCATCAACTAAAGGTCATTACAGATTTTTAAAGTGAACTAAAAGGAATGTCATCTGTGACAACCAGAATGCAGTGATTGCCTACCTGCATAGACACTCCAGCTCTGAAGTCATATTAGATGGGTTTCAAGCTAATAAGGTAGTCAGTGTGGGATGTGAAGATCTATTACTGTTACTGCATATCACCATATGTTCCTCTCTAAATTCTGTAACAAAATATTCTGGTAGGTTTAGAGGTTGCCTACGTACACATTGATGTGTCTACATTCAGTCTCTTTTTCTGAAAGGTAGGATTTCATCTATTCTACTGATTATTCACTGTATCCAGTGATAGGACACGTGGGAATGGTTCAATGCTGTACAAGGGGAGGTTTAGACTGGACATTAGGAAACATTTCTTTACCAAGAGGGCGGTCAAACACTAGAACAAGTTTCCTAGAGAGGTGGTAGATGCCCCAAGCCTGTCAGTGTTTAAGAGGCATTTGGACAACGCCCTTAACAACATGCTTTAACTTTTGATCAGCCCTGAATTGGTCAGGCAGTTGGACTAGATGATCGTTCTAGGTCTCTTCCAACTGAAATAGTCCCTTCCCTTCCCTTCCCTTCCCTTCCCTTCCCTTCCCTTCCCTTCCCTTCCCTTCCCTTCCCTTCCCTTCCCTTCCCTTCCCTTCCCTTCCCTTCCCTTCCCTTCCCTTCCCTTCCCTTCCCTTCCCTTCCCTTCCCTTCCCGTCCCTTCCCTTCCCTTCCCTTCCCTTCCCTTCCCTTCCCTTCCCTTCCCTTCCCTTCCCTTCCCTTCCCTTCCCTTCCCTTCCCTTCCCTCCTCTCCTCTCCTCTCCTCTCCTCTCCTCTCCTCTCCTCTCCTCTCCTCTCCTCTCCTCTCCTCTCCTCTCCTCTCCAGGTCTCTCCGTTTAAAAATCCAGTACAGAATCACATTTTTAAGACATATGAGGCTACATGATGATAGCCATGCTTTTCAGGGACTGTCCCACCTCCATGAAGTGCGATGCAACCCAGGTTCTCTAATGTTGTTCAGAAGAAAGGCTGAAAGTTATTTGTGGGATTAAGTGAAAGCTTTGGTCATTCTGGACTTTTGGACTTGGAAACACACCTTCATTCACCAGGACACTGACTGATTTTGTACAAACTAATGGTGTATCATTCAGTGTAATACCTGCTTTCAGTAGAAAGGATAATTTAATAAGCTTTTAGACAAAGGAGTTCCACTGGATATTAGTTTCATCCTATCTCTGGTTCCCAGACCTGGTCTTAGCAGTCATTTGTTCATAGTGTAGCAAATACTTCAACAGGTCAAACTAGGTCAAAAACAGCCCTTGAGCAACAATCCTTGAGTGCTGGAGATGTATAAGGCTCCTTTTTTAATTACTCCTCCTTTTTTCATTACTTATGAGCATCTTCAGTGCCAGGATGCTGTATATCTCTTTGGCACTAGGTCTAGTCCCACTGGTATCCACACTGCCTGCAGAGTGCTTTGCACCTGGATTCTGCTTCTGTGTGAAACAGATACTTCATCTGCTGGAACAACTCAGCTATTGACAAACAGACCATCTTCTCTGTGGTCAAAATTGTATGCATAGTATGGACGTGGTCAGCACTGTGTTTGGTACTCCAAGAGGTTTAGACCTTTTCAGATGAGATGGGAATGAGATGCACACTGGAAGAACACTTGCTGTCAGGTGCAAAGATGAGATAACTCTTGTCTCAGAGAGTGTTCCTGACTGTCTACAGTCTGAACACAGCTTGTTTGCCTTGATGGATTCAGATTGAGTTGACTATGGATGTGACAGTCTACATTGCTTGACCTAGGAATTAAATGGAGCTGAATGGCAGAGTTTCCAGAGAGACCGTAAGGAAAAGACTCAATTTGTTGCAGATCTCATCAAAACAGCACTATTAGCTTTAGAACGATAACTGCATCTGAAATCTGCAAGTTCTCCTTGAATCTAAATCTTGCTCCTGTTTTCAAGACCAGTTCAAATCGTGGGGAGTGGTTTACTATCAACATTTTTCCTCAGAACCAACTGATGCAACAGACTGTTTCATTGTCTACATCTTTCTATTGTCCTCAACCACAGAATTAATGCAGAGAAGAAATTCTTAGCTAGCATTATCAAAAATCATGCAAAACCCACATTTTTTTTTGTTTATGTATATGCATAACATACACTTGGACAAGAGGACTGGGATGGAACTGGGACCTAATTATTTGATAATGTTATTTTTGGAGAAAAATTCTTTTAGCTTTTATGGCCATGAAATAGTGTTTGACATCTATAAATTCTTGATTTGCAGTGTTAAGGATGTACCAAAATGTTGTTGTTTGATATAAACTTTGTAAAGGAATGAAAAGATCAAAATAATAATCCTGCAAAGTATATGCTCCTGAGAAATGTGACATGGCAGCAAGCAAATAATAAAAAAAAATTCAGAAACTGGAATTATATTTGAGTTATCCACATTTGAGCCACACTAAATTTATATATACCTTATAAATATATAAAGCACAGGTTTTCCCAAAATTGTCCTGGTTCCATGTTAACATTTTTCAGTGTAGATTAATGCATTTATACAAAAAAGTATCACACTTGATTAGCCCTGAAGCAAATAACTGAAAAAGTAGGTGATAGTTTTGGAAAGAAGTGCCAGCAAATTAGTACGTTAGTATTATATATTGTAACAGCTTTCCTTCTGATACATTGCTTAAAGCCCTTGTCCTAAAGATCTGCTTTATCTCATTTGAATTTCTGGACCTTCAAAAAGGTGCAGCAGATTTTCCACAAACCACTGACTGCAGAAGCAGGATGTAAGTGCAATCCACTAAACCTCTTCTACTTTACTATTTTCTCAACTTTCTTACTACTAATTTAGATAAGAATCTGAATATAATCCTTTGATATGTTTTAAAGATGAAAGTATAAAATTAAAGTTAAACTCTTAATTGTGCTTCCCTGCTAGAGTCATTCTCTGCCATATAGTCTCAGAAGTACATACTCAACACATTCCTCTGTGGCATCTGATGTGAGCTAGCCCTGAACTGTACTTACAGTAACTAAAGAACAATACGTTATGATAGGGATATACAATAACGTCATATGTATATGATAACGAAGATCATCTTCTGCATCACTCAAACTATTTTTCCAGTGTAACCAGAACATGATTTCATCACCTCCAAGTAGCTCAAATCATCAAAGTGCAGTTGATCACTTAAGCTTCTGGAGCACACCCTATTTTCTTCTTGAATTGATGAGTAGCTGAAAGGTTAAATTGTCATTGGGTAATGGACAGCTGTTACAGAAAGGACTTGTGGCAATTCTAGTAACATTACTGTGCTCATTACATTATTGCATAGATTTTGACTGAAATTCACTCAGGGACCCCATAGAGATCTGCAAGAATAACATCTTTCAGAGTCCTCCTTGGGACAAGTGCTGATGTTATTTTCATCACCGTAATTGTGTAATTATGTTTCTCTGGTGAATGTGGTGATGCGTGCATCCTTGAAGGATGTCAGACATACCTGCTAGCCCAGAAGCATGTGCAGCGTAACATTTCCTTTCCTAGAGCCTAGTTCCCAACACACTTGTGACTGAGGGGAAAGAACATGAGCAGATTTAAATGTGCAGTTAACTCCAGTAACTTCAAAGGAATCAAAGCCAATTTATACAAACTAAATCTCTGTTTCCACCATTGCCAGAATATATCAACCAACTGAGTTCTTCTTGGGTAGCCAAAGTGTCCTCCGTTGGTTTTGATCTAAAGAAATACTGCTGTTTCCCTGGTCTCTTCACCTTTCTTCAAGTAGAATAATTTCTTCCTTATTACGGTGAATAGCCTCAGATTTATATGTTATCTTAACTCTCTTCTAAGTATTTTCTAAATCTCACGTTCCTTGGGCATTACTTTTTATGTTAAATGTATTTCTGCCATCCTATTAGAGCACATAACTGTGCCGATCCAGGGAAGGACTGTCTTTACAGCAGAAAACAAGGAGATTTCCATTTCAATATATATGAATTTAATAGTATTGGTCCTTCTAACATGACAGTTTTGGTTCTCCGAAGCTGACCTGTGGAGATTCAGAGCCTTGAGGTGCTGAAAAAGCATATTTATTATTGTGTATCTTTATGGCAATACAACAGATTCCCTTATCTACACCCATCCTTCTGTGTAAGTAGGTGAGAAAGGCAGGCACTGTGCTTACACATCCTTTCTTCCTCCATCAGGGTACAACAAGTTACAATGAGAGCCAAGATAATACTGTCCCTGAGCAATTAATTTTCAAAAAGATACAATTAGAAAGGCATATTCTGGTTTGTATACTTGCTCGCCAGGACCCCAACTTCCTTACGTATGTGTCAGGCAGAACCTACGTTCTATATTTGCTTTCTCTCTGCAGGGCAACATCCTGTCTACTTTTCTTTTTCCGTAATAGTTTAGCCCTTTGGTATCAACAACTTATGACAACATAAGAAGAAAAGAAAAGCTGATTTCTGCACAAGGCAAGCTTAGCTACGATCTCCTCACCTTTGTGTGGATGTCCCTGAAGACTGCTCAATATTTGAGATATAGATGTTGAAAGGAGGTTTCTCAGCACAGTGCATGTAATCCAGTGTTTTTCAATCCGTGTTTTTCCTTGTCTTCTGTACTTTTATTTCTCTCTCCTGGACATTTCAACTCACTGCTTTTCTATCACGTTAAATCTTTCAAACTAGAGGGAGGGAGAAAAAAAGAAAAAAGCAGTTTAAATGCATATGGGAGTTTACAGAAATAAAGGTCAAATCAATGACAATTTTTATGTTAATTCATTCTTACAGTTCTTAGGTTCTATCTTACTTACCTTTTTTGGACGACAAAAGAATTGCATATAGCCCATTTCTGAATATTAAGGAGAAAGTGGTGCTGAGCAGCAACATAGAACACCAGTTTGCAAAAGATTTCTTTGGACCACCTTTCCCTTTTTTACATATTGGGTTCAAATTCTCCTGCTTTTGCTTTCTTCCAGTAATATTGTGTCTTATGAGCGTGTTTGCTGTATCGTACAGAAGCAATCATTTCAATCTTTTTCATACTTAGTCGTTGTCTGTTTCATATGCTTTGAATTTCTGCACCATTTTGTCTGTCATTCTTTGTTGTAATTATCATGACATTTTTCTGAGGCTGGTTTGGTCTTCTAGAAAGATAACCTTATTGTTTTGCTTATCAGGAAAATAGGTGTTTAAGGAGTTTCTTTTTTTAAGAGCTGGGATCATACATCTATCATTATTTCTTGAAATCACCTTCTTGTTAATGGAGAGAAGTCCTAGCTTTGCCATCACTGACAGTTGACCCACAATTTGCAGACTGACTGCATCCCTGAGCTGGTACACATCATACTAGTTCTGGTCAGAATACTTTTGGGATTTCTTCTATCATCAGTTCATGCGAATTGTGCCATTGTTTGAATGTAACTTATTTTCCTGTTGGCACCTAGGAATCATTTGTGCACTGTCCAAGTCCTCACCCCTGGGTTATCTGCTATTTATAGAAGGCTGTGTTCATACAAACAGTGAGCTATATCGTTAGGCTGAGTTACTGGAGAGACTTTTCACTGTCATGCTAATTCAATTAAATTCCCCAAACTATTTTGAGTGTAATAGTTTTCACATAATGCCAACTGAAATAGGGCATAATGGTAATATAGGAGGAATTTGTGACCCTAGGAAGAATTTGACAAAGAGTGGTAACACCTTTAGTGAGGGATATAAGGATGGCAAAAGTGCAGAACCAGGTCCCAAAGAAGGATTAAAAACGTGAGAATGTGGTATGAGAATAATAAAAATGCTATTGTGGTAGTAGCAATGTAGCAGAGACAAGAAACAAACTAGTTACCTTTTTGCTTTCTAATAGTCATATTATATTTCCTAGTGCATCTGAAGCCCTCTAGCATCCTTCCAAAATTTCAAGTTCTTTACTTTGCTACCTTGATATCTCTCAAGCCCTGCAAAGCCTTTGGGCATCCTTGCAATTCCTCCCTTGCTCAAATAGTTGTGGTGCATTTGAAGATTCTTAAAAGATCTCAGACTTTGGCAACAGATTTCCTCTTTCAAAAGTAATCCCATCATTTCAGGTGATCATTTTGCTTTCTTCTTTCCCCCTCTTTCTACCTCTGCATGCACACAGTACCCAGTAAAAAAAAAAAAAAAAAGCAGGAGTCAGTCCTTCAACATTAAGACATTGCTTTGAAAAAGAAGCCAGACGTGCCTGTTTGAAGACAAAGCAATGAACATCTGCTATACTTTCGAGGACACTGGATCTGTAGACCTATATTTTATCCAATTAGCATCAAAGAACTTGAGAACATATTATTTTGCTTTCATACAAAAAAATGAAGACAAATTTCTGAGAGCAGTTCAATCTTTCCCACCTACATTTAATTGCCCGAAACATTTAACAAGTACCAAGCCTGTAGGCAGGAGCACTGTGCTTAGTATTTTCTTCTTTGCTCCTCAAGATAAAGGCCAAGCTCTGCACTTTTGAAAGGCAAACGAAAGAAATGGAAATACCTTCCCTTTCCAAAGATCTGCAGGTTTTAAAGGATACTGGGATAAAAAAAATCCTCAAAGCTGTCTGCATGGTGGCTAAACAAGATTAGGTAAAACACATCCTCTCCAATGCACACACAGAATATAAAACATCTTAATCCCTCTCCAGTATGGTACCATTAGCAGTTACTATGCAGAAGAAACTCGCATACAGTAAGCAGGCCAGCAAATACGTCCCCCTTGCTCAGACTTTGTACCCTAAATCTGTGCTGCTGGACTCCTAAAGGAACTGTACAAAACCACTGGTAGCAGAATTACAGAAGGAAAGATAGTTTTACTCTTTATTCTGCTAAAATGAAAATACTTCAGTGGCTTCAACTGATAGATGACTGTTATTAAAAGATTGATTTCAACAAAGATTGAGTATCTCCATCATATAAAAGTGAAAGATTTCTCTTTTTACCAGCCTAACTACAGTAACAAGTTTTAAAAAAATCCCAAAGCCCCACGATGATGTAACCACTAAAGCTTTTGTGAGCTGACGGAACCTGGCCAAGCCTCTTCCCAAATATGCCTGTCTCCCTATCAGTTGAATTAACAGAGAGCTAAATCCCTTCACTGCAAGCTACCGCTGTTAGTTCCCAGTGAGTACATCATTTACATGTATCACCCTGCTCTTTCTTTTATTGTGTTCTTGTTTTGCTTCACTGTTTCCCTTAATTTGAAATGCCAGTTTCCCTTGCTGTACATTTGGAGGTATTTGGTAGCAGGACAGAAAAGGCTTGTTATTGAAGCTGAATTAACCTAACAAAGAGAGAGGAAAAAAAATCAGAGCCGCACACAGACCCCTTAAACTTCAGCCACAGTTTCAATACTTAAACAGCATAAGCTTGATACGAACATAATGTTTCTTTAATTCATGTTTCTTTTTCCTTCTATGCACATCATACATCTGTATTTAAGGAATGGATATGTTTGATATATCCAGTTATAACAAAGGTAGAAAGCATGCTATATATAAAGAAATATTAAATCACAGCTAATTCTGGTTTCTTATTTGTAACGATAAATTAGTTCTTTTGTACCTGAAAAGACTGTTATTATCAGTGCAAGGACGTGTCTACAGTACTTCAAGTGCAAAGCTCAAATTGTACAGATTCGGCATATACAGTACAGTATTTGTTTCTTCAAAACCCACTGGGATTTCAAGTCACCAAGCATTTATTATGCTGAAACAGTCTTTTAAAATGGATTATTTTGAAAGCTTACAAGGAAGAGCTCCTCCATCTCTATTAGCAAGCTGTGGACTGGTTCCCTTTGTAAGAAGCTGCAGGGGATGGAAATACTTGGCATCACATTGCACTTTGCTCAGGAAAATGTTCAATATCCTAGTACAAAATACAATAAGAAAGCTGTTTACCATGGTGTCTATCACAATATCTGTTCAGAACCGGCAAAAAACCAAGGGTCTTACAACAGAGATAACAAAATAGCCAGGAAGACAAAAATCTACTCAACACTTGATTTAGAGAATTTCTGTGGGAATCTGTGGTTCAGGCTTGAGGGTACAATGCTTCTTGTTTAACATAGTTAATGTCCATTGACTATGCCCTGCACCACTACAGTTACACACATATTGTACGCAGAAATGGGACACAAACACTGTGGATTACCACCTATGGTTTTATTAACAGAAGGATAGATGAGGGGAGAAATATAATAAAGGCTTATGCTAGCCCAAATGAATGGACTTTTTAACAGCAGTGGGGGAAAATAAGAAGGATTGTCATTGTAAGGTGTTATAGAAACTTAATGTATTCTAGAAATAGGAAGGTGGCAATTTTCATTACAGATCAATTTTGTTCTCTCAAGATTAAAAATCAAAAGGAAGCAAATCTCTTAAATCGCCTCATAAACCAAGCTCTTTTTAAGGCTGATCTGAGACACACCATCTCCAACTCAGCAATGTAAGGAAACATCCAACAGACCCCCAGGTACTCTCATGTATTGCCCTACGTTTAGAATTCTGACTGTAGTACACAATGTTTTGCAGTGAAATCAAGTGAAAAGCAAATTATTTCAGGTTCAAATAAAATTAAAAAAAAAAACCAGTATCACTTGTTAGGATTGCATCAAAAGACCTCAAAAAATGCCTATTTGATTTTTTATATCCTGAAACAATAAATGAGATGGGAACTAATGCTGAACCTTAACAATGGATCTTTGAATACATATTTTTAACTATTTCTGTATAGTTGGATTTTTCTCCTAGAGGAGTTAGCGTTATCTTTCAAAAGTTCCAGGAATTCCAGCATAATAAAGCAATATCTTTTAGAGGTTTGAGAGAGTTCAGGATTCCTCCTACGGAAAAACTGTCTCTGGAGTCATAGTCTATACTGTGTTTTTCAGTCTTATCAAAATTAAGTTGAACTAATCACTTTTAAGAACTATTTGAATATGTAAAGCTGTGGTATCTCTCCCTTAAAGAGAAGCTTTATTCTGTGCTCAGTGCTTGATGTCTCTGGGTCCATCACATAATTTCTGAAGCCTTCACTATTTTGGCATTCAAGATGAAATATTTTCTCAGAAAAATAATGCTTGTCTTCCACCTTCCCTAATGTAGAGTACTAGAAGTAATATTCAATGGCTACAGTGCCTTACACCAGCTGAGGTGGTAAGCATTCTCATATTAGAAGTCAGAGGGAAGGGATGTAATTCTGAGGATCTTGTGTATCTCTGCATAAACAATGGTATGTTAGTGGGGCATTTTTTTTTCATGGTGGTGTTCTGAATAGATGAGACATCACAACTGACATAAATGAGTAGTTTGAGAGCTGGCTTATTCAAACTGTTTGGTATGACCAGTGAAGGCAGAAGGCAAGAATGTACTGAAATATTTTTTGATTGAGTGAGCCATTAGTAATGTGAGTCAGTATAATAAAAATACTTTCAAATAGTAATTTCATTTCTGTCATAAGCAGTTCATTACAGAAGCTTTTCTCCTTCTCCTTCTCCCTACTAACTTGTTTTATTCTCAGTTTTCAGTCTAAGGCTTTGAAGCCATTGTAACAGCTTTGGATTCGAATTCTCTGAAGACGTCTACTACATGGAGGGTGTAACATTAGAAAAGACAAATTCTTATAAAGGTGCAATTCTTTGACACAAAAAGGACTTTGCTGTGAATGTTTAAAATACATTACCTTAAATGTGGTGGGTTTTTTTAAAAAAATATATAATGCATAAAACAATGAATTGTAAGAGTAAAAAAGTATGTAACCCAGAGTTGGCCACTGTCTAGTGCTAGAAAATGCTACAATATCCTTTTAATGATATTCTTTCAGAGAGATATGCTAATTTTTAAAAATTAGTTAAACAAGTAATCAGTTGTAGGAGTGCATGAGAGTTGTGCCTTTCCAAAATACAAATTCCAATCTTAAAATCCCTACTTTTTCTTTTTTTTCTGGTTGTTTTCAGGGAAAATGTGGTATGTAGTAGTTAATCTAGATCGATAAATTACAATGAAGCATTAAAACAGAATGTAATTTTGACCAAGAGTGCAAAACTTTGATTAATTTTGACTGTTTTTTATAAAATCTTTTATTGTGAGCCCAAATTTTGCCTGGGGTGAATGGGCATCACTGACAGCAAAATTTAGGAAATAAACTTATTTATTCATCTTTCTTAACAAGAGGATTCCATGTCTTGCTTTCTGTCTCCGAGGATTTTCTGGCCTGCAGGGTAAGAACAGCTTTGTCGATACCATTTGATCAAGACCAGGTATTTAAAGTCTTTAACCTCTTTCCCTCTTACTACCAGATCATTTTGGCTGTCCTAGTCTCATCACCATAAGCACTAACAACTTTAAACACCAACACAATGTCATTTATTAGAGGTAAAATGGCTTCAGAAGCAGAAGAAAATGGTCAGCAGCAACAACAACAACAACAAAAAATCCACCATTTATGATGTAAAGATCACCTTCCTTTTATTGAACAAATTTGACTAAATAGGGAACATTGGCTCTGAACAGAATAATGCACTCTAAGTATGAGAGAAAGAGAAAATGGACTATCTTGCAGATTCAGAGAGCTTTATCATCACCTGCAATCATTTTATCCCCACATTGTCTCTAGAATAAGAAAAAGATCTTTTTCAGCCCATTGTGTTTTATATGTCTGTTAGAGTTCAGTATTGTAGTCTGTGGGGTTACTTTGTCTTCTCAAAGTCAAATCTACTGAATTACTATGTCTGGTCACCTCATACACTGGGACTTTCCTTTCCTTTAAACATAGTATTTTGCAGTCCATTTTATTAATATCAGCATGACCTGTAAACCTGTTTGGTTTTTGATGGCAAACAGTGTTCTCAAGGAGGTAGTTTCATCTAGATAAACTTATTTTATTTTATTTTTTAAATTAAGATAAAACTCTCTTCCCTTGCTAACTTTTTGGCAGGCTGTACCTGTCCTATCATAATATCTAAGTAATTCATGTTACTTTTATTAAAAAACTTCATACAGGTATGTGTCAGATGCAAAAAAAAAATATTTGCCACCATATTTAAATAATATTGCTCTATCAGTTCAGTCACAGGAAGCTTAAATCACACGTGTATATAGTACACTCCTCCATTTTAGGCAGGGAGTTGGAAGGCCTATGTCTTGGTCTTGCAAATTTTTGAATTCATGTTCCACCTTCCTTAATTACTGAAGCAAGGGGCCTTCTGCATGTGTGTAACACATCTGCTTTTGCAAGAACAAGCTCTGCTCCACTTACGACCCGGTGTAAGTATTGTGGTTTTGCGTGTCGCTTTTGTGTGTGCAATTTTTTACATTTGCTTTATTTCTGTCTTCCTTTATTGTGTAGGAGCTCTCAAAAGTTTATTTTCCCCTTTTTCATGTGTAAATACACAACTTGGCTACAGCAAACCAGACCCATTAGTATTTCATAGGTTTTATAAACTGAAAGGGCGGGAGGTACTTCAAGCAAAACTTCAAGCAGTGTCTTGAAACAAGGATCATTTTGTCTTGTGTTACACAAGAGCTCAGGTTAGGCAGTTGTAATAGTTCCCTTCTTTCCCTAAAATCAATGATTCTATAAATCAGTGCAGTCCTGTGTTGTTTTTACAGATGCCTGTAGTAACATGAAAATAGACATTTGAAAAATACTAACAGGGATACTATATAAAATAAAAATAATGAGGGCTATTTTTCTCAGTATGCTTTTCAGCTAAGTGTTCAATGCAATAAAAAAATCTTCCTTTCTACATATCTCCACAATTGCCTTAGAGTTCAAGCTGGCAGTCAGGTTTGCCAATGAGACAAGTGCCATTATTCCAACATTTTTAAAAGCCTTAGACAAAGGGATATAACCTTAACTGGTATAAATAACCTACAGCTCTACTAATTTTGTATGATTGTGTTCATCTCTTGCAGCTGAGAATTCACCCCAGTAATCACATAATCAAAATTATTATTTGCTTAAATAAAACGTGGTTTTGCTGACAAAGTGGAACTGCAAACATCACAACCTGTAAAGACAGCAGTGGGCCTTGTGTTGGACACTACCTCTACGGTGAAGGGTAATGCTGAGGTGTAATTGACAGTTGCAGGTTGTACACATGTGGTTCACAAATGAGGTCTGCAAACATTCTTCTCCTGTTATAAGAAAAAAAGAGCCTTCACAAGGATTGCAGGATCTCTTTTCCAAGTAAAGGGTCTTTTCTTTCACTGTATCAGTGCCCAAGAAGCCTGCATCTCCTTTTCTCCTGTCTTTAGTGGTTCTGTGGCACACTAAAGCTGATGGGTGCAACCAGTTGTAATGAGCCATGCAATACTGACTGTTCAGTTTGTCTTCCAGAGGGAGGAATTCCAGTGTTTGGAAGACTGTTCCCCTAGAATTATCACCAGCTATATCATACTGAACAATCTGACCAACTTGTGAATGCTGGGCAGAATGCCACTGCAACAGATGGCCATGGATGCAGTGAGCCAAAAAAACATGTAGATGTATCAAACGTGAGAAATGAGGGCACGACTCCAAAGACAAAAATATAGAAGTGTCAGTCTTGATCTGATACAGCTTTCATTCAAAGATGGTTCATCACCAGGATCTTGGCAGATTAACTAAAAGAAAAGATGCTCAAACTGTGTAATAAGAAATGTGGCCCGCTTAACCAGGTAGAAGCATGGCAGTAATCAACAAAGCAGTCTACCCTCTCTCGTCTTCTTGCAGTGGCTTGCAAGGAATGTGCTAAACTGGGCATAATAAATTAATAGACTTAAACTTACATGCTCGTCTGTATTGCACCTTTACAACGCTATATATAGAGCCACACACCTCTAAGAGCTGGATAGAAAGCAACAAACAGAGGAGTGGAGGTGAATCCCATCCTGTGTTAGAGTCCTCCTGGATATCTGCCAGCATCTTTCTGTCTTGTGGAAGCGAGATTTCTGAAGGATCCTATTAGCCTCATGATGAGGCTTGCACTTAAGCCCACAGCTTCTCAAATGCTACCATTTCCAGCCTCTATGCTGCCCTTTTTCTAGACAGCACTTTACAGAATTAAACAATGCAAACATTTGAAGGCTTACTTCCACTCAGTGCTAAAGAACGAGCAACGCTTACTCATGCTTTTCCTCCTGGGTAGTCTCCACTTAGACACCCCCCCAAAGAGCAAGAACTTTCCATCAGCTGCTGTGTATGCTTGACAAGGTCTTGCGATGTCACAGACTTTATATGCAGTATTACATTTCTTCTCATATAAATATCTTCTTTACAAACGGTCGTTATAACAAAAATGCACAGCCGTGAGTAATAGAAAATGGTAAAGAAATTAACCTGTGCAGACATATATATGAAAAATTAGGATATATTATTTGTTTCAAAAGAGAGAAAGTAAAGATGAAAAGTGTAAATAAATCCACCTCCAGCTCTCTCAAAATACCACTGTCAGCCTTTCCATACTTGGATTTTTTTCCAAGACCCAAAATATAGCAATTCTGTTTTGTTTGTTTGTTTTTTAAAACTTTTTTCCTTATCAAGATTTGAGATAGCTGTACAGCTTTTACACTGAAGGAAGGCAGGGACGAAATCTTTCAATCAGCAGGTTCTAGAACATGAGTCTACATATTACCCTGTTTTCATATTTATTCCTTTTTACAATGCACCTGTAATTAGACCCATGGTGACACTGAGCCTGTTTCGATCTCCACTGAAGTCAGTGGAATTCCATGCAGGAACATAGGTACCCTCTCCACACACAGATCTTCCTGAAATATGAAGGCCAGAAGGTAGAAGGACCAGGTCAGAACTACAAAATAGCTATCATAAAAAATGGCCCCTGTAAAGTTCATGGGTGTTGTGAATCACAGAATTACAGAATCACAGAATCGTCAGGGTTGGAAGGGACCTCTGGAGATCATCTAGTCCAAGCCCCCTGCCACAGCAGGTTCACCTACAGCAGGTTGCACAGGACAGCATCCAGCCACGTTTTGAATGTCTCCAGAGTTGGAGACTCCACCACCTCTCTGGGCAGCCTGTTCCAGTGTTCTGCCACCCTCAAAGTAAAGAAGTTCCTCCTCATGTTAAGACGAAACTTCCTACGTCCAAGTTTTTGCCCGTTACCTCTAGTCCTATCACTGGGCACCACTGAAAAAAGACTCTTCTCATCTACCTGGGACCCTCCACTTAAGTATTTATAAGTATTGATAAGATCCCCCCTCAGTCTTCTTTTCTCTAGACTAAAAAGACCTAAGTGCCTAAGCCTTTCCTCGTAAGAGAGATGCTCCAGTCCCCTAATCATCTTTGTAGCCCTCTGCTGGACCCTCTCCAGCAGTTCCCCATCCTTCTTGAACCGGCAAGCCCAGAACTGGACACAGTACTCCAGTTGTGGTCTCACCAGAAGTTCAACAGATTAAAGAAGTACACTGCAAAAAATCCCTTTGCCTCATTCAGACCATGACTTAGGGAGGCACATCTATAGTTGAAGGGTGTGGTACAGGAAAAGCCACAGTGTCTGTGGATGCTGACACTATCAGAGTATTAGACAAGGTATGTCAATTTGTCTTGAAACACTCAGACCCCTGTAAACTTTCTAAGCAGCTTTGTGGATCCCATTCTTAGTGAATAATTCATATGAAATATTTTTCTAAATGCATGTTTCAGTTCATGTACATTTATTATTTAAAATTTTTATTCTTTTGAAATTAGTTGTCTTATTAAAAATCTGACTAGTATTGCATATTCAGAATTAGTCTTATTGGACATGTAAAGTTGTTTCTTTTTGGTAGGATTAAAACTGTTGTGAAGAAGTTTCTGTTTTGTTGCCTATAAGAAGCAATAAAATGTGTTTTTCCACTTCTGTCAAGCCATCATGCTACAATTAGCTTTCTGCAAAAATAACTACATAACTCAACTGTGGTCACTTGAAAAGTAGTGTGAAAAAGATCAATATGAAAGGTTAAGTTCCAAGTAACTTTTTTATAGTAAGAAATTATTTTCAATATTTGCTCAAAAAGTCCTTGAAATTTTGACATAGATTTTCTCCAATACTTGACATAGACTAGCAGAAAAATCAGGAGTTATCACATCTTGATAAATTTTGCTATAATTGTTAAAAATCAGTTCTCTGCAGTAAAATGTTACCAAAAGTTTACTGCTTGAAACTTTTGAAAAATATTTTGCATTCTCAAAATTATGTCAAGTTGCTGCTCTATTTTTCCTTCTAATGTAACTCTGAGTTGCCTATGCAAGTTTATTCTTTACACATGAACGTTTCAGATTGCTTTTTATCCTTGGGTTTGGTTAGTTTTATTTTTATTTAAAGACAAATCTTTTACTGGTACATATTAAGATAGAAGAATCTCATTTCTGTCAGATGTGCATGTGTATAGAGCTACTCAGACACAGACTTTAGCAGTTGCTTTCCAAAATATCTCTAATATAAATAGTGAGTTTGCACTCTTGCTTCACTGTTATCTTTGTTCTCTCCATGTTGTTTTTCCCTGTCTCTAGTTCTCCACTACATTAGTCTTTCTTTCTACTATCTTTTTCATTTTTAGTTTTCCTGTTTCACCTGAATTAGACAGGGGCGCAGTGATTTATAAGTTCAAATTTAACTTTAAAAGTGCTCATGATCAAATGTGTTTAAAATCAGGCCAAATATATGCACAATTTTTGGTGGACGATCAACTGGAATGGGTGTATTTAATAAAGTAGATAATTCTCTTGTTTTCAGACCAAATTTCAGTGAATAATTTCAAAAATGGGAAGCGCTAGATGAAGCCAAAAAATGATGCAGTTGTGTTGCACTGAAATTCTCATATACACTGCCTGCTAGTGAAAATCCAAGCTAATCAGGAGATAATATTTCACAAGGGACAATATTCAGACATGATTCTTACCCAGGCAAGGTCTCTGCAATAGCATTAATGATGGGACTATAAAATTATTTTATATAGGATCTGTCATTTGTAAGCTGTTTAAAGTATAGTTAAAGCTAGCATTGTGGCAAGAGACTATATACCATAGGTCTCTACATCTTTAATGAGGAAGGATTTATTTTTTGTTAAAAAGAAATTCAAAAGGGGGCAGTGTGCTTTAATTAAATAAAACACAATGGAGATTTTTTTCATGGTCTCTGCAGTAAAACACAGTGATAAAGCCATGTGTGCGTCTTGTTTCCCCCTCCAGATTCCAGTGCTAGCAAAAGATTTTGCCCTTGATCATGCGGTTTTAGACATGAAAGGCTTCAAATCTATCCAAGCTCAAGATGAACATAGAATGCTAATTTGGGTTCACATGAAGAGCTGGACAAGCAAAGTCTTTTATTTTAAATTGTTAAAAATGCACTCTTTTTGAGGTCCTTTCCTTACTATATGTTTCTGAAGTACATAAAACTGATTTACTGATCCCTTATGAAAGAATAAATAAATTCTATATATATTTGATACTAGCATGATCGCCTATATTTGAAGCTTAAAAAGTTATCTAATTTAAAAGGTATATCCTTTTGTATAGATACTCTTTTTTATCATATTGTAATTAGACACTGTTAAATGGTAACAATTTTACATGCAACAATGTATACTGAAAAAATATAAAAGGTTTAAAATCAAAATACAACAAAACTCGCCAAAACAGGACACTTCCTTAAAATATATCAGCCTGGAAAGAGGTATTGTGAAGAACACTGATGAAGAGAACAAAGGAGACATTCATTTAATTAATAATTTTCTAAGCAACTGTATATGGAATCTATGAGAAAATCCAAAATTATATATTAGATTTATAATATATGATGGTACCACGGTAAACAAAATGCATGTTTTCATGTTTTATTGTGATGAGCTTGGTATGGTGGTGCACCCCTCTCTCTCTTTCTCTCTCTCTCAATCCAAAAGAGTGTCAAATAAATCTATATAGAAAAATGTCATAATTTGAAGTTCAGTACCTGGGGATGTGTTACAAGGAATTACTTCGTATCTCACTGAAACACGGAGACTCTGTCCCTTTTTAAGAATGTAATGGTTCAAAACCACTAAGTTTGTAAGGCACAAAAAATTAGCTTACCATTGACTCATCCACATTGTTCACTATTGTCACCAAACAATTGTAATTAAATTTGAGGCAAAGAAAAGGGAGGGAAGAGGAGAGGAAGAGCTAATAGAACTATTACTACTGCTAGATATCACACCTGAGTAGAGGCTGGCTGACATTTCTTGCCAGCTGGAAAACAATTGCCTCAACCCCTTACACTGCTGACATCTAAATCTGACTAGATTGGTCTACTTCTGAAACTGGTTATTTCAGTTGTAAAGTGGTCAGAAGAACATCTCTTCAACATAACTGCAATTGCTTTTGCCATCCAAAATTGTTGTTGTTGTTGGAAAAAAAATTATTTGCTAGCAGAAACATTCTTTAACTCTTAGCTGTAGATGGGAATGAATGGATGAATAGAATTGAAATAGAATGAAAACAGCAAAGAACGAAGGTGAGAACCAGATCCTCATTCTTCCTGAATTTGTTTTTTTGCAGTTTATGAAGTTTAGTGCTCTTGAAGTAATTTGATTTTCTATCTTTTCTGGAAACCAGATAAACAGGAATGTAGCGTTCCGGAATTACCACCTCCCAGTAAAGACAAACTGTATCAAATACTCATACAACCAGTGGTAAAACATATGTAGAATCGGTATCAGAAAGAAAAAAACTTAGTGTCCCAGCTACGATTTTAATGATAATGAAGTCTGAATAGAGCACTACAATGTCTTTCCCTACAGATGACAAACCTTTGTAATCTATTGCCCTCTATAAGCTACAAAATGCCCTCCAGTGTTGATCAACTCTTGTGTACATCTTTAGAAGCAACATAGTAAAGAGCAGAAAAGTATTCATTCAAATTTGACAACAGGCATAGAAATACAAGGGTAATATTCATGTAATCACAGAATCACAGAATATCCTCGACTGGAAAAGACCTGTAAGATCATCTAGTCCAATCATTAACCTAACACTGACAAGCCCACCACTAAACCATGTCCCTAAGCACTATATCTACATGACCCTTAAATACCTCCAGGGATGGGGACCCCACCACTGCCCTGGGTAACGCGTTCCAATGCCTGATGACCCTTTCAGTTAAGAAATTCTTCCTAATATCCAATCTAAACTTCCCTTGGCACAACTTGAAGCCATTTCCTCTTGTGCTATCACCTGTTACTTGACAGAACAGGTCGACTCCCACCTCTCTACAACCTCCTTTCAGATAGTTGTAGACAGCAATAAGGTCTCCCCTAAGCCTCCTTTTCTCCAGGCTAAACAACCCCAGTTCCCTCAGCCACTCCTCATAAGACGTGCTCCAGACCCCTCACCAGTTTCGCTGCCCTTCTTTGCACACACTCCAGCATCTCAATGTCTTTCTTGTGGTGAGGGGCCCAAAACTGAATACAGTATTCAAGATGCAGCCTCACCAGTGCTGAGTACAGGGGTAAAATCACCTCCCTGGTCCTACTGGCTACACTATTCCTGATACAGATCAGGATGCCATTGGCCTTCTTGGCCACCTGGGCACACTGCTGGCTCATGTTCAGCCGACTATCAATCAACACCCCCAGGTCCCTCTCTGCTGAGCAGCTTTCCAGCCACCCCTCCCCAAGCCTGTAGCGTTGGTGGGGGTTGATGTGGCCAAAGTGCAAGACCTGGCATTTGCCTTATAGAAACTCATACAGTTTGCCTTGGCCCATTGATCTGGTCTGTCTAAATTCCTCTGCAGGGCCTCCCTACCTTCAGACTGATCAACTCTTCCACCCAGCTTGGTGTCATCTGCAAACTTACTGAGGGTGCACTCAATCCCCTCATCCAGATCATTGATAAAGATATTAAAGAGGACTGGCCCCACTACTGAGCCCTGGGGGACACCACTCGTGACTGGCTGCCAACTGGAATTAACTCCATTCACCACCACTCTCTGGGCCCTGCCCTCCAGCCAGTTTTTTACCCAGCAAAGTGTATGCCCATCCAAGCCACAACCAGCCAGTTTCTCCAGGAGAATGCTGTGGGAAACAGTGTCAAAGGCTTTACTAAAGTTCAGATAGACAACACCTACAGCTTTCCCTCATCCACTAAGCAGGTGACCATGTTGTAGAAGGAGATCAGGTTAGTCAAGCAGGATCTGACTTTCATAAACCCATGTTGACTGGACTGGATCATCCGGTTGTCCTGTGTGTACTGCGTGATGGTACTCAGGATGATCCGCTCCATCAGCTTCCCTGGCACCAAAGTCAAACTGACAGGCCTGCAGTTTCCCGGATCCTCCTTCCGGCCCTTCTTGTAGATGGGTGTCACATTGGCCAGTTTCCAATCTGCTGGGACCTCCCCAGTCAGCCAGGACTGTTGGAAAATGATGGAAAGTGGCTTGGTGAACACCTCCACCAGCTCTCTCAGAACTCTTGGGTGGATTCCATCTGGTCCCATAGACTTGTGCATGTCTATCTGCTGCAGCAGGTCACTGAACATTTCTTCCTGGATTGTGAGGGGGATCATGCTGCTCCCGGTCTCTATCTTCTAGCTCAGGGGGCTGGATCCTCAGAGTGCAACTGGTCCTATTACTAAAGACTGAGGCAGAGGCGGCATTAAGCACCTCAGCCTTTTGCTCATCCTTAGTCACCATGTTTCCTCCTGCATCTAATAGAGGAAGGATGATCTTCCTGGCCCTTCTTTTGCTGCTAATGTGTCTATAGAAAGATTTCTTGTTGTCCTTTACAGCAGAAGCCAGGTTAATTTCTAGCTGGGCTTTGGACTTGATAATTTTCTCCCTGTATAGCCTCACAGCACCTCTGTAGTCATGGTGTGTGGCCTGCCCTTTCTTCCAGAGGCCATATACTTTACTTTTTTCTCTGAGCTGCAGCCAAAGCTCTCTGTTCAGCCAGGCTGGTCTTCTTTGCCACCGGCATGACGTACAGCACATGGGGACAGCCTGCTCCTGTGTCTTTAAGGCTTCCTTCTTAGAGAGTGTCCGGCCTTCCTGGACTCCTACACCCTTCAGAACTGCCTTCCAAGGGACTCTGTCAATCAGTCTCCGAAACAAGTCAAAGTCTGCCCTTCGGAACTCCAATGTATGAATCCAGCAGAAAACTGCTCCCTGTAGGGTTTTTGAGCAAAGGCTTTTGCTCTCTCCAGGACTTCATGAAAGTTTGTGAGCCAGGCTGTGGGTAAACCACATGAAAAACAAATCACTTTTCTTGAAAAATGTCCTGAAAATACCATAAAGTTGTACTAAAAGGAGGTCAATTAATTGCATCCTATCTTAGAGATCCTTCCCGCTGTCTCCTTTTAAATAAAAAATGAGAATACACACCAAATATATATATATATTTATATATAAACATCAAGACAAGCCTGAATCTCTGCGCCTGTAGCATCAAACATGTATTTGCGTTGATGACCTGTAGTTCAGGCAAATATAGTTGACTTAGAACAGAGCTGGAGATGCACTAGCATTTACAACATCAACAGTAAACTTTACTCCAACCACTGAATGACATGGAGGCATGACTAGTACTCTGCTGTACCTTTAAAATGCCAAAAGGCAGGAATATAACACCAAATAACAGCTATTGCAAACATGTATTCAGACACCATACTGGATTCTTTATTTAACTGAGACACGTAATAATATTTCAGTAAAATTTTTCTTACATTAAAAAACCTTCACATAATACTTTAACTTTTGTCTAGACAAAATTAGAAAAAAAACCCCAACATTGCAGACCTAAGTTACTTTTCCGCTTGATATTTACTTATCTCTACTTACTGTGTTAATTTTAAACATTCTTATAATAACTGGTGAAAGTTGTTAAGTATTTTCATTATTATATTATTTGCATACCAAATGTTAATAAAAATTTTTAGTGGGTATACTGTCTAACTAAATGGATTTCCCACTATGAATGGCAAGATTTTAAGAATAATATCTTAAACTAAATTATGAATTAATTTTGGGTAATTTCAAAGATAAACCATCTCTTTTCACCTGATCCAAAAAGAATACTTTATTCCTCCACTCCCCTAGACCCTCATCCAATCTATCAAAAGTAGTACAAATAGGTACAACCATGTCACTGAAGGAATGCTGCATAACGTGATGGTCCCTTAGCAATTTTTATACTAATCAAATCCAATGTATCATTCATCTTCTTGCTGTTATTCATCTAAATTTGGCTAATCACTATAGATAAGCTTCATTTAGCTGTATGTCATGAAAGCACCTGGAAATGGAAAATTTGCTGACATTTTCACTGCCAATCAAGAGTCTATCACTTCAGCAGCAATACTGCCACTTGCTAAGGAATCTCGCCACTCTTTGCCTCATGGACAAAAATATCCTCGTCAGATTCTGACTTATGAAAGAAACACCCAAGGTACAGATTCCAGCTGCAAAAGTGCTATTTCTGTTTATACATGTGTTCAGCAACTCTTATTCCGTTCTTGTGTATCAGCAGCAAAATTAGCACCATGATCTAGAACCAATTCTGGAATCACCAGGTCAGAGGTGACATTGTTAGTGCTTTTGCTGTTGCCATCATTATTACTATATCTGTGTGCTATCCATTGCCCACAGTTCTATGATCAGACATTTTAAAACAAAAACCAAAAAGACAGTTCATGTTCCAGAGAATTTATGGACCCACTACAGTATGAGAGAATGGGTGGAAACACACAGCTGACATTTCATAAGAAAATAATGAGATAACATAGATGCATTGCTAAGTCTTCCATAGGCATTCTGGCAAAATATAATTTTATGAGAAATCTAAAGATACTGATTTCTGTTGAGAATTTAGGGATATTGAATTGCTTTACAGAGGATTATGAAGACTAGCATAGCAAAGAGCATGAACATAATAATTTTTAAATCTTAAAAGTGGCTGGTGAAGGCTTGTCGAATTGAAGACGTGTTGAATGTCAGTAAATTCACAGGAAATTATAAAAGTAGTAGTGGTAGTCTACAGTTTGAAAATGAAAACAATCATCCCATGTTGAATATAATTACCAAATTAACATTTGTTGTATGATGGAAGTAGTAGAAATATTCACAGAGAGAAGATACAGGACAAAAGGGACAGGCTGGAAGAACTATAATTCTGGTACACTCTGGGTGGATGTCAGCTGATGTCATTTCTCAGAACCAGAAAAAAAAGATACTAGAGTAATGGATGCATGCAACATTCAGCCAATGGAAAGGACTTGAGATTTGTGAATGCATGGTAAATAATGTATCACAGAGGATCTGCAAGACACAGACATAATTTTCACAACAATATCTAGAGGCATGACCAAATTGAAGATAATAATAGAGATGGAAATCATGGCTATCGTGGTGAGTTTGCTTGTGCCTATTATAAAGGATGGAGGGGCTCCTCTGTGCACTTCACACTCCTGGTCATACATATGAACCTCTGTGTGTCTTAATTCTTGCATTCCACCATTTCTGACTAGATGTTTTTTAAGGATTCTTGGATGTATAGATGAAGAGGTGTCTATGGGGAAAAGGTCTTTTTCTCAGTGGTTGCGGGGGTTACCAGAAGGCTCCTCAGGATTTTGTCTCATTGTCCAATCCAGCACTGAGTGCAGTGTATATCTTTGAGTGCATGAGTACACCTCTCCTACAATGTAGGCAAAGTTCTTTCCCACTGCAGGGGAGGAAAAAAAATTTGTGAAAAAGTTCAAGGATGATTGTAGAAGGGAGCAAAATTTTATAATTTCATCCCAGGCAGGTAGACCTGGAGCTGACAGGTGGTAACTGATGAGAATTCCTGAGAGGTAGACCAGTATTTTGTTTGGTCAGAAGGAGAAACGTCAGGGTTTGCTTTCAAAACATATTGCATAGTTGCTTTCTGATTAGGAGTCTGCAGGTAAGAACAGTGGTATAAGAAGGAATGCTGGCATCCAGATCAGCTCCCATGTCTGATGCTTCTCCATTATTCCCCTTCCTCACCAGGCTGCAACCCACAAGAAGTCAAACTCCTGGGATGGAGACACAAAGAGCAACCTTTTCATAGGGGGGAGGGGGGGGGCAGGTCGTTGCCCCAGCTACCATAACTGCTACTGAAAAGGAAACAGAATTTGGGCTTTGTGGCACCCTCAGAAATCTGTAGGAGGTGATAAAGATTATTCAGTCAAAGGGTGGAAGACCAATCAAAAAGGAAAGATGAAAACCAGAATAAAGATGAAATTAAAAGAAGTCCTGCTTGCAAGAACAAAAAGAGCTTAGTCTGTCAAGATAAGACAACACATCAGTGAATATGTACTATTGCAGAGTTTGGGATCTGAGAAGGTATTTAGGGAATTGAGAGTAATTTCAATTGCATTGAGGATACAGGGTTGGAAAAAGCATAGAATATGACTAGAAATTAATACTGAACAGGAATTGCACACATTATTGTCAGTGAGCCCACTGACAAAAGGGTGGTCAAAGTTTGTAGCATAAAGCAGTCAAGCTTTATGACTTGCAAAACTGAACCATTTTGGTGGAGTACTGTTTTTACTGAACAGTAATGCACTCTGTGGTACTGTATTGTAAAATGCCATCAGGAAAGAGGAAGAAGATTAGAGTGGATGTATTGGAACCAGTGGGAGAGAGAAAGGAGATAAGATGGGATACTATGAGGAAAAAAAGTGGAAGCAGAAGGCATGAAAGGGTTGGAAGAATGGCTCTGTGGCAGCTCGGTTTGTCCATGTAGGTTCCAGGTAACCTGGGTAAGATTTGTTCACCTAGGATGAATACAGGCTGGAGGAACTGGAGATCGAGTACAACGTGAAGTAAATCAGCGTAGTTGTGATAATTGCAGACATTTGCTTCTTGCTTGGAGCAGGAGTCTAGGATGTAGACACTGCAGCTGATGATGATGAGACAGACCTGCAGAAAGAAGAAAAAACATGAAGTGCAGAAAAGCCTTATTGATATTATTGGAAAAAGACAGGAAGGGAAAGCAGAGATAAGGAAGCTGAGCACTTGTAAGAAGGCACAGAACAGCTGAAGAGGAGAGGTTGTAAAAAAGATGATATCAAAGATGGGATGAGTGGGTCACGAAATGGTGGAAGAGGAACTAGCAGAGCTGGGCTTGATGAAGACTATCAAGTGAGCAGCCCATGTGGGTATCAGCACAGCTGACCAAGTAAGGGACAGCTGAGGAGGGGTAACAAAATGTTCAGATAAGGTATGAGGTGAATAATCAAGTACAACTGATTTACTGATACTATTAACTGTAGCTAAACTCTTCTGTAACTGAATGTGAACGTCAGTCCTTCAAATCTGCACTAGTAATATATATTTCACAGTACATTTCTGATTATTTGAAGCTTACATCGAGACTTCATAGCCTCCCTCTTGTACCTTAGCAAGCTGGTTTCTTTCTAGAAGTCTAAGAGAGATGATGAAAGCAATTTAAAGGATAACCTTTTTCCTGGAGCCAGTACTGGCAATTTTGTTTGGATTTACACATCACTGTACGGCGAGAGAAAACCAGATTAAATGGAAAAAGATATAAACAGAATCATTTTGAAAGAGTACTCGAGGATTTACGGTACTGTACTTGACTAGAAGTGATTGGCAGCACATTAAATAGAGCTTTGTGTCAGCTGCAGAGTGGACTCTGCAAAGACAGGATGTCAAGTTACGAACTGCAGACTTTGCGACTCCAACTTAACTCCTTGTTACATTTTGCGATATTAGCTGGGAGAAAGTTTATATCTACAGTGCTGCAGAAATTAAACACACACACATTGTCATGTTAGCCAAGCAAAATTTTAACTAAAATAAAATATTAGTGAAACAAAACTAAAAAGAGAAACAAAACAATCCTGGCATTTTATAAGTAGGTTATTTCAACAAGAACTAGATGGGTTGCAGAGGCCCTATGCTAAGCTGTAACTTTGTCTTTGAAATAAAACTATTAGCTCTCCCTGTAGGTTAGGGCCTCTTTGGTTTGACAAACTTCACTTAATTGGTTTCTAAAGATTACTTGACAACCTGTACTTAGCTTTTTTTCTCCATTAGTGCTTATGACACCACAGTTACAGTACGATATCATCGCCACAGACAGAAAGGCCTGGTTTATATACAACTGACCAAGTTTATTTTATTTTTTTTCTACTCATTTAAAAGATTTTCTCAGGAAATACCTACTGGGATCTAATTGAGTTCTGGAAACACATGGGAGCCTAAAAGATGTGGACACTGAAACCAAAGTCACAAATATTCCCTACTGGCAAAAATAAATACTTTGAACTGCTATGCTCCTTCTGTGTGAGGATCTCAAAGTGTTTTGCAAATATTAGTCAGTGATTCTGCATTCATGTTGGCCCTGTGAGAGAAGTAAGAGGTGTTTTAATGCCACTGCCTACAGCCCACAGACTAGAGTCAGAATTCTGTTGCCCTTCTGAACTATAGACTTCAAGGAGGCCTATAGACATCTTTTAGTACAAATCCTTCTAATAATGATTTTCAGAAGAACTTAATAAGTGCTCTGAAAAGTTTTACTATATAGGCTGTTACTGCCACACTTGTAACATAGTAGTTTAAAAATCATATAGTGCTTTGTTTGCCTTTATTTGCAATTACTGTGTAAAAATGGCAGCTGCAAATAAGAACAATTTTGTCTGAGGGACTCTGAGAGAAAGATTTAAACTTCCATATGTTCAGAACACAGGCCGTGCACTGCAATTACATTTTCAAAGATCTGACTCCTCTAGAGAAGCAAAATTAGTAAACTATCTATATCATAATTAATCAGCAGTTTCCTGAAGAAAGCCCGAACATTCACCAGAACTATTTATTTTAAAAGTTGCTTTGCACAATATTTCATTATTACTGAAAAGACTAATGAAGCTGCACATATTTGGTATCTCTGAAGATCGGATGCTAGCATTTTTTAATTGGTCATGAGCAGAGTTAATAGGAGTATGGAATTGTCTTCAATCTGTTCCTGTGAAGTTTTACAGTGAAACTCTCATTTTCCTGGATGATTTCACCGATCATAGGAATAAAGTCCTTGTCGTGTCCAACACTTACTCTGTGTTCACTATCCAGCAAACACAGAAAACTGGCTAGTGAAATGTTAAAGGTGTCTTGTGTTTGATATCACAAATCTGCCACGTACTGAGGACGAGAACAAGTCAGAAGGAAAGAAAGTCAGGAAGGAAAAAAAACATAGAGTGTGAAAAAAATTGAAATTGAGATGATTACTGATGGAATTAATAGATTAAGAGATAGCTTGCTCTCTTCAGAAAAAAATCATCCCCCAAGCCTTTATTTTCCTATATTTTATTTCTTACTTGATATGAAACATAAGAAATTTTAGTTAAAATTATGTGCTTCATTCTTGTTAATTGCTTCTCTTGTTTATACTACACAATGCATAAGTATACTTACATTCACACATCTTCATAAGCAGATTGTGACAGGTGCGCTATATCCTCTTTTACCTCATACAAAACTTAGTCAACTGTGTTCAGCTAAAAATACCCCTGTACATTTTTTGATATGTTAATCCTTAATTTATTAATTTCAGACCAGTTCTATACACATAATGATGACAATAAACTGTAAGAGATGCTACTAGCATCTATCTAGGAAGGAAGTCAAACATAAATGTCACTCAAAGGATTGGTTCCTAGGATGTGAATGTTGAGAGAGACTGAGAGTAAATCTCTGTAATGCTCCGAATCTGCAGTAGCCCTCCAGAAAACAAGTATCTAAAGATTATTCTTAACCTTAGACCTTAGCACCCGTGTAACAGTGGAACAACCGTTCTGTAGCTGTCATTTCTCTTGTTTTTAATTTCTAGTTAGAAGCACTAGAAAATCAAGTTTCTTAAGGAAAAAAAAAAAGGTGTGTCTATAGTAAATGTAACTCTACATCTCGATCCAGTTATCAAAAATCTGATCATTAAAAACATTCACTGAGAGAATTTTATCTTGGTTTGCTCAAGCTAGAAAAAAGTTACAAAATTAATAACATGAAAAAACATATTTGTTAACTGAAAATGTGGCTTATGAAACAAATCCATAACTTCTCCCATGTCTTTAACACTTGAGACTTTTTTCAACTACCTCTCTTCAGAGAAGCACAGCTATGGTATTATATATTTCAGCTAGAAAAACTTTCAATCCCCAAAGGACTCACTTTCTTATTATTGGCACAATCTACACTTAAGAAGAGCAATGAAACATTCACCATTTCAAAACAAAGTAAGAAAATTTCAACATTCAGCAAAACTTCACCAGAACCATAAGCAATAAGGTTTTGCCTGAACTCTACTCCCTGGGATTTCTTTCAACGGTCTCAACCACTTAACCAATATTTTAAAAACAATCTATCAGCTAAATAATATTTAAAAAAAAAAAAAAATCCCAAACACTAGAGTTTTCCACTCAGAGAATGTACTTTATCACAGAATGGGTAATATTTACCACTTGATCACTGTCATGTATCCCCTCGGAGAAAGAAAAGAGATACTTTATGTTGCAATAGTGAAGACTGCTTATTTCTGGTCTTGGAAGGCTGGAATGTATCACACAGCACACCTTAATCTCTTCCTTCACAAAAGCAGGTTTTTAAAGAAATTTTAAAATACTCCCAAATCATTACAGTTGTGGATAGATTAGGTCAGTTCATCTTTTACTTCAGGAGAGAATATTTACATATCTCTCTTTCAGCCCCTCATCTGTCTTGAGATTGTTGTGGGCAAAGGAGTCTCAACTTGGCCTTCTCCATAGGCTTCAGCCCTCTCAGGGGTGTCCCTGCCCCAGCATGGGTCCTCCATGACCCACAGTCCCCTTAAAGGGCCCTCCTCTGGCATGGAACACTGCACTCCAAGAGTTCATCTCCAGGGGTGTTCCCCATAGTGTCCCCTTCCACATGACTCCTCCATTTTGTTTCTCCAAATGCATCTTTTCACATTTCTCTTCAAGTGACCTGTTTTTGTGTGTCCTCCTGTGTCTCCACTCACATCTTCTTTTTGTGTGTCCTCACATGCATCCTCGCCTGTTTCCTCCTGTTTTTCTTTTTGTGCCTCCTCAGGTGTCTCCTCCTGGGTCTCCTGTGCCTAACAACTACTACTCTCACTCAAATATATCTGAGCAGAGGTGCCATGTGGTCTTCAGATGGGTTGAAGTTTTCGTGTCTGATAGGCTGCTTCCATCCATTGCTGAGCCATCTGGAGCCAGCTGTGACTGGCACTGACATCACCCCTGCTACCTACTCAAACTCTGCCAGTTATGCTCAATACAGAGATCCATTTTTTACTCACCAAGGTGACTGAGCCACATGTCTCACCTGTGAATTTTGGAGGATGCAGTTCTGCCCTTCCGACTCCACTCTGATCCCATCAGGCATGCCAACCCATTTATTTTTCTTCATCCACAACATTGCTGACTCATTGAATCATCAAAAATGATGACCTATATGAAGATCTGACCTTTCAAAATTGAACCTATTACAAATACCAAAGTGAATTTTAAATATTCCTCCTTTTCTACTCAGATGACTGTGCCAGACTTCCAGAAAATATGAACTAATAGAAAGTTATTCCTCCTTGTAACAGAGGAGCTGATCCGCTATCTAATTGAATGCTTTACCTCCTTTCCTCCTGAGAATGTCAATTTACAAACTAACTATTTGTCAACATCTATATTTGGTGGGCATAGACTGAAGTTGCTGTGTTTTAATTGGGTAAAAAAGGACACATTGTGTGGAACTACATACACGTTAATTTGAAAAATGCAACCATTGCTGAACAAAGCCAAATAATATAGACTTTGCCTTTACCTCCAGCTATTTACTGAAGGAAAAGTTCTCATTGGTCCTCATAGAGAAAGTAAATATTGTTTCATCTACCACCACTGACCAATGAATAAACAGGGAAGTCAGTTTCAGTCATGTTAATTGTCCTTGTTTAACCCCAGCCAGCAACTAGAACCACGCAGCCACTCGCTCACTCCCCACAGCTGGGATGGGGGAGAGAATCCAAAGAGTAAAAGTGAGGGAACTCGTGGGTTGAGATTAAGACAATTTAATAGAGTAAAGCAAAAGCCGTGCACACAAGCAAAGCAAAGCAAAACAAAACAAGGAATTCATTCACAGCTTCCCATGGGCAGGCGCGTGTTCAGCCATCTCCAAGAAAGCAGGGCTCTGTCACATGCAATGGTTACTTGCGAAGACAAATGCCATCATTTTGAATGCCCCCCCCGCCCCCTTCCTTCTTCTTCCCCCAGCTTTATGTGCTGAGCATGAAGTCATGGGGTATGGAATATCCCTTTGGTCAGTTGGGGTCAGCTGTCCCAGCTGTGTCTCCTCCCAACTTTTTGTGCACTCCCAGCCTACTCACTGGCAGAGCGGTGTGAGGGGCAGAAAAGACCTTGACTGCTTGGCAACAACCAAAAACATCAGCGTGCTACCAATGCTATTCTCATCCCAAATCCAAAACATAGCACTACACCAGCTGCTAGCAAGAAAGTTAACTCCATCCCATCTGAAACCATAATATCAATGAGTACATACTTTATCATTCTTACAGATTAATTACCAAAGGCTAAATACATATATGAGGTGCTAAAGGAACGTACCATACATATTTTCATAACAAATTCCATGGAGTGCAAATAAAATTGGCATGCAATTCTTTCTCACATCCAGAATTCTTAATAAATGATAATGAAAAAGAGAAAAGAATATAAACCAGCAGTCTATAGTTTTTTCATTTCTTTTCTCTTACTTTGTCTAACATACATTCTAAAGCTGAAACCACAGTAATATCATTAGAAAGCAAAGGCTATAGGTTGTTACCAACAATATTCAGGTACACTTTATTGCCATGTAATGTGCACTAATGTGACATTCCTAAGGTTGTCAGTTTTGAGAAATTGTTCTTACAAATTTTGTCCTTCATATAAATTTATTCCTTCATATAAATTTAAGAACAAAACCTCGTAATTTCCCAAAGTATTCTTAACAAGAAAATATTTTCAATGAGGCAGAAAATACTGCATAATATGAAGAGCTTTGACTATGGAAGAATTTAAAAGTGTAATTTTTTCCAGTAAAAAGAAAGATAGAAGAAAAAAGGCCTTTGCTGTTATTGGATATTAAAAAGGATACTTTGAGGTAATATTTAATAGCTTGAGGAGGACTGTTGTGATAATTTTCAGATAAACCACACATATATTGTAAATAGATCAATAATAAAACCCAAAAGACGCTAAAAGCATTACACTGTTCCCACTAAGGTAGTTTCATTACTCCGTTTCCCTATATTGCTGAATTGACTGTACTTGTGTGACATATATGATATACAATCAAACACAATACATTCATTTTTACATTTATGTTTCAATTATCTGCATAAGGCAAATAGAGAGGAAACAGAAACTCTGAGAGGAAGGTATGTCGTTCCTTTGTCTTTAACAGATATTTTTGGTGGATAACTTTTCTAAATTTCTGATCTCCTGAACTCATTTTGGAGAGAGACAAATACAAGGTATACCCTGTTTGGCTGAGAAGCACTTTTGTGCTTCTACCCTGTATTTTTTACAGATGAGGACACATTCATCAGGGGTTTTGCATAGGGTAAGGCTTTCTGAGAAGTGTTGCCTACACACACAGATAAAAAGAAACAACATTAATAGACATAGCATTTTTGTACCAGGCAATCTTATTAATAAGGAAGATTTCTGGGCACACTGATACAATGAGACTAACAAAGGCAAAGCCCAGAAAGAAATAAATGTTGCTTTAAATGGAAGAAGATAATGCTGTGCGATGCAGACTCTACGCAGAAGAAACTTTCCAAGCATCTCCCTTCTTTATCTCAGTTTCAGCCTGGACCCCTTGCTGTTCTCTCTCACTTCTCTCAACATAGCTGTGGTTGGCAAAAAAGCCACAATACCCTGCAAAAAGCCTTCTCAGCCCTCTTTCAGTCCTACAAGGTATATACTGATGCAATCCTCTCTGATACTATCTTCCTACCCAACCCAAACTCACTATCTACATCACTCTTCACTGTGTTTTTGCTGGATCTTTCCTCAGTGTCTAATAGGGTCCATACAATTTCTTGATAGATGCATTTAGCTCTGGGATGGTGTAAACTTGATACTGCCTGAGATGCCCTAAGAGCATCAATAGCCAGCTCAAACCTAGCAAGAACCATTACGCATCTGGAAATTCCCCAAGTAGTTGTGCTTTCAGCCATATGCCTGCCCTGCCTTTCGGTGTATTTTACTGGTGTGATACTGAGGGTCCTCTGAAGCTGTGAGCCCGTTATACTTGAAAATGCCATAAATACCACAATAAAATGACAATTTCAGTCATGGAAAGTGCCTATTATACCCACAAACATGACTGGAAAAATAGGTCCCTGTAGGCACCATAGTTACTCAAAATCGCATAAATTTTCCTGTGGAAATATATTCTGTTTATCAGACACAACAACATCCACCTAAGGTATCACCCCAGACAGCAACCCCAGCCACCCCCGACAAATTACTACACAGTTAACTCCACCCAGACTGGACCAGATGTATCCATGCTGCAAGCACTTGGCCTGATATCTTCTGTGCTTTGTGTGACACATCTGTAGCTCCTATGATATAAATAGAAGAGTAGGTTTGGTGGATCATGTCGTTGCAGTCTGATATCAGCACCATTACACCATGGCCTTAATTGGCATTGTCTGGGCTGTGCCATGGGGAAACACCAAAAGTCTGGTTCTGCTGGGCTGTGTAGGTTTGATTGAGTCAAATATGAAAGAGGCTCAGTTGTGCAACCTATGAGCAGTGTCACCTTGAATGAGCCATTCTTAGGGCTGTACATAGGTTTTGTCTCTGCCAGAAATAAAGTAATACATATAAAGCATACGTGATGATGACATCACACACAGTGAGGAAAATAAAAATTATATTATTTGCCAATTTCGCATTAGGTTTTCCACTTACGTTTATTCACAATAAAACTAAGAAAATTAGTATAGCTATTAAATATATTTAGAATAAATATTGGTAGGATTCTTTCAAGTAATAGCAAAAATGAATGAGAGAAAAATTTATTTAAAATCTAAGGGCTTTTCTTCTATGGTTAGATTACATTGACAACATTTACATTAAGTAAATAATTCTATTAAACCACATATTTGAAAAATAACTGGATATAACTTAAAGGATATGATAGTCTGGGTTGTCATCACTAAAAATAACCATTGCTGTTGCTTCTTGTTTCGAAAGAATGAACAAAGTGCCTACCAGTGGCACTCTCCAAAACATGAAATGTCTTTGGGTAATCCTTATCCAACACCATGGGCAATTTCCCACCTCTGCTACATACTTCATACATGGACTGAAGCCACATGAAGAAGCCTGCAAAGTCCTCACCGAGGGTGGGAAGCGCAACAGCCCCAAGAGCTGCCTCATTCCCTGGGACTGACCCTGTGCCCCGAAGCTTTCCTGCTCCAGGCTGGGGTGGTGGGACAGGCCCTGGTTGCCAGGCCCTACCCTGATGGACCCTGGGGAGCCCTGCCACTCCCAAGCCCCTGGGAGCCACCAGCCCTCAGGGCACCCTGAGAGTGTAGTTCGGCCCTGAGAGCTCAGATCTTCCTCTGTAAAACACAGTTGTAATACTTATAAACTCTCAGGGCTGTTGTGAGAATTAATTAATTAGTCTTGGTCTTTGAGGTCTTCAGATGAAAACTACTACATACAGTGCCATTCATCAGGCTGCTGCTGATTATTCTTGTTTTGTAGTCATGGTCCTGTCTGACTGTCACACACACGCTTTGTATTACTTGTACCTCTTGGTCTCATAGTGAAACACACAGTCTCATGTGCTCAGGCCGTCCAACATTGTGTATGAGTGAGAGGGAAAGTTGTGCTAGGACGATGAAAACCTATTGTAGCACAGGAGAAGAAAGAGTGCCTCCTAACAGACAGGAGAAGCAATGGTGATAGAGTTTTAGCAGCCTGAGGTGCAATTCAGGTCTTCTTGCACTGCAGAAATTGAGGTTGAGCCACTTTCACACCTTTTCATTTTCTTTTTCCTTTTCTTTTTTTGAAAAAAATACAACTATTGACACTCAAGAACATCTTCAGGATTTCTTTCCTTAAAAAACAAAACAAAACAAAACCAAACCGAACAACAAACTACTGTGATTGTGCCACAGATATTATAATTTTGTTTTTATATGCATCTGTATAATGTTTCCTTAGTTAAAGCCTGAAATTGGAATGTCAATGGCAAAAATTATTTTGTGCCATTGTGCCATTTGTCTTTCCATTGTCAATGGAAAGACAAAAGAAGAGGTGGGGGAGGGAGCTTGATTTCATTTCAGTGCAAGGGAATGAGGTTCCCATATCAACAAAAACATTAAAAATGAATGAAATCTAGAACAGGTATAACTACAGAAAATGGTCTTGTAAAATCAAAACTTTTTGTTCAGAAACTATGATTCAGCTCCGTCTCAGCTCAGCGATGGGGTAAAGTTTAGATTACCATCTAAAGGGTGTTTAGTGCTCCATAATCAGCGTTTGGTTCTGGGTGGAACTTCACACCTTGCCTAGTTGTCTCTGCCAAGATTGCAAAACACGGATGTCAAATATCCTCCATTCTTTCATGCCGAGAGATAGTCTTATTCAGGTTCTTGGCAGGAGAAGAGGGTTTACAATATGCCTGCCTTTGCCACAGCCACATTCTTTTCAAACTGACTGACAGCCTCCAGACCTGCCAGATGTTCCCTTCTGTAAGGTCTAAACTTATACAAAAAAAGTTACTAAAAACACATAAGCTTCTTTTAATATATTTGTTTTGCTCTCCCTCATGTATCACTATCTTTGCTTTTTGTAACAGGATATTTTTCTAGTTTCTATTTTCTTCACATAATAGCTTAAGAATTTATTCATTAATGCCAAAAATCTATTTTACATTAATACATAACTTACTTTCAAAAATTATTATTTTTGGATTATTTAAAGTAACTCAATCTTTAACTAAACGATTGAAAACACACATGATCAACTGCCACAGCCTGTGTCAAATCCTATTACCATGCTAAACTCAATTGTTAGGATAATTAGGTTAATGTGCCTTTATTGATCTCTTTTTAATGAGAAGAAAATAACTTTTCATAATCTTGTGCTTTGATAGGTTGTCTGGGTTATTTCTGGTTTTATTATACCTGTAGAACTAAAACTAAGCTGAACTCACAATCTTTCTGCAGAAGAAATATAAAAATAGTATTATTTCCAAGCTGGATAAAAGCATGAGAATGGCTGTCATGGAGAGGTACAGGAGTAGGAAGGCATTCATTGAGTTCACTGTGATTTATAATCAATATTAACTACATAATATACTGAGAAACACAATACTCAGAGAAAAGGCATGGTTGGTACTGTTCTTTTATCCTGTGAAGGTCATAACAAGATGGGTGAAATGACAAGAAAAATTGATGGAAGATAGTTTTAACTACAATAGAAAAAAGAAACATCTGTTATGATGAAGAATTCCCTCCAGAAATCTTGCAAAAGGACTGACCTCTGCTGTAAATTTGCTTGAGAACTAGAACGGAAAGTTTAAATGAGATCTTTAGTGATTTCTGGCCTCACTGAAAGCTGGAAAATGAAAATTATTCAATTTAAGAGTCTCTCTGTCTCAGAAAGGTAGAAAAAGGGTCTGACTTGATGGCTCAACAGACTAATGCTACAGCCTGTAGACCCTCTTCCTTCTGAGAACTGGTGTTCTAAACACCGCTAATCATGTCAACACATTTGTTTCTTGTGTCAAGTAGTGGAAGGCTTTGTGAATTGATCTTGATTTCAGTTGAAGGGGAAAAGAGGAAGAAATGTTGATAAAATTCCCTAAGGAATCTCCAGGTAGATATATGTAAGTAATTTCACCAAGTAAAATTCCCATAGAAGCTTTAAAGTGCCTTAATGTTTCCCCTAGTTTTGCTCGCCTCTCTTAATGATCCCCTGTAGATTTCCTTTTGGATAAATTTTGAAATACTCTAGGCCAAGGAAGGGCCAGTACTATGAACTACTGTCTAATATTTCTCAGTAGGGCAAGGAAGCTAGCAATACTATGAATTTTCTTTTTATTACCTACTTTACTAATTCTACCTAGAGTTGCTTGCTGTATAGAGTTGCCTCACTTAAGTAAATGCTACCAGAATGAACATTTCTGTCATTCCTAATGAAGTGTTCAGTGCAAATTAGGGAAACATAGTATCAACCTGATCACTCATAAAGCGTAACACTAAAAATGGTGAAAGTGTTCTTGTGTGAAGGCTAAATTAAAAAATAACGCCTATTTGTTTCTAATTTCCAGGTGATGATTTCTTTACAAGGTAGAGGTAAATTTTGTGAAGTCCGGTTTTACAGAGACAAGACAGTTGGTGCAAGTGCTCCCTGCTTTTTCTAATCAACAGGCCTCCTTGTTATATTTTCTCCTTGTTTCAGAACAGGTTAGTTGGTGATATGAAGGCTTGTTCCTGCTTCCCACCTTCTAGCCTTTGAATTTTAAAATAGCATTAGTAGTATTGCTTTTCCCTGCCATTCCTAAAACAGCAATCTAGCTTCCATTATTATCTGAAATGAAGGTGGATGAAAGACACAGAAGGAAACATGAATTGTCTCAGTTAGATTAATAAGTTTGATTTCTAAAGCCCAATCCCAAATTCTTAAATTAAAATATCAGAAATGCTCTGAGATACTGCCTGCTCCTTTGTTAACATTTATTTTAAAGGTAATCTCTGGAAGCAGTTTCCCCAAGGCTCAACAAAGAATTTTGTGCTGCAAAGGTCGCACTATTACTGACTGACAATTAACAAGATATAACTATCAATAATAACTAGAATATGTAAACAACCCTATCCAGTTTTAGCACTGAATTCAAATACTTTGCTATTGATACCTCCAAGATACCTTGGAGGCAGATTCCCGTAAGCACCAATTCATAAGAAGATGGTACGCTCATTCCCACTAGAAAGAAAGGTACAAACCTGTAGGCACCATGGCAGTGAGACAACTTTAGCAGCCATTCATCTCAAATTCAAGTGTGTCTACTGCTTACATTTCCTGGTCCAACCTGCCCATAACAGCTGCTCACATTACACAGTTCTTGTTCTCACTGCAGCCCTTCTCTCTTTTTTTTTTGCTTTCCTGGTTTAACTTACGTTGCATTGCCCACCTGCACCTAGTATGCAAATGGAGATGCTCAGAAAAGGAGGGGAGGGCAAATATTGCAAATGATCTTTGACAGGTGTGAAATAATTCTCATTCAACATTAATTTATTCAACTGTTTTTGCAAATTGAAAACTGTTGCATTTGGAAAACAAATCTTTTTTTCCATTGTTATGCTTTCATATTTGAATATTAAAATACCAATCCATTTCTTTGGGGATTTTTCTTTTCCTATTTGTTTTTTTAACAAAGCTTTTCATAGATTCAAATGAAACCATAAAATGAATGAACAATAAGAACAACAAAAAATTCCACAAAAATTAATAAAATAAACTGAAACTCTAGAAAATTATCCCTTCACAGTTTTGTAGCAACTCATCCTCATATAAATTTAATGTAGCCCTACAGCATCCAAAATGGGGATTGTGGAAGCCATCAAATATCAGAAGCATGACAATTATTCAAGTGTCCCATTTTCTGCTTGGACAACAGATTCAAGAAGAAAAAAAAATCACTCAAATTAAATACAATGGACACAGATATACAAGATGTTTTCTTCTCTTTGGTACAAAAGATTTAACAACATTTCAAGCATTTTATCTTTTAGTTCGGTTCAAGTAAAATCAAAACCAGAATATTTTCCATGTGTTTAATCACTTTCCACTGCATTTTCTATATTCATATTTACACATCTTAAATACCTAGAAAGTTTGTTTTGAAAGTTTGCTTAAAACCATCCTTCCAGCAGACTATCAAAGGAAACAGATTTAAGCTTGAACACTACTTTAATTTCCATCTGTTCTATGATACTGCAAATATTTCAGAATGCATTCAGCATAGAACATTGCAAACATTATTCTGCAGTGCCCTTTATGCAATGTAAATATGCTAGCAATCCAACTATAAAGTGCCACACAACATCTGCCTATATTCCTGTACACTACATAGCCCAGCTCTCAAAAAAAGAGGATATTCAACATCTGGTGGAAACGAGCTGTATAATTTTACTGTTTCAAAGATTCTGATTTTGCCAAAATAAACATCCCCTTTATGTAACAATGCCTTTTTTAAATCTCGAATTTTACGCATAGAACAATAACGATACATGTTGTAGGATTTCCACTAGAATGTATAAGGCAAGATCACCAGGTGGAAATGAGAACATTCCTACCATCCATTTCTCAATGCTAAATCCCCACACAACACAGCACACTTAAAATCCTCATATTGTCCCTTTTTTTCCATTAGGAGCTATAAAAATCTTAAAAGATTTTTTTTATTTTACTATTTTTCTAAGCAGTCTGATTAAAGGAGAATTTGTATCCACCATGCTTGCATTCTTAGCATTCACATAAGGCAGGATTTCCTCTAACTAAATTCTAAAAAATGTGTCCTGCTTGCCCCCTAGAATTTTATAGTGTTTACTTCTTTGTGTTACTTATCATACCTCCTGACCCAAATCTGAAAGATTAAGTTCCCTCAGGAAAAAGGAATCCTAAAGTTTTGATAAGAAAGACATAGTCAGAACAAAGCTCACCCTGCAAAGAAGTTAACCTCTTGGCAGGGCTTAATATAATTCTTCAGGTTGATAGCAAGACGTCGTTTTATGCCCTACAATATTGTCTGCTAGCAGAGGTCATGTGTCATGCAGATATACTTCCTTGTATTGAGTGGCCTTTTAATTGTCTGTCAGTTCTGTCTTGGGTCCCGCCTGTGTATGCTCAAAATGCAAATATGAGAAGCATGAAAGGTGGAGCAGAGCCCGTGCTTTCATCTGTGTATCATTTTTCAGACTAACTGAAGCTAGCCTGTCATTATATTACAGCCCATGCATTAGGTGCTCTTGTTTCACAGTAGCACAAATCATAGTGGGAATAGGGGCCAATCTGTCAAGCAAGGCTTCCAGGCAAATTCTTGTTCAGCACAATAGGAAATGGTACAAAATTCCTTTCTTCAACCTCTCAGTAAGAAAGGTTGCAGGACCTCTACCAACGCTGACAGTTTGCCTGAATATGATGCCTTGATGACTCGTACCATGGTGCCTCTGTCACGGTGTCTCAAGGACAACCTCTAAGATATTTTTTGTTTCCTTGAGTAAAGGGCGTTGCTCTTTGGCATTTTGCAACACTGAACTCACAAGTGTAAATTGCTTTTGCATCACTTCCCTCTTTAAAAAAATGTCCAATTGTCTCTTGGCCCATTGTGCTTTCAAATTGTCTCAATAGGGTATGGCAAGAGATGATTTTTACATAGCTAAATCAATCCATTAAGCATGCAAAAACAAAGAGAAGACTGACTTACCAAGGATGATGACCGACCAAACATTAGAAACTACTATTCTGAAATCAACATGAGGCTTTCCATGCACCCCATGTGGTTGTACTTGCTATTATCAGCAGACCTGAGGTAAACGCATGAGAGAGAGAAATTAATTCTGGAGACGAACTTTCCTGCTGTTCTGCATATTTGCTACGGTGAGGCTGTGCCTCTAGGCATGGGACTAGCTCTTGTACATGAAACACACTACTCTGGGGTGGCCCTGCGTCTCAGAGAAATCCTCCAAGGAGGCTGGGGGCTGTTTGTTAGTTGCAGAGGCCACCACCAATTTTGAGTCCTTTCTCCTTTCATGCTGTTTCTAGGTCCAGTGCCTACTCTGCCTCATTTCTTACTCATGGCCCCACCTATACACCTTCTCCCTGAAACAGTCTGTTAGCATGGGTGTCTGGGGAAATACTCTGGGGGCAACAGATGATGGTAGTCTGTGCCACCACTGTCTGGCAGGGGAGACATCAGTCCATAAATATTCTCACTGAAGTCAAACCTGGGTGTTTCAGAAGTCAGTCCCATATGGGCAGCATGTGATTGCACCCGAACCACAAAATGTCACTTCACGTCCTATAGGCAATTTTAAGCATTAATGAATAAGAAATAGCAGTGAAATTAGCCTTTCACTTGAAAGCCTTGAGTTTGAGTATGTTTTCTGGTGACATATGTTGAAATTATAAGAAAATAAAACTCAGGAAGTTGTCACTTATGACCTTTCTCTGCCCTTTCAAAATTGATAAAGTAAGTGCGTGTATTTGGATTCCTCCTAATAATACACAGACCTCTGCCATGTGAACAACTGAATGATTTTTGTGGGTATAAATTGCTAACATGTGTGTTCACATACTCCACTATGTCTAATGAACAGTATTGTGTGATAAATATAAACGCTTTTATAGCTACTGATGTGTAAATTTATATATATACGCAGTCAGTATTAGGCTGCATGATAATGAACAGTTGATTTGACAAATTGTTTGGAACAGGCATTCAGAAAACCATTGTCTAATGAATTTCTGTGGGTTGAGCCACATGTCTCCTTTTTACTCAACTTGTTTCTAATAACTTATGTCTTTGGACTATGAATTCTGTATTTGGTTCATATCACTGAGAGGAGTCTCACTGTTGAACTAAAATGGAAACAGCAGGCCCAAGTTCTGCAGCCTTTTTTCTGCCAAATACCACAGTTATTTTAAAGGCGTTTGCCAAACCACTTATGAAAATTTCCATACAGGAAAAAAGGGATCCAGTAAAGTTGTAAATCACAAGGCAAATATTCTTCATTTGACAACTTTGGTCTTCTTGTGGTCTGTAAGAAAGCAATGAGTGGTTGAAAGAAGGCATGATGATTTGACTTTTCATTGTTCGAATCAGTTCACTGGCAGTCAAAAATTTTCAGGAAGCCAACACTGATACATGTACAAATTCTCTTCAAATGTAGGGAAAACTGTCAATTCGAGAACTTTACCATGGCTTCACTGGGTCCAACAAACTGCAGATCAATTACAGCATCACTATAAACAGTCACTTCTTGGCAATAGGTCATGTTTCTCACTTTTCCTACTAGTCGGTGAATAAATTCAGTCCACTAGAGATAACTTTGAAGTAAAGAATGTAGGTAATTTAACAGAATGATGAAAAGAAGTTACATCAGCAGACTAAATCAACTAACAGTAGCTTTTAATTTCCACAGACAGCTATGTTTACTTTTTTAGCCCACCATTGAACTCAGTCTTCAATGACATATTCGGAACGCATCAGAAATTGTCTTGAGCACAGCACTATTCTTAAAGAATAAACTTTCAGTATTCACTTACATATTTTGTTTCAGATGATAGCATTCTGATATAAACTGAAGATGACCATAATTTTCCTTAGAAAAGACAACCTTGCTATCAAACATCCACCTAGCAAATTCCTCATCGGAAAGTTCCCTTATCAAGATTGTATGCAAGAGACAAAGCTGTTTTGAAAGTCAATGGTTTTAAAAAAGCTCTACTCACTGTGTGTTTTTTAGATGCAAGCTTCAAACTGTCAGAGTTTTGTTATTGTTGATAAAGCTGGCCAAGGATTGATGCCCAGAGGGGGGTCTGAGTTGAAATTATGAGGCAAAGCTTGAATTTAGTTCTCTTGGTAGGATAAGCAAAGACAGGAGAGAACACAACCCTGTTGCCATCATACTAACGGCTAATCTATGATGATTACTCATTGCTAAATACCTTCATTTTCCAATTGAAAAAACATATTTATGCTCCAGTTTTCAGCAGATATTTATAGCTTTATTAACATTTTTCATTTAGAAAAGTGACTATCAAATATAGAATGCATAACACCTAAATATAGTAAAATACCTTACTGTACTATGAATAGAAATGGCTTCAAAAGTGACTGTTACATCACTTTCAATAAATATTAAAAAAAATACATCAATATTTGTGACAAAATTTTTATTTATATCTCTGCAAAGAGGGTCTATTAGATTCCCATTTCAAATTGACCACCATAGAGGTTGTAAAAATAATGTCCTTGCCTGTCACTCTTCTAACTTGCTAGAGATACGAGACACCCCAAAAAGGTCAGCATGAATAAACTATGCTTTGAGTTTTCAACAGAAAAACTTCTATAGAAAAATATTTTATTTCTAGAAAATGTGGAGCCCTAACTTACTTTGGCATGTCAGCATGTGCACAATGTAAGGCAAATGGTATTTCAAATTTGGGTACATTCAAACTATAGCATGTATTAGCACAAACTGACATTCCAAATTGTTCCTCACTATAAATGCACCTCAGAACCAGAATCAATTTAAATGTTTTACATTGGATGCTGTAGTTCGTTGTGGTCTTTTCATAACATTGTAATAACATTGTGGTATCTTTTCTGGGGGCATGACACAAGTTCAGGTCCTATGACCTCGCTGTACAACTTGATGTGAGTTTCCTTATCTCAGTTTATTTTCCTTCCACACCACAAATGAGTGTGAGTGTGAGTACTGAGTGAAGGTTGCTGCTAAAACTGTACTATTGACATGCTGTCTTTTCCAGCATTTTCAACCTCCTATTAAAGTATAAAATTCCAGGCCAGCTTATGCTTTACCAGTTTTACCCACACAGGGAGGCAGGCAGAGCATGAAGAAAGTCCCTTCCCTTTCTTCAGTTGTCTTTGAGATGAGGTGTGACATCATCAAGGGAGAAAGGGAAGGAAAAAAGATTTTTTTGCCGTCGTTCTAGCAGAGGCCAGTTTGACATGTGCACGTGAGGTAAGAGCAGCCGTACAGTATCAAAAACGGTTGGCACGCTCAGACATATCCAAGAGGAATTCCTTCCCCAAAGTAGGGTCCATCCCCAACATCCCTTGCGTTAGTGTGATTTCAGCCAAAACAAAGTTTTCATGACTGGCATAACACTCAGTGACTCCACTCCCACGGATCAGGCTACTGTTGCTTTTCGTACTGTATAAACATACATATAAATTGCTACACATAAATAATTTATATATAAAATAGAAAAGTCTGTAGAACAGAGTGCCTATGTAGGACAGAGTTCATGCGAAATATTCTCTGTTTTTTAAAGCTACGAAAAGCTGATGTTTTGAGGCAATAGCTCCACACCTTCAAAAGCAGGGAAAAGCCAAAGTCATTGATGCAAGCAGCTAGTAATAATGAAGTGATATTAAAGCAACTGCATGCCTTTTTTTTCTGTCTTACCGGCCACTGTTATCTCAGTCTTACTGGTCAGTGAGTTCACCCTGTGGAATAATTTAACCTCAGAATTCGTGTGAAAGTAAGTTTTTGAGGACTGAATTTCAAGTCATGAGAGGGAGCAGCAAGAGTGAATACAGCCCAGTTTGGCACGTGCATGTGAGGTGAGAGCAGCCACGCAATATCCCAATCCATTCTGACAAAGCCCAGAACAGGGCCAGGCACTCGTGGACGATGGATGGTGGTGTTAAATGGGGATCCTGAGCCCATGGCCATGGGTGAGGCTGGTCAGGGCCATTAAGGCCCATTAGCGCGCTCACTGACCTGAGAAGACAACCTTTTATGTTCTTCACACTGGCAACTAACAGATTACTTACTTTCCTCCAAATGATCAAACACGTAGCACCCAAGATGGCAAAAATCTAGCTATCAGTAACTTTTCAGTGGCTGACTTAATTCATGACACATGTAAAATAAAGATGCTAATCTAAACCACTGGATAGGAATTTTTCCTTCATGTGTGTAAATAATAATTTTATACACTTGATTTGTTTTAATTCATACTAATTTTAGGTCATTTTCAAGAGCGATAAATTTTATCAAAATCTCATGGCTGAATCTCTAATAGAAGTACAAAATTAAATATTAAAATAAATAAAATAAATAAAATAAAATAAAATAAAATAAAATAAAATAAAATAAAATAAAATAAAATAAAATAAAATAAAATAAAATAAAATAAAATAAAATAAAAGCCTGGTACCCATTAGTGTAGGGTTTAATGTCATAGTTTTACTGGAACAGAGCTTGCACACTCAGCCAAAGATAACTGGATGGAAATTATTTTCAAAATGTAAACAGAAAAGGCCTGGTTTGTGGTTCAGTTTTTGCTAATTTGGCTGTGACTTTTGTTTATCTGTGTTTTCTCTACAAGGGCTTAGAAAGATATAGGAATAAGAAATAGAAAGTACTTTTTTCAGTCATTTCTGATCCCTTCTTCCTTTCCTGTACAGGAACAAGCTCTGGGTGGGACTGAATGCTAATCATGGTTGTGTTGTGACTCTCCGTTATTAGAGAAGTATTTCTTAATTTTAAGATAGGCTCAAAGCACAGAACAAGATTTGTGACATACTGAGATATGTTATGAGTTTAAAATAGTTCTACAAAACTATATGTAAGTGATTAAAAATGTTGGATTAAGACATACTGAAATTACAAGGAATAAATATTTCATCAGAAAAAAAATCCTCACTTGTTATGCTGTTTCTGTAATCCAGAAGTCTAGCTATCTCAGCTGCCTCTCAGCTGCACATCCCTATTTATGATAAGGAATTCTTGTCTGCTGTAGGATATAGAGTAACATACTCATGTAATTAATTTCATAAATAAGCACATTTGATAATTTCTACTATATTCGTGTGCGGTAACTGTCTTCAAAATGGGGCATGTACTCTTTCACTTCTGTAACCTTAATTTATTTGAATGCCCATAGGCAACTGAAAATGAGGTTTGTGACACATTTTTAAAGTACTACTATATTCCACCTGACTGATGGGAATTCCTAAGACAAATTTTGTGTTGACTGGGCATGCATATAGTGAGAATGGAAAAGAAGTGAAATATTTTATCAAAATATGAAGGAAACTTTGTAATGTCCCTTGTTACTGTCTGATAGCTAACTTTTTTCTCATTTATTGGATGCTTTTGTAATATATTTTCTACTACTTGACACTGTTAGTAAAAGTAAACATTTACTCATCATTTTAGCTATGGGACTCTAAAATACCATACCCTAAAGCCATAACCCATGGTATATAATAAAAAGAATAAAACCAAATATTACATTAAAATGCATCCAGAAATAATTTATATTATTGGCTGCTTTTTATGGGCCTTCCTTGTTCTTACCATACAACTTCAGTTGGTATCATCTTATATCAGTGCAGGCAGGACACCCATGGTCCTTCTTCAGCTTTCAATGAATATAGCATTGAGACTTTTTGGCCACCAGTTCTACAACATTCAGAGGCATACCTCATCCCTCACTTTGAAATTTGGTAGGATTAGTCCCATGTTGGCACTTAAGAAAATAACTCGTAAGAGAATAAAAGCTTCAAAATCAAACACTTTGCGGTGTCATATTAAAGGGATGACAGAAATCGCTGAGGCAGGCAGTCGGACAATTCAGCTTCCACTACTACACCTAGTAAGCTTGTTACGGAAAGTGCAAATGGATTGCCTTGGGCATGGATGGGTGATGGAATCTGGAATGTCTTTCGTTTGCAGCAAAAGTGAAAAGCTTTGCTTACACGTGAAGGCATCTGAACAGAATTCAAGTAAATTTATTTGATCACTACTGCTTATAATTCTTCTGCCCCATGATTATTAGAATGAAATAATTACACTTATAATAATGAATTCATGTAATCTTCATCATGTCAGACACCTTAACTAAATGCTTAGTGGCAGTACTGGAAGCTCTCAGAACAGAACAACTGAGCTAAATGTGGAAGAGATCATTTCCTCACAGAATGTTTTTATTTACCATTTTGGTAATCTCACTTAGCATGTAGGCCACTTAACAAGTTACATTCATAAAACAGTTCCTATTTTTAGAAACTCATCACCAGCATCTTGTAAATCAGCAGTAAGATTTAGCAAACAACATTAAAAAGCATTCAAAAATATAAAATTACGTAAGTTGGTATAAAAAAAGAAACAAACCCATGAACTTGTAAACTGCAAATGGTGGAAAAGGGTAATCATGCTAATCAACCTTTATACAAAGAGCAGTAGCTGAGAACTGAAGTACAGAGAGGTATAATGGTAAAGCAGAAAGTCTTGTTGAACTAAGACACCGTTTCGTGTCCTTGTCTCAAACATAGTTTTGTCCTCAAGCCATGTTAAACCCTATTATCGTTGCTAGTTTGAAAACTGTGATTTCTTAAAGTTTAGGAAAAGCTTACCTTCCAAAAGTAGCTTTACTGGAAGAATGATCTAGAAACTGTTCTGCAGTTCTTAAGTGGCAAACAGTTTAGCATGCTTATGAAGCAGCCTGTGAAAAGGCCTTTGCATTTTGGCTCTAATCATCTTATTATAAACACTCTTGTTACACTATTCAAATGTTACTAACCATTGTGTTTGTTATCCCATTGTGATAAGGGCATTATTGCTGTACATATAATCATGCTTTTGTTTGCTTTAGGATTTTGAGGTTCCTATTTAAGTGAAAGTATTTATGAAGGTTACAATTTAAAGCACTGTACTACTGTTTCTTCAAACAACAGTAATCAGTATATAGATTTAGCCCTAACAAAGGAAGAAAACACTTTTCCTGTGCAAATATACAGACATGTTTTAACCTTGGCAATTGATACAGCATAGTAACAAAGCTGGTGTATAAAACTTGAGATTTAAGACAACAAATATTTACTGTAGTTGCTTCAAACCTTTCTGTACACAACTGACAATTATGACTTTACTTTGATGTTTTAGTAGTAGCATTTGAAACTTCATGCTTAAATAGTTACTCTGAAATGGAAAGATTGGTTTGTGTAATTTTATAGCAGACCATGCAGGCTGTACAGTCTGTTGTGAAAACTGCTTGTGTCGATGGGATTCTGAGTATTTCTTTGCATTCTGTAGTTCTAATGAAATTTCACAGTCTCCTTTTAATAACATGGGCCTCAATCTAGCAAAGATCTCGAGTTAAGTATGTGCTTAGCTTTAGTTATGTGTGTAGTACTTCAGAGGAACAACACGCAGGGTGGAAGTTGAACATGTGCTTAAAAGGCTTTGCTGGATAAGGGCCATATCTGCTAATCGTGCAACTCCAAGGCTACTAAGTGTCATTGAAGCTTGAGGAATTTTCCTTCTGTTTACATCAATAGGTGTTTATTTTGTAATTATTAATGTATAAATAGTGTACGCACAAAAGGGAGGATGTAGTGTTTCTCTGTAGTGTTCACCTATTGTGTTCATATACAAGAATGCCATTATCCCAGCATTAATGGCACTTCTACATGTGCATGTAGATGCGTATTACACTAAAAGTGATAGTACTGTGTTGACACTTCACTAGTTTATTTTTCTAATCGGTTTGATCTTTATATCATGGATATTTTATACATGAAACTTCTGTATTTTTCATATGCTGTTCTTCTGTCCCTGGATATAGGCATTACCAGAGTACCTGTGTCTTCTACTGTCAGCGTTCATAAGCAGTTTCCTGCAATCATTCAGTCCTGCAGTTAACTTAAACAATGACCAAAACATTCAAAATAGGTCTTGACTCCTGAATCAGTTTTAAGTAGTTAAATAAATGTCCCTAACAACTTTCAGTGCTGCTTGAATGCTTTCTATCACAACAGGATAAGTGGAGCTGTACAAGTGAAAAACTTTATTGGAGAGGTAATTATAAACCAGACTATTCATAACAAAATTTCACCTTTATATTTTTTCAAGATATGCACTGAAGATGAGTGAATATTCCCAAAAATGCGTTCTGCTAGAGCTTGACCTGTCAGCAAGCAGAAGCTCTTCACCAGTCTCATTGGCACAAGAATATACTAAAATGTCTTCCCTAGAGATATCATATGAGATAAATTTTGATGAGTTTCACAGAGAAGTCATTTCTTTTTTTGGGACTGGACAAGATGGGATTTGTGTGCTAAATGAGAAGTTTCTTCTCTCTCCATTTGTAGGAAATGTGCAGACACGCACATTCAACTACAGATAGCCTGTCTAAAGGAGTTCAGCCAGAAAGGTGCTGAGTTCCTGTGGTCCTTGCTTAAGTTGGGTCAATGAGAATTACAGATTCTCCCTGGATCAAGCCCAGAGCGTAACGAGGATTAGCAGCAACTTTTTTCCAGAAGAAAGATGAAACTGATTCTCCTCCACTCTGAATGTTTGAAAGATTTACAGTAATGACACATGCCAGGCCTAAAAATCTATTCAAGTACCAGTAAATTCAGGTCTTTTTTGTGTGCTTTGAGAGTATCATGATATCAATTTCTTTTGGCAAGAAATACCTAATGGTAATCTTTTCCTGCATTCCATGAGAGTTATTAGTCAAAGTAATAGTTTATCTTTTCACCAGAAAAATAAACCATAACGCACTCAGGACTGCAGTTCACTAAACCATAATTCTGCTTTGTTTGACTTACAAAGTGCTCTATATTTTGAAAAATTGTTCTGTAATGGATGAAGGATCTGTGAAAAGTTCTACCCCACATTAATTTTCTAGCTCTATTGGAATTGCCACTGAATGAGACCACCAAGAGTTATCTTCCAAGACTGTGCTACTGATGAGATAGCATAATGTATAAAACAATTCACACTGAAAACAACTTTAACTGCCTCAGCTAATCTTTGGTTACAATGTGGAAGCAATGCTGAGTTAAAAATAAGTCTTGTTTAGAAATTGTAGATCCTCCAGTGAAGGAAAAGCTGTAATGTGATGCATAAGAAAGGGCTGTAGCAGGTTAATAAAAAGAAAATAAATGTTAATAAAAGTTATGTTTACAAAAGAAGGTACATAATGTATATGCTGTGTTATACGAAGTATATGGCATTCAAAACCTTCCTTGCTCTACCTTAATTATTACGGCATAGACATGAAATGAAATCCACTTTTATAATAATTAAGTAATAAAAGCTCTAAGGAAAAGGCAGATCTGTATGTATGGCATGTAGTTATATAATATATACCAAAAAGCATACATTCCAACATCGTATACATTGCTCAGGAATTTAATAGAATGTTCTTTTTCCATTTCTCAAGAGAAGTATTTTTCATTTTTGTCATTTTAAATATTGCATCACTGTATTAGTAATTTTTATTTCCAAAATCTAAGGAAATAACATATATACACACACACATATATAAATATATATATTTTAGTCTACAGACCATAGAACCAAGTACTCTGGGTCTTTCTCTTTAAATGACTCTTAATAAATTCATCCTTAAGAAAACTCATTGTTTCTTAGGTAGAATAGATAAAATATGGTTGGAAACGCCACAGCAATGGATTTCTTTTCTCTGAAAAACTATTTTATTTGCTGGGGACAGTGCTGTAAATCTTGGTCTTCCATGGCAAAAGACAGTAGCAATGCAGTAGTCTTTAGCATATCAGTCACGAGACAGCAAGACACAAACAATAATGAAAATAATAGGATATAAGCAGCTTTATCTTCATCTGTTTTTTATACAATATTTACAGTGAACTTCCCCACAAAACAAAAATACTACTTGATGAATCCTCTGAGAAGTTGTGTTGGTTGTTTTTTTAAATCTGTATTGTCTTTCTACCCACTATAATTTTTGTTTAGATGTGAAGTTACCCTCACAATAGCTGCTTCTCGGTAATTTTGCATATGTTACCAAATAATAACATTGTTGATGCAAAAGGGGATCAGGAATTCCAATGAATAAACATTTTCTAGCAAATTATTTAGATCATTCCATATATCTACTATTATCATGCTTTGAGAGCGTTAAGCGGTCTGTGTCCTGTTAAGAAGCATGGAAATCTTCTTTTCTCTTTGGTAATGAAATTCCACGTTCTACTGTATTAGTTAGTGAACTATATCAAGTTTTTTACATTCTAGTTCTCAGAAATTCTGCTACTGATCTAGAGTTGAGTTTCTTGTGCTCTTACACTCTCTTAGGAAGATAACTTGGTATGACATTAGGTAGAACAGAAGAGAAAAAAGGGATATGCCCCTAGAAAGGGACTTTGAAACAGCATCTGTTTGAAAGCACTATGAGGGTAAAATGTTAGAGTAAGTTTCAAAAGGGATATATTGGTGACCAGGAAGCAGGTGCTCTGATCACAGATGTGTGAAAATTCATTGCATGGCTCTGCAATTTCCTATACAAATGTCATTTCTACACACAGGGTGTGCAAAACAGAGAGAAACACCACCTCTTATTCTTACCCCACCAAAGGCAAACAAAAACTGAACCCACTTACATTAAAAGAATGTTATTTAAATTGTGGAATGAAGCCCTTGAAAGTTAGGAAATGCCAGAAGGCAAGTTATCCGTGTAATCTTAAATATGGCCTCCAACAAAGCATGCTTTATAAGGTACAATTTCAGAAGTACCTAGATGCCTTATTAGCTGAACTTTTAATGGCACTTAGAAGCCTGAGTGATTTCTGCATTGCTAAAAGTCTCATCACCAACCCTTATTTACTCATACAGGATTTTTTCAGTAAGACTGTATCCTTATCCAGGGCACTAAATTCACATAAGGTCATACGAAGCCAGTTGTCACCCATACAAGATTTTCCTTTTTAGTATGTGAATCCTTCCCAAAACGATACATTCATTCTCCTGCTTATCATACTACTACAAATGTAAAATAAAAAACAATTCTTCACTAGCTGAAAGTATCATACACCGTGAAACATATTTAATGTACTGTAAGCATCAATTTCATCCAGAGAACTCCTAACATTGCCAAATTTTGTGTGATTACTTTGTTTCTCCTCTCTTTGCTTTCCACTTTAAACTGTTTCTCGCCAACAATATCAGCATTAATTGAGACCAGTAAAGCATCAGTAGTATATCTACGGTTCTGTGGGGTTTTTTAAACAGCAAAGCTACCCCAAAGCCAGCAATTTTTATGATGATGTGAGTTAGTTCTGTTGCAAAAAGGTTTCACACTCAGCTAACTATGCTGGTTTTTTTCTTCTCTATACCTCTACTCTTGAAGAAGATTGACTTGCCTGCTGTTTAGTAGAGGATGAAAAATTCACTGCCATTGCTAGAACTGCTGTGAACACAAGTGTTTAAATTTGCCTAGACCAGAATTATGCGTTATGGCAATGTTTTCAGAGGTAAGCACAGAAACCCTAGTCCTTGTCTGCTTTCCAGCAGCACCAAGAGAATGTCAGATACATACTTTAATTACTCATTATTTTGAAAATATTATTGCTATTCACAATTTTTCAGCACAGCTTGAGATACCTTCTGCTCTGTAAGTCTGGGTACCACTGTGGAATCAGACCGAAGGCTCCATTAATGCTTGGATAAGCTGTTCAAAGAGATGGTGGATTCAGGTAGTTTGCTTCACAATATGAAACAAACCATCTGATATTTGTCTGTCCCTAGTTAAAATTCTGTTCAGTCACTTTTCTTTCAACCTCACATCTCAGCTGCTTGAGCGTGCTTGGCAGGAACTGTGACAAAGAAACACTGACAAAATTTCAATAAAATATAACTGAATCATAAAAGAGATGAAAGAATGAAGTTGTACCTTGTGAAGCATATATTTGAATGTAAAAGGAACAAGCTTGCCTCTTGTATCACTCAAATTGTTTTAAAATATATCCAGCCAGGATCACCTATGGAAAAAAAGAAACAAGTTGAAAGAAGGCTGCATCTGAAAACTTTGCTTCAAGTGTTTAACGACATTATCTTTTCTGAATACCTTTTTTGAAAATGGCATCATTTAGATTTTTGTGATAATTTTCTTATTAAAAAAGGTAAATAATTTAGGGCTTGGGGATTTTTGTTTCTGACTTTCGTGAGAAAAGAGGGACTCAACAGTGCTGAAGGATTGTTGGAAATATAAGCTCTATATCCTGTTTTCTGAAGCCAAATAATTAGAGGCGGACAAATATTTTCTTGTGTATATCAGTTTCAGAATGCAACAAACTTTGCTTCAGTGTAGTGCAAATGCTGTTATGCCAAGTTTTTTTTGTTTATATGTCATTTTCCCAACACTTTTAGCCACATATTTACAAAGTCTAACACCCTACTGTGGTATTTAGGCAGTGTTGCAACCTTTGACAGTTCTATGTAGGTTAAGCCAGTGTGAAAATGGAACAACAGAATGAATCAGGTCTTGGAATCTATATACAATAGACAAAATTCACCTAAGCACTGGAGTTTAATTAATTCATCTTGCTTAAGCTCTCTACAGAGCCTGTAGGAGCAGTCTGGACATTGGTGTATTGGTCATGTCACTGTGCACAGGATATTTTTGCCTTTCATTTTTCCTTGTGTCTCCCACTGCCAGCCTAGCACTCACAGAAAGGTCAAATAGAAAGTCACTTATCTTCTTGAAAATAGCGTTTTCCAGGTATTCAGCCATCCTATTTTTACTTTTGCTTATGACTCCATATTTTTAAAATTGTACAGGCTCAAGACCACTTCGGAATCTAACCTCATCCTCAAATTAGGTATGTTCAATTTAAGAGCAAAAGCCAATTTGTTTCCACACTGTCTTAACACAAATCTAGGTAAAAAGTTGAGGTCTGTGAAAAAATGTACAAGAGTTGCAATAATGTATTGCATCTAAACTAACAATGACTAAGAATTTTTAGGTTAGACAAAATAACCTAAAAATCCTCTTGAATTTGGATTAAACTGTGCAGGTTTCAAGCTAAAATTTGTCTAGTTGACCATTCAGTCTGACAGAGGTGTGACTAATACAGACCCAGGTGAACAGCTGAAGCAAATAACATTTATGGTGAACAAAATGAAGGTGACACATAAACTTGACATTGAATTATACAGCTTTATTTTGTGTATATTTTGTCTCTTCTTGATTCCTTTATGTTTTTTTGAAAGGACAGAGATATGTAGTTCTATATCATTATACTTTGAAGACAACAGGAAGCAATGCAAATAGGAAAGAAATAGATTTAGTACTATAAATTTCTATAATTTAACCATTTAACCAAGAATCTTTCCTTGTCATTCCTCCTATGGAGAATTAACTTCCAGGTGAACTAAAAACATCCCTTAATTGCAGGAGTGCTGTGTACATTGCTCATTGACCTCTTGGATACTATAAATCAATGTTTAATATACTTCATGCTTTCCAGCAGGAACTTATTCAAAAAAGGTGGAAATGGTTTGCCTGAGTCAGTCAACACTCACTGTCACATGTGAGGGGTTTGAGACCCTCCCTGGGACACTTCAGTGGCTGGTGCGTAGGCACTTCCCTATATTATTTGTGCACATCTTGTTGCAAAGATGGCCTGCTTTGTTCCAGACTTTGATCAGCATCTGTCAACCTCCAAGTCCTCAGAGGCATTTTATCTTAAAGCATTACTTTATTATATCAAAATCCATTATTACATCGTGTTATTTTAGTTTATGCCAGGAGGTGACAGGATGTCAACAGATGGAATAGTATAGCGACAACTCAAAAGTCAAAATAAAAAGGCTGATTTAGACTGTAATTTGTGTCAAAATTATTTGATCTGAATCATTATGGACCAGAATATGAGGACACAAAAAAGCACACGTTTTCTCCCCTATTGCAATCTAATGTAAATGGGAACAGTAGCATATCATTACGTCTCACACGGTGAACTGGAGCAGAGAGGAGAACACTCTAATAAGCTTCAGTGAAATTACAAGTCAGCATAAACCTGTCTTGAACCAGTGGTATAGCCTCACTACAGACAATTTACAGTAAGCATTAACAAGAAAGTGCTGATACATTGCAATAAAAAGTTGCTAATAAGACAAAGTCAACTAACATATTTTGATGCCCTGTTCTTAAATTAAATTTTCAAAACTTGAAGCTATCTAGCAAGCATCAAGCAGTGATGGGTACCACACCAGGAGACCTCAAACGATTCAGCTACAGTAAACAAAGAAATGGTCAACCTCTATAAAAACAGAAAACTCAGACACTGATGTGGCAATGAGTTTAGGGACCATAATTAGAGTTGAATGCAGGAACAAACACATAATAGAAATAAACATGTAGGTACTTCGTGTTCTCTACAGGTAATTGAAGGTATATCCGAAGCAATGCTTTAGGAAGGAAAATGGCTATTTTCTCATCAGCTCTTCTTCGTGCACTGCAAATTTTTTTCCAGCAGTTACATAAGAGGGCGTCACGATTTCATGAAATAACAGTGCTAAGAAATTATGCTCTAGAACAAAACAACTGAAGGAATGTCAAGTAAGCAAGATCCACAAGACGACATTCAGTCTCTGAATTTCCTGGCGCTTGAAAATATTTCCCACATGACAGGCTGCTTTGGTCCTCTTCCATTCTCCATAGCCCTAGGAAACAAAAAGCAAACAAAACTTCATTGCTTTATATATATGAAAAGCCAAATAAATAAGATTTGATAGTTTTCCCCAATGTGTCAGCAAAATTGTTTTCAGAGGGAAATTTGCACAGGCAGACTCTTATAGCTCAATGCGTGTCTTCTTAATCATATTAACATGGAAACATAAAAGTTCATAAAGGAATACATACTCCTTTAGAAACAAAATCCACATGAGAAAGCTAAATCCTGAGGCACTTACTCTTTTAACAAAATCTTTATCTGACAGTCTTCTATTGAAATCAAAGGAAATGTGCTGGAGTAAAGCATTTAGGATTTACTCAACAGTGCTAGCTAATCTGAACACACTGATATCACAAAGACTAATTACATAAACTACAGTAATATCATATAGTCCATATTTTTTCATTTAAAATTCATGTAAACATCCATATCTTTTGCATAATATCTATTGAGAGAGATGCTTCTAATAACTGTGCATCTAGAAATTATATTATGTTACTGGGGCTAATTATAATCAAAAATAGATTCCAAAGAAGTAACATTTTTTGAATAAACTTTTGGTTCTGGGTCCTTTTGTTGGGCTGGACCCCAGCCTTGTGGACTGTGTCCCTCCGGGCATAGATGGCGATTTGTCTCCACTCTTAGCCAGATGGAAAAGGGAAATTCCTGCCACATGCTGGATTTTTAGCTGGAGGTGTACCCCAGGAGCATGGGGTGGCTTGGGGATGAGTCCTGCTCACCCTCCCAGCCAGGCACCATGCTCTGGTAGACAGGATGCACTGGCACGTTTGTCCATTCTGTCCTTCTCCTGGCACTTCCAGCCATAGGGAAGGGTTTGCATGTAGAAAAGGGAAGAAAGTTGTGCAGCATATATACTGCCTATTGCTCTGAAAGTCCCTATAGCCACAGACGCTGCAGGCAGCATAGCCACCTGGTTCCCAGGTATGCCTCCTCCGAGACCTTCTCTCCCAAAGCACACATGTGACGTCTAGCGATCTTTCTCACATGGAAGCACATTGTGCAGAGCCTGCAGCGGATCAGCACACCTCTTCAGCCTTTTTTTTAACCCTCAAAAAGAGTCCGAAATGCTCAAGATTCAACAGGTATTTTACAACATGTTTTGGCCCCTGTTGAATCACCCGTCTTTCTGGATTCTAACCGTACACAAAGCACTGCTAGAAGACCTTGCCTCTGAAGTTTCTGCTTTTGGTTTCTCACAGATTGTGTTTTTTTAAACTGCTGTTTTTCAGAAGCAGCATTTATTCCTGGGCCATGTAATACGGGGGGGAAAGAGGAAGAATAGTGGCCTTAAGAGAGAGAAAAAAACTCTACTCTGCTAATTCCAGGTCATCCAGATGTGTTAAAATAGCCCAAACTTATGTTTAAAAGGTATACTCCAAGTGTTTTTATCACTGAAAGTCATATGTGCAACAGCACATATGTCTTAAAACCTCAGACTGGGCTATTTATTATCTCAAATAAGTAACCTGAGCTTTGCCTTATCTGAGAAAACTTAACTTTGAAGTGGATATTGTTGCCTGTCTGTGCAATGGTGGAAGATGTCCAAAGCCTTTTGAGCTGCCTTTACCATGCAAAAAAGGAAATGAATGGTAGGCAATTTGAACATATTCTGAATATTTCTTGGTTCCTGCACACCTGGTGCAAGGTAGGCACTGCTGTGTAGGTTTTGGGTTCCCGCCATCCTGTTCCCTTCACCTGGTGGCACTGCACTGTCTCAGTAAGGCACTTGCACTCAGCACAGACAAGGAATGGGGAGGAAACAAGGACGGCATCAGGACATTCACACAGTCGATCCATAGCACCATAGTGCCATAGTCGATCAAGCCGATGCTTGGAGACCTCATCTGATGTTATCAATCTCCTGGCCTGCGTTGGGTGAATGGTATCTGGAAGACCTACTCCGATGTTGCCACTGAAGATATGTATGTGTGTGCATATTGACATGGAAAATATATTCGTGCATGTGTACAGTGCCTGGAAAGGCCGTAGAGGTGTTTACTGCTAACATACCTTCTCAGTATACTAAGAGAAAGGGTATGAAACAGGATAGTTCATTATACTTTTGCACTATTTTGGACAGGCAGGACCCATTCCCATTAGGATAGCCAGTTGTTTTACACATCTGTTCAGACCTTGAAGGGTCCTGATTTTTAGGTAGAGAAGAGTCCTTAACATCAGTGTATCAATATTGGCTGGTTACAGCATTCCTGAATGCACATTTAAGACCCACTGTAAGCTGTTGGATCTGTTTTGGGAGAGGAACTACATAGTCAGAAGTAAGTTAGAAGGAATCTGGATGCAACTGCTCTTGGATGACCACAGCACAATAGCTGTAATGATTGTGTAAAGGGCTAAAACAGGATATAAATACAATCGCCTTTACCATTCCTCAGTTACACCAGAGTTCCCCTAACTTCACTGAATTGGTCTGTTTAATAGTGAGTCTACTTAACCAACTGGCTTCTCAAATTTAAAAAAACCCAAAAAGATAGGTATTTAATTAACTTTTTAAAACTATTAGTTGAAGATCTTAAAAGGCATGAGGATATACGTTTTACATTGATACGACCTTATCATCTGACTTTACATTCAATTCTCCTTACACACATCCATTTATAGTGAAACTTGATTTTAGATTATAGTTATGTTACATACACATCTTCACCTATTATAGTGCCATATGATAGAAAATATTATTATTTACAGATTCTCTGTTGTCCGCTATACTATTACAAATAATTTTTTTCAGTGCAAGTGTCTACAGCTTAATACTTAGCAACAGATGTAGTCATATTACTGAATATGTATTAAAATTATATTTTGTTTTTAAAATTACAATTTAATATTATATGTATAGAATAAGTTCCCTGAGCAGCTGTAAACGTAAAAAAAAAATTACTTCCTAATTATATATACCTCTGTAAATGCTAAAGACCTTCCAGCATAAATTCAATTTCACAATGATTACACATAGTATCATTTATTTGAAAGAAAAAAACAAAAAAAGTAAAAATAAATTTCAGTATTAGTTGTACTTCATACAAATAGAGTAAATTTTTAAAAACAGATTGTCACAAACTTTGCCAGAGAAAGTTTGCTTGACTGTTCCATATATGTAAATGTAATATATAACCAAAGCATTTGTACAATATTATCTACAAGAAAGAGCAAGAAGAGAAGTAGCAAAGCAGAGATTATTTTTGCTCACCAGCTTGGACAGCATAGATTTTATTGGCAATTAGAGAAATAGGCCCTTGGAATGTGGCTTCTCCCCTGTTCTGGCTTATCTTCACACAGCAACAAAGCGTGAACAAAGCTGTTCAATTAAAGGAATGTACATTAAAAAATACAATAACTGATTTGCATCATCCCAGTGATTTGGGATTGATGTCTTGTACCTTTTAATAGCACAGCTTGATTATTCAGTCTTCATTGGGTCTCTTGCCAGTCATCAGGCTGTTCCAGCTGCAGACTGTGGTCATTTACAGAGTTTTATAGACACTGGAGAGGTCTGTCTGAAGGATAAGAAAACACAAATTAGCCTTTGCAGATTGGCCTCAGTCAATGCTGGCTTTGTGCTACAATATCCTCATTCAAACAGTTGGATAGATCACTTTAGGCATGTTGTGTCAAAGAATTATACAGAAAATGACTAGAAGGATGGTTTCCCTTTGTGTGTTATTGTGGTTTTGAAGCTTTTGAGGACTTTGAACATCTTTGAAATGCAACGCTATATGTATATGTTGCAAAAGGGAGCGGTGGCCAAGTGGAGAATTTTAGGTCAAACATTTTGCAAAGAAACAAGAAAATGCAAATAATCTCTTCATTAGTTGCCAAAGCAAAAAGGGAAAGGCTCCTTTTTACAATTTTTCTCCTCCTAAATTAAACTGTGATAGTGTAGATGATATGTTTCCAATACATAGTAATTTCCTGAACTGTGCGCTTTACAGAGAAATCACAAAATCCTTGACTTGATTCCTGAATTTATTAATAAAATAATTATATTAATGAGGGGATTTTAACCTAATAGTGGAAAAAATATTAATGTTTTAATGACTGTGATATTTAAACACACACAGTGAGAACTTATTCAAATTTTAGTGTCTTTTTAATTCAAGATTTCACAATTTGAAGTCCATTCTTTGTTCATTAGTCACACATATCATTTGGAGAAGCCAAAGGGCTATTGTTTGATGTCTGAATAACTACTAAAATGTGAACTCCACCTTGTGCATGGTGTGTAGAGCAAGAACATTTCACTGAAAACAGCACATTTTTAATCCAATATATATATAGCTTGAGAATTTCAAACTTTTTCACAGAAAATTTGCCCAAACATGGCATTCATTATCTAAATTATTCATTACAACCTATTCACTCAGCTTTATTATTAATAAAATATTCTTTGAAATAGTTGAAAATCCTATGGATTTTAAATTAGTTAGAATCTGAAATTTTTAGAAGTGACTGCATTTCTGTTCATATTTGACAGTGTTGATACTGTCTTTTTCCAGTGGAATCAAAGACATGATTCTTTCCTCTAAAAGTAGTGACAATCATAGCAAACCCCCAAAACGTTTGCTCTACTATGGTATTAGCCTGAGTGTTCAATATATCTTGCAGACTGGATCTGACAATCATTTCTGTTTTCTTTGAACCCTCTCCCTCTTCCTGTCTCATAATAAAAGGGGAACATTTTGGGGGGCGGGGGGGAGGGTGTTCATTTGCACATGGACTGATTCATTTTATCCATAATGTATTAAGTCAGTCAAGATATTTTCTAGAAAACGGTATTTGCAAACAGATACTTACATCTACTTAATTGCCTTTAAACTACGTTCATTTTATGCAGTGTAATCAAGATCTCATTTCTGTTGCCGGCATATCCCACTGCTTAAGTAAACCCTTTACAGAGAAGAGCAAAGTTAAATGCTGTTCTTGGGGGTGTTTTTCTCAATTGGGGTATAATAATAGACATGACCCAGACCTTGCTTGTTTCGTCCAACTCCTGACTCTACATATGAAAACCATACATCTCCTTGGAACAGGGCTTGGCAAAAGTATTCTTGTCATATGTGGCTTTGTATTCTGATAGGAAGTCAGAGACCTGAATTTGTCACTCCGTAAAACACCTACTAGTATTCCAATATGTTTTGTGCTAATACTTAAGTATAAAAACAAGATAAAAGTCATTGTAATTACAAACATTCACCCTTTGCTTCAAATGCATCTCCTTTATTAGGTTTGAATGTCCAGTAGTATCAGTGCTGAAAATCTTTAGAATTATTTCTGCAGGGACCAAAAATATCTCTTCTCTGAAGAGTTTTTATTTGCTTACCTGGATTTTTCCCTTTTCATGAAGAGAAATCCCATAATTCTGCAGATCAAAGTTATGTCAATTTATTGAGTGGTTTCCTGGCATCAGAGGTCAGATTGGACTGTCAAATGAGGAGGGTGGGAACATTATATGAAAGCAGAGGATAAAGTGGCAATACTAAAGAGACATTTAACATTCCTATAAGCTGCAGCAGGTTTAACATACAACGAGCACGGTCATTCAAGAAAATGAATAAGGCAGACAATCAAATGCTTCTTTGTGAAACCTTTTCTTTCAGGGATTTCACATTCTCTAATATTAATTATGTAGTCAGATACGGGATTTTGATACGTGTAGATATAACTAAATCTCTATAGTGACTTTTTAAAAGTATATTTAAATACAAACATAGATATTCTGACTGTTAGCACATTCCCTTAGTTGATTTTAAAAGTCATAACTTCTACAAAAGTTGGGCTGATTAAAATGTGAGTAACAGTACCTTACAGCACCAAATTTTCTATATATACAGTAAAATAATCATAGAAAGAAGGAAAGAAGGAAAAGGAAGGAAGGAAGGAAGGAAGGAAGGAAGGAAGGAAGGAAGGAAGGAAGGAAGGAAGGAAGGAAGGAAGGAAGAAAGGAAGGAGAAAAAGAAAAGAAAGAAAGAAAGAAAGGAAAAAAGAAAGGAAAGAAAGAAAGAAAGGAAAAAAGAAAGGAAAGAAAGAAAGAAAGAAAGAAAGAAAGAGAGAAAGAGAGAAAGAGAAAGAAAGAGAAAGAAAGAGAAAGAAAGAGAAAGAAAGGAAGACAGAGAGAAAGAAGGAAAGAAAGAAGGAAAGAAAGAAGGAAAGAAGGAAAGAAGGAAAGAAGGAAAGAAAGAAGGAAAGAAAGAAGGAAAGAAAGAAGGAAAGAAAGAAGGAAAGAAAGAAAGAAAGAAAGAAAGAAAGAAAGAAAGAAAGAAAGAAAGAAAGAAAGAAAGAAAGAAAGAAAGAAAGAAAGAAAGAAAGAAAGAAAGAAAGAAAGAAAGAAAGAAAGAAAGAAAGAAAAGAGTAGCAAAGACAAGCTAATCATCTGAAAGGAAAGTTCCAGAAACGCAAGAGGGATTTCTGTGCTGCTTCTAGTGACTGGTGTTAGCACTTACTGTTGGATTGAGCTGGACTCTGATTGATATGTAAATGTATTCTTTCAAGGCTTTATGTATCTATTAATGTAAAATTACAATATGTCTATGGTATCACAAATGTATATGCAAATTAAGGTGATGTTTGTAGTCATTCAAAAATGGACAATTAAAAAATTCTAACTTCTTATTCTGAAGGATGTATTTTAACATTTAGACCCTATTTTTGCCTCTTCTTCCATTGTTAAGCATTTTATATCAGAAATGAGATATACTAGCAAGGATAAAACAAAGAAACCACAATTAATCTGCAAAGAGAGAAGCAATTTTTTCTCTCAAACACAGTGTACAAATGCATGATATTCGTCTGTTATAAACTCTGTTGCAGTGAGAAACACAGTAAGTATTGAACAATATAAACAAACATGTTTCACACTAGACATTCCTGATAAATTCTATTCTCATTTCAGATTTTTCTGTTCAGTTTGACAAACTATAATACAGCACTCAGATCCATTTTCCTTCAGGTGGGTATATAATTTCTACTAAAGTAATTTAACCATTAAATTTCGCTGATACTGAAAAATGTTGGCTGAGACATAGATAGGACAACTGTAAATTTAAATGCTACTGTTTGGGTAGTAATTTAGTAATGTAAGATATACATTCAGATATCCTGAATACCAATTTGAGGTCTCCCCTATAGATTTTTATTCACAGCCAGGCTCTTTCCTACAAGCTTCTGGTGCATTGGGAACACCAAAAGGCATCTCTGGTAACATATTCCCTATTAAAACAAGGATTTTCAATTAAGTTTAATCTATTATTTCCTTCAGTATTAACTTCTTTAGTATTTTTATACATTATCTTCAAAATGTATAAAAAATAGGATAATAGAAAGTACTGTATGAAAACTCTTAACAATTTCTATTTAAAAACCTTGAAAACTTAAGCCATTTTTTTATCTACCCATGGGTTTTGTGCTGGGACTGTAAACTGTTGTTATAATTAAGTTACTTCCTACAGGTTTTAGAAAAAGATTAAAGTAAGACCAGGTTAGGAATGAGAAATTCTGTCTTATTAATGAGTTTTAGGCAAGTTCTATGGAAAACAGTAGTTTCTGTTGTTATTTGCATAACATATGTTCTAGCTTGCTAAGCAACTTACATGGATCTCAGTCTGAAAGTAATTAAGAACACAGTTTGCAGTGAATAAAAGTTCCAAATCAACAATTTGTTTCTCTGCTTTAAAAAATAAAAACATTAACATGCTTAACACTTGAAAGTTCAGAGAGACTGATGGGCAGTGAACTGCCAAAGGAGAGTAGGATGATGTTTCTTTCACTATTCCTTATATACAGCAGAAATGTAACATACCAGTCACAGCTGTTTAAGTCATTATGGGCAAGTTACACCTGAGGAACAAAAAGTCCACTTAAAATTCCAGATAAAATCTATTCTGTTGCTTTTTAGGACTGCCTAGCCCTATTTGGCCTATTTTAGTAAAGGATGGTGAGGTAATAATATGTATAGTACATGGTTTGTATTTTAAAGCTATAGATTTATTTTTATGCAGGCAACAGCTGCTGTGATTCTAACACACAATGAAACACTGTAGACTGAAAGATTTTAAACGAAATACAAACAAAAGGATATAGACACACAAAGAAAAAACAAAACAAAATATATTTTTGTCAAATATAATCCTCTGTGAATCCAGACAAGGTCCCAAACTGCTGTCTGTGCTTTTCTGGGTTATCCAGAATTAGAAGATGTAAATACCATCTGCAGATTTTACTACTTGGACCTCTTAAACTTCTGCACCTCCATAGCAAAAAAGCAGATCTAAAAGTATTAAGAATCATCCAAAATGATCTGAGGAATTTTTAAGCTTAAAAAAAGGAAAATAATTCATAAGACCAATATATTTCAATTCCATAAGGGTCTTGGATAGGAGAATTACACTTTTATCTCATTTGCTATGCTTTTGCAAATAAATGAAAGAAAATGACTAGCAATTAAATATATTAGGTAGAATTTTTCTCTCAGTCACACCCATGTACAATGAGTGCAACTGCATTGATTTCAACAATGTTATTCAAACCTTCATGGGCTTCAATGTGAGCACACTTGAACTAATTTTCTTTACTACACTATCATTAAAGGCAAACACACAAGGTGTCGAATGTGGACACTGACAAACATTTTTTGTGAGTTGATTTCTCTCTCATTTGGAAGGACCGAATTGCAGAAAGTTACGTGTATCAAGAAGATTTTTGTATTGATAGTAGCTCTGAGATAAGATATTTCAATTTATCAATATATTGAGAAAAAAAAACTGCAAGTTTGCTTTCAAAGTACTTTGACTTCCTTTTACACATTTTTATGGGTTCTATAGAAATAATCTTTTATTTTTGCAACAGTGATGTTCAGGGTGGCAATTTGTGCACATATGCACACTTCAGGGTGCACAACTAGGAATCTGAACAGGCGTTTAAGCACAAAATGCTCAAACAGTCCTCTCTCAGTTCTTCACATCTATTCACACAATGTGAGGGGTGAATTAACTATCATCGATAGTTTCCAGACAACCCATAAGCTGAAAAATGATGGCATGAAGAATCTACTGAATAATTGCAAATATCAAAGTTGGAAAAAATCAAAATGTAAATTATGAATAAAAAGATTAATTTGATCAAATAAATTCTAGTCAAATAAAGTGCCCAATCCTATTCCAGGGGTGCAGATAGCATCCAAATTCTGCTCCATATTCTTCTGCCATTTCAAGTAAGTACAAAAGAATGAAATGAATGCAGCTGACTGGAAAAAAAACATTGAATGAAGAAAAACACTAAGCTGCGGAATAAAAACGGTGGAAAGTAAAGTTGGAAGCCAACCTGCAAGCCAAAATGACCTGATTTTAAGACTGTAAGTCATTCAGAATGGCAGTCCAAGCAAGGCTCAATAGCTACAGGGTTTGCCTTTTTCTCTCAGACTTAGTTATGCCCATATATCCAAAAGTGGCCTACCAGGCCGATGGAATATCAGGCACCATGTATGAATACACCAAATGGCATAGTTCAATTCCTGGAGGGCCACAAAGCTGTTGTGCTAAGGGCACTAACACTTGGCATGTAAGAATAGTATGACTTTTCTTGCACTTGGTCATTTGCACTCTAGTGGAAGAAATTACCTTCTATGCACAGAAGATACCAAATATTAGGGAATCATTATCAAAGGACTTTGGTAGGTACTTTTGAAAAAACTTGACTGACAGGAGAATTCAATGAAAAAATGGAACAAAAAAAAAAAAAATTCTACAAACCCCTGCCTTATTCACAACTAAGTTCTTTGACCTAGGAAAATTCCTGCAACATACAAAAGAGACAGATACTACATTAAGAGAACCCACTACTGCATTCACTCTGAGCAGACTTTAATGAAACACAGTACAAGAGGCACACCTATGCCAGTGAGAGTATTTGATCTTTGGAAGTGAACCGGCTGGTTAGTATTCTTACAAGAATCAGCTAGTATGTTCATCCATATGAAAATTAATGAGTGACAAAGAATATCGAAGTGTAGGTATTATTTGTTAAAGTTACTGGAGTCAGTGGTAGATGTCATTGCCTGGAAGTACAAGCTCTAAGCACATGAAAGAAGATATTCCAAGTCTCTGAAAAGCTTGAACTTTGTATTACCACGAGCTATTCACCTATATTTTTTATTACCGTTACCCTGTGGTAAATAGATTAAGTTAGCACATACAGACCACAGTTGCACCTATATTTTACAGGGTAGTCCTCCAAAGTCCACATTCAGGGTCAGACATTTGTAAATACACGTTCTTTACAAGATGAGAATCCCATTAGCGTTGGGTAAGATCATATAACTTTGCTTACAGTCTCTCTGCTGGCATATTGTCTCAGTTTGAATTCTTTTTACTACTAGTAATAAATTTAATTATTAATAAAGAAATGAGCAAGAGGATATTGAGTGAGTTGAGTGTGACTTCTTTGCAGATGATGGTCGTAGGATTAAAATGAAGACTCTTATGTTCCGTTCTAGATTTTCTAAGAGTATTTCCACTAAAAAAGAAGCGCCAGAAAAATCTGCAGTTTTGTTGAAGTCAAAGTGGTTTTTGGAAACATGCAGGATTTCCATAAAACGTTCAAAGCATGAGTTCTTGGGCTGAAAGGGAGCGACATTAAAATACCTATTTGCCTTTAAAAAATTGCATTTCAGCATATTCAGAAGTTTAAATGAAATCTCATGCTCTGATATATACACTAATGTTTGCTTTATTCATGATGTTATGAACATGCTAGTCTATTTCAAGTGTGCTGAGACTGTTAAGAGCCAGGAAAAGCCAAGTGACGTCTCTACAACAAGACCACGTTCTGTCAGGATTCTCTTCATATCTTGTTCAGATCCAAACCCTTCTCCCTCAGCATTAAAATCCCAGAGCTTCTTCACCACAACTCCTACAGAGTGGTAGGAAGCTCTCAGGAGCTCCAGCAGGGAGGAACTAGTTTTGTGCAACCAATTTGGATGAAAAAATGTCCAGAACTGATATGTCCACAGCACAGCCTGACAAGAGGGAAAGTATCACATTTCCCTGAGAATGGAGAATCTGATCAGTTGCCTTCTCAGGAGGAGGAAGAATGGTTTTAGTTGTACAATGTGCTGGATGCTTCTCCCTGCTGGAAAGATAGCTACTAAATCCCCATAACATCAAAAATACTATTAGCTCCATGTATGTGTCTATATTATTGAGCATGCCTGTCTGCATGTGTAAGAGAACATCAATTCCCTACCAAGGCCTTTGAATGTATTAAGGATATAATTACAGCCAACACTATCTGATGCTTTTTTTTTCTTTGCAAATAGACTCCATATCTTGATTAAAAGGTTCGCTACCATTGGTAACATCACAAATTAAAAGTAAGTTATAAAAATTTAGTGGTTAAATTACATTTTCTTGGACAGTTTCTGGACCACAGAAAGGCTCTCTGTAAAGAGAGAAGTATCCAGACCTCGGACCTCCCATGTGAAAGCCCTCATCACAAAGCAGCAGAGCTGCCTTTTTCTCTCTGCCCTAAATTAATACTGGATTGTCTCCTATGCAGTGACATTATTTTAATCTCTTTGGTGTAAGAAATTGCAGAGGATATTGCTGTGACTGTATTACTGTGTCTCAAACAAGATTTGGAAAAGGGGATGGTTTTCAGGGAGCAAAAGTGCTCAGTCCTGTAACTCAGAACAACAGACAACTTTAACATTTAATAGCATGCGAAAAAGAAAAAAGAAGGTAAGCATTTGAAATACAAGCTTTTAAATAAAACTTTTAAAATATTTCTTCCTTTCCTTTTAGCTGTGCAATTTCTAATACAGGAAACAGTGACTTTTTCAATAATCTTTTCAATAGTATCAATCAGGAATTTAAGTCCTAATCCTCTCAGAGCTGACTGAGAATCTGAATAACACCTAGCAGATTGTAGACACTACTGCAAAATTTTAGACTAGAGCTCCCTGTTTTTTTCAGTTACTTTTGCAAGCATTGGTTGGAAGCCAGTGATTTTCAGTCCTTTTTTCAGCAGGAGGTGACGATCTCATGGAATAAACTGAGAATCCCTTAATAAAATCCATGAAAGTGTATTTCTTGTTGAAACTACTTAAGTGAGTCATTATCTACCCTGATGCATAATGTAATATGTGTGGTGCTGAAGTACAGAACTAGGAGTTGGAGTTTAAAGGATTAAGGTGAACATACATCATACGTTTCAGCACTTATGGAATAATTTGTGACTCTTTAAAGAGTTTTACAAGGTTAAACAAAAGCTGTACAGTATATTATTGCCTCTAACAATTACATCACTGCTTTAGAAGTGTTTATACTCCATGGCACTTTACAGTGTCATTGTCAAAAGACGTGGAAGAATGCAATCAATAGCTGTTAGAAACTACACAGCTGTTGTGGTGTAACCCCAGCCGGTAGCTAGAACCATGCAGCCGGTCTCTCACTCCCCCCCAGAAGAGTAAAAGGGAGAAAAAAACTTGTGGGTTGAGATAATGACGGTTTAATAAGTAAAGCAAAAGCCGTGCACACAAGCAAAGCAAAACAAGGAATTCATTCACAGCTTCCCATGGGCAGGCGGGTGTTCAGCCATCTCCAGGAAAGCAGGGCGCTGTCACATGCAATGGTTCCTTGCGAAGACAAATGCCATCATTCCGAATGCCCCCTTGCCCTTCCTTCTTCTTCCCCCAGCTTTATGTGCTGAGCATGAAGTCATAGGGTATGGAATATCCCTTTGGTCAGTTGGGGTCAGCTGTCGTGGCTGTATCTCCTCCCAACTTCTTGTGCACTCCCAGCCTACTCACTGGCAGAGTGGTGTGAGGAGCAGAAAAGGTCTTGACTGCTTGGCAACAACCAAAACCACCAGTGTGCTACCAACACTATTTCTCACCCCAAATCCAAAACATAGCACTACACCAGCTGCTATTAAGAAAGTCAACTGTATCCCAGTTGAAACCATGACAACAGCACAAAAGCCTGAGGAAAACACAGTTCACAGGTGCATTGACTGCAATACTACTGCAGTAACAATGTGGGCTTTAGTCAGTCCTGAAGACATTTAAAAGAGCATTTTATGAAATAAAATTCACATTTTCTACTGACTGTGCCATTTAAAAAAAGTTTTCATCATACACTAGCCCTGGACACTTCTAAGACCATTTAAGAATTTCATTTACTACAACACCACATACATTCCCTTCAAGTACAGTCCTTTTTAATGACAAAGTTCTTGCATAATCACAGTGGAATGCCTAGGATATTTTTTCTTTTGTTATTTTTACCTCTTCAGGGCCAAGTATCCTATGAGGTATTAAACAATTATCTTCAGCAATTTCTGATGGGGGCAAATGTATCTTTCCAGCTCCTCCTTCCCCTGTGGAAGGCAGTCAGTACTGCACATAGCAAAAAGTAAGAATCCTTTCATATGAACAGTGGACGTTACTTATCTCATGTCTGTCTCTGACATGGGGCAGTCATCACGAAAAGCTCCATGTGTCTGTCAGCTTATTGCAAAATTAAAAACTAACACGACCACAGGAAAATTCTTCTCCTAAAGCCCCCATGGATCACAGTTTTGTTTATATCCTGGGGTAAGGATTCCTGTATCTTATATTTTTATTCTTGTGTCTGTACCTCTTGATGTTCCTGTGCATCAGGAAAAGAAATTGATACCTAAATCCACTGTGATTATTGACACCCACAGGTACCTATCTAGGAGACAGAATAAAATAGACTGATCGCGTTTAGTACTGTCTGCGGCCTATCAACCTTGCAAGTGCTGCACTGCATGCTGAAGGAACGGAGATAAATTCAGCTTTAATTGCCCCTGTAATATGTCACGAATTTTCAGTTCTTTGTCAAAAGACCACTTGTTGAAAAGGGAGTTAAAAACTGCTGCCTTACGGTTAACGAAAAAAATTGAAAAAAGGAAAGGAGCAGAAAAGTTCTATATTTATATTTATTATTATATTACCCACCTTTTGCTGGTCTTTTTCCTTCTTCCCAGTCCCATTGCTGTAGATTATTTGTGCAAGAGCTTCTGCAAAGAACAGCTTAAGGAATCAGAAAACTCTGCACACATTTCCACATTCTATTTGGAGATAAATGAACGTTTAAGAATCTTGACAGATTCCAAGATATCTTTTTACCAGCTAGAGCGGCATCATGCAGACGTGCCCAGGACTTCAGACATCCATGTCCCAGCTCAGCTGAGACTCTCAGTTTAAACTGGTAAAGGATTTGTAGGTACTGACTCACTACCAGTCCTGTAGAAGACAAACCTAGTGCTCTGCAGCATCTCACCTTTAAGCATGCACATTTGAGCTGTTGGAAATGCTGAGACAAGAAAGTCCTACCATAATTTGCTCTTTTTTTTTTTCCTATTTTTGCTAAACCAGGGAAAGACAAGGAATGTTTCAATATTACATTCTATCACAAAACTGAGAGCCCTTCTATGGTAATATATACTTATTGCGACCAGAATAGCCTTCAAAAGAGCATATGTCTATTCCATGAATATGCAGGTTTACTGGGAGGAATATGGGTTTTCTGGGCAAGCTACTATTAAAATTCTCGATATCATGCCAAAGGATCCTATTTCTGGAAAGAAACATGAAGTATTTCAATAATCTTGTCTCCATATATTCTGCTGATGAAAACATCTCACATGATAATGATAATAATAATGATAATGATAATGTATTTTTTTAATGTTGCCTGATGTCATCATGCTGTTTGGGTAACAAAAAAAGTCTACTTCTTACTAAAGTGCTGCATGACATTTCTCCCCCTTAAAATAAAAAGATAGCAAGGCCTAAAGCAAGGCTTAGAAACAAGCATTTAAATATTCCAACTCTAACCACACTGCTTATAAAAGGGGTTTTGAATAAAGAAACTCCCTCCTCCCAGGAGATGCTTTTAACTTTCAAATGAAGCATGACTAAATTCTAGCAAAGCAGATTTGATGTTTCCAATTAGCTCAGAGAGTTGAAAATAGTTGTGATGTTATCAAGCAGTGGGTGCTGTGAATGGGAGCCACATCCTGACATAGCCTGCATGCTAGTAATAATTTCAGAAGAAACACAAAAAGGACTTAATAACATAATTGTGCATTCTGATTTTTTTCTTATTATTATATATTTTCCAAAGAACTACTGCTCATAACCAAGCATCTGCATTTTATTGCTTGGTCATATTTTGGCAGCCAATTTGAAGATTATGAATAATGGGTTCATAACGTTTTCACCCAGGGCCTGATCCAGATTTCTCTGGAAAAAAACCTTCTGAAAATGTCAATAAGAGTCTTTCCCGGTTTTGTGCCATTTTGTTAGTTTGCCGTAACTTGATAGCAAGCTATAATACCAGCTTAGGCTACTGTCTTCCAAAGCCTCATCTTTCCTTGCATTAAGCATGATCACTACTATTGGATACAAGAAGGACAAGCCTGAGTCTTGGACTTTTCTGAACATTGGAAAATGTAAACAGAAAATGTTATGCTACTGATGAGTTATTCTCTCTTCAAATTGTGTTTAAGAAAATAGAAGACCACAATGCGAGCTGTAATGTAAGAATCCTTTGTTCACATACTGTATTATTATTACTGTATTATCATTGGCTCTAGCCTATGGCTTTTTTGTAATTATTATTATTTCCTTGTTTTCTCTGTTTATTTTTACAGCTAGTAAAAAATAGGCTCATCCAGGACATAGAGCATGGATTAAACTGAACAAAGCCTTTTTAGATTCAATAAACTAGTTGTTTAGCGGTTGGAGTTTGGTCAAGAAAATGGCTCTTATAAACTCAGTGCAAAATGAATAGGCAGCATTAACATATTTTTGTGAATATTTTTTACTGAATTTTATATTAAACACAAAGGACAAAATACAGAACATAACTTTTGAACAAAACACACACATTTTCCTGGGTTTCTTTCCACGTAGAAAACACTACAATGTTGTCATTTGCCTATGTCTGCGTGCTAACACATTTCTGACTTCAGTCACAAGAAATCAGGTGGTGGTGCATTTTTTTTCAAGACTACACTAAATCTAATAGGATTGGATGACGTAAGATAAAAGTAAACAATTAATTTGACAGAACCTTTGCCTGACTCAAGTGGTCAAATCAGTACCTGCCATGAGTGTGCATGCCTTTGAACACATAGAATTCAGTAAAATATTTCTTCTTCCAAAGACAAATTGCTTCAGAAGTAGTACCCATTACATAAGAAAGAAAATATCTTTTCAGTAATACTTCTGCCATTTCCAGTTAATTTCAGAAGCCAATGTCTGTTTTTGGAAGAAAAAAAATAAACTTATTTTGGGTGAAGAAGTTATATTTAAATCAGTGGTAAACTCTATGGGCCTTGAGGGAGGCCAAGTTTTCACCACTAGTTTTTAATCTGCAAGTACCAATGTGTTTTTGTGATCTTATTGACATTATTTTGCCAGGAAAGTTTTCACAGAGTATTTTAGAAAAGAGAGTACCTTTTCAAGGACTGAATGTGATATGGAAATTGACATGTCATGGAATACTTTTTACCAGTGTCTCTTTTTTCCAACATTGGTTTACAAAAATACCTTTATTTTTCTTTCTTTTTTTGCCTTTATGGAAAAAAACATGTGTTTTCTTCTAAAAAAATGTCAGTGTGTTCTAAATGTGAAACCCGTTTCAGCCAATAATTTAAAAAGACCCAGCAAATTATATGCAAGGCTTCTCACCTGTTATACTTTATAACGGGAGTTGATACTGTCCTTCAGTTTTTCCACTAATTTGTGAGGTTTGTTTCCTAGGCACTTGATAGAGAGTTTCTCCTGCACCCTGGGCAATCCCATGGAGAAGATGGGGAAATCCAGCCTCTTTGAGCTGAAGGGCTTGCAGTAGTATGGTAGACCTCTTCCTTCTGCATCTATTATACCACAGCTGTGTGCAAACCTCTGCCTTATATTAGCTAGAAGAACAGAAAAGCAAAAAGTGCAGGCTATATAGTGAACAGGTTGTGTTAAGGAATGGAGCTCAGCTTTGCTTGGAAGGTGGGTTTGTCAAATGAAATAGAAAGTTGACAAGTCTGAAAGGGAAACTAGAAAAAGATGAACCGGGAGCCACTATTCTCCGTTCCTAACGTACATGCCACCCTCAGTATCGCCACGTCTGAGGCTTTTTCTGCTCAAGAAGGAAATACATATCAGACCGCTCATTCAGTGACTAACAATAAAACAACCCTGAACCCAGCACTGTAACTGTTGGAGCCTCAGGTATAGTTGCACACTTATTCTGAAAATGGAGACGATCACATTTAATTGCTTCCATGCGTAGCTGGATCAGAGATGTGACAGGCACTGTGCCTGACCACAAATTATTAAAGAAAAACATTAGCTGGTATAAGTCCTGTTTATGAAAGAGTGCCAGTGGAAAAAGTCACAGGATCGTGGTCTCCAACTACTACACAGATGCCAAGGAAAAGCATATCAACAAGGGCCGAAGTTTATAAAAAGTATGTTGTCCTTTTTGGAATAAAGAGGTTTCTGACTACATTAACTTATATTGTTGTTATTTTAACAGTAAATAACATGCAGGCATCCAGCAAGCTAATTGGTTGCTGGAGTTTTCATTTGGAATAATTTACAAAACCACGACATAAGATATTATGTAATGATTGGCTGTCCACGAGCATAATTTCATCTAAACAAAATATCAATTGGGCAGACATTGTCCATTTTTTCTCTCGCTTGGCATTGGGTTAAAGATGTTCATTGCTAAGCATCAGGCTAGGTCTGTTAGTCACTGACCCACCCCGGGCTCCCCAGGTTCGTGTCACCCCAGAGGAAAGCCATCAGTAATGAGTGTCCTGGGGAAGAAAGCTACAGCTCCAACAGGTAGCTGGGACGCTGCCTCAGGCACATTGCTGAGCCGTACAGCAATGCACCTCCTCGGGGGCTGGGAAAAGGGGTCTTTAATTCCCAGGACGGCTTGCAGCCTGTGCCATGACAGGAGGCAGGAGGTGCAATTGGAAGGAAGTTCCCATCACGCCCTATGGACTTCTGCTTGAGGCTAGGTACTGGTAAGGAGATAAGAAAAGGTCTTTCCTTCATTCCTCTGATACCCATACTTCTTGTAAATTCTTCTAAAAAAAGAAAAATCTACTCTTTTTTCCATGGGTTTATGTTCCAAAAGAAATGGGAAAGCTACATGGCTGCATTTATACATGCCCTCATGCTGGTCTCAAAGATGTGCAGAGATTTAAGGCATGATCCACAGAGGCTACATTTGCATTTACATTTGGGATTTGTTGCTATTCAGATCCCAAAATACAACTTTCTGCTCCACCCCTTCATCTCCACACACAATTTCCAAACTGACACAACAGTTGCTGTGGAAATAAATATCTTAAATTCACTGAGCACTTCTGCTTTGGTCCTATATTAACAGGTTCCATGACATAGCTGAGCTTATGCTCCTACATATCAGCAAAAGAACCCCTGCAAACACAGCAGGCACCTACCTAAGCTTCACCATGAACCAAAGGCCTAAAGTTAGGAGTATTTTCAGCAGAGCTGAATGCACATGAGCAGCAACGAGTAACCAAAAACCTGTGTTCATTTGAGTATGTAGGTACTGTCTAAGGTGTTACATGAAAGACCACTCATCAAGAAAGTGGGAATCCCATATTATAGCCTTTTTCTACCCCCCATTTCCCACATGACATCCTTGGCATCAACCTATGAAACAATTGATGGTGGTACTGTACTGATGTGGAGGTACCCACTGTAACTGGGTGACCCTGCAGCTAACAATCCTTAGCAGAAAGAACCTTATTTTCTTTCCCGAGCAGACATGCTTAAAAATAGTCCAGTCAGCACTTATTCTCAGGAGGGAAAAAATCCAGCCTCACCTTCTCTGCTACTTGCCCCACGGAGTGCCAAGTAATGCAGAGCAGCTTATATTTGCAATGCTTACAGCCAGCTACACTGACACGGCACAGCACTTTGTCCCATGTGGCATTCCTCTGACCCCAAGACATGATTATTTCATCAGTGTACACGTTTTTCCGGCTCAAGACTCCTCAGCTATTATGAGGTCTGTGTCCCCTCTGGTCAGAATAGTGGCGTTACAGAATGAATGTGGAAGATCCGTGCTGTGGGCTCAGAGCAAGGTTATGAGGGGGTATTGGCTTATGAGGCATGCTCTGTTAATGTTGAAGGCCTACAAGTGGCAGATGGAGTTAAATGACCTATAGTAAAAGTTTCTGGCTTGAACTGCATCTTAACTCTATCTTGGAAGGGACTGATTGTCTGTGACAAAATTGGAGCTGGGAAAGAACAAACACACAGCAGTGTGGTGATGAGGAAAGGATGGTGGCATGAACCACAGCATTAGATGGTAAAATTACATACTTTGAGTCCTAATGGAGAAGAACTAGTACACAGCCCTGGATGAGACATATTGCTAAACAAAGGGATGTACATGAAGTCCTGTTTTCCTCTTCAGGCTATCCTTTTTGATAGCTTTCTGTGCCTTCCTGCTCAGTCTGCTTCTGAATCACCCCCTGTCAGGTGCACAAGAACCGCGGTGGCTTATGTATTACTCTGACCAGCTGCAGAAAAGCTTCAGAATGGGACCAAAATAGACACACATAAAGGGGTGTCAGTATGCTCAGTATTCTTGTCCCACCTCTCTTTTTTTAACCATCCAGAGGGCTAAAAATGACTAGTTTTCATCTTTTTAGACTTTTGGGGTTTTTAATGGAAAAAATTACATTTGCATCTATTATTTATCTCAAGTGCTACTGCCCTCAGACGAAAGCAGGCAGTGAGAGCTTCCTCTTGTCTCTCTCCCCCATTGTCTGTGCTAAGTCTTGATGGAGCTTGATGGAGTAGTAGTGCTGTTGCAAGAGGTGCACAGGTGGGGATATTCACCCCGCAAAAAAATCCAATATGCAGCCTTTACCTGTCATTTCTACATCTTTTTACAAAGATCTTGATCTGCATCCCAGAACCGAAGACGTAAATTCTTCAGCAGTGAACCTGTCGCTAATTCTGTTGACATGCTGCTCTGCTTGAGAGACACAAAAAGCACTTTTCTTTCCATAAAAGAACACATGTCCTTTATTAAGCCAGGAGGAGGAGATTTCCCAGTAAAGTAGAGAGCACTTAGTGTCCACTTCCAGCTGCCACAGCCTTCCCGCTATAGTTGCTCCTAGTACACCTCTGCCTAGTAGTGGCTGGCAAAAGAAATGACCTGTCAGATTACTGAGCCCATTTTCTTGCAAGAGTAGGAGAGTCCCATGGGAGGTAATGTATCAGATATTAAAGTGATTTCACATTTGATCTTAGCCAAGAGGTCAGACCTAATATTTATTGTTTATGGCAGTTCTATGAGTTCGGCTACTTACCCATGTTGCAGTAAACAGACAAAACCTGTGTGGTGAGCACATGATCACTGTCTTGTTTGGGGAAATGAATGCCAGAAACTGACCCTACTTCTAACAGCTTTGATTTTCAGGTAACTCAGGATCCTGGAAATCCAAACAAGGAGTCTCGCAGAGGTATGGTTTCAAAAAGCTCCCAAAAGATAGAGTCCCAGAGTCAAAACACCACGTGTGCATTGGAAAAAGCACTCCTAGCTTATAGTATGTTGGACAACATTACCCATGTGCCCAGGAGCTTAACACCAGGCAAAGGGCACCCTCTATTAAATCCTGACATAATGTATTCAATAAAAAGCCTATTTAGAAATAAATTAAAAACAAAACATAGTGAATTAAAAGCCACTATGGAGGAAAATAATTTAAGGAATGGAATAACGAGAACAATTTTCAGCCATGAAATGTTTTTATCTTCTGATAACTTGCAAACGGTAAAGCCATGAATTTATGCATAAGATACAATACACAACAAAGAGATAATTCATATTCAAATCTCATGGTCCTCCATCACACATCCCTCTGTTTATATGTAGATAGTCTTATGAGAAAATGACACCAGGCACAACCAAAATTATGAGACAGCAAGTCAAGCCTGAAGATAATAATTACTTAGTTCACAGAGGCACAGTGAAATTCTTCAGCTCACTGTCTTGGTGGCCTGCAGTGGCAAATGTATCATGTAAAAGCAGTAAATTAGAAGGACGTTCTTTCCTTTTTCTTTTTTTTTTTATTGAAACACTTAATGAACTAATAACTGTTTGGCAAATGCATGGCTGGTATTTAAGAGGGAAGGGGGAACACTGAGAGCACCGAGAGCACAAATCCGTTCCCATTTACACTAGTGCAAATCCAAGTCCATTGGCTTTAGCGGAGTTACTCTGGATATCAATGGCACAGGGTGGGAAAAAAATGTAGAAAGGGATGACATTTTACTATGGGAAGGCATTTTCTTCCAAAAGAAATGCATACTGTATAAACTGCAAGGAATACTCAGTGTCCTAGTTAAAGGTAATGTGGTAAAATAAAGCAATGAAAAATTAATCTAATCTCATAAAATAAAAGCATTAGAAAAACTTATTTACAACACTTTCCCCTTGATAAAAGGGACTATTTATCATTTTGTCAAGATGCTTAGCTATTCAAGGTCTTCGTTAGACTAGCCTATTGAGATATATTTAGCAGCTTACACAAGAAATGCCTTAGTCTTCTCTTCTTCCTGAGAAAAGTTTGACTATTTACAGTTTCATCAACACTCAGATTCTCCTTTTTTTCCCCTCAAAACAGTCAACAGAGCAATTAATTATGACATTTCTCTCAAGATGACTACAGGTTGGAAAGCGTGCAAAGCGTCTGTTTAATATAACGATACATTTAAACTTCCTAATTGCTAGAATCATGATATACAATAGTCTTTTCTCATAAAAATTGTGATTAAATAGTCATAGGATGTCTAAGAATAAAGTACTTCTGGCACTTCTGTAAGAGAAATTTAACATCAAGAAGATTTTGTTCTAATGAGTCTTAAAGCAGCAACATGTTACTGTTAAGAAATGCCAATATATAATTCTGCCTCAGGATTTTTTAATGTGAATGTTTGTATTCCTTCCCCAGATATTTTTTTTCTTTAAAGGCACCTTTCTCTTCCAGTCTCCTAAGTCACTTATAAAATGATCAATCATGTATTTTCATTCCCACTAAAGCTGTAGTAATACTTGTAACAGTTTTCTCACTGTACTGGTCAAGTTCATTGCAAATTACTAGTTAGGATATACTGTATCTAGGCTCCCAAATGTGATTTCACAATTTGCTCAATGTAAACCAAATGCCCCATAATCACTGAACTTTTAACCAGCTGAGACTCTCACAAGAAATATGAGAGAACACTGAGAAGAAATACTTCTTTTTGAAAGGATATAAAATGCAGCTTGTAAAACAAAATGTTTCTTCCAGGATTTCTGGATCTGCTCGTGAACCAGAGAGGACTAAATGTAGCAGATGAATACAAGCAAGTGAATGCTAAGACCATCTGCTAAGATGAGTTACAACAAAAAGAAATATTATAAGATACTAGGGTGTAGAAGACAAAGTATGATCATAGGAAAACACAAAAACACAGACAATTCAAAAATCTGCATGTATAGGAAATTCATCAACATGAGTTAAGACAATTATCTTAATTCACAAATCTTTTAATAGAACTTGTCTAAACATATGCTAACATAGACCCTGGATTTGGAGATTTTGGCTGCACTGGCAAAATTAATTTGAACTGATTATTTTCTTCTTTAAGATTTTGTGCAGGAAATTTGAATCTGACTTTAGAAGTCTATATTCATGCAGATGGAAACCTGGGGAAAAAATACTGATGGAGAAAATTACTGCAAAATAATACACTTAATTTTGTGTAGTTTTGCTGGCCTGTTAAGTTAGTTTTGCGTTTTCAGGTATCTAAAGAAGCAATGAAATTGTAGTAGAAGAGCTAGTACAGAATCTCAGTTCAGTTTTCAATGAAAATTGCAGAAACCTGATGGGATAATAAAAGGCAGTTCAAATTAGTACTATGTACTTCAAACCTTAATTCAAGTGTTGCATCCTATTCCATAAAAAGTGCTAATTCACTAACATTCTGCCAATTACAGGCTTTTTACTTTTTCCATTATATTTCATGCTTCCCTGGCAAATACCTATCAAGTCATTTTAAAATATGATAGATGTCTTTTATGGGCTGGTATTTACAGAATAATTTAAAAGTATCAAGCTCACCGTTTAATACTAATATGTCATAACAAAGACAACTTTCCCAAGACAGTTCAAGAAACCCAATTCAATTCTTTAATTCATATTATAATAGATGTTTAATAAAGGTGAGCAGGTAATTCAAAAATAATATTTGATTTCTTTAATCTCTTTTTTTCTGTTCATAAATTATCTGCAAATAGAACACATTATTCTTCAGTTATTGAATTATTTGAATTACAGATTTATTCCTGAAAAATATACTGATAATTTATTAGATATCTAACAGCTCTGGGGTAGCTTATTTTGAATATTTAGTTTAAAAATCAGGTTATTTATGTTAGCTACACAGTTCATTTTTGTTCTTAAACTAGATAAGCTTGGCTATTAAATATCAGGTGTCTGATGCAAATTATTTTGATTACAATTCAACAAATTTTCTTCAAAGACAGTTATTCACTAGAATATTTTACAGAACATGAAAAAAAAAAAATGTTTCAAAGTCTGAAATTTCCATAGCATTCCACAGCTTCCAAGTCCTTAGTTAATACTTGCTGTATAGGAACAGATATAACAATTTCTTCAGTGTCAAAGTTAACTCTACAGATCTAACTAATGCGCACTACTGATACATCCACTAGTGCAAAGATACGCAGCTAAAAAGGTATACATTATTGCAGTACAGCTACTGCTGTGAACTGTAAGTACTGGATAAAAGACTGTTCAAGCAGACGTGCACACAACACAGTCTCAAATCAGAATCCAGGTGGCTTTAATTCATTATGTTATTTAAATAAGTAAGAAAATAGAAAGCATAATTTCTTCCCTTCTCTTACATTCTCTCTCTCAATCAATGCAGGAAAGTTTAATAGGTTTTTTTTCCCCTGGAAACAGACTACCCTTTTTGAAGGAAAAATTCTCAGACTGCATTGCACTTTCTTATCTGCCGTGAGGATCTCCTCTGCACTCCTGCTCTCTGGAATCCCAATGATGTCAAAGCCGGATCTGCATGCAGAACAAATACAGAGCGAGCACCTGGGACCTATCCTGTGGGTAATTAAAAGAAATCCTACTTCCTTACAGGGCAGTAGATTCAAGAGACATCAATTTCAGTGATTTAACTGTTCACAGCCACTACAGTAAAGAACAATTTATTAACAAAGTTTAATACAGAAAAATATCAAAGGTAACTTAAACAGTATTATTTCTTCAATACTTACAGTTCAGGCTAGCCCTACAATAATAATTTTGAAAATCTAACCAAGCAATATATCAAAGAACTCCAATTCCACATCCTGTGTGCCAGCATCACAGAAAGAGTTAAAAAAGCCAAAGGAAGCAATTCCATAGTCATCCTTTGAGACCGCATTATGGAAAATCGCCCAGTCCCTCGAATTGCACATAATTTCATTTCTCTTTGGTGTTGTGTTGTTTTTATTTTGTTTCTGCTCTCCATACATCCAAGACTCTGAAAATTAACTTTAAAGGCCTTTATAAGTATTATTGTAATGATTTTGTGAAATGGTATGACAAAGGTAATGGATGCTTTATCGTGGCTTCATAGTGATTAGTAGTCTTGAAAGCATTTTCACACCACAAATTTTTCAGCTCTATGTCATTTCCTGAACATGTTTTCCATTGAAAAGGATGTTTCTGTTATTTTCAATTCCATTTGAATTTGAGTTAATATGAATTTTTTCAGGGTTTTTGAACACCAAACTCTAGTAGCAGAAAGAGCACACAGAAAAAATACTTTTATGCAACATAAATTAATGCAGTTTAACATTTGAAACGTGAGCATCGCTTACCTGTAGAGAAAAACAGTGCTACCTTGAAGGTTTTCTGAAATACCACAGTGGGGTATTGTGTTTGTTGTGTTCCAGTAGTTTCTATGCCAAGTGTGATAACAGCAAAGCATTGGGGCTCTGACAGAGTCTCTGGTCTGATATTCATTAACTATACTTGAATCTCAACTATCTGGATTCTTGCCTAATTGTGAGTCCAAGACTTTTGTCCCTCTAACACAGTGTAAGCACATCGTGTGGTACTTTAACAGTGATAACCTTCAATTTTGTTTGTTTCTACAATTTGAGACCTCAACCACTTACCTGGTTCCATACCTTTCAACAGGCTACAGTCAAAGCACCTTCTGATTCATTTGTCTACATTTTTTTAGCTGTTCTGGAATATGAGGCAGCAAGTCACATAAACCTCAAGCTGTTAGGAAAGTAACTAAATATACGGAAAAAATGGGAAATTATTAGAAATAAACATGTTACCCAGATTAAAAAAATGGTTCACCTACATGTTCTCTGCCTTATTTTCTTTTACCTTCTGAACTTCAGAATTCAGGTCATTATCTTCTAAGGAGTACTACTGCACATAACTCCTCTTTCAGAGCAGAGAGTCCCATGAAGCCATGCCTCCTGTGTTTGAAGCAGCTAGCAAGAAATCTCTTCTAGCCTGTGCTGACACGCTCAACTTCAACAGAGTGGTGTGACTATTCCTAACACAAAATGCAGTCCTTTATTCAAAATATAGCTATAATTATGTTGATTTTGCACTTCACTGACTCCATGCATCTAACAGAAACAAAACAATGTAGTTGCTGTATGGAAGTAGAAGTGGGACTCAGCAGAGGTGGCCAAGATGTACTCTGACAGTGATACTGGCAAAGTAGAATACCACTCTTAAATAAGCATGAGTTACTAGATGATATGAGACAAAATTAAGTTAAAATAACCAAGTTGAATTCAATCAGTGTGTTTCAAATTCCTGTAAGTATTGACGAAAGCACTATCATTTACCATTACTATCAATACCAGTCATAAAACCCTGAGTCATATCATGGCCATATTGTACTAAAACATACATATATAATTAACAACTGTTGATTCTTGCCCAAAATTTGCTACAAAACAAATAAATAACATGGAATGAGAGTGGTCAAAAAATTATTTGCACTAGTTCATGTATTAGATACAGTACTGAGAAGATGCATCTCAAATCATGCAGTTTGCTACCTGGTCCCATACACAGCAGGAAATACTGACTTTCAAATTCTGAAGCATTTTTTAAATATAAGATTAAATTTTCTCACAATCCAAAGTGCATATAATTTTTTACGCTCTACCTTCCTTTTATGAATATAAGGTTTTATTACAATTAATGAGGCATTTGTGGGTGTTCTATGGATGCAAAAAACAGAGTACAGGGGTGGAGATTTTCCACACGTATCACAGAAGTATTTTGTTTTGTGTATTTGCAAAAAGTTTAATAAAGTTCTGCCTCAGTTATGGTTTTTTGGCCAACATTTTAAATGTCCACAGTATTTTATAATTGTCTGGAAAACAAAATCATTTCCCCTGAGGACTTTATAACATCATAGATTAGCTCCAATACATAAGGTATGCAGACATAATTACTGTCAGTATCAGCATAAGAAAAGTGATGAAAACATTAAAAAGCATTTGAAGGGAAAAGGGAACATAAGAAGTCTAGGGGGGGGAATTGGGAAGAGGACAATAGGTATAAGAATCTGAGAAGGCAAAACTATATCTAAAGGATATTTTTTCCAATGTGTGTATAAAGAAATCCTGGGAAAAACAGTAGGTAAGATTTATTTAGTTGCAAAATTGTGTTGACTCTCATGGCAGGGTAACAGCTTGGATGCAAGTGTACAGCAGGACAAGACATTTGCTGTGGTAATAGTAGCTGAAGGTAGTGAACTTAGATATAGCATTTTGGGTAAACAGGAAAGCGGAGAAGTTAAATGAGTGGAAACTACAAAAGGAAAGAGGGTTGCAACTACAGGCTTAGAGGAGATTGAGGTAAACACTATATTTTCAGAAGCAGGAATGGCAAACGCCACAGTTTCAGAAATAGAATACAAAAGGAAACAGTTTTAATTATAATTTCTTTATGCAACAACAGAAACTCCTAAAAAAATGGAAGGATTTTTAAGGTTGCTGAGAACCTACCAAGTCCTGTTTATATCAATAAGAGCTTCTGCATATTATGGAGTTATGAGAATCAGGACTCTCTTGATTTGTGCTGGTGACATTCAGAGCTTAAACATTGACTTCTCTTCCAGAAAATCTTGGACACAAATTTCACCTCAGGATCTGATTAAGGGAGGATAAACATGAAGCCAAAAAATCACAGACAGAAAGGATGAGAGTCATGCAGCACTATTCATTACAATTTTTATGTATTTTAGTCCTGGTTTTCATTTTTCTTAATATGTGCATCTATTTTATTTTGCCTCAGAATCCAACCGAATATTTGAAAAATTTTGTATAAGAAAAATTATTTTTACAACCCAATAAGGTGGTCAGAGATAATAAAAATGTCCTTTGAGTTCCAAGCCTACCAGGTTTGAACTGTTAACTTTCAAAAAAACCCAGCAATATTAATAACATATGAACTAGTTAACTAATTTACATTAACAAAAATAAACAGTATTATAATTATTTATAGTTGTCCTGTGCCTGAAATACGCTAAATGAGTTGGTAATCTCTCTTCAGATCAAAATATAAAGCAGGCACCTGTACTTATGCTTCATTATTAGAAGCTTCACTAAAGAGGCCATGAATAGAAAGAAAATATTGGCTATTAATTCTGAAGGATTATCTCCTGGCAAAATTGGGTTTGTTGTTAGTCTCTTGCTTATATTTACTCTGAGCATTAAGAACTGACACTCTTTGCATGAGTTACAGTTCACTTAATTTTTCTTCAGTTTATTCTACCTTACAGAAACAAATTTACCATATAATATGCTTTTGCAAAGTTTGGATCTTGGATTTAAGTGACTTGCGAAATACTGGGTTACTTTATCAAATTAGCAGCTTGATCACAGCTACATATAGCAGTGAGGTTCAGTCAGTATCATGCTGGTCTCATAAATGTCTCTAAGAAGATGTAAGAAAAGAAAGGAGGAGAAATTTAATTGATAACTTTTGGCGGCATCCCACCTTTTTGCTTAAAAAAGGCTAGTTCTGCTTGACCCTCCACTCTGGCAGGGAATAATTCAGTTTATGTGTATTTTTCATTCCTCCCACTGGTTCTGAGAGCAAAGAAGAGGTTTAACTGCACGCTATAAATATGTAATATGAAAGCTATGTAAGCTGTCAGAGAATATTCCAGTGTTTAATGACAGTTTTCAGAATGTAAGTCTTGCAGATCTCAGATAGCATGCATACCTCGGCCAGTGAAATATACCCATACTTCTGCTGTATTTATTTGAATATTTCAGTATTTTAAACTATTCCCATGCACCGAAGGCTAACCAAAGCCTGAAATCTCAAAGTAAGTGCTACTCACAAATCTTGTTTTGGAGTCACAAAGGAATAAAGTCAGGAATCAAGCCTGTGTGGAAAGTCTTTCCTGAATATCAACCCTATTCTATCGAGGAGACAATGCTGTCAAAACCAAAAACTGCCCTACTTTTCAAAACCCTTTGGAAAAACAGCACGCAAAAAAAACTTAGTAAATAAAACACTCCTACATGCTGTAAAATTAAAGCAGGTGAACAAAGCATTTGCTTGGGCGTACAAGATCATAAGAAAATTTACAGTTTCTTACTGGCTTCTCAGATTCAGATCAAGCTCTTTAGACAATAAGGGCTTAGAAAGTCTAATTGTGCCTACAGTCAAAGTTCTGCCACATCAAATACAAGAGATTTGTGTTAACTTTAAGAATGAGGGTGCACTGAATTTTCTGCATCCTTTAATTTCTATTTAATAAAAAATAGGAAAATAGTTAAAGTATGTTTCTCAAGAATGACAGAGAGAAATAGAAACATACACCTTGATTTCAATGTTGAAAAGTAATCTCTTGAATCAGATCTATAGAGCTCTGTTATTCATTTAATTATCATGTACTCAAAATATTTAAAGTATACTTTGCTGATAAATAGCATACCTTCTTGTGACCCTTTTTTAAGGAAAAATGGGTGAAATCCTTTACTCTGACTAGTGTTAACATGAAATAGTTGAATTGTTCTATGCTTTAAAGCCTAAATCCTCACCTCTGTGAACCTCAGTAGTGTAACTGCAAGAAGGAAAAACGAGCAGAAAAGAAATGGAAGATGGTCATTTCATTTCAGTTGTTGTAAGGAGGGAGGCATTGCACAACCACTGCAACAGCACACAAACTAGGGTAGATTCATGCCCTCAGTGCCGCCTTTACATGGAGGAAAGTCTCAAGAACACATTTGTTGTTTGGTATGTTGCTCCATTCCACCTCATCTCCACCCACGCTGCAAAGCAAAGCACCAGCAACTTTCCTTCGAGTTAGGGTAAGGAATGGACATGAGGTAAACTGGTTTGGATTCCAGCTGTCTTTCTGCTCCAAAGGCATGATGGTGTTTATGACAGAAAAACCTTGCATACCTCCGAGAGAGGAGGAAGGATTTCTGTGCACTTTCGACATTGCAAGAGACATGACCAAGTGCAGTCAATTCATTTCAGCACATTTTAGCTATAAAGAAAATTTGATGAACTGTTCAGTTTCTACAACTAAGATCATGAAGATCAGAGAGATGCTAATTGCATCACTGATTCATTATTGAACTCAAAGTTGAACTAATTAAGAAAATTGTTGTAAATCATCAGGTTAAATAATTTTGTATTTAGAAGGTACTCGCCATTTAGTTTATGACAGTCTATTTTAAAAATAGACTACTGACCAGAAATTCTACTGAATGCATAATCTGACCTGTCAAATCTGAAAGAATTCGTGTCCAAAAAGAAGTGTATCACTGGACTACATTCATTATTATTTAAATACATCACACACAACCGAAAATAGATTCAGAAATGAAGCTATAGTCACTTTAGCTTGTAATTTAGCTGTAGCATTAGAACCAACATCACAACTGCAATATTCCACAATTACTGAGAGATATCATAGATCTCCTAAGCCAAAATATATAAGCACGCCTTTTTAGCTTAAGGACACAAATGGCTGACATAAATATCTGATTTTATTGCTTATCATTCTTAAAATTCTAGGGTATGAGCTAAAATTGTGGGGACATCACAGTAAAACCACTAGATCAGTAAACTTAGGGTTAATTGAATGCTATTTCACTGGGAAGTAACACAATTGGCATTCTACACATTTTATTAAGTACTTTAAAGTGTGCAATACATTGAAAAAACAAAGCAATCAGAATTTCAGAAATATTTACAATTACAGCTCTCAATCAAATACTTTTATATCAAAAGGAAGGAAGAAGATCAGATAGATAGAAAACAATAAATCCAATAATGTTCACGTGGATCTTGCTTTGGATTTTATCTGTACCAGCACCTCTATCAAGGGTTGGAACATTCTCTACCTTTATCTAGTGTGGAAGGATTCAAATTATTTTTTTTTCTTTTATATAAAGACAGCATAGATTATTTTCCTCTTTAACAATATTACAGCCAGAGACACGTATGAAGGGCTGGAGAAAGGCAGATGGAAGGAATGCTGCAGAGTTGTACACATTGACAGTGTACAAATTACAAACAGAAACCAAATACAAAGTAACCAATTATTGAGTAAATCAATGGATGATGGTGAAGCAGTCTGATGCAGTCTGATATAATTACAAGATATTTTAACTGGTAAATAATTGGAAATACCTCTTAAATACTATTTGTGAAGAACAGAAAGAAAAACATCTCTGGAAAATTTTAAGTTGTGCTGAATTTATAGCTAGAAAAGAACTCAAGAGGAGGTATGAATTTAGAAACAGTCGGTTTTCAGAAGCTGTAAATAATTGTTTTAATAATGTAGCATATCACGTTGTTTATTTCACAGTTTTTCTTTGCAACTTCTTAATAGGATAAATTTTTATTGCAAAAAATGAATATAAGGTTTAAACTATTAAGATACCATCATCTGATATCCAACTATCACAAAGTTCCATCCAAAAGCTTCTCTGAATTTTGGGTTCCAGAAATTAATCTCTTCCTAAGGTTATAATTATTTCATGACCGGATATTCCTTGTGTTTTTTAACTATCCACAAAGCACAAGTGGTCTTTTCACGTCTCACAAGGTTAGTGCTATATTGCAGCTACTGATGACTGTGACAGAGTGGCAGTAGAAACAGTACTTAAGATCTGCTTCCTTTCTCCCCATCTTTCCTTACTTGCAGTCAGGGATGTGCTGACCTTATTATTCTGAACAGTTCTTCTGAGTAGACTTTATTAGCAACTTGTTAAAAATAAATAGGAGAGCAGTGGAAAACGGAGAGGAACAATTTCACAAAAATGTGTAGCCATTACATAAGGGACTGAACACCTTCTGGAGTAAGAAAATAAGAAACAAAATAAGAACACTAGTTAGAGAGAAAATACCAAGAAAACCCATGTTATATTGTTCCCAGTTTCACAAAAGCAAATATGCATAACATTAATTTGGTTGCAACAGCATGCTGGCTAAAAAGGATGATAAACTACTGACTGAGAAGCAGATTTATTTATAGGTGTATATAGCTTTCACTTCAAGACTAACATCAGACTGTTGTTGCTTAAGAAAATAATGAGAATAGGTAGAAAGCTATTTAACAGAGCTTATAATGCAACCCTATAAGAGGGACAAGGGCCACTAGATCCTAAATACCTTTATATCTAATGCTCTGCTGAAAATTAGCCTAGGAGAAGGGTTTGAGAAGCCACTGCTGAGGACAAGACAATAACAGAAGGCTGTGTATCCCAGATGTCACGCAGTGCCTCTTCTCCCCGGTTCAGAGAAGTAGGGAGCCGCAGAGCTGGGGACTGATCTCTCCTCTCCTCCTGTGTGTGCTCATGTAGCCTCTCTATTCCCCAGCGAGCTGATGGCACACAGCAGCTGGGTGAAGGAAGGCACACAGCTCATCACTTCTTTCATAGCTTTCATTATTACTACCTAGCTTTCATGCCGGTGCTTTACTTCCATGTAGACATCTATTTTAGGCATCTACATAATCCTGAGTACAGCTGCTCTCCCAGACCTGCATTAGCCCCTGTAGAATAAAGAGGTCTTCAAGGAGACTCTTAAATCACAGCTCTTTCACAGCTGTGAGCAAGTGTTGCCAGCCTCTGCTCACCTTAATGAATTAGAGGATATTGGGTGTAAAACAATTAAAGAGATCAATGTTGTCATCTCCATTTTACAGATAGGAAAACTAAGGCGTAGGAATGCAGTGAAACTCCCCAGGGTCACTCAAGAAACCATAACATAGATAAAAATATATATCTGAAAATGCAAAGAAGCCTGCTTGGGTACTGTAACTACACAAAACTATAGTTTTGACATGAAGAGGCCTGATACAATACTTTAGCTTTGGAATGATAATTACATTTCAATCTTTCATTAATTAAAATAAGAGGTGTGCTATTAAAAAAAAAAAAAAGGAAAAAACCCCAGAATTCCAAAGCCTGTGAACTTTAATTTCTTATATATTTATTCACTGCTGTTTAAGAATGAATAATAATTAAACGATTCTCTCTTTTTTTTCTGTTTTTAAGTACAGCTTAATTTTATAATCTTCCAAGATAATACTACTGAAAGATAAAAGCTTCCATATAATCATTAGTTAATAGAAGTGGAGCATGCTGAACATCACTAAAGTTAAATGGAGGCATATGGAAAACTCATTTATTTAACCACTGATTGCCTGACTATTTGCTGTGCATACATCACCACAGTACATGTTCCTAAATTATGTCAAAGACACCCCTCCTCTTCATTTTAAAGTTATGCTGTGAAAAATGCTAGTAGTAGCACAATGCCAGACATCTGATTTTCCTCAGAGAAAAACAACTTTTGTGTCCACTTTCTCATCAGTTTTACCTCAGCTAACATTGCCACAGAAAGAGAGCTATATTTGAATTCCAGGTATCATCCCAAGCACTAAAAGCCAAATTGTTGTGATCAAATCTCTTTAACAGAATGAAGGACAGAGACAAAAGCTGATGGACTTTCTGAGGACAGCACACTTTAAAATAGCCGTTGTGCAGCACATAGAGCAATTTCTGCCTTTCGAAATTTGAGAAGATTAAGGTGAGGTTTATCAGCTATGAATGCTAAACCAACGTCAAATCAAAACCATTAGCAAATTCTGTTTGAAAGTGGAGCTTTAACACAGAGTTAGAAAGTAAGATTGCATGTGTGATGTCAAGAGATGATGAAAATTTATCTTCAGTTAACTGGAAAGCCAAATCACTTATTTATCCTACCATGATTCGCCATTGAAGCCAGTCTCTGGAAGGAACTGGGATATAAATAAATTAGGTTTATACCTGACAGACAGCAGGTATAATTCAGGTAAACTGATGTCTTACAATTGACTAGATGCTTCTAATCTCTGAGGAGCACTGCCCTTCATGCCGTACCTGTTTTCTCCTTTGTTCTCAAACAATTCATTTTTATATTTTTTAACTTTAATTACATTTCTTTTGAATCTGTGATAACACCTTCTCTAGAGAATATGCTGGAAATTGTTGGTATTTGGGGGAAAATTACTGATGTTGAAACAAGCCTTGAAAAAGCTGGCTGCCTTCTGGTGTCAAGAAGTGTCTAGCCATTGTTACTCTCCTGAACAACTTCTTTCTGTAGTTCTTACACCTGGCCGTTGTTGTTGAGTATCAAAAAACAGTCACGTCTTTCTTCACTAATATTCATTCTTACCCTAAACCAGGCCACATTCACTAACTAGGTGGGTGTAAAAGGCTTTACATAAAGTGGATTTTATTCAGCATATCTTTGTTTCTTGCTTCTGAGGTCCCCGAAGACCCAATAACTACAAAGAAACCCTGAATAACAGGAATGTAGGAACAGATGTTATTTGGGCACTCTCACATAATAAAGACTTCTAAGAATCCCTGATGCCCAATTATCTAAACACTTAGTCTTAAGTTTCCATTCAGTGCATGATAAATTTAGTCTATTTTAGATGAATACAAAAAGAAAGTAGTTAGTGTGAAAGTGATGTCAATCAAAACAGACACATAAATGGACTGGGTAACACTATCTCACAAAGCGTACATAACATAATCAAATAGGTAATTTAAATGAGATCAGTTTATCCTGTAATAATTACAGAAGTACCATGTGTAAAGAGGGTAATTATTATCTTGTTATTTTCAAATTATTTGGGATTCTTTTGGATGCTAGGGCATTATCATATATACTATACCATTATAATAAAAATCCATAGTCACATGGTCCTTTCAAATTATTATCTTGGAATAAAAATAAAACCACAGTGACCCAGAATACCAAAAAACTCCATTTTGGTTTGGAAGATCTTCAATTTCACCAGCATTATGTCCTGCGAAGGAGTTCAACAGGCTAGGTTTGCAGTGCGTCAGAGGTGGCATATCCATCTTCAATCATCTCCCACAGCCAGAATTGTTGCAGGTAATAAAACTACCTTCCTCTTCTCATCTCAGCTACTTCCAGATACTAGCTTCTTCATCTTGTATCTGCTCATGGACTCATGGACTGCTCAAGGATTATTCCTAGTGACAGGATTGCACTGAAGGGAACACCATACGATTAGGTTTATACTATTTACAAGATAAGCGGTTAATTTGTTCAACACTTTTCTTTGTAATGCCACCTTCTCCTACATGATTCCCGAAGATGGAGAGAAAAGAAAAAAACTCCAAATGTAGTTGAAACATTTGAAATTCTAAGTGTAAAATTAGAGCAAGCCAACTGTATTGTGTCTTTACTTTTTGAGAGAGAAAACACAGAAGGTTCTCTATAAGCAGATCATCAGTAAGCAGAACTCAGTGACCACTGAATTAGGACAATGGCAGTATTTTAAAAAACAGTAGTAAAGCCATGGTTACGCTGCCTGCACAAAGGATTGAGAAGGCCTATGTAAGTTTAAGGACATACCAACAAGGGTCAGTGTAAACTCGCAGAACTGCTTCCTGTTATCTAATTAAAAACATGCTTTAATTTTTGGAGAAAAAAAATAAAACATGGTGTTATAAATCAACAGCCATTTTCCCTTCCACTACTCCATGTTGCACAAATTAAAAAAAATGGAGGAATAATGGAAAGAATCAATAAATTAATTATTTTGGGGGCAATAAATTCCATCTTTGTTTTTCAATATTTTCTGTGATGGTTGGTTATGACTGACAGATTGTACCAATAGGTCTTGCCTTGCCTATAACATATCAAAAAGAAACATGGAATACTTATCTGTGCCTTCTTCATTAGCCTCTTTTTTCTTTAATCAGGATCATTAGGACCCAAACTCTCTTGAAGGAATCAGCATCACTCTAATGTTAAAATTCATCTTCTGTCTCAACTTCTTAATATGCTGCTCTCACTTAGGGTACACTTCTAAGAGGAATTTATACACACAAAATCCTAATGCTATGGGGATTTTCCTTTGTAATATACATGAATCCAATACAAAGCAATATGGATTATTTTCTATACATTTATATCTTCCAGGCATGTGAAGTCCAAATAAGGACAAATAAAAGGGGGATCAAATCAAATATGAATAAATGATCTTTCATGAATGAAAAACAAAGAGGTTTTCAAACACTGAGCATGTACATTCAAATCACCTTGAAGCAAGTCTAATATATGCAACAAACACTGTTGAGACAGGGGAGGCACTAAAAAGGTAATATTTTTATTTGAAGTACCTTTGAAGGATCTGGTCAAGAGTATCTTACTGTTCACTTGTTCTCACATAAAAAACATCCATTTCCAGGCAATTTGTGTTTCCTAGTGCACAAGTTTTACCATCTTGTATATTAACAGCCTATGAGAGCTTTTTTTGTGTAAGGTTTGGGTTTCTTAGGATACTTGCCTCCAAATTATGTCATAAATAATGTTTTAGTGATGCAGGGCAGTAGGTCTCCTTAGTGAGATTAAACTTAATTTTCTTCATTAGTGACATCTTTCACCTTTCACTTCAGAGTGGGCAACACCACAGCAAAGCAGAGTGTTAAATCCTGATTTTAGAATGACAGCAGAGAAAATAAGTGCCAAGGCACTTTTTGTAGCAATGCAACACAAAGTAATAAGCTGTTCAATATGCACTACTGAGATTTATTTGTTGCAAAGCTCTACAGAAAGTGATCCAGTTCATCAGGCTGGACTTGGGGAAGCAAGTCTCTGAGAGTCAGCCAGACTGCTTATGTCCAAGTACCAGCAAAACCTTGAAGCACCTAAAGCAAGTAGTCATCTTCCTATGGGCTAAAATGTTTATTCAGTTACATGGCAGGGCCTGGCTTACGAGGTTGGACATGTCCTAGTCAGACGTGAGAAACAGAATTCAGAGAACTGTTTTGTCATCCAGAGGCAGGCAGAACTTTAGTGCTTTCTTTATGAAGAACACAGTAGACCCCTGATAGATTATCTTGACAGACCTTTGGGCAGAAAAGACTCCAGACACAAGGCACAGAGTCCATTTTCCAGACAGAGCATAAAGTCAGGGCATTGCACTAGAAGAATCAGGGTCTAGCTCTTCCTTCACTCAGATAGGTCTGAGCGGTCACCTCAGGAAGGTGCTGTAATCATCACCCTAAAGGGTATCATAGGGAGTGAAAGACAGAGGACTTTGCTGCTCATGAAGCTGGATCTTTGTACAGCAGAAATACGGCACAGAATCAGACTGTTTTCAGATGTATTTTTCCACCTCTACAAAACATCTCTGTGTTAAATTCTGTAGCTCTGTTTTACTTAGGATGGTGTAAAACATAATGAAAGCTTTGTGTCACTGCTGCATCAGATACCATTCACAACAGGTTTCTCTTTTGAGAACAGTGAAGATTTCAAGTATACAAGTGCTAACTATAAAAAAAAGGAAATAAAACTGAAAAAAATATTATGAGACTGGCTTTAACCAGGTATGGGTTTTGCAGTGTGTTTTTTCATGAAGATAGTCTACGATTACACATATTTATACGAATGTGAATGAGGCCAGAAAGATAGTAAGGAATTATCAAAATATTAACTTTTACTGAATATTACACTTGTGCAGGAAGTACCAGAATACAAATACAATGTGTATACATATAGCGCTAGCAGGACTTAGTGTATACCATAAGTACAACTTAAGTACATTAATTATGATTTCAAACATGCAAAACAATAAGGTGAATGATACACGGATCTTCTGGCTCCAGCTTCCAGAGCAACCCATAAATTCATATTTAAATTACAAATATACTTATTTCGAGTCCTCGGGTTCATAAAGAAAAACTTGAATATGAGAATAAAACTTTACTACACTGACAGACCTAAGGCATACCTCAGGAATAGTCAAGTTCAGCAAATGAACTTTGAAACTGGTGGATGTTAGGAAGGTAAACTGGTTCTGCAGACAAAGGAAAGCGACAGAGAAAGACTGTATCACCGTTTCATCACAGGCCATGCCCAGACAATCCCATTATCAGTACTGTGCTCGTCTTGCTTCAGCTGTGAGCCTTTACAAAGGCAGTGGCACCAGAGAGGACAGAAGGTGTAAGGACAGGGAGCTGATGCAGGTTACCCATAATATGGAGTGAAGATTGTGGCATACGAATGAGCACACCTAGTCTTAACACTACTATTGACTGTTCTGGGCTGTATAGCAAGGCGAGGGGCATGAAACACCCGCTGAAGAGCACCTATAGCTCCAAACTGTTTTAACCCAGCCAAGGGCAAGAAGTCCAAATCCACATGGGAAAAAGCAATCATGAAAAGCAAGGACTGTGTTAGGAGCAAGAGGTACATTCTGTGAAAAGCAAACAAATACGGTCAGTTGAGCATCTTGTATCAAAATCCATTTGGCCACATACAAAGCACTGTTCACTACCATATTTTTTCTCATCCTTACTACAGAGGGTCTAGGCATGTTCATGGAAGCAACTCCATCTTACTTGTGAGATTCACACCAAAAAAAAGGGCATAGTTTTCTGGGACAAGCAAATTAGCTATTTGTCTCACTGAAACAAAGGTTTACTATTCAGACTGGCAGGAAGGGAGAAAAGTGTGCAATAGTGAATGATGCTATTTTAACATACAGGTTTAGATATAAATGCAGTAGGACCTTCAGAGCATGCATTCCTTGACAGTCAGTAGATAAGTACTTTCTCGACTTGTCTGTCAGTTGTGTAATGTGTTTCCTTATTCATGCTTTAGTTAATCTGGAGGCTCCTGCTTTTTATCCAAGTCCTTATTTCTTACAAACATATGGCCAACTAGGTGATGACATTGATGGCAGAGGGTGAGAAGAGAAGAAGAACAGTCAGATGCTGTCAGGAAATCCTGCATCTAGGTCAATAAAAATCTGTTTTATGGTCTTGCATTGATACTGAGCAATAGGACTGAATAGTGTAGTATCTAAGGTACAACTTTTTTTACAAGATGAAGGATTTTAGAGGACTTTTAGAAGATCCTGCCCATCACAGCCCTCTAACAGCTGCGATGAGAGTGAACAAAGCCAATTTAGAGTGGTTCTGACAACCCTTCCCATGTCATGAAGTTAGGCTTGTGGCCAAATGTAGTGGATTATCCACAAAACAACTGAGGAAATTAGTAAAATCTTTTGTTTAATCCTGGGAATATTTACCACCTGCTGCAACCACTGGACAAAGACAAGCCTAGAACACTTGTCAGCTGATGCTACTCATGTTTTCTTGCCATTGTTTTCTCAAGAACTTTGCCCATAAAAGGGGAAACAAAATCAAATTGTTAATGTTATGGCTAGAGTTCAGCAATTTATGTTTAAGAATTTGCTAGACTATTGTATGTTTCACAGTGTTTGGGGCATCAGCTTCACAGAGATTATTCTCCATAAAGATGGAGGAGCTCCTTATTGGCTTGTTGCTTTCCTTGCTAAAACATACAATGCAAGAGGGCAAATGTCAAGAAAATCCCAAAGTGGATCAAGTGTGATCTCCCTCAAGTAAAGACTTGTATATTTCAATCTTAGTGAAGACAAGCCCAAATCAATAGAATAACAAGTTGTCTGAAATTCTGTTATTTTTAAGTTGGTTCATCATTTTGTATGCAAATTCTAGCTTTACATATGTTCCAACTTCTGAACCTTGTGAATAAGATTTCACCTAAAACATTATGAATTAAAATTAGAAAGAAAAGTTAGAATTAAAAAAAAAATAAAACATAAACCCTGATGTGATTTGACAGAAAATTTGCTTTTACAGAAGAGCACAGTGTAAAGTATGATTCCTGGTTTGACCTCTTCCTCTTACTTCCTTCAGGAACAACCTAACACAGCTATAGTACATCTGTAATGGATGTTAATTTTTTTCCATTTTGCCTTCTCCTTTTCTGTTTTGTAAAAGAAACAGATAGCAGCAGCCCAATAGAAAGAAAGAAAAAAAAAAAGAAAAGAAAAAAGAAAAAAACCATAGCTTTAATCCTTCCCTGATTGGCAGACTGGAAAGCTCTAAATTATTTAACAAAAGACATAACTTCTAACAGCATAGAAGTGACACGTAGAGAGGAAACCTTCAAACAGGTGAGAAAGCACACAATGAAAAGTGAAAACCACATTCAGCTGTATCCCCTTTGTCCCAAACAGCACTTCATTTCCTCACTATTGAGTTCTTTCTGTCACAAAGCTTCACCACTTTGTGGTGATTGTTACAAATAATAAAGCATGTTTTTCTCTTCCATAATTTCAAGTGTTAAGAGTGAAAGTGTTTGAAGAAGGTTGACTAGTATCAAATGTGAAATCAACTAATAGTCTACCACTTCTTCCAGACTCAAAATTCAGGCAACCAAAAGTAACCAAGGCATGACAGACTACCTTTCTAAAAAGAAAAAAAACCCCGCATATCTGGCTAAGAAACAGAGAGAAAAAAAATAACCAACTGTAAATCTTTGAAAAATTTCTGTCATGCTGCTTTTCAACTGATAATTGGATTTCTACTGATCTTTCCCTCCACCCCCAAATAGAAACACCTGCTTTCCATAGTTGTTTTCAACTTTCCACTGAAGAATTCTTAAAAAATGAAAACTTTCTGGAGATAGTGTTTTCCAGGTTTGAATCTTAAACAAAGTCACAATTTTCTCAGAAAAATACTGATGAAAGTATCTTTCCTTGTCCCTATTGTCATGACTTACCATAGCAAGAACTAAGATCAGCCAGGAAAATCTGAGCAAGTGCACCAGTGATCTCCTATCCCACCTGCAGAACAGGAAGCTAGCAGGAGCTTTTGAGAAGTTCCGTGACTGGAGTTCACAAATATATCTGGTCAGCTACATTGTCAAATCATTTTTCAAGCAGAGAGCTCTGTTAAAATTTTCATTTTGCATTGGGTTTGCTACAGCAAAACCCCAAACTATAACCACAGAAGTTCCCAACCCGTCTTTTAAGGAGTTTCATCTCAGTGTAGCAGTCAAAGTTACTTACAAGTCTGTGGAAGCTTTAATATGCTCCTCTTAATGCCACACACTCCATCACATAGACCTGCTAGACACAACACAGAGCTGCTGCTCATACTGAGATCTCAGTCTCATACCTCACACATGTCATTACACGCTGTGTTTGTACCCTCAAGAGGGACAAACAGCCAAGGAGACCAGAGGACAGACTGTGCAGAGCTGTGATCTGCTACCCCCAGAGTTACCTGTTTTGGGCCTTTGTACCCATGGGATGCAGGTGCCTGCTAGCCGAGCTGATAATCTGCAGTTACAGAAGCACACACGGGCATGCAGCCAGCATACTATGTGACTAAACGGCTGCATCACAGACAGAATCAGACAGCTTGAGAAGCCCAAGGGAATAAGAAGAAAAAAGAAGCTTCCGTAACACAGACATTAAAATCAAATTTAAGCATGACCTAATCCACAGGTTTACTGGATTTATTGTTGGATTTTAAGCAGCTATAACAAACTGAAATCATTACCACACCACTTGGAGTCAAATTTGAACTACCTGCTTTCGCATTCATGGCCTTGCCCAAGCCTAATCTATTTCATTTGTAGAGGGGATACCTTACGCACGTACGACGATGATACCAGTCAGCTATTCCCTTCCAGAGCTGGACCTACCTCTCTGGCCGAGCGTGCGCTCATGCAGAATAATAACAACCATGTGCATGGCTGAACTTGAAGATAATGTTGACCTGGTGACTAACCCACACTGCAGACATACATGTGCATGCTCCTAGGCAGGGCAAGGGTAGGACTAGTCCACCTTTCTGAGGCTCTTCCATGAGCCATCCTTCATGAGCACACACTGTGGATTCTGGTCAGGAGCCGCAGCAGAGAGGCACGCAAGTCTGACCAACCCAACATACGCATAACTGCCTTTGAGGCAAAGGAAAACCCTGAGGAACCATGGAGTTGATCAAAGCAACATGTATGTGAATTTTACAACCAAAACATGTTTAGGTGGAAGTATAGGTAGCCTGAAATTCATACCACAAATTGTTTTTCTTTGTTGTTCCATTTGTCATTTGTTAAAATGAAGGAACTGCTCACCCAAAATATATCATAACTCATATCCTGAGTACTGTTTGGAAATATTGCCTGACTAATTCAAGTTACATGGTGACCCTAGCCATTGTAGATCTTTAATAAAAATTAAGTAGTGCTATTAGCCTTAGGTATAATTGTTTATTATTTCTCAAATATTAACCAATTATCTAGGAGTCTTAAAGTGCAGACAGATAGTTCTACCACACAAATACCTTGGGAGGTAATTACTTTTTCATTTTATCAGTTTCTTTCACCTAAATATGGCATCTCTTTTTCCACAGTTTAGACTTAATGAAAAAGCACCACCAACAGAGACAGTGGTCAAAGAACTGCATGGGTTTCCAGGAAGGGCAACATTTATCAAAACATACTATATGGTTAATGATAGTATGCATGGATAAAGAATCCTGTAATATATAACAACAATAAAGTTGGATTAGTGTATCGAAGGTTGTTTGGACAAGATTCAGTTCCATTTTCAAGAGATTTCAATTTCCTTTCACATAAACTCTGTGAAATACTTTATGTGACATGTTTATGACTAGCTGTTTTTATGAATGTTATAATTGCAGACCCTTATGAAGGCTGAGAACAGTGTTGCCCCTTCAGCAAGCTAAAAAGCAAACAGATGAACATGACAATTATTAGTTACAGTAGAAGAGACAAAGCCCCCATGCCTCAATTACATTGTACCAGATTACAGCACTATGTGGTATATCCTATATTACTTAGGATTTTTGCAGCTCCCAATAACTAACACAAGAGGTATACTTAAGTTCAAGTGTAGGCAACAGGTATGCAATTTAGAATTTCTGACTTATTAGGCTTGTTTTAACAGCACATTACATAGTCGCACTTCAAAAATCACCCATCAGATTTATGGTTCAGGTGTCGTCAATTTCTGCTTAAATTTTCTCATAGGAAGAGATCATAATATGCTTTAGAGAAATATTATTTTGCTTTCCCTGTGAAGTGTCTGTTTTACTTTATCATTTAGATGGCATTTATAATCTGGCCCCAAACTTACACTTTTATTGACTAGTCATTGCAAAAACAGAGTCCAGCACTACACAAGTATTTTAAGTCAGAATATAAATCAGAATCATCACCTCATATGAAGGCAACACAAGAAAGCTGTCATCTGTTCTCACATCCTAGATACACGTAAATAAAGTATCAGTAGAGGTTATTGCTTCATACCCATAAATTGAACTAAACCACATTTATGAATTTTACAGGTAAAAAGCCAATGACTTAAGGAAATACAATGAAATCAAACTGTAAAGCTCTATACGTTTTTACAGACCTCCACAGCTTCATATCCCAGGGAACAGCACGTTACATGCCTAAACCCGTCGGGACAAGTTCTTATTCATAGAACCCCAGAAATCGGTTGGTTGGAAGGGACCTCCGGAGGTCATCTAATTCAGTCTTCTGGCTAAATCAGGATGAACTTCAAAATCAAATCAGGTTGTTCAGGGCCTTGTTGCAACTTGTGACTGTTGCATCCTGGCCTCCCACTGTGCCTGACTGTAACCTGATCAAAGAATATTGTTGACATTTTCTGACTGCTGCCTGTACACCTTCCATGGCTACTCGATATGTCACAGATTCACCAACGTCATTTTAGATGCACCTTCTATGTACTTTGTGAAGTTTTTCTCCTCTGTGATGGTTTGTATTGTAGGCATGTTATAAATACATCCAAAATACAAAGAAGTACAAACCTAAACAGTATTCTAATTCTGTCTTCACCTGAAATTCATCGAAATGCTTCCTTGACACACCGAGGCATTTTTAACTCTAGAAGTTTTAGATCTTCAGTCAGCCTCCTGAATGGCTACATCATCTATATTTCTCCATTTAGCCCCCCAATAATAAGTAAGAAAATCAGATTTTAGTTTCCTAAGCTAATTGTGTATATAATCCAGATGACTTTAAAAAGAAAAGAAAAATAGTTCAAACAAGAAAGAGGCTGAAAACATATACAAACGGGATAATAAATTTTCTGTGATAGAACTTAATTTCTCAGTTGTTCATTCACATTGCATGTAGCATTCATTCCTGCAAGAAACACACCTTCCTATCACTTTTTATTTCTTCTGTTTATTTTTAACAGTTAAAAATTGCTGCAATTCACATTCCTTACTCTACCAAACCCTCCCAGACCTAGAAAAAAAGAAGCGCCTCAATTGCGATAGACAAACATTTATATTTATGGTCCAAGTGGAATAACTGCATTTTGTTTACACATGCATTTTTAAATTGTCACTGATCTCTGGCTCACAAAAATCTTGATGAATTTTGCGTGCTGAAAAATCACTTTCACTGGCACTTCATCAAGTGGTTGCTTCCTTCTAATGAAGACCAGGATGCAAATTATTACATTTATATTCCATTGAAACATCCCCCTTGAAGTAAAATGACTACAACTGTAGATGTGAATTAAAAAAACACCTAACTTCCTGAGACTGCATTGTGGGGAAAGAATAATTACTGTGACTGATCACTGAACAAATATTACAGTGCATTTTTTCAGTAACTTTACTGTGTTACCTGTAACATCCCAACTAATTTATCACCCCTAGGTCTACTTCCAATTTTCCAACACTTTCAGCACTTTAAAAGTACACCATCATGTAAATATAAAAACATCTAGAAAACCAATGTAGAATAACATTAAGATTACAACGTCAGACATGGAAGTTTTGAGATGTCAGTATTAAAGTTGCGAGTAAACTTTTAATTAAGGGCTCTTGCTTACGTGATTTTTTAAAACAGTGTTCAGTTAATTAATCACATGCCACTCTCCACAGATCAACACTTCACTCAGCATGCAGAATGGCTGACATTGTGATCCTGAGATAATGTTTAATACTTTGCTTTCTTCAGTGTGTGCCTCTCTCAGCTTTTACTTTAGCTCACTCTTCAAATCTCTGAACATAGACTCTTTCTTTTTCCCATGGGTGTTTTCGTGGTTTCATGGGTGTTTCGTGGGTGTTTCACCGTAATATAAGAATTTATTTTCAAAATAAAAATGTGAAGCAGAGAGATGTAACTATCTTCACTTTACAAAGCGCTGATGCACACAGACACTGAAGTCAGAAGTTTCCAATTATTTTAAGTTTCCAGTCTGAGATACCTTACACAACTGTTTTTCAAAAACACACCAGAGTTATTCTCTGAAGCGCAGCATCCACTGGCTTTGCTCGTCAATGAAGCTGCTCCCAGTGCCGTGGCATGAGGTCAGCCCAGGTACAGAGAAAATGAGGCACGTACAATTAGCGATCCCTTGTGAAAAGTCTGGTGTAAGGAGCTTGCTAAACACCATGACAGGGCAGCAAAGAATTTGGTAAAACAAGGCAATAGCAAGCCTGTATTATCTCTCTTCGTCGGCTGTAGTTACAAGCTACATTCACTAACATGGGGGTGAAAAAGACAACACCTTTATTAATGACATCGTTGGTTCATCCCTGTTCTGTGCCACAAGCAAAGATGTTCATAGGCAAAACAGTCAACAATCACATAATGAAAGAATGCACCTAAATGTGCCATGGCACTTCTACACCGAATTCAGGACTTGCAGTTTAGGGTCCTGCCTCCAAAACTACAAACCCTGGGAACTGACTGTCAGCTGCCAGCTAATCCTAGAGGTACTTAAGGTTTCATTATCACCTTCTCTTTCATCATTTTTAACTTCAGAGCTCTGCAGGCACCCAGACCGAAGCATGCCAAGTCTTTACAGTCTGGGCAACTCAGCAACCAGCTTGTGCCGAGGCTCTTGTCAGTATCTAGAAGCCACGCATTTGTCTGCTGACGTCTCCGAGGGCTGTGTCTCAGCCAGTGCTCTCAAAACATATTTAATATGTTCCAGTATTATCGGCTTCTTACAAAAAGCAATGCTACAGTCAGGAGAAGCTCCTTCTCTGGCTGATTTTAAAAAGTACTGACTCCTTTTTTCTTTATGAATAGCATACAGTCGCCTGTCTCCATGAGGTGGCTCTGAGCTGTGCATCCTAAGTATATAAAAATGCCTCATTTCGCTCGTAGCAATGAAGTTAAACTGCAGGAATTAAGATGCACCCCTGTTCTGACCTGTTCCTACTTCTTAGCTCCGGGCAACAAGATGCTAATTGGGCTGTTCAGCATGCAAACATTTTGAATCTCATTCCCAAGTACATGATGTTCTTATTGGGTGATTAATGAGAGGCCAGTGTCTCCGCTTCTGAGATTAATTCTTTATGTACATTCTCACTACTAGTGTAACATTTTTTTAATTTCTGTAGCACTGTCTGATAATTGGCTTCTTCTTGATCATTTTAATGGAAAACTTTTCAGCAAATCTAATGTCATGGGCTTAATAAGAATAATAAAAAAAATCCCATTTTCCTCAGTTTTCTCTGTAGCTCCATTTGCTTTCATAAAAAGTCTAAATTCTTATATTAATCTCTTTCAGATGGCTGTTGCATGTTTTGAGAGTTCAATTTGCAACGGGGTCTTATGTTGTTTCTACATTTTTTTATCAACAGTATATTCAAGAGCTTTCTTCACATGCCTTTCACTTCTAGTATCAGGTAAGTTTTACAGTTGGTGGTGAAAAATTGTTTCTCTGCCACAATTAAGTTTTTTGCACATTCAAAATAAGTTGAAAATATTTAGAAAATCTTTAAAAGGGATAACAAGTGGCTTGTATGGATTGGTTTCTTAATGTCAGATTATCTCCCGAGAACAAGCTAAATCAGAGCCAGTACTGTCATGTTATAACACATACATACACACAGATATATCCATATATCCAGCTTCCCTGTGCACTTCATGGAGGCTGATGCCTTGACACTAGATGCCAATGCAGAGTTTAAATGCTAAAATATAAGGCCATTTTAACTTTTTAGTTGTCTAACTGCTTTGTTTGCTCTGTGTCATAACACACATGGGTAGGAGCTGAACTAAGGTTGCTCAAGCGGCTTCAAGTGTGTCAGTATCTAACAGTTCAGTGTTTGACTTCACAGCCTTGATAATGTTTTTCAGTGTAGTTTTCCTTGTAATTTTCTAGTTTTCCAAAATGTGTAGTGACCTCCTCCTCCTCCTCTCCTGTTATTCCATGGCATAACTTTGATGCTTGCTTTGTCCCCATCCTGCTGATGAGCTGGCCTAGACTACGCATGGAACACTATCAAGGGAGCCCACGGGTATGCATGGAGACTCTTGTCTCCCCATCCATAGATAAGAATGGGATGCTTTTCACAGATATTTGCTGGTAGCAAGCAATAGAAAATTTTAGTTTTAAAAGAAGCTTAAAAGCTGAGTAGGTTTTAATGGGGTTGGCAAAAGCATATGTATGACACAATTATATTCTTTTGCAAAATTTCTAGTTTTTGCTCCAAAGAAAGTGGACTCTCAATGAAAAGATGATCACAGAGAGGGTCATCACAGTTATTTTTAGCACAAAAAAACCAAGTTCATTCATCTTTTAACAGGGGAAAAACACAGCTTCGCTTTCAGGAGTGGCTGAATTCTTAGTTCCATACCCTCCCTTGCTCCATGTTTCTATCTCACCTTCCTTTTATCCCACCCCATACCAAAAAAAACAGACAAATTTGGACACTCAGAATGCAAAAATGTCAGACCAGGGGTTAAATCTGTGGAGTCAAAAGCACTGGAAACCAAGACCTTACTTAAAGTGCCAATAAATCTTTACAAGAAAACCTGCTGGAGAACAATAAGATCTCCTGTAATTTCACTTTGGCACTAAAATAGATAGGAAATTTACCTAATTTTTTATTCTCAATCTATTTCTACCTCAGTCTGCAACAAATAACTGGAACTCAGATAAGGCTGAATACACAAAACCTATGAAGCTAAGAATTAACATGGTAAGCAAAATGTAGCATTTTTCCTATACAGTGACACAAAGCTGAACTTAACTGGCTATGGTAATATTCAGTGATTATAGCTTATTTCTGCTTGTATTTGCAATCTTTTTTTCTGGATCAAATAAATATATATATGTATATAAATATATTTATACATATATAAAATTTATAAATTAGATGACATAACACTTAAAGATCAGATGACTTAGCATCAGACTATTAACAATATTAACTATTAATCAAAACCTATGACCTGGATTCTTAGATTTTTCATTAGGTCCTTTGCAATTCAATACTTTTTGTCATCTTTTCCAAAACTGAAACAACATTATCTCTGGAGAGGAATATGCATAGTAATGTGTGATTTTTCCTCAGAAAAGATATTATTAGGGGGTTTCAGTATAACTGGTATTTAGTTTACTCTTTTGGCCTAAGAATTTCCTTTCTGCACCATGGAGAAACATTGCACGGATGAGGCCAAACACTTTTTTGATTGCCCTTTCATCTTGACAGACGCAATGCAGAGGCACATAAGTGGCACCTACTGAGAAGAGTAATGGACTTATTTCCTGGATTTTAAATCTTGACAGAGCATTTGGAATCTGGATTCAGATGAAGACCATGAAAAATGCACAAATCCAGACATCTCACTCAGTAAGGTAATAATAATAATAAAGAAATCACTTGCCAAGCATCTTTTGAATAGTTTACCTGCATTTCTCACTTCAAAGAATTAAGAGTCTCATTTTAATAATTCTAACTGACTGGGGAAAGGAGTCCTCTTATTATTGCAGGCTGTACTTGTTAAGCTAACATCTTGAAACTGGTTTTGGCCAGTGTATAATCATGAAATATATTGAAATTTGTCAATATATTATCACAAAGCCAATGATTTGTAGTTGTCCTGGTTTTGTATATCTGCAGTGTTGAACAGATGCCTATGATTTTGCAGTGCAGTTTTGTGCCTGTATGGGTGGCTTTAATGAAAGAAAATTCACCTTCAAGTGACTGACTTCGTAGTGAAGTTCCACGTGAAAAGCATTCTGCTCGGTTCTGGAGAAAATTTGCCTGGATGAGGAAGCATCTGATGAGCTGAAGGCTGACAGGGAGAGGGAGCCCCTCATTCACAGACATTTCCTCTCGTATCCATCCCAAGCTTGAGAGGCTTTGTTTTGGCACAAGATGATAATCACTATGAGAATGAGAGGTTCACAGGCAGAGCTGGGTGGTGTGGGAGAAATACATGACACGAGATGAGATAGAGGGAGGATGATGTCTGGCATCAGAGTTGGTGGATAATTTGTTTCAAGATGGCACTGGAGACAATCTTGGAGGCCCCTGTATTGATGTTTTGATGTAACCCTTTTGGTAGCTGCCTCAGGATGAGTGATAGGAATGAAGGCAGCCTGTGTGCAGATGAGAGCAGAGAATAGGGTTCAAGCCTTCATCCTGAATGCAGTCATGAACCATGAGGACGCCTATATGTAGGGTCACATAATATATCCAGGTCTACAGCTGGGAAAAGACTTAGCTCAACCTTTTCCCCTATTCCTCCACCACTGGATCCACTATTCACATTTCTAAGCCAGCCCTCCAAGGACCCTAAATCTGGCACATGAGTCAGGGAATCAGAAAAGCACTGTGGTACTGGGATAGGAACACAATCAGTGATGGTACCGTAACAGAAGGTCAAGAGAAACGGAGCCAAAGCCCTGGAGGTCTCCCGGTAACCCTGTTCACAGCCATGTTGGCAGAGCAGGATGGTGTTCTTGGGATATGCTGGGCTCAGTCCTGAGGGTGACATCTGTACAGTTCCTCAATGCCCTGGTAGGGGCCAAGCAAGGGGCCAAAAGGGGCCAAAAATTAGGTCCAGATCATTTCATTTCATTAAGTTGTTCGCACCTTCAATTATCTTTTAGCATGACAGATCTCATGACTTTTTTCCTACATTCAGTTTCACTGAGGAAGATATTTTAGATGTGTGCAAAGTCTGCTATTCATAATTTAATTTATGCTGTGTACATAAGCAGGAATGCACAAATATGCAGAATTGTCAGGACTGTTTTGGTGCAGCCATCTAGTGAAATACTGGATGAAATTTTCCTTCTTCTGAGATAACAATGGTAGCACCTTGGCATGCTTAACATCCATGTAAGCATGGATGTCACAGCTACTATTGTGAAAATGTTCAAGGTTTCCTTTATAACTACAAAACTTTCCTGTGTCATTCAGCCTGAATTCAAGTCAGTAAAGTAGGTTGGGTGTGGTGTGGGCAGAAGCTAAAGGCAAAAGGAATTGAAGCTGTGCTTTTGTGGTGGTCACAGCTGAAATTTAGCCAGCTGAACTTTGATGGCAAACACACTGGTTCAAAATTCAGATGATATATTACACTGAACAACCTTATATTTTCCCATCTCTAACTTTAGTGATTTTACTAAAACCAAACAACAAACAAAACAAAAAAGCATATAAATAATGGATGCTCAGAGCACCAGTGACTCATGTAGAGTTGGAAGAATTATTCATAGTAAATAAATTATAAGATTAATTTTTCCTTTTTCTGTTGGCAAATTGTCTGTGAACAGTTCATAATTTTCTCAGATTTATTTATTTGAAATTAATCAATTAATTATTCATATGATTCATTCATAGCTGTATCTTATTCTGAAAGAATTAATTGGAAATCTATAATAATAGGGAATTATACGGTCATGATTGCCTAAATATTTCACTGAATTTATTTCTGCTCTAGGTCAGCTGAGTGAAATTTCAGCTCCAGTTTCCAGATATTCATGTCTGTGAATTTTAAAATCCTTTGACAAAAATATTCTTCAATATTTGCTTTTAAGTTCTATTTATCAGTGAACATTCCTATTAGTAAATCTTCCTATTAAAACTATTTGTAGAAATCAAACAAAATGAGTGAAATAAAAAGACTAAGTATTGAAGGGATATTTTCCAGGAAATAATGCTGAGCTGGATTTTTAGTGACAGTGAATTTTTTAATAAGCGTTGTTCATTCCTGATACTCACACAAGCATGCACTTACTAAATGGTATTAACATTTGGCGAGGCAGCAAATGTGCTGGTTATGCTGTGACTCCGGATGTGAAGGGGAATATTACAGAGCTAAGGGATCAACAGAATGAGGCTTCAATTCATTAGTCCATCAGTGATCATTTCAGATGCTGAGTACCAGAACTCCCTGATTGACATTCAACATTCATTGAAAGACAAGTTGAAGGCAAAAAGGGTACAAGAAAGGGCAATGAAAATGGCTACAGGAATAAAGCAGTTGCCTTGAGAGAGAAAAAAAAAATAAAAAAGATGAGACTTCATTTTGGAGAGGAGAAAGTTAAGGGGAAATGCAATTGAAGGCTATAAAATCATGGTGACGATGGAGTAAGATCAATGGAGAATCATTATTAAGCAAATTCCTAAAATCCAGAATTTCAGAGCTTTCACTGAATCTAGTAGGAGATCATCTAAAACAGATGGAAGAAATTGTACTGAACAGGTAGCAAACTTTTGAAAGGTGTTGTCACAGGAAATTGTGCAGACAGACAGTATCAGTGTTTCAAAAGAGACTAGACAAACTCAGAGGCACAGTTCCATAAACGGATACTAAAGAGAATATGCAGGGATGTAAACTCTATGCCATATCCACATGTATCACATATCCAATGGCTCTGAATCACAGGAGAGGAAAAAGGCAGGTGGCCAAACTTATGCGTTCTGGCTAAATATCATCCCCCAGTGTTAGAGACAGGGTATGGTGTAGGACAGTGATCTCACTCAGTAGGATGTTTATCATGTTCTTGCAGCATTTGAAACTTTTCTAGCATGCTCACTTTCAGTTTGTACATTTCTGCTCAGAATTAACATTGGTTCCCTATGTACCATCAATCAGTTTCTTGTGCACAGGTAGCATGAGACCAGGGTTATTAAAATTTCAGTGCCTTCACAGAGGAGGGCAAACCCTTATATCTGCATACGTTCCTTATAGATCCTGTAGGGATTTACTGGGACATATTCATTCCACATCCCCCTCCCCATACAAACTCTGTACAGTTTCACAGTCTCACAAGATGCTGGATGTCTAGCTGTTAAGCCTGCTGTTTGTGAAAGATGAAGTATAAATCTCGTTCGGTGAGCAATTTCAGTCTTTAGGGATTGTCTTGTCCTGTCTTTTATTGGCTGGACATGGGAACTGCACATGAACAAGTCCTAACCAGTGTTCGTGCACTGATGTAGCTCTGCCTGAGGCAGCAATGAGAGCAGACCAGAGGAATTCTGAATGAACCACATTCTGCCAGAGAATATGGGTCTGACCCTATTGAAATGTACCTTAAAACCATGGTCAGCTCACCTAAAAGTTCCTTAGAAAAAACGCGTGTGGACAAAAGCAATGGTACAACATTTCATTAAGATCACAAGGGTCAGAGAAAGCTCAGTTATACAAATGTGTTTAAAGAAAAATGTCCTTCCAGGCTCCATAGCTGACATTTTCTCTCATGGCTGACAGAAAGACAGAAAAGAGACAGTTTGCCTTTCATGCCCTATACTTTCTTCCTGATGACATGATCAGGAAAAACAGGGAATGCCAGACAATTTTCTGCCACCCATTTCTCTCATGGTAGCAGAGGCAAATACAAGTGACTCTTGAAGTCTCACCCATCTGCAAATCTCTAATTTATCAAAGGAACATAGAATTCACAAATTCACATACTTCTGAACAAAACGGCTGAAAAAAGCCCCATTTTCTACTTTACCTAGCAGTGAGGAGCTGATTACTCTGTTCTGGTTTCTTGCCTGTAAAAAGTACTAATGACTTTGCTACTCAGGCTGCAACAAAAACAAAGTTCCTTTCCCTCCTTAGCCCTGCGTAATATTTTCATGTCTCTGGCGGTGAAGCCCCGAATGCAAGCCTGCAACAGCAACACTTCAACACAATTCATGCAGTTACATAAATTTACTTTCCTGTCAGAAAGATGTTTTCAGTTTAAGGCATACATTTAGGCTATGAAGCAACTGAGATGATCTCTCTGTGTTTATATTTCTTCAGAGAGACACTATCACAAACTTTTAACACAGAGGTCAAGCATCAAAGGCAGTTACAGGTTGTTGGCATTCATTTGTCTTCTGGGTACGAAAGAGAACACTTACTTCTAACATGGAAGAGGTAAAGCAGACTTTAAATCAGTGTATGTTAGAGGCTAGTTCAAAGAGCATGGAGTATAGCACCATACTACCGGTCTATAAATGGAGGGAAATGCAAAAGGACAGAAAAAAAAAAGTGGAGAAAAAACCCCAACCAACAATGACAAAAAAAACACAAAAAATCCCACAGTGTCTCCAGAGATGCTGTTACAAGTGAGAGATGAATAATTTTAAAAGGATGAAAATTTTACTGAAACTGTAAATAAAGGTATATAATGCAGATTAAATTGTGACCTTGTGTAACATATTAGCTGATTTAACACCAAACCTTTCTATAAACATGCTAACAGGAGAAAAAAAGAATGAAGTAGATCCTTGCAATGACTCTTCCTCTCCAGGCACTTTGCTTACTCATCACCATCAAGAGAGCTCCAGGCAGAGCAATAGAAGCAGGACTGTAGTTACCTGGGAAAATAGTACCAAAATCTGAATGCCCTCTAGAATTTGGGTGCTTTTAGGGTTCAGTGAAAACTGAAGAGGCTTTTCAGCATGGCTGGACTTAATTTCAGAATTGGTTTTCTGAATTGTGATTTAGCTCTATTCTAATTAGATGCCTAAGTTCCATGTTGTGTCTAGGACAACAAGATTTCAGATGCTTCCTTTGTTTCTCTAGCATTCTCTGTTCCTCAAAAGTTGACATATGACATGCTTCTAGAACTAGAAGTTATGTACTCTGCCTGGAGGTAAACAAGGTGCTTGAATCTTTATTTCAATGAAATTTAGATAAATACATTCTTCTGACCTTAAAGTCTAGTAATACCTGTATATCCGTGGCTCTACAGTTGTGCCTGTAGATATGTATCTTTTTGAGGCCATAATCAAGTTCCTCTTCCAGAAATCTTGCAATTTGTTACAGAAATCTTAGTCTAAGCTTCGTCAAGAAAATCCCAGTGTTAACAATTTATTCACTAATGACAGATTAACGAGTAAGGCCCTGTGTAGTACCTGCAGTTCATTTATAACTATTTTTGAGAAAGTTTTACTTTTAAGTGACTTATCATCTGTGAATACACCCTTTGCTTATGGTTGAATTCACTTTTGAAGAATATGAAAACTTCTGTTATTAGACCAAATAGGATCATAGAATAGATTGGGTTGGAAGGGACATTTAAGGGTCTTCTAGTCCAACCCCCCTGCAATAAGCAGGGACATCTTCAATTAGATCAGGTTGCTCAGAGCCCCATCCAACCTGACCTTGAATGGTTCCAGGGATGGGGCATCCACCACCTCTCTGGGCAACCTGTTCCAGTGTTTCACCACCCTCATTGTAAAAAATGTCTTCCTTCTATCTAGTCTAAATCTACCCTCTTATAGTTTAAAACCATTGCCCCTTGTCCTATTACAACAGGCCCTGCTAAAAAGTCTGTCCCCATCTTTCTTATAAGCCCCCATTAAGTACTGAAAGGCCACAATAAGATCTTCTCAAAGCCTTCTCTTCTCCAGGCTGAACACCCCCAACTCTCTCAGCCTGTCCTCATAGGAGAGGTGCTCCAGCCCTCTGATCATCTTCGTGGCCCTCCTCTGGACCCGTTCCAACAGGTCCATGTCTTTCCTCTGCTGAGGACTCCAGAGCTGGATGCAGTACTCCAGGTGGGGTCTCATGAAAGCAGAGTAGAGGGGCAGAATCACCTCCCTTGACCTGCTGGCCACATTTCTTTTGATGCTGCCCAGGGTACCGTTGGCTTTCTGGGCTGCAAGTGCACATTGCCAGCTCATGTCCAGCTTTTAATCCACCAGTAGCCCAAAGTCCTTCATCCCAGAGCCTGTATTGATACCAGGAGTTGCCCTGACCCAGGTGCAGGACCTTGCACTTGGCCTTTTTGAACCTCATGAGGTTAACATGGGCCCACTTCTCAAGCCTGTCCAGGTCCCTCTGGATGGCATCCTGTCCCTCAGGCATGTCAATTGCACCACTCAGCTTGGTGCTGTATGCAAACTTGCTGAGGGTGCACTCAATCCCACTATGTCATTGATGAAGATACTAAACAGTACCGGTCCCAATACAGAACCCCAAGAGACCCCACTTGTCACTGATCTCCACCTGTACTTTGAGCTGTTGACCACTAACCTCTGGATGTGACCATCCAAACAATTCCTTATCCACCAAACAGTCCATCCATCAAATCCATATCTCTCATATTTAGACAGAAGGATTTGGGGGGGGACCATGTCAAAGGCCTTACAGAAGTCCAGACAGATGACATTCATAGCTCTTCCCCTGTCCACTGATGTCCAGTGATGACCATTCCTGTATGAATAGGCTCTGTTTTCACTTGCCTCTCCAACAACACAGCACAGACCGTAGACTTATATGCAAAACTCATTTTTCCTAGTACATTCTTATCTACATATTTATTGTTAACTAAGCAACATAAATAAATTTTGAGTGTGCTTATGTGGGATTTTCACATAATACTTCTTCCCATACATCAGGCATTTTTGTGTTAAAAAAAAAAAAAGAAGGAAAAAGTTACTTTTTATCCTCCTGTAGGCTCTATGACAACGGTGTTTTAATTTAATCAGCTCAGCTATCATGAATGAAGCTACTATAGCTGAACTTGTTAAGTGGAGGAAATTCATCACAACAGTGTTCTTGGGTTAGACAATGGACCAAAATACAAAACGAAAGGTGCCTATGCCAGAAAGTTATGAAAAGCTCAAAGCTGAAGCTCTGAAATCATAAAAGCAACTTCTTTTGTAAAGTTCAGCTCTGCAACTTTTGAAGTTTGGCACCCAGCTCCAGGAATGGAATTTACAAGGTCAAATGAAGTATTTGAAACTCCTAAATACATAAACTAGGCAAAGTGAAGTGAATGGACTGGGATTCATAGTAAACGGCATGTTGAGCACAAAGGTATTTAAACTAGCTAATAAGAAACAACAAAAGAAGGATCTGCCTAGAAATCTGCCTCCTTCATGGAAGCCTATAACTTACTTGTCACCCAGCCAATTTTCGCATAGCAGCTCACTGGCTCAAGCTGTTGCCTATGAAATGGAAAACTTCCTCAGTCAGTGAAAGGTTTTTACACATTTATCTACATTATGCATGTATGTAGGTATAACCTCACCACCAGCTAATCTGGTGTTATGGATAAAAATTTTCCCTAGTTAGTGAAACACTCTGCAATTCTTAATGCAAAATTTATAAGGGAAGAAAAACTGTGAGACAGAACAAGCATGACCTGGCTTAGTAAGCAGTACGTTGGTTTGAAAAGCAAATTTTTAAGTATTATGAAACATATAACAAAATCAATTGCCTGCATTTAGAAATGTTAGGCTCTGACATGCACTTGTACATTGGTTCACTTGGTCCTGTAGTCATATGAATAGTGAGACAATTTCTTCACAAGGTTACCATCTGCACTCAGCCTCAAAGCGAAAGGAGCGCTTCTCAGTGTTAAAGAGGGCAGTACAGCAGCCAACATAGTAGCAGAAACCACAATATAAACACTAAAAGAAAAGCCACAAGCAGGAGTACGTATGTATTTGAAACAAAGCACCTATGGTGGAGAACTGATTTGCACAAAGAATATGTAAAATGTTTGGGTGAAGAGAATTGAAAAGGATTACAGTTTGCCAGGGTGCCAAGGGAAGAATATTAGTTTGTGAAACATCTCAAGGCCTATAGGGATAGGAGCGCAACATTTGAAGATGATTTTAATGTCATGCTTCAGGGAATAAAGAAGTCAGAGCAGTTGCCCCAAGATACAGGCATCTCATAGAAGAAACCATCCCATCCTATGACGGAGGATGCAAATGAAGTTTAATAGGCTCACAGATATGGAAATTATAGCATAAGGAGTGAAACAAAGGGAATAAGTCTATAAACTGGTCAGTGTATGTGAAAAAAACAGATCTCACATTTATACATAGACTTGAATTAAAGAGAAGAAATATTTGTCATTGTCCTAAAGCTGGAAGGGAAAAGGAAATTGTGGGAGAAATGGTTGACATCACTTGTTTTTCTAAGTTTGATTAATCAAGGAGGTTCAACTGGAGTGCTTAAAAAATGGGACATCTGTTCAACACTGCTGTGAAAAACACCATTTCTTTAAATTGATTTATATACAGCACCAATGACATTTCACATGAACATACAACGTTTGCTGCTCTAGAACTTATATTAAGGTCTGCAGAAATGACATCTTGCTTTGGGAAAAGTGGTATAAGGCTGTGACTGGTGGCTTAAGACAGCTTTGCGAATAGCAAGAGCAGTTGTATCAAGAAGTCTGAGCAATAAAAGTAACCTTTCAGGAAGAGAATTGAATATAGTAAACTGTATGGGCAGTTCACAACACAGTCTGTGCCAACCCCCAAATCTGTCCTCCAGCAATAAGGAAAGGGTCTTGCAGACTCATTGGAATGATGAACTACATAGAAAAATATATGTCCAACCACTTTGAACCAGCAGCCGTAAAACTACAGTACAATGATGCTGGGTAGCTTCAAATTCTTAATTATGTGTTAGATGAGCTGGAGGGGCAATGAAATACCCTAACACAGAGGTACTACGATAGTAAGTTAAAAACAAAGCAGCACATATGTAAGGAGAGTACAGACACGTCACAAATAAGTTTTCCCTATCTTACAATCTGGTACTGGCTCAAAAGAAGAAACCTACAGGAGCCAGGGCTAGCTCAGGACACCTATAATCCTAATATTTAATTCCTTTAACAGTCTGGTTATATATATTTGAAACATTCCAGAATCCTAATACGGCTTGTAAACTGTGATTATTTTTGTACTTAGTTAGGAATAGAAGACGTGAAAAACTGGACCTTTAAGAGGTTTTAGCAAGAAGTTGGAGCTGACTATTATCTCATGCTGAGACTCCTGGTATATAACATTGATTGGTTAGAAAAAAAAAGACCCTGTCAGCCTTCTTGGCTAAGAATGATCTCTGAACAAACATAGCTTTCCCATATGAGGTGATGGTTTAAAAATAGGAATATATATTTACCACATACAGTTTTCTACAAGTGAAGCAGTGACATCAAACACAGTAGTTGTTGGCTTATTTAAAGCTGACTTTAAAGTTAACATGGACTCTCCACTCAGTATGACAGAACACAGTTAAGAGCTGAGCAGTAAAATTCAAAATTTTCCATGTATATAGAAAAAAAAAATAATGGTAGGTTGAACCATTCCCAAAATTAAACTCATAATAATTCTGAGCAAATGACTGCTTTTAACAGTTATTTACCGTATTTTATAGCACAATGTTAACCTAAGCCATAAAACATAATGACTTGGACTGCAAAAGTGGCAGCACGTTTTAATTTTCATTCCAAAAACACTAATACATACCGTTTTTAACTTTTGCTTTAGTGCTTTGTATTTAATGTGCAGGAATTTGTTGTAAATTGCTATAAAGATTGGAGCTAATTTCTAAAGCAAAATAAAAACAAATTATTTCCTTCTGACCCCCTCAACCATCTCCTGGACTCATGAAATAGTTTCTTTTATTGAACCATGCATGAAAAATGTAGTCTTTTTCCAAAGTAAAGTTCTCTGCAGTGATGTGCCAAGTGAACTGATCATAATGAGGGAGCTGAGTAACCATAGAGTTTGTTTTCCATCTACTTCATAATTACATTGCTTATAGTTCATGTTTTTAGCCTGCAGCTACCATGAAACCTTTTTCAGCAGGTCTGATAACCAAATAAGTTTTTCTGTCCTTGGTCTCCACAGCAGCAGTGGTTGGTTGAAGCCTTTCTGATGGGTATCTAAGTGGTCTCAGGCATAACACCTTGTGCCTAATTGAAGCTAAAGTACTGTACAAGGTGAAAATCAATGTGTGGAGGGGAGAGAGAGCAGTAGAAGCTGTCAAATACCATTTCTGACAAGCACTTTTGGCTGTATAGGAAACACAGGCCTCTCACAAGATGGAAAATTGTGGTCCCAAGTCTTTGTTTATTAGGTGTTCTCATTCTCAACCCCTAGGAAAATTAAGTAATTGAGGCAGATTGTTTATTTTTAAACAATGAGCAGAGTCACCTGAAAATTTGACAGTGACAGTGGCTTTTACCCAAAGATCTGCTGAGAAAAGAATAAAGCAAGAAGTAAATGTCTCACAGCTTTTTGGAATACAAATAGTGAAGGGAACAAGAAGCAGGGAAGGAGGACTTTCTAGATTCACTTCTAACCAACAGGAAAGAACTATATGAAAATCTGAAGATGAAAGGCAACTCTGATGAGGCTGGCAACAAAACAACAAAATTTATTATTTCTTAGAAAGAAGGAGAAGGAAAACTGAATATTAAGACACAAAAAAAAGTGTGAAAGCAGACTCCAATGAACTCCAAGCTTTGAAAGTAAACTCTTACGGAAAATAAATCTAATAAGGTAAAAACTGAGTTCTGAAAAGTTAGCTATTGCTTTAAAAACTGTACAAAAACAAGGGCACAAGTGTAAATTACATTGTGGCAGATGAAGGCTAGAAAGTGATATTAGTGATAATGAGTTTTTCAATCACTTAAAATTTAAGAATGAAGAATACAGAAGTAGAAACTAGGTAATTTATGAAGTAGCTTAAAGAATAGTTGGAGCATGAGGAAAAGAATAGAAGAGCCAGGGCTCAAAACAGACGACTGCTGGCAAGAGATGTAAGTAGTAAGAACACCAGCAAAAGGCCTGGACACTTCCCAAGGGAGCAAGAAGCTATCAACATATGATATCAAGAAGCGGAAAGTAATTTTAATGTCTTTTTCGCTCCAGTCTTCACTATAGGACAAATAATATCCACCATTAAAGGTGCAGGAGGAAAACTGGAATTACAAGCAGTCAGTTTAACTTTGCTCATACAAATGCATTAAAAAACTGTAGAAAAAGGGAAGATAATATGGACACAAATGCCGACATAGTAGTCAAACGTGTCTCATTTTCTTTTACAAGATGAGGAGCCTTTGTGTGTGGATGCGATACAGTATCTTGATGTCAATGAAATACACACAGCTGTAAGACAGCAAACCAGGGACCAGTGTGCTGAAATATTTTAGAAAAATGTATTTTCACTAGTGAATCAGAAGACAGATATTGTCAATTTCCAAAAGGCAAACAGCACACTGGGAGAGGTAAGTAGGTGTCCTTTCCCGGAACATGCAAGCCCTCAGCCAGAGTGGTCTCTTGTCTCCAGCATGGGGCATTGTTCAAACAAGGCTTATAACGGAGAAGGCAATGAAGAACAGAAACATGCCTGAGAGATGGTACTTACAAAGAACGTTTGAAACGTTGGGATTGTTTAGTTTGAAGAAGATATACGGAGTAATAAGTATCTGATGTGCAAATGTGACTGAGAAGAGAAAATGAGTAAGTTGTTCTCCACACCTAGTGTGGGTAGGGAAAAAATAAAGGCTTTAAACTGGGAGAAGAAATTAAGCTCCGGGCTAGGAATAAAACTTCCTGTTGGGATGACCAGGAAGAGCAGGAATCGGTTTCCCAGAGAGACAGCAGAAATCTCAGTTTTTAAAAGCAGATTAGGCAAACATTTTCAACACCATAAGTGAAGTTAACCCAACCTGAGATCAAGGAAACGGACCTCAATTTCCGTGTATATCTATCTGCCTGACTGCTGAGGAAAGGGCAGGAGGGAAAGACAAAAACAGTTCAAGGTGGAAGATCTTACAGAATGGCAAGATTTGGTACAATTCATCACTGTGCAAAAAGTGAGTATCAGGTCTGTGTAACATGGTTTCCCTAAAGTCCCACAGATTAAGTGGTGCTTAAGTGCTCTACTGGAATTACACTGACCTTCAGAACCAAAACCTCCAAATTGCTCTCATTATTTCAACTTAATCTTGTTTACTACGGTATTGCCATGAACTAACAAAAAACAAAGCCCTGCTATGTCAGATATTACATAAGAACAAAAGAGTAGATGGTTGCTGCATCAGAGAGCTTATAGTTTGAAGATGTGTGCAATATATTCTTCCTGCTTTCCTAACGATAATTCTCATCTTCATGAAGGTGAAATTTTTTATCTTTGAGAACTCTGAAGATACGTAAATATGTGTTTCTATCAGTGAAGATACATTATTTTGTACCTGAAATCTCAAGGAAAATAGTTTGTTATCACTCTAATTTTCAGTGTTCAGTGTTTCCTACAATGAGCATTCTAAAAGTTGAACTGTTTGAGGATCATTTTAAATAGGTCAGCTTTTGAGTGTTTTGATGTTTGGGGTAATATCATTTTAACCATTTTCTCTATGTAAGATGTTTTTGCACTTGGAAAAATGTTCTACCAATCTGCAATTACCAGTACTTCAGAACAGAACTAAGTACAGCAGCTGTATCACACTAGAAATTGTTGTCTGACATTTCTGAATTACATAACCTGTATCTTCTCTTTCCAGCCTGAATCTGAATTTGCAAGCCAATACAGTTTTAATCTGGTCCAAATGTCATTCATGTCTGTTGTCAAACATTCCATATCTTTAATTTGAGCTAAAGAAAACAACCATTCACATGAAGAACATATTGCATGAAATGGCTGTGTGGGTTTTGACTCTCTTAAACTTAATTGTTTTATCTTGAAGTTTCTCAAAACTGTCCACATACTTTCAAATTATTGCAGTGGTTTTGCTAAATTGTTCGCATTTTAAAGTATATTCTTTCAACATAGTTTTGCTGGAGCATGGAGGAAATGAAAGCAACATTACAGCATTAGAGAAATGAGGCTCATGTGATAGAATGTATTTGCAGTGTGAACAAAACAAATATTGTGTGCCCTTTTCTAGAGAATCCATTACAAAACAATATTATGTACATGACTTTTGTCTTGTAATATATGAGAAAATGTGTCTTTTAAAAAAAAAAATGTAACTATAGCTAAATATGGAATTTCTGTTATAAATGCCATTGTACTAATCCCAAGGGGTTTTTCTCACTGTGTACATTGTCTGTTTGAGTAACTATGATGTGATCTTCCTTTTCCTGTTTCTTCAAAGAATGATTTATGACATCTAAAAGTCATTGTTGATCTAACCTCCAAATTATATAGTTTGTTTTAAAATAATTCTTAGCATTTTCCCATTACAGACAATGAATAACATAAGCTAGTACTAATCAAAGAAGATCATAGGTTTTCCTGTTAAACTGACAATTTAATTCTTTTACAGTGAGTTGTAGCTGTATTTACTGTATTTATTGATGTATGAACTTTATGTTGTTTTTCTCTTATCCTTTCCTCCATCCCCTTTGTAATCAGCACTCTGAATTTCTGCAATATTATAAACGGCTCTTTTCTGTTTGTCAAGCTTTGTTTGTCATTCTTTTTTTCTCAGTCTTAACATTTTCTTTGATATCTTTTCTTCTTATAAGAGAGGTTGAATGATCAATATATTTATTCTGGGTCCAGTTATTTGGCTTTATGCATATGCATACTCTCCTTAACTTTAGTGGGACAGTTAACGAACATAATCCACCACACTGCTTAACACTACACTTGTTTTAACCTGTGTTGTTGAGTAAGGATGGACTGAAGCACTTGTTTAAAGCTGGCTATGTGCTTTCGTGATTTATTGAAGCAGGCTATGTGTGCAAAATTAACTACATTTGCAACTGTTTGCAAGAGAAAAACTTAGTTTTCCATAGTGACATCTATGCAACTAAATCCATGATACCACTAAAATAGACACAACAAGAGATATCTGGATTCACGCAGAGCTTGAATTAAACTCAGTAATACATCAGGGCCACAGAAGCTTCTTCTTGGCCTTCTTATAGGTATTAGCAACAATAAGTACATAAAAATATGAAAAGTATATAGCATTAATGTTATGTATTTGACAGAGTATGAATATAGACAGTAACAAGGTAGTTACAATAAAAATATATTCTGAAGTAAAGCTTAGTATTTTGGAAAAAATATTTCAAGTGGAGTTTCAAATTAAAATATTTTATTTATTTCCACATTCAACACTGTAGAAACCAGAAAATATTTCAAAATTTTTCATTTAATTTGATTGACATTTTAATTTTAAGGCTTGTAACTTAACGTGTTCCTTACCTTACAATGAACCCATTAATCCATGTAATTCATTTACAAAACTGAAAATCTGATCAAGGCTTGTTCTTATAAAAAGGAGGTAGCAGTTTTCCTTCATTTGATTTAATAATTATAAAAAAAAGTATTATGTATTATATAGCAAAATATATAATTTTATGGTTTGCAATAGTTGTAGGTTTAAATGTATATTTTAGTTATTTGCATGACATGCTTTATTTTGAAATTGTGAAAATACATATTTGTGCACTGTTTCCCCTCAGTTTAGATATTCTTCAAAGATACTACAGTGAAGTGACATGGCACAAAATCTGTTTGTACATTACAGCAATTAAAAATGATACAATATTGTTGCTTCCTTTATGCAAATGAGAAATGAAATAGCCTTGAGATGATTTAGATACACCCATAAATCAGGCAAGCCAAACAAAGTAAGATTTGCTTTGCACAGATGTGACAGCCAGATGTGTCTCTGCTTTTTATTTCATAGCTGTAATCTGTACTGGATTTAAGTTATTTCCTGAAAAACAAGGCATGCACTCAAAGCTGAAACATCACTAGTAGCTTCAGATCAGTACTTGTTTTTAGCAGGGATCGTTTCTCTGTTTGGACTCTTTTTCTCTGGGGAAGAGCTGGAATAGAAATTGTTGTTTCGGGGCTTTTTCTTTAGCGTTCTTAAGAAAGGCCAGCAGATTTCATGGCATTCAGATAGTGGGATCATTCTTTAGATTTCTGTTTGTTTAAAAGATTCATTCCAATTATTAAATAGTTTTTGGCAAGGGGCACAAAACGTTTTCACTGTAACAGGTTTGTTACTATACCACATTAGTTTATTGCTCTTTTAAGTGGTAATTAATATATATCCCTGGATGATTGTGTTTTAGTGTAGAGAAAGTGTATTATTAGCCGGCTCCTTTGGTGAAACAGAAAGATTTCACAGGTTTTAGTTTTCATGTTTTTCATTCTGTACTGTTGGTAATGCCTTCTCTAGAACTAAGAGACCAAGCTTTGTCCTTGGCATGCGTGTTCTTCCAATTAAAATTAACGGGTGAAATTTTGTCCTCAGTTATGTGAGCATGATCTCCAACAACTTCCTGCCAATTTCTATAGCAAAGATGAACACAAAATCTAAAATTGCAGCTGTGATCACCTGTATGAAGTGCAGGAAAAGTGCTATCATGCCTCTGTGCACTGTACAGTCCTTATTCCTGTTGTCTTGTTAATGAATACTCTATATGTAATCCCTCGTTAACGGATGCTCTAAATCTAACATCTGACCTGTCCAAATGAGTGAAAAACACCTGGGTTCTTGACAGTGGGAACCCAGACACTGACGCTTTCACTGTCAAAACAGTAGGCAAACGCCTTCCACTTGCAGATGGATGAGGCAGAAAGATGACCCTTAAGATATACAGTGCGTCAATTTTGTTTAGGCTTTCCTATTCAGCTGCTTTTTATGGCCTGTTCCTCCATCCCGACACTGCTTTTGCTGGATTGCCTGGCAGCTACTAGGCAGTCTACACCTCGGATCCTCCCGGCTCTGTCTTGCAGTAAAGATGCATGTTCTGAGACGATGGGTACATAGTTGTATCAGACTGGATTCTGCTCGTCAGGAGTTAGGCACCCTGGAGATCCTCTCTCTTCTGATAGCACACAACCAACTTTGTGGAGCTGACTGAAAAATATTTGTTACAGTCCTTTTTCTCCTATATGGTATGTTCTAAACAAAAGGTCTGCTTGGTATATGTTTGTAGATTTTCAAGGTTTACTTTAACCGTAGCCAATACAGGTTATATGTGCTTGTAAACTTTGATTCTTTTTAGGGGTTTATGGCTCCTAGTAATTCATATGGTGGAAGCATTTTGCTAGCGTACAAATAGGATCAGTTCTCTTTGCCCCTTTATAAAGACATATTCTTGAGAAAACTCATAGTAGTGCTATCAGCCAGGCCAAGTATATAAAGATCTAGTTTGATGTCCTTCCATTAGAAAGTAACATAGGCATGAAGTGTGATTGTCCACCTGTCTTGGAGTCCTCTGTGCTTCAGATTATCTGATCGTCATTTTGGATGTGGTCATAGTGAACTGGTAGCTTTATTCCAGCTTCTCCAGTTGTGGTATTCAACATATTAAACGTACTTTAAGGGCCAATGTCATCCCAGGGTAGAGCTCTTGCCTTTTTTTTTTTTTTAATCTCATCATTTGATGAACCTTGAGGCTGGTCAGCTATTTACATGATTTATATTTCATATTTAGTTTTTGTTAGGTATTCTTATCTTGTGTAGTGTGGATAGTTCCTGCTAATCTGGAAAAAGAGAATAAAAATACGCAGATGTAATTCACTTATTCAGGCAGGCAGGAGGTTAGTGAGTAAAGCAATGATGGCATGGGAGGGTGCTCAAGTGTAATGATTCAGTGTTAATTTAAAACCAGACTTAGAAAGTGGTCAGATTGCAATTTATAATGTGTCTAAATTGATTGCCCTGGAAGTCTATAATACTTTTGCTGTGCTTTTCCTAAAAGTGGTGCACCCTGGAACCGGGTAAAAGGACAGTCTATGGCTATACCCCATCTAAGATGCTTCCCTAGTAAACGAGTGTCCATTAGTTTTTCATGACAAGGACTACAGGCCCTTTTTTTTTAAGTCTGTCTATTAAATTTATAATCCCAGATTCATTTTGAAAAGTCTGTTTAGGTCTCACATAAGGAAGTTAACAGAAATACAACTGGAGGCTTCCCTTTACGATATCCCTACTTAGTATTACTGCTTTTTACTTCAGTCTATCACTTGCATTCGTTTCCACCATGGTGACCAATCTCCCTAGTTCACCATGTCATAAATCAAAAATCTAAAACTTTTAAAATATTTTAACACCAAAAAATCAGGGTTTTTTTTACAAATGGCAATCCTGGATGCCACTGAATATTTTGATCTTGGGTTTATGCTCAAAATACAGAATTTCAAAATACAGACTTCAGAGAAAGATCTGGCTGGCTAGAAAAAGGTGTACTTTAAATACAGAATGTGGTTGTTTTAAGTCACAGTATTTTTGAGAAAGACTACATGAGCCCTCTATAGATGTCTTTATAATGAGCTTCCACATTAATTTTAAGAAATCAGTATGATGTGCTGCTTGCAGATTATAATGTAATTCTGTAATACAAATTAGATCAGCTTTGAATGTCTTTGAAATGTAGTGTGTTAAAAATGGTATGTACAGGTTAAAAGATACAGATTCAGAACACCGGGATTTACATGAAATTATCACACATGCTTTGATAGAGTCCTAGACTGATTCAAAAGAGCAAGTTTCATATGAAGCTGTCTCATTTTCTTTGATAGCCACCTTGATCTTTATGCAGTCATCTATTAATTATATTACAGATAAGGTAAATAAAAGTGTTGAAATATTGAGATCACAGCCTCCTTTTTTCTTGTGAAGACTAAAGGTATGCTTCTATGAAGTCAGTGAGCAATGGGGGATGATAAAGGTATTCTTTAGCTGTCAGACTATTTATTTTGACACGTGACTGAAAGATCTAGAGTTCAATAGCTAAGAGCATAACTGAGAGAGTAAAACTTATATGTGATCTAGACCAAAGGTGCTATAAGACAGTCTACGGATTTTCCAGGGCCAAAGCACTGGTGGAATTATATTTCATATAGTTCTCAAAAGATTGCGCTGTAAGCCCAGTCCTGCAATGTGCTGATCACACCACACACCCATTGCTAACATCTCTGTGCATTCAAGCTGGTTTCCTCTTAGGTTTGGCATTTCTGATTTCCTCGCACAAGCAGCTCGGGGGCTTTAGCCCCGTTAGTTCTGAAGGAGCCCATCATGGTTATTACAGACTAAACATAGGAAATTTGCTTATTTTATCAGCTTCAGGATTTAGCAGTGTGGGGTTTGAATGTAGCAATTTTTCAACTTTTGGGGTTTTTTTTAAGGCAACAACATTTAGCTAATAAGCTACAGTGTCACAGTTACACAGTTGTAGCTGCAGAGTACTCTGTCTCAAGAAATTGGCTTATCTCTTACTCTTTAACTCAGAACTTTCCAAAAGCAAAGTCCTTTGCTTTCAGTAAGCCTAAATAGAAATGTCTAAACTATAAAAGGTATTTATCTCTGTAGTGGCGGAATTTTCAGCTGAACTAAATGCATTTGCTCACTTTAATATTTATTTTCAGTGTTCTGCCCTCTGTAGAGACAGGTAACAGCACCTGCCACCAAAAACAAAGCAATCAAATCATGGGTATATCTGCTAGAACAATAGCTTTATTTAAACAATCATACAAGTCCGTATACACTGCCATCTCTCAGTGCAATCAGTTTAATTCAATTCATTGCCTATACAGACATCGGGGTTGTGAGAAGATGACTCCAGAAGTCTTCTTTCTTTTCCTTTTTTTTTATTTAGGAGACGTTCACATATATTTAAATTTGTATCTGGTATCAATATTGCTTTATATAGCTCACTGTGAGATCATCAAAACTTAACACTCATGTCTCCACTGATATGTTAAAAACGTGAACTAGCAATCTGCTAATAAAAGACTCTAGATCCTCGTGTCCGTTAACGGTGTATTTCTCCTTTAAGGCATTCTTTTTACACTGCTGTATGTTTCAGTCATAGTCTTTAAAGGGTTTATTTTCCAAACATGCATATCATTCCTACCACCATTGATGATATTTATGCTACAAATGTATGAAGACGGAAAACAGTCCTTATGCTTTTAAAAGTAGTTTATATAAATATTGCAATAATAAAACTATTCAGAACCCCATCCAGTATTTTTCTGTACTAAAGTTCTTTTGTAAACTCACTTTGTAGTCAAGACAGATGAGTTTTTTGTAAGTTTATTTTTCTCAAACCAAGGAATGCAATTAGGTGACTTTTATCTAAAACATAAATCTGCTGACTTGCTGTTAAAGTTTTGGAAAATGAAGAAGTAGGCAATGGTTACAGCAATAATTGCCTAGACTGCAATTGTATAGGTGTTTAGTCCTACTTTTGTGTTTTGCTCTATAGATTCATTATATGGGAAAACTGTGTAAAGCGTACAGGGGCTATACGGAAGGAGAAGAGAGCACGGAGATTGAAAGACAAGAAAGATGGACCCAAATCCGCTACAGGAAAATATATAGAAAGCTATGAAAACATTATTCATCTTATAGGATGACCAGGTAGTATCTTCTGCTAGAGAGGTTTTCATCAAAGCCAATGTGATGATTTGTATGTTAAGATCAACTTTGGTACAAGACAAAGAGTGGTAACATCTGTGCTTGAAAAAAAAAAAGTATTATAACGTAGCAATGTACTAATACAGAGAAGGAAGATGATTAGATAAGTATGTATGTTTTTCATAAAACAGAACTGGAGTATTGCCAACAAATGATGAACAGTTTGGCCTGTGAGAAAGTAGCTTCAACAGGTTTCCTTCCATAATCTCAATTTACTGTAAAATACATCTTCTAGTGGGTATGAATGTCCATTGCTGTTCTGGCCTTTGGGTGATTTCTGTAAAATCGTCAAAACTGAAAAATTATGTGGGCTTGTAAGTCATATGCCTGCTTGACATTTTTGAAACCTACACCCTGAACTACGTATCAGACCACACAAATAGGCTTATATGGACAGCTAAAAAATATCCAGGACCTTGCTATGCAGATTTACCCTTTTTGGTTGTTGAGTTTTTTTTAACTTTCTCCAGGGGCAAAAAAAGGAAAAAAATGTTAAAAAAAAAACACACTAAAAAAGAATTGTCATAAATCCCAGAGTATGTCAATAGAAATACTTTAATTTTTAGACACTTTGTTGTAGTAGGAAAGGAATATATTCCATCTTTTTATTGAGTATGCCTATTGAACAATTCGTTAAATCATTAATTTTTCTCTTCCCCTCTGGATTAATTCACATATACATTAATTAATATACACATCTCACCTGTTGTTTGGGTTTTTTTGTTGTTGTTATGTTGGTTTGATTCTGGTTTTTAGTTGGTAAAAATAAAAGCATCTTTAACTCATTCACTGAAGTATCAGATTCAGATGCAGACTTCCCAGATTATCTCCAAATGGTCCTGGATTGTCTGACATAGACCAACATCTCATACTACAACAGCCATGATATGGTCTGAGAAAAACACAGTCCACAAACTAGCTGGGGACACCAGAGCTGTAGCCGCAAATATCTTTTAATGTTCTAAATTGATCCTTGCCCTCCCTGCAGCTGTGAGAGCTGGCACTGGCATGCTACTTGTTGGTGTGCACAGACACGAATCTTGTGATAACACCATGAGAGTCATTAGAGAGGGGCTGGCATCAGGTGACCTCTTCTAGGTTGCAAAACAATTTTCCAGTAGAACATGGGCCTTCATGGGCAAGTAGCAGATGAGCAGGAGGAGGATTTCTTTTTTCTGGTCCATAGGTTTTTTACTTCAGTACCTTTTTTCCATCTTTTCCAACCAGTTCTTTCGTCTCCTATGGCCTATATTGAATAATAAACAAAATGCACTGATTTCACTTGGATTGACTGTGGCTGAGCCCTTAGAAGTAGAATACTGAAATATTTGTTAGCTTTTATACAGAGTTTTTTTCATTAGTATAGTTTTCTTTCAATATGCATAGATTCTATGTTAAATGCAGGTCTATCACATATGAATATATTACAGGACGTATTTTTAAAGATAAGCTAACAGTTACTTTTTTCTGCTTGGTTAAAAACTGCGTGCCTTTGAAAATCAAAATAGGTGTTTCTTTGCAGGAAAAAGCTATATCCACAAGATTAAAATACACAGCAAGACACAATATCTAAGATCAGTTGGGGAATCCTAAGACAATGTTGTATTGATGAATTATTAGAAGACCTTGACTTATCATACAATTTGAAAGGTCACTCACCTTATGATAACAAAGGCTGACACTTCAGACCCCAGCTTCCTCTTCCAGATACCAAGCGTCTGAAAAAACCCAGCAGTATAGCACACCAGAGACTACTCAACAGATGTCTGTAACTGGTGTCCTCAGATCAAGCTTCATCTACTTCTTAGCAGACCCTATTCCAAAGCTATAGCATTTGTATTTACCTATGGTGTGTACCATTTCTGTACATGCTTTTCAATATAAAAGTAAGCTTCAGAAGGAATTCAAATCCGTCTCGCAATGCATACATATCTGTAGTGCACAAATAAGCCAGGAAATCGTCAGTCATACCACCTTTTCTGCTAAATCTACAGAATATCCATCTAAGAAAAAACAAAGAACATGCTTGCAGCAAGTATAGGTACATTTAGAGCTAATTGGAAAGTAGAAATGATACACAGAACCATCCATAATTATGCCGTTTTTAGAGTATTGCATTCTTGCCCTATTTTTTCCTGCAAGCTAGTCATGGGATGCCCCTGCAACTCCCATTGATATATTAACATAAGATCTTCTGAAAGTTTGTCTTTCTCTAAAAATACACTGGAACTAGCTGAACTTCCTGATCTACTTCTTTCCCCAAAATAAACAACGAGTGAGATCTGTTTATATTTGAGAAGAAGCTGCTGTGAATATCCTTTAAGTGCTTTTGTAGAAGTGCATTTAATGGCACATATTATTCTAAGTTTTGTATTATGCAATCTTCCCAATTTGAAACCTCCAAAGGATTTAATTGGAATGTAAAAAGAGCAATATCCTTAATCTGATATGTTAGGATTTAGTAACTGTATTTAATATTTTAAAATTTATTAAAATCATGAATTACAACAGATTATTTTGGAAAATGTCCCATGTTATTTGTTCCCTAATAGTCCCAGGGACATTATATTTTTTCCAAAAGAAATATAAATCTTATTAAAAAAACTTGAGAAAGTTGGTGTGTATATGTCTAGAGAGAGGTTACTTTCCTTTTCATCTTTTTTTCATCCAAATTCTGATTTCTTTGCCTTTGTCAGCTTAAATTAGGCTTTTAATGTTATTTTAACGTTTTGTATTTAATATGTACTGAAAATGGCCTGGGCCTAATGTTAGCACAGCTGTGAAATTTTATTTTTATCCTCTTTGCTAAAAGACTTGCGGGAGTATAAAGATTTTTATAACAGTGCTTCCTAAGGAGGTAAAAATAATCAATATAATACCCCTTTAAAAAAAGTAGATAATTTGCACAGTACTCCTGACCATAGCAGTGATTAAATAAACACTAGGTAGGGTCACCTGCTGCTTGTAAGCTGGTAAGTATAACTTAGCCATTACTATCCACTCCTGCTTTTTATGTATCAAATTCTGGCACTGTGACAACAACTCCAACACGTTTCATAGAGTCACACAATAATTTAGTAGAAAGAACCTCTGGAGGTGATCTGGTCCAGCAAGGCCAATGGAAATTGGGTTGCTCAGGGACGTGCCCAGCTGAGATTTGGATATCTCCATAAACAGAATTTAAAAAATTCCCTGTGTGTGTTTGAAAACCCTTGCGGAGAAAAGATTGTTCACAATATCTAAAACTTGCACCTTCCTTCCATCACCTCTTATCAGGTCACTGTGCAGCTCTGAGTAAAGCCTGGATCTGGCTTTCTACATCCTTCAGGGTAGATGAAGACAGCAGTAAGATCTCCCTTTAACATTCTCTTCTTACCGCTGAACAAAGAAAGATCTCAGCTTCCCTGCAGGTTCCCTGTGCTCCAGCCCCTGCTCATCCCGGTGATCCTCTGATGGGCTCTCTCCAGCATGTCACTGCCTGGCTTATACGACCTGGGGTGCACAAGATGGACACAGTACTCCGGGTGCCTCCTGTCTTCAGCGCTGAGCAGAGGGCAACAAACACTTCCCTTGACCTGCACCTCCCTGAGAGGGCTCTCCAATGCCCTTTGTCTGGAAATTATCTTCAGTTTTCTTCAGAAATGTTTTGGTTGCAGCAAAGAGTTGGCCACAGCTGGAAGTATGCTGCCTGCTCCTGAATGGGACAGAAATGACCAAGTGGATGCATGCAGGGGCTGTGTTACTCTGTGACTAGGTTGATTTCTCTCCAGTTTCTTTTTCTCCCATGCTCCTATCTGCAAAAGTGGCCTCATTTGGCCTAGCCCAGACAGGCACCCAGAGCTCTCAGCTTCTCTGAGATGACGGCTACCTCTTATTAGCCCCCTTTGGAAACAAGCCACCTGCTATCTCATGGCAGAGACAAAGGAGAACCCCAGAGTGCTAGTCAGTGGCCTGGTTGCTCCTCACTACCTGCAGTCTTTTCAGCTTTCCATGGACAACCTGGTGCACAGTCCATATTCAGGGAATCCTTCTGCCTTTGACTGTGCTCCCCTAGTCTCCCAGAGCTTAAATCCAAGCTTTTACATCCCACACTGCTTTCTGTGAGGGCCTGGTCACAGCCTGCTCTCTCCAGAACCAGCCTCTGGGCAGTCTGGGGAAGCACCTGATCACTATGTGTTATGGCACTTTTCACCCTCAGGTCACCTTTGACTGGTACAACCTTATTTTGGTCAGAAGGTCCCCTGGCCCTGTGTCACCCGATGGGGATGGAACAGGCATTGAGGGGGCTGAAGACCCACATCTGCTGAAGCCAAAGGAACTTTGCAATATTGCAAAGAAAGCCAGGTCTTCTCCACTCAGCTTCTTCCTCAACTGGTATAGAAGACATCCTTCTTCTTCACTCTACAGAGGCAGGAAGAAGCACTACAGATCACAAAAGAAGGTGACATGAATGGCATTTTTGGTCACCAGGAGACAATGCCCAGCCTGGCAAGGCTGATGCCTGTTTCCTGCCTTCAGGATAGCTCACTATCCTCCATCCCAGCTACCCATTGGCAGGTGTCCAAGCCACCTTGCACTACTTCAAAGCTCTGGGCCCAGGCTAAGCAAGGTTGTGGACTACAGATGCTGCCGGCCCCTGCAGGACACTGGATTCAATGAATTTGCCTTTCTGCAGGAAGATTGCTACCTCTTTCTGGAGGAATCTCAGCCAGAGCCACATATATAAGCAGTGGCTGCACCTCCTGCTGGTCCTTCACCGTCTCCATTTCAATGTCGTCTCAACCTCCAGTGGGTCTGGGCCCCCAGTGACCTGGCAGAGCAAAACTGTTTTGCCCCACATGTTCTCCCCATATGCTCATTTCTTTCCTTGCCTCTCCATATCCTTCCTCCTCTAGGCTTTCTCCCTTCAGTTTATCCAGTCTTGACACGGAAAGGAGCTGGAACCACTTTTTCAGGAAGGAGTGGATGCCTCCTGCATCCCAGGGGTGTCTCTCCCACTGCTGACACAGTTGGTATGGCCACTTCTCATCAGGTCTTTGTTGGAAAGACTAGGTTGATGGGGCAGGCTTGTGCCAATCTTTCCCAAGCTGGACTGGGCTCTGGGGAAATGTTCTTTCTTCAAAAGGTCAATGTAAAGTCCTTCATGCTCCAATCAGAGAGCTGGCAACAACTCCGCTTTTCCTCCTTAGACCCCTGCCTGCTCCAAGACCCCTCAGTGATCACAGGGATGACATACTCAGCAACTTGAAGGGGCCAGTCATGTGGGCTGACTTCTTCTAAGAGCTAGGGTACAAAGGGTTACCCAGTATGGGCTGACAGGTCGCTGGTGACAGCAGGCAGCTGGTGGGAGATACTGTACCTCTATTTACCGCCTTCAGGACTTGAAGTCCTCCATTGAAGCCACCCATTCTCCAGGAGTGTCTGGAAACCGCTCAGTATGCCAAGATAACTTTTACCCTAGTTCAATGGGAAAGCTTGCACATATATTTCTTGTTCATCATTCTCTCACAACTGATGAGTTTACCAAGAGAAAATAGGAAATGTCAGTAAAGATAAGTTTCTTATTAACATTTAGAATTAATCAGAAAGAGTACTTCTTCCATATTCCAAGATCCCTGGGTGAGGGTGAAAATATGACACTGAAGTAAAATACGTTTTACAATTACATTTTAAATTATTCTACTTTTAACTTTTATCACCTTCATTTTTTAACTTATTAGTGTCTATTTAGCATGTTTTTTCTCGATAAGACAAATATTGATAACTCATGATCAAGATTTCTGTCATTTTGGACAGGTAATTTATAAAGCCCTCAACATAATACAAGATCAAAATTATAACTTATTTTTCTTATATTACAGTGTACTCTATTTAAGTAGTAATATTACTTATATCAATAACCTCCAAAATGCAATCTATCATGTAAAATACCTAATAGCAGAAACTTCTTGAAAGTAATGTTGAATAATATTAGTCTGTTTCATGTACAATTAAAGGTAATAATAGAAGTTAATCCTAATGAATTGCAACAAGTGAATACATTTTCTAAATTGATATACCATGCTGCTTGCTTAACTGCTTAAAAGCAGTTATCTACCAAGACCTGAACTTCAAAAAAGATAACCTCACAGGATTGTGTTTAAAATTATGTAGAATTGCATAACACTAATTTCCATCATTACTAAGAATCAGAAGCTTGAAAGATCACTTTCACATAAACCCACAATGAAACTTTGATAATGTATTTGTCACAATGGCAACAGCAGAAATACACTAAAACCTTAATTATTATAGTTGCACTTTTACTTAGAGTCATAGATGTTAAATAAGAGGGTTTGAAGAGAGTTTAAATAAGAGGGTATTACTGTAACTTTTGGCAAATGAAACTGTCATCTATTACCTGACCTTTTAGTTAGTGTAAGCAGGTGGCAGTCAGTAGCACTCCAGCTTGTTTTTTGATAGTATTAAGACATATTTTTTTACTAAAACCACCTCGGTGGAGCTTATATCAAGAAGTACCTCTTCTGTGTTACCAGAAAACCAAGGTATTACCTGTCCTGTCTACATCAAATTAGTTACATATCAGATATTCAACTAGTAACACTGTTGAATGTGCTGCAGCTAGCAACTATCATTGTTTAGATATGATTTTTATATTCACTGGTTTTGGTTCTACAGAAAAAGATGTCTCTGTATGTGTGTAAGCTATCCACTGGTATGTAAAGCAGATGAAAATAATAACTGCTAAAACTTTGTACATTATGTATTTGGTGTACTTGAAGGGCAAAAAACCCCACAAATTTTGAAAATATTTTGGTCCATTGTTTTTCACAAATTTTACCTGAGGGAAAACAAATAGCCATCATTGGGAGAGCTTGTCTTCTGTGAGCCATGGATTTTTATGACTGTCTGTGCAGACACGTGAAAAATGAAGTGAAGGGAAGGAAGAACAGGATGGACAACATAAAAAGTTGCCAAAAACGGCACGGTAAAAGACCTGACAAGAAGACCAAATTTAATTCAAGAAGCAACAAGGACTCAATTAAAGTGTTATGGTGCATTTTTTACTCTCAAAGAATTCCCAGAGATCTTTACAACTATTCTAGCTGATACTACAGTGATTGTGGAGCTAGACTTACCAAACAATGTACCATTAACAAAACGAAAATATGCATAGCCTTTGCTCATTACAATCAGTTCTTACTCTTAAGAAAATGTTGACCCATATGCTAGACTTCTTCCTTCTCTGCTTTGAAAAACAGTAGAGGGTTGTTAGATTCCACCTAAGGAACATCTTACACAGCCAAAAGAGATATTTGCTTAATATGGCGTTCGGATAACTGGAAGGATTTCTTTACTGTATAAAGAAATACAGCATTCCCTATTTTTCATTATCAGCATTGAGTTGCTTCAGCTTTGAAATGAGAATTTATTATTTTCCAGCCTAAAGATGAGTGCTATGTTGGCACGTAAAGGAAAAACTATCAACATACACCTTTGTTTCATGTGCTCAGAAATCTCTGAGTAGTCCCACCACAATTTTAAAACCAGGGAACTCTCTTCCTCCCTATTACGTTGCTGCTATAAAGCCCCATTTTTAATGGCATTGAGAATACAGAAGGTCTTTAAAGGGATCCTGAAATATGTCTGTGGAAACATTGTCTCTTCATTTAAACATCTTAAAGGTAAGGGGGGGATATCTGTAGTTTATCCCCTCAACAAAATCAAGAAATCCTTAACGTTAGTGACACAGCTAAAAAGTAGTAGTCACAAATTATCAAACACGTTTATATGATGTTGCCATCAACATATATTTAGCAGGATATATGTTGTCAAGATAAAACTTCAGGGAAGGCAAACCTTCAGGCTTTCATAGACTCGTGAATCAATGCTTGAAACCCTCTGGGTTAAAAATGTATGGAGTGTGACTGAGTGCACTACTCCAGGTTTACACAGATGAAACTTCATTGATTTCTGGCATGAAAGTAGAGTATTGTAGTGGTGAATCAGACCTCTGCATTTCCTACAGGTGTAACAAAATATTTTCTAAGGCAACTTAAGCAAAAAAAACCCAAAAAACAACCAACCAAACAAACAAACAAACAAAAAATGTCGTCCGCCCCAAAAAAAAAGACTTTGCAAAAAGAAAAGAAAAAAATTAGTATTTATTTCATACCATGTACTGATTTTAAAATGTGTCTCTTGAACACATCATGAAAGTGGAAAAGAAATAAAAGTTGTACTTATTTTGTAGTGACCTGAATTTAGCATCAGATGTTAAAATCGAGACATGAAATTTTGGTAGAGAGATAAAAGTCAGAACAGAGACCTGACCACATGCCGGATGATATTAGTGGCAGATGTGATCGTCAGAAGTGTGATGGCATTTCCTCTGAATAGGCGAATGTACTCTTCAAACTTTGATGTTAACATGATTAGCAATGAAAGTATGCTTTGTTCCTTTGCCTTCACATGGTCTCAATATTGGCAGTTATCGTTTACTTGTATTTTTAAATCAAATATTATCCTGCCCTGTATTCATGTGCAGATGCTTTGCACAATGCTGCTTTTTCTGTTGGACCTAAAAGAAAACTGTGAACCAGTGTACTGAACAGGGGCTAAATATATATTTTTTTTCTCTTTTACTTGATCCAAGCATTTGTATTTCCTCGTTTTATACTGGAAGTACCAGTACCATACTTTCCATTTCATACCAATACCCCTACTACTTTGTCCATTGCCCCCAGACAGCCATTAATTGAATGCAAACACAACTTTATTGCAAAACGACTGCAGCTTTATTAAGCAACAGGATTTACAGGCAATAACATAATCAATATAACATTAAAATATCACACAATTAAGTAAGATTCTTACAAGCTCTGCCCGTAGCCTGAAATATTTAGAACATCATTGTGACTGGTGATAGCAGCTGTCCAAAGAAAATACAAATCATGATATCTAAAGTGGGAAAAAAGTATCCTCTCTCAATTGAAGGAAAGATGTCCTGTTTATCCCATACACATCCTCATCAGTCACCTAAAAATTCTCATCCATCTATCTTAAAATATAAAAGTTGGGTAAGAATGTTATTGTAACGAAAGTTAGAATAGCAAGGTATGTTCCTGAGAACATACTGGGGTCGACTCTTTTAATCAAACTCCTGTGAGTACACCTGGAAGTCAGCGACGGTTCCTGTATTTGACATGTCACTTGTGTGAGTAAATATGGCACACCAAACAAAACAGATAAAATGTTTTTAAGTCTTGCACATTAGAATACCACTGAATGTCTCTCAGCTGTTGCAATAAATCTGGGTGTACTTACGAAGTTCTGTGAACCTAAAATAGAGTACACTATTTCCATGAACTCTATGAACTCTATCTGTACATGAATGAATGACACTTGAGATGATGAAATCCATTCAAATGGTCTCTCTCAAGAGCAGAAATACTCTTGAACACATAACTTTCCAAAAACTTGCACAAATAGTCTCTGAAGTTCTTCTATGCCTTCTTTTTTAGCCAAACCATTAATTATTCTTACTACAGTGAAGACATACCAACCTGAAAAGCCTTGTCTGCACTGGCCTATTGGAATTTGGTTCTGTTGGCAGCCCTGAAGAGAAATTCCTTGTCCAAATTCCCTTACTGCTTCCATCTACTTTTGAAATCTTCTCTGGGGCACAGTAGGTATGTTGTCACTTGAACAGGGAAATGGGTGGGAGAGAACCATGGAAGCGTCCAATGCCTCCAGCATGTACCCCCAATACAGCCTTCAATACTTGTGATCTGTGGTGCCTCTTCTGAAGAGCCTAAGCCTACCCACACCTACCTCACAAGACTTTGTAGCATAAAATCATGAGATCTTCATACCTTGACCCTATTCCTCCTTTCTGCACACACAGAATGTCTCGCTTCAAAAAGACATGGCACACATAGGCCTCTTATTTCTAAGTGTAGCACCTAAGCAAATGACAGTATGTTACCTTTAAGAAATCGTCAAACCAGGAGAAAATCTGGACAGAGTTAATTTAGGAGTATGGTCTGGGAAAGTCAGCTGCAGCAATTCTAATTCTACAGAGAGAACTGAATTTGGACCAAGTCACCTTAATGCAGAGGGGAAAGCAGTGACACATTAAGGAAGTAAAGCTGATGGAGCTTTACAAGTCAAAAGCAGTAACTCTGCTTGGAAGGGGGCTATGTATAAGGAGGTCCATCATAAATGACTACTTCTGTTCTTGGAATGGAAGACAGTCTCCAAACTAGTAACTCAAAACATAAAGGAGAAAATTTGGATAATATCTCCTAAAGAAAGATACTTTCAAAGAGACAGACATCAAAACATCTGCCACGCACATAAGCCTATGAGTGACCTCTTCCTACCGTTTGCTTTGTAGGGACTTCCAACCAAGCAAGGCAAGCCCTTCAGCTTGTTTGGAATCACTGCCTAGGGACAGTGAGAACTATCCCAAAGACATTCACTGCCCAGCACCATGCTTCCAGGCTGGCAACCTCTTCCCTCACGCACCCAGAAGTTATTCTTTCTCCATGTACCAGTGAGCACTACCCACAAGCCAGAGATCAGTTATTCTCTCACACTGTGTAGCATACAGTTCTGCTACACCTACAGTCATCTGAAAAACCCATATTGGGATATTCAGACTGTCCATCTGCACCAGATGAGGGGGGAACAACTGTCTTGCGCTGATTCCCTACTCACAAGCTCCATTTCAGAACCTTCCAAGGAAATTCCTCAACATCTCTAGGAAGAAAGATGATCAAATCTTTAAGGGAGACTTACAGTAGAAAATCCCAAGACAGTGTTTATTCTGTAGAAGAGGAGGCAGAGGGAAGGATGGAGATCACTTTCAGACCAGACTTCACACAATTTTCCCATTTCTCTGAGGGACTCTTGATTTACACACAACACACTTACATAACTAGTCCTATCCCTGCTGCCTGAGCATGAGGATGAACATGGACGTAAGCCCAGAATTCCCTCTGGCAGAGAACTGTGTATTATCAAACACAACAAGAAATAGCCAGATCAAGAGCTGTGTCCCAGGAGAATCTCACAATCTTATCCACTCTGGACACTTTCTTATGAATAACTGGGCAAACAGCCCAAAGCCTGATCTGGTTAGAATTGCACATCAGGTTTATACATTTGACAACAATAAAATATTTTTGTACTTTCCAACATGTGTTTGTTCTCTGGGCTTGATGTCCTTTGGGACTGCCCTTAGCTCTGCTGCTGTTTTCCCTGTCTTTCCTATGAGATCTGCATGCACATACTCTGATCCCAAGAGATGACAACCTCTGCACATTCAGGTATGGAGTAATGGTCTCTTACAGAAGACCTGGGAGTCTCAAATCTCATTCCAATGAAAGGTTCAAAAGAGATGACTGTCAAGTGCAAAAGAAGTTCTCCCTGGGATCAGGAATGTGAGAGCTTGTGCTTCTTCTGACTAGGAGGTGCACAGCCAGCATTTTTCTGCCATCCTTTGAAACTGATGTAAGGAGCAGCTTCTGTCAGGCAAAACAGCAGTATTCTTGTATTCCTCTGCTTGGACCAAGACTAGCAGAAGACTGGCCAGGACGACAGGGTGTAATGTTTGTAGTGATGGTTTGGGAGCAGCATCCCATTGCTCACCGTCTCCCAAAAGCTCAGTGAAATGACAACCATATACCCTCAATAGTGAGTTAAGGAGTGGGTTTTCTGATGAAAAGTGACAATGGAGGCTGGTACGCAGTGTGGAAATGTCTTTTTTTTCCTTGTAGTTTCACAAAAAGTTTAAAAGTGTCATTTTTTCAAGTAAGGGGAGAGGGGGGGAGAGAATGTTTTAAATTTGGAGAGGGAAGGGAGAGTGGAGGCAGGCAGACATGGAGGTCTGTTGAAGAGGCCAGAACGGTCAAGCTGTCTGCTGGCAGCAGCCCGTTCTTAGAGCAACCAAGGGAAAGCCTCCCACCTGCTGAGAGAATATAGAGGAGAAACAAAGGAGAATATCATTTGAAAGGGAGGACAAAGGAAGAGAGAATCAAGATAAAAGCCTTGAAACCAGGAAAAGGCGCTGAGAAAAGGTGACGAAGATGACCAATGAACACTTACACAAATGGTCTTCAGCCAGAGCCCTTCCATTCCAGGACCAACTAACTGAAGCCACATCCACGGTCAATGAGCCTAGAGCTATGAGTGCTTATTGTCAGGAAAGACTGAGCAGATCGTGCTCCAAAAATAAGAGCCGCTTGCCAACAATGCAAGTGAGAACCCTTGCATTTTATATTGGTGATCATACCTGAGACCCAAAAGGCCATGGATATCTTGTACTATCAAACGTGCTTTCCACAGAGATGTGAAAAAACTGAATCGGTTTCTCAAAGCTGATAAGAGGCTATCAGACAAATGTAGATAGACTCAAGTAGTATAAGCCAAATATTATTTTGGAGGAAAAAAAAAAAAAGGCGGCAAAATCAATAGCCTAGTGGGACCCAGAACATGCACACACCACTTACGATGGAAAAGCAATCGAGAGGGACAAGTTTGTTGGGGACAAAAGCACTTCTGTTATGCTTCTCTGATCCTCCATATACCTTGCATAAATTGGTAAAGAAGGGCCTAGGTAGACTGTAGGACTTGTCCTGCCTAAGAAAGCCATGAGTTTGGGCATTTCAAGGAGCCAAACAACTTAACTTTCGCGCACCTTCTGAGAGCATCCTCATACCCAGACAGCAGCCACAGAAAACGTGAGGCAAGATCAGACTTCGTTAGCTTCCTGGTGGATTTACCACAGATTACCAGAAGTATACAAATTTCCTGTGTTCACAGTAAATCATCTCCTCTTACCTCTTGTCCACATGTAATCACTTAGACTCACGGAGCAGCCCTTATGAGCCAGGCCTGGGGGAATAATTTCTTCGTTCTCTAACGTACACATGCACACATATACAATAGTAGAAGGCCGTATAAATTTTTTAAAAAGTAGTTGGTGACATGAACTGCTTTCCACTTCCTCCTCTGTTCTACTGCTTTCCTTTCTTGTAAAGTCAGTAAGAAGATCACCACAAAGAAAATGTAACTGGAGAAAGAATTTATATGTTCCCTCAAGTTACTCTCCTCCAAAGGGAGATGCTGAATTAAAGCATCACTATCCCCTTAAGGTTCTGGAGAGTAAGCCACAGGAGACACGCAGATTGTACACCTCCATATCCGATTCCCCTCAAAAGATATTAATCTCTTCCGTTAGCACACTACTCTCTATTTTAATTCTACCAGAGGCACCATCACCACTACTCTCTTCATTGTATCCCACTCTCTTTCTCAAAATGACACCCTGTTTTGTTCTCTTTTGTTCTTAAAAACTCCTTCTAGTAAAAACTTTAGATTTTGTGCTCTGTGGCTTTTACCAGTATTACCTAATTCACTTTTTCAAACAGACCCTGAACTGCTGACGTTCAGAGAAGCAGTGAAGCTCTCTCACACAACCTAAAACATGCCTGTCTCAAATGAGACAGTATCCATTTTCCCTTTTCCTCTCTGTGTACAGGAGAACCACATATATGGGTATATTTATCATAATCTTACTTGGCTAAACAGTATATTTCAAGGCTTACCACCTCTTTTAAACTATCTTTTAAACCTAATTTTCCAATTCTTTAAATTCTTGTATTTTGCATGTACTCTTACGTGTGAAGTTGTAAATTATTTATCCTTTTCTACAAACACTTGGAGGATTTACCTGACATTTTTAGAAATTTGTTCATTAAAAAAAAACTCTTTATAAACCAATTTTCCCAATTATTGCATCGGTTTGTAGGTTAGATTGTTTCTCCAAATATACAACATGTTTTTCAAACTGAAGAGACCAAGAGTAGGTTCCTTAATCAATTTTTAACCACGGAAATACATGGAGTAATTTTAAAATATTTTTTAAGTTAAAAAAAAAAACACCACCAACAAAAACCAAACCACAACCTGATCTTAAGGCCACCTTTACAACTGTAACCCTTTCTAGGGCAAGCCGCTCTGACGACTCCAGCGAGAATAAGCATAATTTGTAAATATCAGATTGCTTTCATGCACATAACTAAGTATGGATATCAGTGTGTAAATTCAGATATGAGTCAAAATGCTTCCAGTGGCGTTATGGGAGTTGGTGACACTGTGGTGAATATATTACGAGGCTGTGGATGCAGTTTAATGGCACCGGTTCTGGCTCCACCGCTCACCTGCGGTCACTGTGAATCTTTGAAACATCCCATGACACCTGAGTCTCTGCCAAGTGCAAACCCTAATTCTCAGGCTCGGGTTCTCATTTCTGCCATAAACAAAGTAGGTAACTTGGGGAAACCACTTCTCTCCCGCCGCGCCTCTGTCCTCCACTGGTCTCACAGCGGCAGTGTTTCTTTGTTATGTTCTGCGCCGATCTCATCTAACACAATTTCACCTGTTCTAGGACCGGGGCTTTCTTCTGTGTTATACAGAGCCATTTTTAAGAGGATTCCAGGTACTGCTATTGCACGGCACAGAAAAATAATAATCGCTTGCCCTGGGATTGTGAGTCTGAGCTGTTTGCTCTTTGATAGCCTAAAAAAAAGTAAAATGCATATATTTGAGCAAAGTGTTACCATCGTAGTAGAACAAAAAGCTGATGAATGAGAATAAAAAAAAAGAAAAAAAATCCAACTTATTTTAAAAGCAAGACTTTGTGCAGTTTATCTTGCCCTTTACTCTGAAACAGCTGGTAAAAGATCCCATGAAGTGCAGCGTGTTAAAACTGAACACTGATGTGATCTGTTTACGTAGCTTGCATGTTCCCACCATTGCTTGCAATTAATGTATGGATTTTCATGAAATCAAGCTTATTGGATGCACTTATTAAAGCCTGTGAAGCGTTTCCTGTATGTAATTTCAGGGGGCCTGAATATAGAAATTTCCCTTGCCTGTGAATTTTACATGTTGCGTTTACTTAGAAAATCTCACCTGGGAGGTTCGTTACTAGAACAGTCTTATTACTTCTGCTACTATATTGTTATCAGACAGGCAACATCCTGAATTTCAGTAGAGAAGATGCTTTGGTTTGGGTGTTGTTTTTTTTTTCATTTTGCAGCACCTAGAATTAATAGATGGAGGAGTCCCCATCACAATCACACGTGAAGCATGCAAACAGTTATTTCTAATACCACAGCTCCCACATTATATTATTCTAAACAGGTCTTCATTCCTGTAACTGTTGTGAGGTGAATTGTTAATATTCAATTATCAGTAGTGATGTCACCAGGCAAGTGCAACTGTATCAGAGGGGATCAGCCCAAAGTCAAAACCGAAGTTTACAAGGATTGAGATGAAAGAAATCGATATAAATAACGAGAGGACAGCGCTACAAGGCTCTGCAGTGGTGGACTTGCTAACCCTAAACCCTTCCACCTGAATTCTAACAAGTAAATCAAAGCGCTCGTATCTGGATCAAGGCACTTTCCAGCTTTGCTTTAGTGACAGGGGAATGGGCATTACCCAGAAGCTGCAGGGTGATGTTCAGACGCGGCTAACAAACCACCAGCTCAGCTTTTCTTTTCCACAGGGCAAGCACTCTAAATGCTCCTCCTCCCCTTAACTTGCTGAAACTTGCAGCTGTGATTCACAACCTGACCAACAGTGATAGATAACAAACCACTGACCTTGAGGGCGGCTTTGTGTGTCAGCCTTCTTATTGCGTTGAGCCACCGCACTCCTCGTGTGTGTTATTTTAAGTAGCACATTTATCAGCCAGTACCAAACAGAATACGCGGCCATGTGTATTTTATTAGTGGGTTTTGAGTATTTTAAAAAAAAAAAAAAATCAGAAAAAAAAAATCCACTTTATTTCAAAAAAGGCTTGAAGGCTCTGACACACTTTAAAAATCTCCTTGTTTTCAGTTACAACATAAGGAATCTATATGGATGCTAATATGTTTGCATTTGTAGCTTTTCCAGACTTTTTTTTTCTCCTCCCAGCACACTGCAGTATAGCAATGTCAGAAATATACCATTCCCCATAACAGGACACATCTGTGGTGAATCTGCACAGAAGCAATTAATTTCCTTGTGGTATTTTTACACTGGGGGCTTAATGCAAGTCCCCATTATACAAACAAAAAGCTCTAGACAGCTCCTGCTGCCTGATAAAAAAAAAAAAAAATAAAAAATAAAATAAATCAGATTGAGAAGGGCTGTTTGGACTAGGACTGCTACAGGCAATGACTTGTAATGAGGCATCCCAACACTAATTATGAAGCTTATTAAAGAGAATTGTCTAAGTTGTACTAAAGTGCATGCTATAATCACGTTTAGGGAGACACGCATACCGAATTGGGGTCCTCTGGTTTCTTCTCTTAGAGAAGTGGACCCACTACTTAATGAAGCCAATTTGGGTCCCCGTTTATAGCAGCAATATTATTGTGCTTGGCAGACTGGTCAAGATGAATTTGATGGAGAGGCAGGTGAGAATCCCAGCAGCTTGGTGATAATTCACACATCATAGCCTTCACAACCAACTAACATCTGCAGGCAAGTGGGCCAAGAAACTGTCAAAACCAAATACTTCCAATGCAGGATTTTATTATTAAACTTCTCCCAAATCTTCACTAAGGTTGAAAAAGCAGTATTTCAGTGTACTGTTTCAGGGGGGAAAAAAAAAAAAAAGATTAATAAAGATGTTAGGAGGCTGAACTGCTGTGAGATTTGTTTAATTATTCCCCACAGTACTGCCCCAGCAATCTGCTGACATTTAGCCCCGACCTTGCAAATCCTCAGTAAATATTAATATATCAACTCAAACAGGGACCGTTGTTTTATTGGTTCACGGAGCTCAGAGAGATTCGCCACAGCAGTGAAAAATAATGTGCAGAACTGAGGAAGAACGGCTCCTTTGATATCACCTTCTGCTGCACACATGTGCTGGGAGCATCAACAAAATGGAAATTCTGTTACTTTGCCACAGCTGTAGAGTGACACTTCAGATGCCTTTGCTTCCCTTTGTACAGCCTGCTGGAATAATCCCAAAACCACAGTGGCAAGAGATTAGAAAACACACACGCGCGCGCGCGCGCACACATATACACACACACACACAGAGGAAAAAGAGAGAGAGAGAGAGAAAGAGAGATCACATTTTATTATCTGACACAGTGGAAATTTTAATAATGGTAAGCTCCCATCTTAAAACCTAATAAGCTTTGCCCAGAACAATGAGCGCGCTAATAAGAGCCAAGGAGAGCTAAGCGCAATCCACGGGAATCTGTTTACTACGGTGACTTTGCTGTTTGCCTCCGTGAGCGCCACATAAACTTCTTTTTTCTCCGAACAGTTGCCCCTATTGACTGCTTCCTAATGTATTTTATGTGCCTACCAGTCCTCACAAGTCCTGACAAAATATCCCCAATTTATTTTCTCCCTTTTATTTGCTTGCCTCAAATGTAAATGTACATTATTAAAATATCTTCTCATAACTACACTGCCATTACTAATAGACGGGTGTTTGATGTGGGTTAATACTGCCTCCAAAATTCTTGGGTTTAGGGGAAAGGGCTGCTGTGCAACATTTGGCATTCAGATGTATTGAGCTGCAGAGTTAATGCGTGATTAATTTTATTCATAAAAATGTTAATCACTTCATTGTGAGATCTTTTTAACATTCTGCGCACCGAACACCTTTTAACTTCTTTTTCACACAAGCTCACAAATGTATTTAATATTTTCAAACATTCTGTTATTACCAATAACACTGGTAATTAAACATACATTTAAAATGCAGTAAAAAGCGGGCAAGTAACGGCACGGCACCAAAACACAAATGGAAGCCCGTTGCCCGCTGCCTCTCCCGCGCCCCCTCCCCCCTGGCAGCAACTGACCAGTTTCTTTAACGTGCACTTGTTTGCAGAGTCCCGGAGGCATTTTTTTTTAAATTTTTTTTTTTTTCCCTCAAGCATGCTTCAACCCTCATCGAGACAGCCAAATATCCTGAAAATAATACAACCCTGTAGCCCACTATAGACGGTGCTAAAAATACTTCTGTTCTCCGGGAGGGGAGGATCACGGCGTCGGGCACATCGTGGCAGGTTGGGGGCTCCGGGGGTTTTGTTTTGGGTTGGGTTGGGATGGGATGGGGTGGGATGAGGTGGGTTGGGGGGTGGGTTTTTTCTTTTTTTTGAGACAAGCACTCGAGGCTCGTCCGAGAGCGGTGTCAGGCATTGGTGGGTGTGCCGGCTGCACTCACTGACTTCTTGTTTCCAGCTGGGCAAGGCTATTGTGAGCGTATTCAGCCAATGCACTCATGAAACTGGATAAATGGATTAGTGGATCAGAGACACCATCGGCATCTTCAAAAGGAAAACAGCAGCCTGCAAAAAGACTGACATTTGTGTACTGGGGCAGAGGGTGTGTGAATGCTCTGCCTCCTCCAAAGGGACAAGACAGTGATAAACTTTCCACACTGACCACCTCACTTTGTGCTACAATTGACCAACAAAATAAATGGATTGCTTCATTGTTTTTGAACCGTAGGCAGCACAGGGAAAGCGCTACTTGCGCAGCAACAAAGGACAATGTATTGTGTGGGGCCAACAGCTCAAAATAAAACCTTTAATTATCTACGGGTCAGCCATAAATCTGGAATAAAAATAAATGTTACTTTTTAAACTCGCCTTTAATTCTGCACGGAGTTTACGCCAGCGCATTCTATTCTCTCAGGAAAGGCACTACCGGGACTCAGTGCGCACCCCATGTTTGCATTTTTGCATTAGGTTGACTCCAGAAGAGCACATTGGGTAACAAGTTTGGCTATCAGACGTGAAGGATGTCTGTAATGCTAATTAAAGTAAGTAAAAACAGATAAAAGATATTTTTTTTCCACTTTTTTTACAAACACCCATGCATGTATTCTCTTCACATACACAAAAGAGAAGCCAAAACTAATATTAATAACGGTGACAGGACTCGAGTAAATTAATTCCTCACAGAAGTACATTGTTTAGTTTTAAGAGCTCATATTTTCGGAGTCTTAAATTCTGAATACCTATTTCTATGGGGTTTCCAGTCTCCTGGTACTTCCAGCGATTCCTGTCCACATGGCTGGTTTTACAGGCAGGCTATGAACGGCACTGCATGGGGGCACCGCACAATGGGGAACACCAACCTCGCCGGGAGCCGTTTATGTAACTTTTTCACTGGAAAACACGCCACGCAGGCCATGTTTATTACATGTTCCAGTCTTTTACTTGATTTGTGAGTCCCAGGTAAGATTTACTGCTGAAACGTAAAACGCGGCGGCTCGAAGCCTGGAATCGGGCCCCACGTCCCCTCCTCGCCCGCCGCAGCCCCCGCGAAGCCGGCGGTGGGCTCAGGCCCCCGCTGGAGGGGGACCAGCGGTGGCATGGCTCCACATCCGCCTCCCGCTTCCCGCAGGCCGGCGGGGACCTTCCCCCGTCCAGTTGAAGCCAGGGCCGCCTTGACCCATGGCGGGCAGCAGGGTTTTGGGGGGCCTGCGGTGCTGGGGCTCCCCTCCACCCGCCAGCAGGCCTGCGGGGAGGTGGGCAGTGCCGAACGTGGGATGTTAGGTGTGAGGTGGTGGCCAAGATGGCGGAGGGGGGGGGCTCACCCCCGAATTGAGCCCGGGGCAGGGGGGGGGAAGGAGGACGCGGGCCCATGTTTCGAGGCTCCCTTTCGCCGAGCACTTATTACTCATCGGCCCTTCCCCTGCGCTGCCTGTGTGCCGACAGCCTGCCCAGCGTGCCTCCGCCAGCCCTGGCCATTTCTTTACACCTCGCCTTTTAAGGACATTTGGGAATTAAAAAAATAAAAATAAATTAAAAAAAAAAAACAAAACAAAACAAAACAAAAAACCCAAACACCACAAACCAACCCACCACAACCCACCCCCCACCCACCCAAAACCACCAAGAGCAGAGCTGCCCAGGCGATGGAGACTCCCCGTGACACCTTCCCCCCGCTGCGAGGCCCGGGCCTGCCGGCGGGCTGGGCCCCCCCCAGGGCCGGACAGGGCACACACAGCCCGGCTCAGCCCCAGCCCCAGCCCCTTCCCCGCCCGGCGCTGCCCACCCGACATGGCGGGCTCCGGGCAGGCTCCTCCGAGGCAAGGCGGCCCAAGCGCGGCCTTTCCCGCCTCTGCCTGACCCGGAGGGGATGGGATGGGACGGGACGGGGCGGGGAGGGGAGAAGGGGGGAGGCGAGGCCCCGGCACCCCCATCCCCGGGACCGGGCGGCGGTGGGCGGCCGGGGCGGTGGGGGGAGAGCCGGCACTGCGGGAGTCCCGCCGGGCGGAACTAATGCCGGGCCCGTATTGTCCCCCCATCCCCGTCCGCCCCCCCCCGCCATCAGCCGCCGGGTGATTTCAATACGAGCCTGTTTAAGACGGAGCCGGTGGCCGGGGAAGAGCCATCTCTCCTGCCGGCCCCCGCCTCCCCGCCCGCTTTGTAATAGTCTCTCCATCGGCAAAGGACGATTGAAACTTTATAGTGCATGATTCATCGAGCGGGGCTGCGCTCGCAGCCGCGGTGCATATTACATTAATCAGTGTCAGGCCGCTAAAACAGAGATATGAATATGAATTCTCCATATTGCAGGGGGAGATAAATGCGCTTGTGAATAATTGATCGGCGCCCATGAAAAAAAAAAAAAAAAAAGGGAAGAAGAAGGCGGCTGGGGGGGGGGGGGGGAAGAGGAAAACGTGGTCGCACAATGAAAGTTACCCGGGGATCTGAGGAGCCCCGCGGTGAGGGGCTGGTGCGGGGCGCCCGGCGGGGGGGTGAAGGCGGGGGGATGAAGGGGGAGCGGCCGCGGGGTCCGTCCCGGTGGCCGCCGGGCAGCGGCTGCTCGGGCCTCGGGGCCGCTCCGGCCTCCTGGGAGCCAGCGGGTCAGACACTCCGCCGGAGCAACAACAAAAATAAAAATAATAAAAAAAAAAGGGTGACAGAAGCCGGGAACGATACCGAGCGTAGGAGCCGGTCGGAGCGCATGCACCCTGCTAATTTTCTCGTTCCCTTTTCCTCCGGGCTTTTTTTTTTTTTTTTTTTTTTTTATTATTATTATTCTTCCCCTAGTTAAAAATAGACTTCTTTTTCAGAATAAAATAGAAAAAAAAAAAAAGAATAAAAAAAAATGAGGCGTGCATGCCAACGAGCGCGTTTCATAACTACGTCTCTGTGACAAAGCTAAATCCCCGTGAAGCCGCCGCTTGCTTTTAGTGCGTTCTGGCAGCTGCTAATTTCGGAGTTTGCTGAACTCGAGATTATATCAACTTTTCGGTGTTCTTTCTTCACGGATTTCTGCCATTCTTCTGTTAATGCTAAGCAAATAATAACAGAAACAAGACGGGGAGACAATTTTACTGGGGGAGGATGGAGGATTATGCAAACGTGTACGAAAAATGTTCTCTGCCACCCTTTTAAATAGCAAGAAAACGTATCTTGGCGCTTGGTTGTTGTTCTTAAAGAAGTATTACTCGATGTAGCTCCCATCCGACTCAATGCAAATTTTCCTATTGACTTGATTTATCAGGTTCGGATCCCGTCATCGTTTAGAAAAAAAAAAAAAAAAAGTAGGAAACTAGGACTTTCCAATTTACTCTTATCAGCTCGAAGCATTCCCAATTAAGGCAAATCGTTTAGCTTAAGCTTCTCCTTTATTATTCTCCCAACCCTGTGGTATTTGCTGGTATACATCTGCCAGGGTGGATCTCAATGAAAATGGAAAATATGACAGAAAAAAAAAACCCTACAAATTATTTTCCTGCCAGGGTGACGTAAACGATCATTCCTAGCACGGCTCACGTGACAAGCGAAACCGAGGAAATATGGAGCCCCCGCTCCTTCCCCAAACTGGCGGGGTTGGGGGGGGAGTGGGCCGGTGTGCGGCATCCCGCCCGGTCCCGGCCCCGCACCGCACCGCACCCCGCGGCCACCGGGGCTCCCAGCCCTAACGCGGTGACCGCTCGCCCGCCTCCGCTCCCGCCGAAACTGCCTCCGGGAGGAACGGCCACCTCGGCGCGGCTAGCGGGGGAAACCAACCAAATTACCTCCCTTCCTTCAAGTGACAGCTAGGCTAAGGCCAACAGCCCTCGGGGCCCGCTGGGCGCATTAGGCACGCACCCACGCGAGAGCTTTTCTCACTTGAACGCCACGGCGATGGCTTTGCTACTTTGGGGTTTCCCTTCGCTAAGGGCAAGCCACTTGCGCTCCCGTCCAAAAACTTTGGAAGGGGCTCAAGCACCCTCCGTCCGAGCAGGCAGCCCGCGGCCACGGGCGCCGCACCTCCCCACGGGGTCACCCCCCTCCCCCCGCCTTCCCCAGCCGAGGGGGAAGGCTGGAACCGGGTGCTTCATCCCGTCCCCGGCAAACGCTCCGGGCGCGGTGGGGGAGAAGCGGTGTTGGACGGTGCTGGCCCCGCGGGGCTTCATTCACACACACCCACGCCCACGCCTCGGCCGGTTGGGGAGGGAAGCATCACAACTGTTGGCGTTGCTGGGGGGAAGAGGGGGGTGTGGGAAATTCAAACGAGCAGCTGAAAAAAAAAAAAAAAAAAAAAAAAACAAAACACACCAAAAAATAAATAAAATAAAATAAAAATATCCCGATCTGCAGCAGACCCTGCTCTAGAGATGCTGAGGCTTCCACAGGCGGAAAACTGCCAACCAGATAACTAGTGGGAATTATCACTCTCCTGAGGATAATCAAAACTGGAAGCACACTCCGGAGGGTGTTGCTGGCTTTCTGGCTGAATTAAAGGCGGGCGGGCAGGCAGCCTCCCCCCACCCCATCCCACCCCACCCCCGCCCCGGCGGAGCAGCGCTGCGGACCGGCACCTCCGGCTGCCGCCGCGCCGGGGCCGGGGGACGGCGCCGCCCGCAGCCCACAGAGGGCGCTGCGAGCCTGCCCAAAGCCGGCCCCCGCTCGGCTCCGCTCGGAACCGCTCGGCACCTCTCGGCTCCGCTCGGAACCGCTCGGCTCCGCTCGGCACCTCTCAGCTCGCCTCGGCGCTGCCCGCCGGGGAGTGGGAGTTCGCGCGTACCCACGCACCGAGACGCGGGGCACACGCCTCACGCTGCTTTGCTCGCCGCAGTTAAACCCCCTTCTGAGGTTAATACGCCGCCAAGGAATCCCCTCTTCTCCCCTCTCCTCTCCTCCCAAGCCAACTTGGCACCGCCGCCTTCGCTCCGCCTCGCAGGGCATCGCTGCGCGCTTTTTTGTCCACGCCGCCCTCCCGCTTTCGGAGGAGCGGTGGCCGGTCCGTGACAGCCCGGGGGGGGGGGGGGGGGGAGAGGCGGGGGAGGGGGGGCCGAGGGTCCCCCGCACCTCCCCGAGCTGCTGGGGACAGGCTGTGCCGCCTCCGAGGGAATTTGGGTACCGGGGCTCAGGGGGACGAGGGGCAGCCGGTGCGGGGCTGCAGCTATTTCTTTTGAATTGGTAAGGATAAAAAAAAAAAAAAAAAAAAAAAAAGTAAGCGATTCCATCAGGTTTACACCAGCACCGGTCTGACGCGCCGTTTGGCTTTACAGGCGTGAAGTCTATTTTCGTGTCTCACCATTTTCTTTTTTTTGTTTGTTTGTTTGTTTTTTTTTGTTTTAAAGGCGTCTTCCCTCTCCCTTTTCCTCACCGAAAGCGAAGTTATTAGGGTTTGGTTAAAACTGTAATATACTCTTTTGTTGGAACCGTTATCAAGGCGGGACTGCCTGTAATTTAGGAAAAACAAAACAACTAAAGGCCCAAAAGCAAACTAATTGATGCTATGCTGAGAACCGCGGGATGTCAAAATGAGTCTCTTTTCAGAGACAGCCCTTCAGATATCCTGCACAAAACCTTTTTTTCGTCTGAGCTGTTTCTCTGATCCGTCTGAAAAACCCAAAAAGTAGAAGCCTACCGCCTCCACTACTTTGTCACCAGATCTCTAAGCGATAGTCTACCGATACCCCTCTTTGCTTGCGATGATTTTGCAGCTGAATCAAGATCAATATGCTGATCTCTGACACGAATTTTATTAATATTTTATTTAAAAATCTCATCTTGTTTCCGACAAGTCCTGGTTTGAGGTTGGTTCAGTTTGGATAGGGCGTCACCACATTATTTCTTAATGACTTTCCCAGCTGCTTCTTTCCATTTTCCACCATCAACAACCATCTGGTATCTTATTAGCACCTCAATGCTCATTTAGTGTTCTCATTTAGGAGAAAAAAGAGGTAAACACTCAAAATATTACACATTTTAACGGACCGTCTTTGGAAGATTAATGCCTTTATAAAACGATAGATTGTCTCTCTCAGTCTCTTTTTAACCAACAGATCGGAATCGCAGAACTTTCTTCTGGGAAGTGCAAGAGCTGCCATGTTTTTTTTTCCTGCTAGGGTAGTTCTTAATCTCGCAGGGAAAAATCTTTCACAGTCACATTTGCTCTGTGTTTCTTTAAAGCGTAAGTCGTTACAAATAATTCTATTTCCTAACCTATTCTTTTTTTCGGCTTCGGTCAGAATGTATACCAAAGCACTAAAGCTCTTGATCCAATTTAGGAACCGGTTTGGACAGCAAAGTTATACACTAGGGAACTGTGAGAAAATTTGTCCCTTTCTTTTTCAGGAATGTATTTTATAACGTAAGTGGAAGTCAGATCCATTTATGTTCGGAAAATGGATACTACAGAACACGTCTGATTCATCACAATTGAAAAAATAACTTTAATTTTACTAGTCAAGAACCAGCTTCACTCAGCTTCTTAAATTTACGTATATGAAAAGGGAAGCTCGCAGCGTGTTTTCCGCAAAATAGCTACAAGAGTCATTAAAAGCTCGGATTTGGTATTTGAAGTTTCAGTTACCCAAAGGCAAAAAGACTTGACTTTTTAGAAAACAAATTATAAATGTTTGAATAGATTTGTAATATATGTATAAGATCTGCAGCAACAGAATACATACCTGAAGAGAGCTCATAATTTCATTTAGTTTATTAGACAAAAATATATGATTTAGACAAGTTTTGCTGACGCGCTATTTACAATCTGAAATCACTCTATATACAGAAAAAACACAAACACATGGGAAACATTTACCAAACAAATAATCCAAGAATGGTTAGAATAACACGATCTGAAATGGTACAATGAAGAAGGGGATCCATCTACAGATTTGTGTAATCGCTTTTATGGATTTGCACCACCTTATTGCAAAAAGAGATTGATGGGAGTCGTTTATATCGTTTCCTTTTTTTTTTTTTTTTTCTCTGTCCTTAATACCAGTCAGTCTCTGTAATATTTTTTCACCAAACCATTTAATCAAGCGGAAGGGAGAGCTGTTAAAATTCTCGGTGTTCCCTCTTGCTGAGCCAAAGAGCTGCAGGGGGGGAAGGGAGGAAGGAAAAAAAAAAAAAGACGTAACAATCTTTCAGAAAAAAAAAAAAGATAATCCTTTCCTATAATTGCCTGTCTATTGCTGTAGCATCCTAGTATTAGTTAATTGCACAGAAATCATTGTCACTGGTGTAATTAACACAAGAGCATTGAGGTCTGTCAAGTTTCAGAAAAGTTACAGGCTGGCTATGTACAATTGCAATTTAGCCTAACTTTGAAAAGATTACAGCAACTTCTGTGTTGTTCTTGTTGTCTGTATGTATTATTATGGTGATGATTAGGTGTTATAATTAGTCTTTATTATTCAAACACTCTGTTTCACATAAGTAACATTCCTGCAGTGAAAACAAACAAACAAACTCACTTGTCACGGACAGGCTGGAAGGGCGATTTTAGCGGCTGAGGTGGGGATTCAGTTCTTGGTACATTTTCTCTTTCTAGAAGGAGACAGAAGGAAAAAAAAAAACAACAAAAACAAGAGAACTATTTTAGAATAACAACAATAAAAATCTGGATAGTCTACAGAGAACACACCTCCCTCTCACCCTCTTGCTCGGACGTGCGTAGGTATATATGTGTGTGCGTGTGTACAGCACTATTCCGTACTTTCAATATTTAAGGAGCATGCAAGCTTTTCTTGCCACATTTTTGACTGTCATTGAAATTATTGGGAGATGGGGGTCAGGAAAGAGGGAAGGAACGCAAAACTCAAAGAATATGTTCCACAGCGCTATTCCTGCGTTCTCATTTGATGGGCGTATAGGGTGAGAAGGTAATAGCCCACATGAAATGGGCTTAATGTATGCAATCAACATGCTCCAGGGAAAAAAAAAAAAAAAAAGAAAATCAACGCTAGGTTAAACTGTCTGTAACTCCGTTAAAAGCAATCAGTTACACCAAGGCTGAATCTGACACCATTCCTCAAGGAGAAGTTCATGTGCGTGTGTTGGGGTGGAGGGGGAGGTGGATGCCTGATGCATTCATTACCTATGTGTTTGGGACTGGTCCTCTCTGGAGGTTTTTCACTGCTTAGGGCTCCCAGGGTTGCTGTTAAAACCGAAGGTTGTTGCTGGGCCTGGAGGTGGTGATTGTGATGAGCAGCGTGGTGGTGATTTACTCCCAAAAAGGACCTCACATTTAGCAGGGAACTCTGAGTGAGGAAAGCCCCATTTGTCCAGTTGTGAAATTTGCCAATCTGGCACGTGTAGAGTCCATGGCTCGGGAGAAAAGCGGGGTGCTGGATCTGTGGAGAAGTGTGGTTAACCTGGGGAGGAGGGGGCGGAGGGGGAGAAGATTTCAGGGCACCATCGGGACTGGTTGCCGTCTCTGCCAAAGACCAAATCTTGGGTTTGCTGTGAGATGGCATCTGTAAATTATTCTGTCCCCCGGGACTGATGATTCGCGTGCTGTTGTCAGAGGCCTCCTTCACCATGGCCAGCGCGTCTTTGGGTTTCAGCCCTTCAGACCCTGACAGTGCCAAATCCTTCTCCTTTTCCAGGTGCTCCTCTTCACTGCTTTGTCTCAGGAGCTCGGGCTTCTCCTCCTCTTCCTCGTTGCTCTGCTCCCCGTCGTTCTCGTCGATTTTATCTATGTCTATGCTCTCCAGGTCGATTTCCTCGTCGTCTTCATTCTTCTCGACGTCCCCCTCATTGTCACTCCCGAAGAGGTTTGCATCTTCTTGGTCCTTACTCCTGGAGCCCCAGGTCACCTTGTTCTCCTTCTTGAGCCGCCGGCGGGCATTGGCGAACCAGGTGGAGACCTGGGTGAGGGTCATCTTGGTGATGATGGCCAGCATGATCTTCTCGCCCTTGGTGGGGTAGGGGTTCTTGCGGTGCTCGTTGAGCCAGGCCTTGAGGGTGCTGGTGCTCTCCCGGGTGGCGTTTTTGGGCCGCCCCGGGTCCCCGTACTGGAACTGTCCGTAGGGATAATAGCCGGGGGCAGTGTGGGCAGCAAAGGTAGCAGGGTGGACACCCGGATTATCTTTCAGCTCGTACTGGGAGCCCTGCAACACATTCAGACAAGCGGAGAGGAAAAAGCACATCAATTATCTCGTTAGCGTCTCTAACAGACCTGAATAGGCTACTCCGGGAGCCGGAATACGCCTTTGAGCCGTGCAAAGGGTCTTCACAGGCAAATTGGGCCCTCCCCGCTCCGGGCTCTTCACGGTTAGATCAGACAGAGGTATTCCCGAACGATCCCCCCCTTCTTGCAGGAAAAGGAAAAGTGAGGGGCTTAAGCTGGGCTCTGCCAGACACGACGCGTATTTTCTCCGCAAACCAAATCAAATCAAACGATGGAAACGCAGCAACTTCGCGTTCGCCTCGGCGAGACGGTTTATTGTGCCCTCGAGAATATCAGGCAGAGAAAGCAGGTCCTACACCACAGTTACAAACTCATGCCTGCGCACAACGTCGCGTTTATCTGCAAAATATCCAGGAGGATATTACAAACGCATGCAGAGCATTCGTCTTTGGCCCCAGATCTGCCTTTAAAAGGAGTTGGCGAGAGAGGAGACTGGGGAGATGAATGCACAACTTCAGTACGAAGACACTTATAATGTAAGAGATTTTCCACACACAAGCCAACTCCCCCCACCACCCCCCCGCCTTCGCCCCCCCAACCCCCCCCCAAACCGTACACTAAGATTCCGGTGTAAAACATTAACTTCTAACTGTTAGGAGAGCCTTTAAACTCTGGAATGAAAACTGATCCACGCATTGTAGAATATGGATATGCAGACACTTTATCTCATAAGTTTTACTTTGATCCGAGCAGAGTAAACACAAATTGTTTACAAGCGTTTAGAGATGGTGATTTATTTGCAATCAATATTCTTTTTATCATCGGTAGTAAAACACAGCAAGTCAAATTATCCCATCAGGTGTTTTGGTAAATAACATTTTATCTTTCTAGCAACCTCATTAGGCCTCATTATTACCGCAAATTGTCCAGATATTAACTTATTATTTTAGCTCGTGATTTACAGACGCTCAGAATTTTAGAATTTATTTCAAAATATCACCGTCATGGTAAATCACTGTAGCAAAACACCAGGATACTTTGCGAGTAGGAAAGGGAACTCTTCCTATATAGCTGACGTTTAAAGCCGTTTTCTTTTTTTCTTGCTTCTATTACAATCTCGGTTTTTTTTCAAGCCCAGAAATACAGTCTTAGTATAACTCTTGCGAAATTTGTGTCAGCCTTAAAAATGAACCTATTCAAAAATGTCCGCGAAGAAACTAATCTAACTTTGTCAAACAGTTAAAAAGGAACATGTATTTTAATTTCAGAGACAAAGCTTATACACAAAGAGAAGCCCGACGTAATTTTTGTAATGTGTTACAGAGTAGGCTTTTCTGCACTCCCTTTATTCCGCTGTCTTTTGTTATTGTTGCTGAAATGATATTTTTTTGTGTAATCTCTACTGGGAATTCTTTTGAAGAAGCCACTTGTAAATCACTCATTGCTTCTGTCTCAACTTTTACTGCATTTCCAAAATCAAGGTTAAAAAAAAAGTAGGAAATGCATGCTGTTAAAAAATGCCTTTGCTGCAAACATTTCCAGCACAAAATGATCTATTTTCAGATGCTGACCCTGATTCAACAACGTATCTACCTACTCGCCTACATATATGTCTTGAAACCCTCACAAGTTATGCCTTGCATGCACACAGTTATAAATGTTCGCTCTTTTATGTTTCAGGGCGAGAGAAAAGAGGGGCATTTAGAAATTAAGTGGAACCTGTGTGCACCGCCGCCGAGAAATTTGGAGATACTAACAACGAAAACGTTTCAACGACACTGGAGGTAGAAACAGTTAAAAAAAAAAAATGTTTCCCTTTTTAACTATTACATTATAAAGAAAAGGAAAAAAAAATAAAAAAGAGATCCGAAGACAATCTGGGCGACAGCAATTTGTTTTAGAGTTAACGCCAATATGCCTTTCTGCTCCGATGCATATAATGGGATGTAGATGCCCTCCTTCGCTTGATGCAAATCCGATCTATGATACTCGCCATAATCAGAGTGTGAAAAGTTCAGGGAACGGAACGGGCCATTTTTAAGGCTTAAGGAATATGCCTTGAAACAAGCGGGCGGACCAGCTACCGACACTGCACTTTGGCCTTTCGGACGGAACCTGTTTATAGCTCGGCGGCAAAGAAAAGGACCGGGCGGAAAGAGGAGCGCGCTGCAAAGCCAATGGAAACAACAGGACCGACAATATCACCCCGTCAACACCACCGCCAGGAACAACAAGGGAAGAAAAAAAAAAACACCACAATCCAAAAAAAACCCAACCAAACCCAAGCCGAGTTGCTAGGGGAAGCCGACAAGACGGAGGCAGGAGCCCTGCTCAGCCCTTCCATCGCCACGAAGCAAAACTCGGAGGAGTTTTGCCCGGCTGGAGCGACGGGGCGGATGGGGGGGGCTGCGCCTGCGAGACGGTACCGGCGCCCCCGGGCCCCGGCCCCGCTCTGCCTGGCAGAACCCCCCCCATATAGGCACACACACACACGCACGCACGCACACACACTCTCTCTCCCCGATCCGCGGCGGACCCTGCGCCGGCCGGGAGCCGCCACCGCCGTCGCCCCCCGCTCTCGGCTCCGCGACCCCCGCCCGCCCCTACCCGCGGTTCCCCCCTTTGCCTCCCTCCGCTCTCGGCGGGCGCGGGTGGGGTGTGTGGGGGGGGCAGCCCGGTGCTCACTCACCATTTGGGAGGAAGAGGCCGAGGTCGGCGGTGTAGGGCAGGAAGGCGCTGTAGTTGGGGGCGCTGTAGGGGCTGGCGTACATGCCCAGCACCGAGGTGACAGCGGCCGAGCCGCTGCCCAGCTCGGCGCCCGCCGGCCGGCCCGAAGCGGCGGCGGCGGCGGCGGCTGCGGCGGCGGCGGCGGCCAGTACCCCGGGCCGGTCGCTCCCGTACACCGCCTGGCTGGCGCTGAGATACTGCGGGTAGCCCAGCTGGGGGAAGGACATCTCCGGGGCGCGGGCACAGCGGCGGCGGCACTGGCGGCACTGGCGGCGGCGGCGGCAGAAGCGGCAGAAATATTGGGGGGGGGGAAAAAAAAAAAAAAAAAAAAAAAAAAAGGGGGGGGGGGCGGGGGGGGAAGGAATTATACAAAAAAAAAAAAAAGGAAAAAAGAAGGGGGAGGAGGGAGCCTGAACAGCCGGGGAGGGGAGCCGAACAAACCCGGGCTTCTCTGGATCTCTCTTTCTCTCTCTCTCTCTTTCCTTCCCCCCCTCTCTCTTTACTGGAGTCAGGCAGGGCGAGAGAACAGAAATCGAGCCGATAATTTTCTTTTTTCGTTCTGCTTTCTTTCTGTCAGAGATATATTGCAACCTAGGTATGGAGGAGGAGGAGGAGTGTGGAAGGATTCAGTGGGGTGTCTTTCCTCAAATCTCGGCTCTTCTGTGCTCCTAAATCCCTTAGATGTGATCTGATCAACAATTGAGCTCCAACTGATGTGTCTGCCCTTAGGTCCTAGGCTGATCTTTCAGATACAATTTGAAGTTGATGTTTTGATTGGCACCCACTTGAGCCGCAAGCGCCGCCCCGCCATCCCCCCCCCCCCCCCTCCGTCCCCGTCCCCGTCCCCCCCCCTTCGCCCCCCTCGGTGCAGCACGTGGTGCGCAGCCCCAGCCCGGGCCGCTTTCCTCGGTGCCTGCGTGTGTGTGTGTGTGTGTGTGTGTACGTGTACGTGTGTGTGTGTGTGCGCGCGCGCGCGGGTGCGTGTGTCCGCGCAGCTGCTCTGCTCTGCTGTGTGTGTGTATTTAATGTTTAGCAATGGGCTCCTTTCAGAAAAGCCCCCACTGCTGTATGACAACCTGTCTACACGATTTTACAGCTGTCCAACATTGGGGTTTTGCTGTTTCGCAGCCTTAGTGTGTCCCCTTTTAACAAAAACAACTGTGTTGCTGGTTTTGTTGGTTTTTTTGTGCTTTTTTTTTTTTTTTCCACCTTTAACATTGAGTCCCCCTTGTCGTCGTTGGACTCAGGAACAAACGAGAGTGGCCGTGAGAGGGAAAAGGGGGCTTTTGCAGCCAGGCGACTTGTAACAATTTACCACTTAAAAAAAAAAAAAAAACAAAACATATAAATAAATAAATAAATAAATGCGGTCTATCTATAGCAACCCACAAACGCCACACACACACGCACGCACACACACAACTTTGCTGAAAGTCAAAAGGCTTCTAGCAGTTCTTCCCAGGAAAAAAAAAAAATAAAAAATCTTTAGCTAAAAAAAGAAAAAGGAAAAAAAAAGACCCGCAGCGGTCTCCCCCCCCCCCCCCCGCCCTTTCTCCGCCTCATGCCCTGCCGACCGATTGACACTCAGGAACAATTATCAGAGGCATTGCGACTGTTCTTGGAATATTAGCAATAAATAATCCCGCAAATCAACAGTGGCGACATGTATGCCGAAGGGCACAGAAGACCCCCAGCCCTCGCCCCCGAGCGGGAAGGGGGGGCTGAGTGGCTGGTGGATTGTCAAAACTTCCATCCGCCCATTGCAGCGGGGACCAAAGGAAACGCATGGGGGGCGCGGGGGGGTGGGGGGGGTGGTGCGAAAGGACCAAACCGGGCTGCTGCCGTTATCATCATTAACAGCAATGATGAGAGGAAGGGACTTTCTTTCCTTTTTCTTCCCCTTTACTCCTTGGAGCGGGGTGGAAGGTGCAGCGGGACACAAAGGACCCCTCTGCGAGACACCGAGGGACTCGGCCGCCTTGCAGGAGACGAGTTGTCACCGCTGTGACTTGCCCGCGACGTTGCCCGTTTCCTCGACGTGGCGGGGCTCTCCCGTACCCCTCCGGGGCTGGCAGAGCCTGGCACCGCCCGGCCGGCACCGTCAACTTTCCTTTGCCCACCGCTGCCGGGCCCCCCAAGTCCCCGTCCCCCCCGCGGCTGCGGGAAACGGGGAGCGGGGGGGGGGGGGGGGGGGCGACGGGCCGAAGGTTGGGCGTTTCATGCACCGACTCTCCCAGCCCCGCTGGGACTGTCCGGGGGCCGCTCTGCCCTACGAGTCCGGCCCGCAGCCCGCTCCGCCGGGCGCTGCTGCTCCTCGGCCGGACCCAGCGGCAGCGGCTCCGCGGAGGGGCGCGGAGCGGCCGCCCCCGCCCCGGCCCGGCCCGGCGCTGCTCAGCCCTCGCCGCCGCCGTCCCCAACCGCCCGGGAGCTCCGTCTTTTGTGCTTGAAGGGGCGGACGGGGCCGCTGAGCTCTTCCTCAAGGGACGGCGCGGCGGGTGCTGCGGAGGCGAAGGCCCGCTGCTTTTCGGGATGCAAGTGTTTGGCGGGGGCGGGATGGGAGGGAAGGAAGAAGGCGGGGAGGGGGGGGGGGGGGCAAGAGTGTCTCTCTCGTTTTCCCGAGCCCAGGGCGAGAGCCGGCTCCTAAGGTCGGCGCCCCTCCGCGGGGCTTCGCGCCCCCTCTCCGAGCTCGCAGCCGCCGGTTCAGCCCGACGCCGCGGGTCCCGCCGGGGACCGGCCGCCGCCGGAGCGGAGGGAGATGCCTCCCCTGCCGCGGGGTGTCTAACCCCGGCCAGCCCTTCCCTCCCCGCGCTCCGGGGAACCGCTCCGGCTCAGAGAGTTGGTTAAACTTCCTTTCCCCATCAGTTGGGAATAGCCGGCTTTCCCCTTCCTATGCTTAACAGGGAGAGGAGGACTCCCGCCTCCCTTCCCCCGCCCCCCCCCCCCCTCAACCCCCTCCTCCTCCCCGCTCCAAAATCTCACCCTCAAAGCAAGGCGAGCGACCCGCAGACAAAAAAATGCACCGCCGTAACAAAGCTGAGAGGGGCTTGAAAATTGCAGCGGGGTTTTGCGAATGGAAGTGTCACATTACAAGGGCTGCAGGTAAATAAAGGTGGGATAAGGCACCGACGCTGCCGAAATCTTCTTAGCGCTTTAGATCTGGGTGGAATGTGTATCCAGAAAAGGTTTCCACTTGGCGGCTTAAGAAATGTGAGCCATCCCCTCCCCCACCCGCCCCCATCCCGCTCAGATCGGTTCAGGGGGGAAAAAAAAAAAAAGGGGGGGGGGGGGTGAGGGGAAGTCTCACTTGCTTTTCTATCAGCCCAGCATCTTTTCCGGGCGAAGTTTCCTATTCTTCACCTTGTGTGGAAATAGAGCAAAAGAAAACCCCAAATGCAGGTTACCTGTAACCGTCACTTGGGGGGCAGGGGGGGAGGGAGAAGAAGAAACAGGACAAAAATATGAAGGAAAAAATAAAAGAAAGAAAGAAAGAGGGGAAGGAAGGAAGGAAGGAAGGAAGGAAGGAAGGAAGGAAGGAAGGAAGGAAGGAAGGAAGGAAGGAAGGAAGGAAGGAAGGAAGGAAGGAAGGAAGGAAGGAAGCAACCCGCCGGAGACGGGGAAAGTTGCAAGACTGGGAGGAGAGCTTTGTTTCTCATCTGCAAAGTTCCCGGCGCAAGGATGAGCAGGGTCCTGCAAATGCTATTAATTATGCACAATTCTGATCAGTAAATGCCAATCCCTCACCACGCGATTCCTGCTCCTGCATTGGACATTGCCCATTTTTCTGGCCGTTTATTAAGTCACTTTAGTAGGCAACCTTTCAAAGCACTTTTTAATTTCCCCCCCCCCCCTTGTGCAAGTGAGCTGGGACCAGAGCTGCTACACTAAGCTACTTAGCTTGAAAATCAGTTTAGTGAAAGTCTGGGAGATTCTGGGTTTATTTCCCCCTATACAAGACCCATAGCAGGAGCTTAATAACAAAAGTGCGAAAAGAACGAAACTCTACGGAAAATTACAAACATCAGCAGCAGCTGCCAGAAGCACCAGGAAAATCTTTCCCTAAACCCAAGACCTAGACAGTCAAAAAGGTTGGTGCGATCAACCCCCCTATCCATAAATTAGCTTGAAATTGTTAAGAGATGGAACAAAATGCTGTTTTATTTAAAAAAAAAAGTAATTTTAAACATAATTCGGAAAAAAAATCTTACTTTTTTTCTTCTTCTTTTTTTTTTTTTTCCCTGAGACCTGTGTTTTAGTTGCTCGAATGCCTCCTTAACTTTCTGCAAAACCTAACAAAAAGGAGTGCGGTGCCAAGCCATTAGCCGAACGGCGTTTTTAAAGACGGTAAACAGTCACGTAGCGAAAAAGGGATTGGGCTCCGAGTGAAAAGCAGAGTCACCTTCCCGCTGGAGTGCGGATGCACGTCTGAAAACAGGCGGGAGAGAAATATATAGCAGCGCTGGGTATAATGTGATTATACCGAAGGTAATCGCTTAAAATAAATTGTATACTGTTTAAAGTAAATCGACCTAAATGGCCACGCTCATATAATTCAAAGATCATTGGGCAGATAAACTTCTCCTTAAAGAGCCTTTCTTGAGAAGGAGTTTGCTAAGACAGTGTGATCCTTCCAGTTCCTTAAGGCGATGCATCCACTGCCAAGAGATTTTCCCTTTATTATTAACAAATCAGTTTAGATAGGGGTCCGATAAGAAATGCAAATCCAGACATAGGGGTCGCTGCTTGGCCGAATTTTAACTAAAGGCTGGGTCTGCAGGAATTGACTAAAGGGTATGTTTGCGAAGAGGATATGTGAAGCTTTGACACTGACTCTACTGAAAAAAAAAAAAAGAAAAAAAAAAAAAAAAGAAAAAAAATGAAGTCAGTGATTTTGATCTGCTCCAGATGTCCTAAGAGTGGATATTGCAGTGCTGGGAATCCGCACCAAATATCTGAGGGCACTGATGGTAATCAGCGCAACACATCAGCCAGGGGGGACTGGCAATTGTGATAACCTGCTGCAAATGTGCAGGGCTGGAGATGGCAGTGATAAACCGCTGAAAATATCCTCAAATGGAGATGACAGAGATGTTGAAAGGAGACACCTAACTATGGGGAGAATAGGATACTAAGCAGAGCACGATCTGAGCGCGGAGTTCAGATATTTACCAGCCTACGGTTCACCCGTGTAATTTCCACAGAGACACACGCGCTTGTGCGCCGTCTCTGCGCGCAGAGACACGCGCGTGTGGACCTGTTAGTAAAATTCGGGGTTTGTGCGGCGTTGATAATAAGATCTACCAAAAGAAGGGGAGGCTTAATCGCTAAAGCGCCTTGTTTGTGGCTTGGGAAGAAAAGTTTTCATTTAATTCTGTGACCGCTTTGAAACATCCTGGTAACGATTTCTTTTGCAAATCCTCTCTTGATTTTCAGCTCGCACCGGTAATAGACGAAGATATTCAAGATGATCTCTTCAGCTAATAGTCTGTTTCAATTTTCCTTCCTGTGGAAAGAACGTGCGGGGGGGGGGGGGGGGGAAGAAAAAAAAAAAAGTACCAAAAAATAGATTATCCGTATGTTGCTAATTTTCTGACTGTTCTCAGCACGTAGTTTCACTGTCTTTTTTTTTTTTCTCTCTCGCTGCCTTTTTTATGTGTAAGTTTAAAATAACTCTACCGTGTTAAGTATCAATCCTATACATTTTAATGATACATCTGTGCAGGACTGAATCCATTAATTTAATATATCTCGCCTAGATTCTAATTATGCACCGACTGTCGACTATTTGGATCAGTTGACTGAGTTTTCATTAAGTATATTGTATCTGATTTAGCACGGGACCGTGTTTCATTCGACGACGTGTCCTTTTTTTTTTTGGGGTGCCGGTGACAGGGCTGCGGCTCCGCAGGACCTTGGCGTTGGTGTCCTCCCGCTGGTGACCCGCTGCCAGGCCCCGTCGCCTCCGTGCGTCCATCCTGAGCGCTTCTCATCAGCCCTGATTTATGAGCCTTGTTAAACACTCATTATTACTTTGCACCTTTTTTTCCAGCAGGGTCTGGGAAACAACCCCACTTTGTGACAACAGGGCATGTGTCAAACAATTATAGGCGGAGAGGTGATGTAGCTCTGGAGCGCCAGATTGCCCCCCTCCTCCCCTTCACGCCCAACCCGAGGAACATTTATTTTAAAAAAAAAGTTAAGGGAAAAAAAAAAAAAAGAAAAAGAAAAAGAAAAAAAAACCCTCGCTCTCTTTTTGCAAATTTAATTCACAGCAACAGCAGCCTCTGACCGTGCAAGCGAATGGTTTGGTTTGTCCAAATAAACACAAAGTTGCAATCAGGGATACCTGGTCGATTCCCTAAATGTGAACACGTACATATCCGTAGCACAGGTAGTACAGGAATGAAGCCAAGTCTGAGCAGCTACAGTGTTTGATTGTACTCAAGGTAACAGCTACGAAGGCGTTTACAAAGATTATTTTATTCAGAGGGAGAGAGAGAATTTAAAAAAGAAATTATGGTCACCTCTCTCTCTCTTTTTTTTTTTTTTTTTTTAGTAAATTAAGAGAAATCGATTTTTTTTTCCCCGATACCCTGGTGGTGACTTTTTACTAATCCTTTATCAGTCCACCTCAGTTGCAACTTACATTTATTTCTGATAGCGATGCGAATACACAAATGCTCTCTTCCTTAGCGCTTTTGCAAATGAATTGTTAAAGCCACGCACACGGGCCTATGTGAACAAGCGCACAAATCTATAGAATGAATCATCTGCCTCTCTCTGCATCTATCTGTCTGTCTACCTAGCTATGAATATTTTATGGGTCTGAACTTAATTAACAAAATAATTTCCATTTTGTCTCCAAAATGATCAACAGCAATTATGTGAGATTTTTAAGGTTTATAATTTTATGTCACCAGACTGTTGCTTGGGGGCAGAGGCACAATTGCCGTGCCAGCTGCAGTTGTATTTATTTGTTTTTCTGTCTTGTTCCTGTAGGGCTGCATTATGCAGTTTTTAATTAGTTTGTGTTTGTATTTCACCCGTCCCAAATCAATGCCATCCTGGAGCAATGCAATGTAAATTCCTGCAGTACAGGTGTAGCTGCTAGCTCTGGAACACTAGGAAACTCATGTCTTACAAATGAAAGCAGTGAATGCCATTCAGCCAAACTGTCAGCTTTAAACAGCCAAGAGGAAGGAGATCAAAGCAGAGAGCAGGAACTTCTACTCTCCAGATTAGTCTTTATGGTTTGAACGCCTAATGCTATTAAAGGGAACCAGGACATATAGCACATCGTTGGCTACAAAGTTACTTCTAATTTTGCTAAAGTCCTGCCTTATTTTGGCCAATGTAAGCCTTCAGAGCGTTTCAAGATGCACTGTTTCCTTTGAGGCCTAGTAGCTACTCATCTGAAATTATGCAGAACTAATACCTTCAGAGACACATTTCTGTTTGTGCACATATTTATATAACTTATCGCCTTTTGAAAGATAATTTTGATTTCCTCCTAGGTTCCACAAAGTCTTTTAATAGAACTCGCAGCAATAAAACCTGAAATTCTAGTATCTCCAGACATGAAAAGTCCCTTTATGTTGTGTTTGGTGTCTCTTCTTTCTTGAAATGACCTCTGTACGGTGGTGTATAAATCTATTATTCCAGTCACTGGGGAATTCTTTTAAAGCTTTCTTTTTTTGTCAGGAATAAGAGATCGTTCATCTTTAACTAGGCCACATAGAAATTATGATTCAACAGCAGTGTATATTTAATTAGAGTAATCTCACTTGAATTTAATTACCTAATGAATTATTTGTTTAAAAGGTAAAAAGGCTTGTTTGCCAAGTACAGTGCAACCCACTGATAAGAACTTCCGTTATAAGAACATTAATATTTAAAAAAAAAAAAAAACACAAAAACAAACCCCAAACATTTTATGCTTTTATATTTTAACTCTTTGGTTCTGCCAGCCGTCGGTGGGCACGCCGAGCCCGCCACCATCAGGGCTCCGACCCCGTCCCTTCGACTCCCCGCAGTCAGCCCGCCGCAGCCGCCGCCGCCCCGCGTAAGTAACGCGCCCCACCGCGCCGCCCCGTGCCGCCGGGGGTGGGGGTGGCGGGGAGGCAGCGACGGGACCCGGGCGGCTTTGCCGGGTGAATTTCGAGGCGATACGCCGGCGCCGGCGCGATTCAGCAAGCGGTGGCGAGGCCGGCGGGCTGCCGTGGGGAGAGGGGCTGCGCGCCGCGCCGCTCCGCGCACCGCGCATCGCTCCGCGCCCTGCGCACCGCCGGGCAGCCGCCGGGCGCGGAGCTGCTCCGCGGGGCCGCTGTCCCGTCCCCGCAGCGCTGTGCCTGGAGGAGGTCCCGGCCGGGAAGGTGTCGGAGCGCCGAGGTGTCAGGCGACAAACCAGTCACCTTCTTTCTTTTATTATTTTTTCTTTCTTTCTTTCTTTCTCCCTTTCTCCCCATTCTTGTGGACAGTGCAGCTAATGACACTCCTTAGATTATTTATGATTCTTCAGCCAAGACAACAAAAACTGACCAGCCTCTACCCTTGACCTTTCTCCTCGGTTCCCAAGTTTTCCAGCTACCGCATTGTTTGTTTCCAAGATACAACGCATACAGTGCTCAGCTGCAACACTTGTCAGAAGATTCGCCTGAAAACACCACAGCTCGGGGATTATCCGCCTTAAAAAAAAAAAAAAAAAAAAAAAAAAAAAAAAAAGGCTTTTTTTTTTTTTCTTATGCAATAGTGGGAAGCTCTTGATATATTCTACTGACCTGCTGCAGAAAAACTAGCTCAAAAAAAAATTTCTTTTTTTTTTTTTTTCTTGTTGCTTCTGTTTGTTTGTTTATTTGTTTTCTTCTGCAGTGGGAACTCCTCTATAGCGTGTGGCGATGGGACCTCGCGAAGGTACCACCGTGCGGGTACGGGTGGTTCGGACCGAGAACTTTCGGTCTGTCCTCCCCCCTTCCCCAGAACACAACGAGGCCACCGGCAAGGCCTGAACCGGCGGGTGGGGAGCAGCGAGGGGTCGGACCGACCTCTCCTTCCCCCAATAACCCCCCCCCCACCCCCCGGCAGTGATGCTCTGGCACCACGCAGGAAGCCCGGTCGCTGTCACAACAGAGAACAGGCGTTAAATCTCTATTTCTGGGGGTGGCGGAGGTAATCAGGGGGATGCCAGACGTGAAGGGGGTGTTTGTCCCTTGCCTTCCTTTGGTAGGTAAGAACCTACCACACATTTCTGCCTGCGAGGCACCAGCGAGAGGGGAAGGGGAGCCGTGGGCAGGGTGGGTAAAAAAAAAAAAAAGAAAAAATAGGAGGTCGGTCAGAAGAAACAAGCTTAAAACTAAGCTTCAGGGATGTTGAGGCACCAGTTCGAGCCAAAGCCGTGGTTGGGGCTCCCTAACAGGCGGCACTGAAGCTCCTACTCGGGCCGTCCTGCAGCCGAGGGCCGCACCAGTAATTAGCCCGTGGGTGCACGGACGCACCGCCCACGCAGGGGCAGAGCTGGAGATGTCTCCCCCGCTCCCCCCTCGCCCCCCGCGGCCACGTAGGAGGTAACCGCCCGGTGGTCCCGCCGAGGTTGTGGGGAGGGGGGGGGCTGCGAACCACCGGGAGCCCCGCCGCCGCCGGGCGAGGATGCGTGGCCCCCACGCACCCCCCCTCTGCCCCGGCCCCGCAGCGCCCTCGCCGCGCTCCTGCGCCCTTTTCCACGCCGGCGTTTGAAATGGAAGATGGGTTCGCTACGGTGTCCACACCAGTTGGCCGCTTCGCTGCAGAGGTGCCCGCTCAGGTCCTCAGTCGGTCGCGGAGCAGTTTGCGCAGCGCTGAAAATACAGCCCGGCGCGGGGGGGGGGGGGGGGGATCGGCCCCAGCAGGAGCGGTGCGGGGGGGAGCCCGCAGAGCCCCTCTCAGACCGCAAAAGTCAACGCGCGGTGGCCTGAGGATGTGCTGGATGCCAGGCAGGAAAGGGGTGACGGAGGCGAGCCTCAGTCTTTGCCGTTCTCCGTCTTCTCCGTTTCAGGGTGGGCATCCTCTTTTTTTTCTTTTTTTTTTTTTTGTCTTTTTTTGTCTTTTTTGTTTTTTTTTTTTTTAATGATTTTTTGGAGTTCTGCTGAAGAGAAGCAGCTCTATGCCCAGGTTGCACAAGCTACTGGCACCGAGGCAGCAGTGGAGCTTACCCGCTCACCAGCACCTCAACTCCCATTTCTTGGTGCCAGAAGTGCTTGGGTCTGATGTCTATTTTGCATTTTCAGGTAAATATGCCAGGTCTTGAACCCAAGAGTAGCCTTGAGTCCGTTACAGTGAGAATGGCATTTTGATTTCAAAAAACCCTCAAACTTCACAATTATATTAAAAATGTTGAAGGCATTCAAAGCTGAGACTGCAGTCATTTTCAGATCTTATAGCAAAATTATCACAGTATCTCACTGTTTAGAGGCGTATAAATATGTTGGTCTCCTCTACCATGCGTCATTTGCACACAGTATTATTAGAATCAACTGGCAACTCCACTGAAATGTTTGTAATGGCTTTAAGACATTATGGGAGTTATAGATCTGTAGGCCTGGCGTTTTAATTCTCGAGGGCCTATGCTTTTCCTAAAGTTATGAGTGCAGTTGTCACAGCACATCTACATAATGTAGTTTACTCCATTAATTTTGATAACCAAATACATATATTAACAGATCATATTTGGCTGTGTGTTTTTATTCGTACCCCCTTTGGAAGATGTATGCATTTCTTCTGTATTATTACTGATAAAGTACAGCTGTATCATTTCTGTTGTGTAGTTACAGTAGGACAAACTATTAAATAAATCTTAGACGGGAACTTGTTGAATTAAAATTCCTCACAAAAGCTCCTCAGATTCTTTTTAATATTCTATAAACAGCATAATTTACAGTGTCATTCTATCTCTTCTATAGTTTTCTTCTAACACTTCAGCATTAGTAGCAGTTGGTGTATTTTCTTTCTTTGCTTTCTTCTTAGATGTATAGTCACTCTTTTTGCTGATATAATTGACTTATGTATCCATTGATGTGTGCTGCGTTTTAATGATGACTTTTTGTTTTATCCAATAATACTTTTTAATAAGATTGTTTGGATCATATTTTAAGGACAGGTGTAAACTGTTGCTTTGTTTTTTAATGCCTAGTGTAGACCTGAGCAAGATTTTTGCCTGTGAACAGGTTTGCACTCAAACCAGACTTTACATTTTTATACATTTATACACTCACATATATTTTCAACTTTACTTTCAGTTTACTAAATTGTAATTAGCTTCCCCCTTCTGTTTCTTTCCTCTACATTAGTATGCTAGAATCCATGAGGCCCATATCTCTTTTGCATTTGTTCTTTCTAATAGCACGAGAGTATATTTGAATGGTAACGCATTTTGAGCTTGGCCTGTATCAAACAGCACTAGTCCATGGAAAGCATTGCATCAGGATAATAGTGAGACCAGAAATAACATGGATTTTAAAAAAATAGTAATTGAATGAAAATACTTCTGCTGAAATACAGTATTAAGAGACAATCCTTCATACGTGGTGCATAGAACAAATATTGACTGGTGGACTAATAATATAGTTTTTCTTAACAAGAAAGTTAATCACGTCCTCCACTGAATTACTGGTCTAGATCCCGTAGGAAACAGGAAACTAGACTGTTCAGATTTTTTTAGGACTGGGTCTTTGTGGTGGTTAAATCAGTGTCTCAACGAGTAGAACTTGGTGTGCAATCATGAGGTGCATCATTGTACTCTACAAAGTAGCACTGAGTTTATTTCATTGATTCACTGCAGTTTTTTTCCCCCCAAAACTGTGGTTCCCCATGTCATATGTTTCACTTTACTTACTCGTGGTACTTCCATGCCAAAGATGGCAATTTTTAGGATTTTGCCTGTGGTTGAAAACACTCAGATAATAATGATAGTATCACATCCACTGTTAGTTCTTCATGCATAGCTAGACTGCTTGAATTTACAAGACATTTTATACAATATGGATGTATTTTTCTTTTTTTTTCCATGTGTATTCTACTGTTTCCTCATATGTTTTGCATTGTTCACAGACAAGATAAATTTTAGAAGTCTAAGTCATGATGTTCAGAGACTTACAGACATTATTAAGAACAGTGAGGAATTATGAGTATTTACAAACACAACAGGCCCAAATTAAGACCCTCAGTTCAGCAGCTGGAAGCTTTTTGGGGTTAATTACTACACGCAAAGAGAAAACATGCAAGGAACTGTGTACTCATTATATTCTGCACCCTCAAGTTAAAGAGATTACCAATGGAATAAAATATTGGTTAGCTTGAGTGTAGATAGTGGAACCTGAATTGAAGTTCTTTACTGTGTTCATCTATGTCCATAAGTTGAAATATTTAACACCTGGATGCTTTTTGAATGCCGTGGGATACTCGAATAAAGTCAGATAAGAAACAAATCTAAGACAAGTGGATGTTCTGAAGGCAAGGAAAGTAAAAGGCCATATCCTGCAGAACAGGGCTGATAATGGGCAAGGAAACATTTGGTTTTCTGTTTCACTTTTTATTTCTTTCCCCAGCTTTTCCATGAGGGTCAGAAGGTTAGACAGCAACATGGTCATTCAGCAGTTCACAGGTCTTTTTTCTCTCTCTCTCACCTTGTCTTAGGCCAACAAGTGAAAGCATTTGCAGTTGTTTATACTGTGCTGGCATCACTGCTGTAATTGCGCTAACCCGGAACACTGTTACCATAAACATTTCTGTACTAACCTTAATAATTCTAATGCTTTGTGGAAGCAGTCTTGGTGTGGTTGCATTGATGTAGTAGATACTGCCAGCGTAATTCACAATAATCTCGCAATCCTTACAAAGCCTGCTCTGTGCAATTTCCTTCTACTTCACATTATTTACCTGGTCTAAACTACTTGCTGTTTCATATAGTGATGAATACCTGTTCATTTAGTTCAAATAAAATAATCTCTTCAGATATTGATTGGTGCTCTGACTAATCCCCACTTCATGAGTCCATCTTGGGACCTGCTGGGAAGTTTCCCCATAATGCAGTGCTACCGCATGGCTGAACAAACTTCTGTGGTAATATAAGAAATTTCCACCTACACAGAGATTTGCTGAGGATTTCTTACATTGTTACAAGTTTATACACTCTTTTAAACCGTGATAACCTCTATGGGTATGAAAAGGACTTCTCTAGCAGAAACTGGACTGTTCAATGGAAAAGAAGAGTGTGGTCAAGAGCCTTTGTCATCTCAATTCCACTGTCATTTTGTTTGCTTGTTTGCTTTTGTTGCGAGTTTTTGTAACTGCAGTACTGCCTTGAAGTCCTGGGAGCAGGACACCCAAATTATTCTTTTTCAATAGGGTACAGAAGCAGTAGAATAGCCCTTCTTGGAGGACGGAACAAAGTGCTGGGAAGGCTGTTGGATCCCCGTATCTCCACTGACCAACAGAGCTGCTAATGTCGGTATGCTGATGCATAAAACTTGGATCCAACTACACGGTATCTTTTGGGTGACAGCCTTTCTCTGCTAACTCAGTGGACGTTATTTTTCATCATTCTTTTTTAGGTCTTTTCCTCTTTCTTACCCTCTGCCCATTCATTACCATTTTTTTCTTTCATCTCCATCTCCCATCTTCCGTGTTCCTATTTATCCATCTCCTCTGGCTCAGTCTTGTCAGCTCCATGTTTGACCCTACATTAAAACCCCTCTTGCTCTTTTGGTTATTTTTATTAAATGCAGCATCCCTATATTCTTCATGTTTATCTGTACTTGGTAACTGATAAAGATTTCAGAAAGGGGATTGTCTTTCTGCCTACTCCATCTGAGACCCTAAGCTTAAGCAACAGTAAAAAAAAATCATCAGTTTTCCACTGATGTGTCTACTCTGCTTAAAAATGTTCAAGCAATTAGGGACTCAGGTGACTCCTCATGTAACTACAGTTGTGTGACTAATTATGCTACCCTTTTTGCTTCACTAAACTTACACTTGAAAGAGCATGTATGTATGCAAGAGTGAAAAACATTTCTGGATTTGTTTGCTTTTGTGTTCCTAACAGTTGCTTGTTAATATGAACATGCTTTGGAGAAAAATGGTGGCCTGTGGATGCAATCTGACCTTCAGCCAGAGCTCTGATGTCAAGTGACTTTACAGTTTGGCATCTGGCTGTTCACAGTGCTAGAAAAGAGTATTTGTGTGTATGTGCATTTAACTGCACGTCACGCTCTGTGCATATAGTACTTGTGCTACTTCCCCAGTAGTAAGAGAATTAATACCTACACATACAATTTTGAATGCTTTTTTACATTATTGCTACTATTTAGCTTTGCTTGACATTTATTTATAGGCAAAAGTAGAAAAGAAGGAATAAATGTAAGAAAGGAAATAAAAGCATTCTAAACTACCTAAAGGATTACTTCAGCTAGCTGGACAAGTCCATGGGACAAGTCAGGATGCAGCCAAGGACATGGAGAGGTAGATGAAGACACTGCAAAGGTCATTCTCCAGTTCAAGATCTGAACCTGAGAAGTGAACTTCAAGGTGAGTGGACCACTGGTGGCCCTGTCAGATTCCAAGGGTTGTGATCATGGTACAAAGTCCTGCAGGGGGAGTTACTGGTGGGGTCCCTCAGCAGTTCATACAGGAACTCCTACTGTTTGTTAATAACCTATGAGCTAGGGTAGAGTGTCTCCTTAGCAAGTTTGCAGATTGTATCACAGTGGGTGGGAGTGGGTGGCTCTTTCACTGGAGAGCAGGCTGTTATTCAGAAGGACATTGACAGGCTGGAGAAAGAGTCCAGCAGGAATCTCATGAGGCTCAGCACAGCTGAATGCAGAGTCCTGGCCCTGATCTGGGGAGACATCCTGCTTCTGTCCAGGCTTGGAATCAACTGGTTGAAAAGCAATTTTGTGAAAAAGGACCCAAGGGCCCCAGTGGACAAGAGAGGGAACATGAGCCAGCTGTGAGCAGCAGCTGCAGTGAAGATGACCCCCTGCATACTGGGCAGTAATAGTATTTATGTAACCAGTAGGAAGGAAGAGATTATTCTCCTCTATTTAGCAATTGTGAGACTCTGTATGAAGGACCCTGTCCATTTTTGAGATTTCCAGTGCAAAATAGGTATTGGCATGCTGCAGTCAGTGTAGTGGAGGTCTACCAGATGATTAGAAGCCCAGAGAGCTTGATGAGGAGAGGCTAGGGGAATTGTGTTTGTTCAGCCAAGAACAGGCTAATGGGAGATCTTATTGCTGCCTTCAACTGCTTACCAGTAAAGTGTAAAACAGATAGAAACCGACTCTTCTTAGAGGTGGCAGTATGAGAAGGAGAAGACATGGGTTGTTCTACGGGAAATTATGATTGGATACCAAAAAAAGAAAAGAAAAAAAAAGCTGTAAGTGCCCAGAGAGTCTCTGGACTTACTGTCCTTGAAGATATTCAAAACTGAACAAGGCCCAGAGGAATCTGATGTAGTTGGACCCACTTTGAGACGAGGGTGGAACTAGATGACCTCCTTTCCAACCAAACCTGTGTTATGATTTTGTCGCAGTTGAACTCATAGCACTGTAAGAGTGGAGTTAACATCCTTGCCTATGTTACAGGGCCATTTGGGGCCATCTACAAAATATGTGGCAATAATGTATGTGGCTGTAATGCACCAGTTGTATTGCCTACAGATACATTTATTCCACAGCTTTGAAGTCTCATCAGAATACACTCTGTAACAGCACTGATACTTCTCTCTCTTATGGGTGTATAGTACAACTTTATACATAGCCATGACAGCTAATAGGATGCTGTCTGATACAGTGAACAAGCCATATTAGCAAGCTAGAGAAGTCTGGCAAGTACTGTGCCATCTTTATCAGAAAGCCATTTCTGTGTCCAGGAAATGGTGGTGAGAGGGAAGAAAAGAAGTGAGCAAGACCTGAGGAACAGTCACCATCCAGTTGACTAACTGACTTTCCGACCCAGCTGGTGCTTTAATGGCCTGCACCAGGTGACATACAAGAAGTAGACTTGCATGTAGATGTGCAGGGTAGCACTGTGAGAAAGTAGAGCTGCCAGTTATTATCATGTACTATACTTCTGAGGATAATTTCTCTGAGTACACAAGTAAGGTTACCTCCTAGCTGAAGAGCTTTTTCCTACGGCCAGGTTGACATGATTTGGCTCCCTTGGCTTGTGATGTCCTAGGAGAGCCTCTTGGCCTGTTCCAAGATTAAGATCCTTTGTCATTTGTTACTAAATAACAAAGAGCAAAGTCAATGAATGTAAAATGCATGGGAGTGGGAGCAGGAATGGCTTTAAATAGATTCTGTAGTGTTGAAATGGAAGTGTACTCTGACCTTTCTTAATCCTAATTATTGCTTATGAAAGAACAAGTGCTGCTAAATAAAAGATATACTCTTAATTGTGGAATTAACCTTAATCACATGCCATTCTGAAATATTTCATAATTTTGTAATTGCTTAAAGTGTTGCTATTTAGCAAACATAATTTACAGTAATTCCTTTATTCTCTCTTTGTCTAACCAATAATCATCTTTGTAATAGGTAATGGAATCGTGAACTGAACAAAACTGTACACGTAAGTGTTCAAAACATTTCTATTTGTCTTTTGTTTCAGTAGGAATCCAAAACAAAGTTAATCTGATCAACAGGGATCAATAGTGAGTGAAGATTCGTATTTCTTTGAAGCCAGTGAAGGCAATGAAATAATCCTTCTAAACAATGAACGCCTTTAATTCAGAGTCTTGAACACTGAAAGGCATTGTGAAGTGGGATTTGCAGTGTTTCTGGTTTTAATTTAAACTGTACAAGCAGGTGCAGTAATGGGAGGTGAATTACTCTTATTACACTGTTGCAGTACTATAAGACAAAAACCACAGAAAAGTCCCAGACCTGATTTATTAATGACTGGAATAGTAAAACAGTCTTAGAAGAGCTTCCTTCTGTCTTACCCTCCATGTCCCCACCCCCAGTTTTAATGTATCCATCTTTCTTTCTTTGTGATTTCCTTAGGTCTACAAGCTGAAGAACAAGTACCTGGGACTCTGCACCCGTGTGAGCTGGCCAGCTCTGGAAGCAACATCAGCCAGTTCTTCAGCCTTCTGCTACTTGGTGCCTTCACCTGAAATGCTGATAGTGGCCTGGGTTGCAGAGGGCCCTTCTGTGAATTTTGGGGCTAATGAATGCATAAGACAATGTGGGCTGGGTCCACCAGCATGACTCACAAGTGATTGGCTCATCAGGTGGGTAACATACAGCCAGCGGGGCAGTGACTTGCCAGCCAGGACTCTGTCCCACTCTTCCCAAGCAAGGGGAGCAGGGCAGGCCCAGGGGTAGCAGCGAGGACAAATGAGAGTCCAGAACACTTGGCATCACTTGGTGATGAGGCAAGGAATTTAAGTCGGCAAAGCAGGATCAGGTCTGGAGGCAGCAGGCAGAGTCCTACTCAGCCTGGTGACCACCAGCCAGGTCCTGCAGTGAGGTGGCAGGTCTGAGGTCCAGCTGGGAAGTCAGCCCATGGGTCAGGGTCGAGACCAGCAGGTCAGGCATGGCTGTGATGGAGCTGGAGACAGGCACACTGACAGCATAGCTCAGGCAGGGACTGATGGCCCTGGGTTGAGCTGAAACAGGGGCCTTGGGCCCACAGCAGGGGTGTGGGAGGCCACCAAGCCAGGGCTATTAAAGGCTATTAGTGCTTTTGGGGCCTTGATAAGCATACAGGACCATGACTGCAGTAATCTGAGACCAGGAGTAACAGGTGGATTTTTGTTGGAAGGTGTGGTATGGGACAGAAGACAGGATGCAAAGAGGGGCCCTCCAGCTCATGCTAAGGCAGCAAACCAGGCTGGCCAAAGGAGAGCGCGATGAACTCCAGTTATGCTGAAGCTTTTATGGACAGCAGGAGGATGATGATTTCACTCTCTACATTTCTGTCTACCACGCAGGCTTGTGAACATGCAACATGTAGTAGGACCACTGTTGTCAGTCACCATTAACTTGTTTGGGGTGAAAAGAATGATTTCTTAGTAGTCTTCTCCTGACTTCTTCCACCCCTTTTCCTGATTCCCTTACTTCATGTTCTGTTAGAGTCGAGTTGGCAAAGAAAGTATTAATATTAAACATTTATATTCAATATTTTTGGTTCCGTGTCTCTTACAGAAGAAATTGAATGATTGTTCTCTGTGTGTTGGTCTTTCACTTTTTTTGTCTGTCTTTCCTTTTCTTGTAATGTGAGAGGAAGTTCAACTTTTGAACCTTGGGTTAAAATGTTTGTCTTGGCCCTAGGCTGAACTTGCTGATTTTGATACTTTATGCTTTTGTTTGTAGAGTTTAGGAAGGTATGGATGGGCAAAATCAGGCTTACCATGGATTCACAACTTTAATCACAACGACTGCAATCATTGTGAGGACCATTTCAAATGTGTTTAGTTCACATGCTGACTTTTTTTCCTGTCTACCTGCAAGAAAAAGTAGTGTCCTCCAACCCACCTACCTCCAGGAACTCAGGGACCCACAACCATCAAAGCTGTCACAGAAGATTGGTTTCATGGCACTGGGGGGAGAGGCATGATGCCAGAGTGCTGTACTTATCTTCAAATAGCATCTCCCTGAATAAGGTCCTCTTTGTTTCAGGAGCCATGGGTGTGTTTTGTATGTACTGTTCATTTATTTTTTCAGTTGCATGTTCAGAGATAACAAGGGTTGCACTAATTGCCTAAATAAGATTTGGAATTTAACAAATTATAATGTTCAATAACATAATTTTCTTTGACAAAAACAACACAGGTAGTGCTTTCCTAGTCTGACAGCACTGGGAACTAGAGTTGATTCAGAAGTGCAAGAATGAGATTTTAATAGCGTTAGAAAATAAAAAGTGCTATTTATCACTGTTTCAGTGTCACCAACTTGTTATTTTTATTGTTCTTCAGAATAATGGGATTTATTGAAGCAGTTTATCCTCAAGTCACATGATACATTTTATGCATGAAGAACGAAGAGGATTCTAAATAGCAAAAGATAAAAAAGCACCTTAAATTTAACAGAAATTCACAGCAAGGAGAGCTACATTTTAAAAACTATCCTGTTCTGTCTGGAACAAGCAGAAAACAAGTACATATGGAAAAGAAAAAGTTCAGTTATTAAAACCACACAAATCAAGATATTTGCATAGTTACTGACACACTCAAATGAAAGAAGATAATTGTGTATATGAAAGGTTTTCAACAGCTATCTTTGGAATCAAATAAAGAATTAGATAAACATGCTGGCTGCTATGCATCTAGGATATATACACCAACACTCAATATTCACAAATCGCTAAATGGTTGTTGGACACCTGAAATTCTATTGATCACTAAAGCTCAATAATGTCTGAAAGACTTGTTCAAAAGAGCAGGCAAGTAAACACACAATTACATAGTATTGGGACTCTTAACATATACAAAATTCACTACGATAAAAGCAAGCGTTCTGACCAGATAAATAACCTTAGTTCAGTATGGCAGCATCCATAACTGGAAACCTTTCAAATGGTGATCACATAAAATTAAGGATGATACAGTGAAAAAGAGTACTGTAAATCAGACAGCAGGGAATTTCAAGGATCACAAATCCTTGCTTAATATAAATTACAGCAATAAATTCTAGCATGGATTGTTTCTTTTATAACAATGGTTACCAAGAAAATAGGAATTGTGAGCTAAAATTCCAGGACATTTAAATCATGACAGTGCCTAGAGGTTCAACTGTTTTATTTAGATTCTAGTTTGCTGAAAAGCGAACACAAGCAATAGATATAAAACTATTCAATTGTATAAATTAATGTCTGTTTGCTTAGATTCTATATTAAGTCAGCAAATAACACTCTTAATGTAGTTATTATGGTAACTGGAAATAAGTAGTTAACCTTATTCCTTCTCTCATAGATTTTTAACATAACCCTAATGACAGACATTCGTGTATCAAGAATTCCATTGAAAACTGTGGAAAGATACCAGTATAAAACTGGCGCGTGCATCAGTCTCAGTACTTGGCAGAGGTTATTGTTCCCTGGATCTTCTCATTATTACAAAACACACAAAAAAACAACTGCCTGAAAGATGAGAATCGTAATTTAAAAAAATTTCTTTTAAGATTAACTCCCAGAATGCTGTGCCTTGCTTTTCATCTCACTGGAGTTATTAGTCATCTCTCAAATGGCTTAACAGGGATGGTCATTGTACTGTAATGCTGGGGTCCGATTGTGGGTATGTCCTTATGTTGTAATTAGAGAAAATACATTGCCTCAGAGAAAACTGTAATATAAACATGAACTGCTCTGGCTAGCATTAATCTATTTTGATATGAAGTGATCTAGCATCATGGGAAGCCAAAGAAGATTTTCTTCATGTGGTTTACAAACAAAAGAAGAGCACTGCAAGACTACAGGAAAACACAACTCCAACAATGCTTATAATTTGGCCTGGGGTTGACTCTACTGTACCTGCAGGCAATTTCATGCAATGCAAAACACCACTAGTAAATTCCAGTTCTTTGTAGAAGGCAGCTTATAACGGATGTTGGCTAGTCATTGTGCTCTTATGACTAGTTAAATGCCAAAGCAATGTTTTGCATAAATTAACCTAGGTTCCCATATATTTCTGGTCAAATGCTCCCAAAAGAAACATTCTTATGTTGCACACAGCATACTCCCATCCTTTAAGAATAGTAAAAAAAAAAAAAAAGGCTAGATGAAAAAAAGAAAAAAATTATCTCTGTTCTTAGGATTAAAATTTCACTTCCCTTAAAGTCTTCAACAGGTCCTGTTCAAAATCAGAACTTCAACTCTATGTCCAACTATACAAGATGTTGAGTGGTAAACAGTTTCTGCAATTTCCCCATACAATGATAATGGTTTGGGACCAGTCTGTGACTACTGTGTTCAAAGAGGAATGAGAATGAGAAGTGTACAATTACACAGTGTCATCTGATGCCACTGACTGTGTGATATAGTTGATTATCTGTGAACGTAGATTATACATAGATGATGCTCCTGAATTGTTCTGCAGTGCTTCAAGAAACTGTAAGTGAAGATTTGGACCCATTATTTATTGGCCTTGAGTACTTCCACAAGATATTCTATTATATATATCTTATTCAACATACTTTGGGGCGTAGCTCTAATGCCTTTGCAGTGAGGCAAGAAGGAAGCATAATTTCTATGACTCATGGGATTGCTTTATACAGGACTGGTTGTACTGGGACTTGCTGCTGAGCAATAGTGTACAAGGTAATCTCTCAGAAGACCCAGAGTTATGGCTTTCAATACATCTTCTGTTTAGATGATTGCAACATTGTCTGATATTAAGGGCACATAAAAAAATAATTTCCTTTATTTTCCTTTTATATGATTGGAGCTAATAAAAACGTTAGGAGGTGAGCAATTTCTTTACAGAGAGTTTGTTGTTTAGTTCCATTACATCAATAAGAAATGAGGTATTAAAATATATTAAAAGATAAATATGACATTTTTTTCCTCTGCTTTTCCAGTGTGCTTTGCCTTCACTGTGTCTGTCATTCAGACAGCAAAGACTTCATGGTATAGAAGGTGTTTTTTTGTATTGTCAGTGTCTAAGAAATTGTAAGGTATGAGCACAGAGATTAAATTAATATGAAATTTTGAATATTGTATTTAGGATGGTGGAACTGTACCACATGTTCTGCAATAAATTAGTTATTTATATTCCGTTTACTTATTACAGTTCCAGGAATGCATTTTCCATCAATTCTTGTATTTTGCTATCATACACTTCAGGTCAGGGCCTTGACAAAAGAGAATTAAGTATTGCACTGCTGGGTATTCTCCTCTTTTCACAAACCAAGGAATTATATTTCTAACAAGTCCTCAAGTGAACTTGCAATACTGAATTCTGCTGGTTACCCTCGACTCCTGTGTTTTCACCAAGGAATTGTGGAGAAAAATGGAAGCACGTCCTCATCAAATCCCTTCTCTGTGACTGAATCTAGTGCCTGGGTTCCCAGTTCTTGCTCGCAGAGCCTGGCAAGGTTCAGTCTTCTTCCTGTGTGGTTTTTTTTTAGAAAACAAAACTGATCTGCTCTCTACTATAAATAGCTGCAAATGGTAATAATAGCACTGGTAAGCAACCAGGTGAATGCCAAACTTTCCTTGAAATGCCCCAGCCTCTACTGATGAGGAGGCTTGCATGCAGCACCATCTGTCAGGGGTGTTCATTTATCATTAACCAACTGGGGAGACAGCATGAGCTCAAATGCCATCAGAAAAGAGACACCAGCTCTGTTTCAAATGCTGTGCATTTGTTTCAAGGAAAATTTGTGAACAGAAAGTAGGGCTAAATGTATTAAATAAATAATTTGCTCTGAGTCAGATTCTGCTATGTTTACTCACACAGAAAAGTACTTTATTTAGCAGCTGAGTGAGCATTTCATGTGGAGTGAAATTTCTGAACCAAGAGAAAAGATCAGAAATCTGCATTATGTTGTGGGAAATATCAGAAACTGTTTAATCATGGGAGACTGTGGTTAGAAGCCTCCCAGTAACGGTGGGTAGGTCACTTCATCTTAGTGTAGTCCATGCAGAAGGACTGTCTGGAAAGCTTATTACCCCATTTCTAAGAATTTCTATGTTGCTGATATTCAAATGTTACTTTTCAGATGCTTAAATGTCAGTGAAGCTTAAATTAATTTTCAAAGGGACAGCAGGCCCTGTACTGGTCCCCTGCTGCATTCCTGCTTCCTGCTCCAAAGCACATTTGAGGATCCTGTAAGAGCTGACACCGAGCAATCAGTAAGAAGAAATTCATAAAATACATACAAATCCAGGATAATGTGGATTATAGAAGATCCCAGGAGGTCCCCAGTCCAGCTTCCTGCTCAGGGCAGGGTCAGCTGTGGGATCAAATCAGGCTGTGCAGGGCTTTATCCAGTTGGGTCTTGAAAAATCCCAAAGACAGAGACTGCACAGCCTTTCTGGGCAACTTGCTCCACAGATTGACTGTTTTTAAGGTGATAAAGTTTTCCTGATATCGCATCCAAGATGACATATTTTTGGGGGCTGAGGGGAGACCTTATTGCTCTCTACAACTACCTGAAAGAAGGTTGTAGTGAGCTGGAGGAGTTGGTTTCTTCTCCCAAGTAAGAAGTGACAGGACAAGCTGAAATAGCCTCAAGTTGCGCCAGGGTAGGTTTCGGATGGATATTAGGAAAAATTTCTTCACGAAAAATGTTATCAAGCATTACAACAGTCTGCCCAGGGAAATGGTAGAATCACCGTCCCTGGAGGTTGTATATGTGGTGCTGAGGGTCATGGTTTAGCGGTGGTGTTGGCAGTGTTAGGTTCATGGTTGGACTCGATGATCTTAAAGGTCCCTTCCAACCAGACTTTTCTATGATTCTATGATTCTACCTTCAATTGAAACTGTTCTTTGTGTAAAAGAGGTGTTAGTTCTCTGTGCCTTGTTTTGTGTGGGATTTGATTCAGAGGGCATTTACCAAAAATACCTATTAGTCTGGGTCTGCAAAATGAAGTAAATGGGTATTTAAGAACATGGGACCTTTGGGTACATCTAGGTTAGGATGGAGATAGCAGAGATTCTGAGGATCTTGACTCTGGAGGGCGTACTTGAAATCTGCAGTAGGTACCCCAGGCCTTTTGCAGCTCTTCTCCTGTTCTTAGGCAAGTAAGACTTATTCTTAGTAAGAACATTCACAAGTTTTGTGGGGCTGGCACTCTTAAGAGCGTGTTTGTGATATGAACAAAGGGAGTTTTAGAAGTGTTGATAGCTTGTGTATTTTCAGTTTCGCGATGGGAATCACATTAATGAGAACATCTGACTCAGAATGTTAATGCTTATTCTCATATGAGATAAAACAAGTAGACAAACTGATAACAGCATCACATTCGTGTAGCCGATCTTTTCTCTTTTACTTATACACAAAGCACTATTTCCAGGGAAAACAACAACAGCAGCTATAAAACATCCTCTGGACAGTTAATTAATAAATCTATATCAATTGACTTTAAACCACTGTTAACTACAAAAACAGAAGGTTAAGTCAGCCATAAATTCAATTGTATATTCCATCCCCACCAGCCCCATCGTGACAAGCAATTACTAAGGATTGCTAACAGGGGGTGATATGGAGGGTTGGTGACGTCATATGGCACATTAACTCTAGCTGACTGTTGCTGCTGAACATAGCATGAAGGATAGAAAGATTATGAAAACCTGAATGAAAACTCTTTAAATTCTTATGTAGCAACCATCATGTCTCCCTTTGTACTACCCCACATTGTCAAATCCCCTCACAACGAGTTCTGCACAGGAAAAATGCACTCAGCCACTTTTGCTGTTAGAAAATGCGGTGTGCCAGGTATTTTGGAAGCTACGTGTTGGTCCCAGACAGTTAATCTGACCCATCAGTGCTTGAGAGGCAGCCACTACTTGGCCGTTCAGCACATAAATGACTCTGGATGCATCTGGATTGAGGGTGCAAGCAGGGGTAGGCAGGGCACAGTGGAAGAGTAGGAAGTGCTGCTGTGGGAAAGTTACCTGGAGGGGAATGTAGCACATTCAACGAGCTATTACCGTATGTATGAATTATACTGAAAGTAGAGGACGTGGGTGATCTGAAGTGATGTAGTTATGGATAGGGGGGATAGAAGATATGGGGAGGAGCTGCAGATGTGCACTAGTGGATAAATTGCCTTTACTGACACACCTGCAGACCTGGGCTGGGTAGCTCGCGTCCCTTCTGCCCTTTGTCAGTGAAAGACATCTGTAAGCTCCAGCATAAAGAATGCTATCAGATGATAAGCCGACATGAAATACTACTTATACTGTAGCCCTGACCAACCGTTTTCACGTTGCCTGCCATACTACAAAATAGCTACAAAAAGCTTTACCTGCATTCCTCTTGAACTTTCCAATTTTCTTACCAACAGTGTTTAAAGGACCCACTAAAAAAGGTGTTCTGATTGAAGTGGTAATGTTGACTGTGGTTCATGGTATTTCTTTACAAGGGCTCTAGGTTCAGGAATATATGAAATATGGCTTTTTTCTTGGTCAGCCAGTAATCATGTTTTTTTTAGATGTGGTTTAATTTAGGCCCAGTCCTGAATTCCCTTTTGGGTCAAAATTTGAGTACTATCAATGGGTGTGTTGGTGATGCAAGCATGGTTAATTTGTCCTCTGGATGTCTGGGCTGGCATCTTCTGAAATGTTGATTTGGGACATAAGTTCCACAAAAGACTTAAATTTAGAATATTTCCCCCTTACAGCATCTATCAAATATTTTTTTCCTATGGGAAAGAAAAAGCTATCAGAAAATCACAAGCGATTAACATATTGTTAAAATATCAGTTCTGAAAGTGGAAATAAACCATGAAAGCTCACCCCCAGAGCATTAAAACCATCTGTAAATACCTACACATTTCATTCCTGAAACTTTTATTGTTTTTCAAGTAGGAAGAATATCTCACTCGCTCCAGTCGTCATAAATTTTAAGACACAGCCCCAGCCCTATTATAATGTACCTTTGTAAAGCCTGGTCTTCTATGCAGTATTTTTTCCCCTTGCTTGCCCAAGTTACAATGTATTTTGAGACAGAAAGGCACTAACAGACAACTGTCTTTCTGTAAAATATAGTGAGGTTATTCTGTACAAATGGAATGAACCTCATTTTTTCATTTCAGATCAAAGTAGAAATCTTTTGAAGTTTAGCTATTTGATAAAAAAGGGCTTTATAACAAGCAGATATAGAAGTTAATAGGACATAGAGATATTTTATTAAACTGCAAACCATTATTAATATTGCAGTTTTAACTTGAAAGAAATATGTGAAATGACACCGGAAATTAATTAGATTATTTCATCATTCTTTTACATTATAAACTTTGATACACTTGCATAGATATATAGGTACATTGATAAAAAGACACAAAGACAAACAGAATTTTAATGAGTGGGGAGCTTTTATCTACTATCACTTTGTGACTTAATTTTTTCTGTTTATACTGCCTATTGATTCCAGTTGAAACCTGCTGTTTTAATGTTGTTATTGATATTCTCTCTGGGTTTTCTTCTAATTCTGGCATTGATATTACCTTGATCGGATTTAGTTTATTTGAATTGCCTGTAGGTTTCAGTCTCCGGAGTTTTTCACTGCTTATAGACATGCAAAGATAAAACCTCTCTTTTTATCTAAAAATCCTTGAGAGACTCTGAAAGATACAGCCATTTTCTGAGAACATTAAAAAGAAAGAGACAACAATCAAAAGGAATATACTTCTCACCCAGCCTATTCAAGACATCATTTCTATACACCCTGCATATTCTCTGACATGCACAGACTTCTCATCTAGTTGGTTCCATTTTACATTTGGAAACAATGTGTGGAGAAATTGGTTTGTCATAAAGTCACAAGTGCTTCCAAGCTCTGTGTCATAGCCTACACCTTCACTGGACCGTCTCTGGTCCTGGTTAATTTGGAAAGTGGACCTGCATAATGCTCCATGTTATTTATTTTTGCACCCTGGTGAAAAAGTAGGCTTTAGCATGTTCTTTGAACGTAAAAAAAAAAATCTCCCTTCCCAATGAGAAAAGTGAATGTGTGAGGGTGGGTGGGGTAAATGAGGAAAACCTCACTATATGTTTGGGCTAGGGGTAATTTCTGCACAATGTTCCTGTAAGTTGCTATTTCCGCAATTTCCCGGTGACTCTTAGAGAGAAATAAGAAAACAATACTTCAATTTAAGAAAAAATTCTAAACAGTTTTAGCTTTCAAATTGTTAGGTTTTCTTTCTTTTAAAAGTAAAACAAAAAAAGGAAAAATACTTGTTCCTCACCTTTCTGCTTTTTTATCTCTCTGTGTCTAATTTGTTTTCTTTCTCTTTGCAAGGTCTTTTTTTTTTTCCTTCTTTCTCATTTCTTTTGGCTTGAGTTCAATCTTCATTCCCTTTTTGTTTTGTTTTGTTTTGTTTTTTCCCCCTGCTTTCTTCTTCCTGTAGGCCTATAGTTTATTTTCTTCTCTTTGTTCTGACTCCTTTGTCATCTAACAGTACGCTTTTTTGGAAGTAATTATTTTGCAAGAAATAATGAACATTTTCAAGTCGGTAATTAAAACCAGGTAAAGACTATGAATATATATGTAAACATGTGCTCTATTTGCACGTGAATTATATCCTCTGTCCAGCTGTCACAGGCCAGTTACAGTAACAATTTGACATCCTATAGAATTCTTTACAATCTAACAGTCAGCTCGTGCAGTATAGGGTATTCATAGACAGGAAGAAGGCTGAGAATTGTTCTCATGGTGTAACACTGATTCATTCTGGCATCACCATAAATTTAATTTTTAATAACATTAATAGGGAATGGTAATAGAAAAGTGAATTGGAGATTGTGGCAAAAAATATTATTCCTCTAAGGCAGAGAGTGGTGGACTGTCATGGGCTATTGGAAAGTAGTGCAGAGGGGAAGGAAGCACTTTTTGCCTTTTACTACAGTCATCCCCATGGATCATCTGCACGGGGCCATCAGCACCCCTGTCTACAGCTTGTATGGATCATATTGTTAGAGCTAATGTGCTTCTGACAGCTTCTTATCACACATTGCTGGCTCATGTTGAGCTTCTGATCAACCAGCACCCGCAGGTCCTTCTCCTCTGGGCTGCTCTTGATCCATTCACCGCTGAGCCTGCATTTGTGCTTGGGACCTGTCAAGCCAGTTCAGGTCCCTCTGGATGGCATCCCTCCCCTCCAGCGTGTCTCTGTCTCGCCACACAGCTCAGTATCATCAGCAAACTTGCTGCGGGTGCACTCAATCCCACTGTTCGTGTCACGAACATGCTGCTACCAATCACATCCTTTTTTTGCATGTGCCTTAGCAGAGTTTCCAGGCGGATCTACTCCATGATCTTGCTGGGCGCAGAGGTGAGACTGTCTGGCTTGTAGTTCCCTGGGTCTTCCTTTTTTACTTTTTGAAAATAGGGGTTATGTTTCCCCTTTCCAGTCGGCAGGAACCTCACCAGACTGCCACAACTTCTCAAATATGATGGATAGTGGCTTAGCAACTTTGTCTGCCAGTTCCCTCAAGACCCACAGATGTATCTCATCAGGTCCCATGGACTTGTGCACCTTCAGGTTCCTTAGGCAATCTCGTACTTGATCTTCACCTACAGTGGGCGGTTCTTCATTTTCCCAGTCGTCATCTTTGCCTTCTGCATTATAAAGGCAAAGAAAGCAAAGAAATTACTTCACTAGGCATGGTAGCCTTGTGGCTAGTGTGTTTCCTGGAGAGAAACATCTTAAGTTTCTTGTAAAAGAGCAAGGCTCAATAGGACTACCACTGAGGTGGAGAAATGTTGTGGCCTTTGGGATATGGATAGCTCTGTTGTAGCTCTTTGCTCTTCATTCTGTGCCAGTTTTCTCTGTAGGGGTAGCCCCTCTCCAGCATGTGTTCAAGCAGACATGTGTGTTTACCTTGGCATCCCAGAAACTGGGATTCTGTGTGGTTGTTGCAAGGCAATGATCTCCTCACAGCTCCAACCAGGTACACAAACCATAAGCAAAGGTGACTGGAATCTATTGGAAATGTGTCATAAACATGTTTCAAAAGAAAATCACAAATGGTCCACATATCAGTGGCCCAACGGACCAGTGACAATGGACATCCCTCAGGGGGTGGTACTGGGACTGCTGCTGTTTAACATCTTTGTCGGTGATGTGGACAGTGGGACTGAGTGCACACTCAGCAAGTTTGCTGACGACACCAAGCTGTGTGGTGCGGTTGACACACTGGAGGGAAGGGATGCTATCCAGGGGGACCTGGACAGGCTTGAGAGGTGGGCCCGTGCCAACCTCATGCAGTTCAACAAGGCCAAGTGCCAGGTCCTGCACGTGGGTTAGGGGAATCCCAAGTACAAATACAGACAGGGGAGAGAATGAACTGAGAGCAACCCAAAAGAGAAGGACTTGGGGGTGTTGGTTAATGAGAAACTTAACGTGAGCTGGCAATGTGTGCTTGCAGCCCAGAAACCCAACCATATCCTGGGCTGCAACAGAATAAGTGTGGCCAGCAGGCTGAGGGAGGTGATTCTTCATCCCCTTTGCTCTGCTCTGGTGAGACCCCACCTGGAGTACTGCGTCCAGCTCTGGAGCCCCCAACATAGGAAAGACATGGACCTGTTGGAGCGGGTCCAGAGGAGGGCCATGAAGATGGTCAGAGGGCTCGAGCACCTCTCCAATGGAGACAGGCTGAGATAGCTGGGGTTGTTCAGCCTGGACAAGACAAGACTCTGGGGAGACCTTATAGCGGCCTTCCAGTACCTAAATGAGGTCTACAAGAAAGCGGGAGAGGGACTTTTTACAAGGACATGTAGAGATAGGATGAGGGATAAAAGTTTTAAACTGAAAGAGGGTAGATTTAGATTAGATATTAGGAAGAAATTCTTTACTTTCAGGGTGGTGAGGCACTGGCACAGGTTGCCCAGCGAAGTTGTAGATGCCTCATCCCTGGAAGTGTTCAGGGCCAGGTTGGGTGGGACTTTGAGCAACCTTGTCTAGTGGTAGGTGTCCCTGTCCATGGCAGGGGGGTTGGAACTAGATGATCTTTAAGGTCCCTTCTGACCCAAACCATCACCACTCTATGATTCAGTGATATTTGCCAGAATTACTGGAGGGACTTTTGGCTGAGGTGGCTGCAAAACAGTGAAATGTAGAAAAGTGAAGTGGTGTGAGCAAAATCTAGAGTGTAATTTTGCACTCTTACTAAAAGCAGGCATGATGGTGAAAGTGCTGCCATTGTGTTCACTTAACTCCTTGTGGTACAAATTTACTTCTGAGGAACACAGATAGCAAAAAAAAAAAAAAAAAAAAACCCAACAAAAAAAGGAGCAAGTTTTAGCCCAGGAACTTTTGTTGTAGACAAAAAACATACTGTATAGTCATTGGGAAATAATAGAATAGGAAGAGAAGAATGTGTAGTACAGGGAGTATGTCTAAAAATCAAGGGGTAGGAGGCAAAGACTGTCTTCTTCCTTAGAAGGTTTAACCATGTTAGCAGGTGACAAGGAAGCACTGGGAACTGAGAGAATGCCCCTTTTTAGGAGTCATGGGTTCAAAATGAGGTGGTATTGCACGTTGAAAGTGCCTTGCCATTTCAGACATAAATGAAGGCAAAGATATTAAAAAATGTTTTTGCAGCAGGTCATAAAAACTGCTTATTACATTGATTAAAAGGAGGACAAGTCTGAATCCTGCAGTATCACTTTGCCTGGGAGACTGGAGTTGATGAGACTTAATATTTTCTCAGTATTTTCTATTTGCAATTTTTCTATCCTGTATCTATGTCTTCATTGAACTTGATTTTTCCTCCTTTCTTTCCTCTTTGTCCTACTGTCTTTCACCTCACTCATGTACACTTAACAACACATATCTCAGTACAGGTCCATGTTCATTATTGGTAATGAACCTTATTATTGGTAATAAACCTGATGAACTTCTGAGACTGAATATTTATTTCTAGCCTTTGTTTACTCCCCTACAACTAATTATTTATCAATGAGAGGACCTTATCTTTTAATCCAGACCAGCTTAGTTTCTTAAAAGCCTTTGGTGAGAGACCTTAAAAAAACCTCAGATGTGCTCTATCAACAAGGTAATCTTACCTCCCTACTTATCGACTTCGTGTAACATATTTTATTTATCCTCTCCACCAGTAATTCTGTTTCTTACTAAAGTTTCTACCAATTTTCCCACTTGGGAAATCAAACTTACTGCTCTGTAGTTTCTGGAGTAATTTTTGGAAACTGGTGTCATATTTGCTGTCTTCTCTTCCTTCAGAACAGAGGTAAGTTAAACAGTAGGCTAATTGACTTTAAAGCTCTTTTCTGAGACCTGTTCATTCTCTGGCTTGTCACATTTCTTTTCCTTTTCTTTATTTTGTTCTAGAAATTTCTAAACTGATAGTCCTGTTTGGGACTTCCTAGCAGTTTTACATCAGTGTGGGTCCACCTACTTTCAGGGAGCTGCTCATGTGATGCTGGTGTGTCAGAATACCAAAAACTTGTATTACCTGGAGACTCTTGTCTCTAACCATTCCTTCTGCATCTGCATTATTTACTTGCTCATTTCTGTTTCATTATAATTTCAAAAGTTAATTGCCAGCTTCCTAATAGGTAAACAGTTAATCTCAGGTTGGCAGGCATTGAATCAACTCATCTTAGACTCTACAGCACTGAAATAGTCTGTTGCAGACTGGTTGGCAGTATTTATTTGCTGACTGGCAGTTAAATATTTAATTGTTGGATTCACTAACAATTAACTGTAACACACAAAAAAGTTGAATAGCTTTTAATTTTCATATCAATTTACTTTTCATTTTCATCTGTATTCTGCTTCTTAAGAAGAGTTAAAAGCCTCAGATGTATCAAATCCAAGACAACTATAGAATTCTGGCACCTTTTAAAGAAGTCAGAAATATGCTGTACTCCAAGTATTCTCAAACTCATAAATGTCTTTGATTCCTTTCAAATTTTCACACAGAAATATCCCAGTCTGAGATGATGTTACAGTATTAAAATGAAAAGGCATCATGAATGGTGCCAGGCACCTTTGCTGAGCTTTGCTGTTGGGAGGATCACAGAACCACAAAGTTGTTTATGTTGGAAGGGACGTTTTCAGGTGTCCCTAGTCCAAGCCCCTGCTCAAGCAGGGCCAGCTAGAGCAGGTTGCCCAGGACTGTGTCCAGTCAGGTTTTGAACAACTCCATGGGTGGTTTTGTGGTCTTGCCTTTGCCTTTAGTTCTCCCCCTGCTGGCTGCAAAGCAGGATGGAAAAGTACGAGTGCAAGGAGGAGGGATTACCTGGAGTGCAGGATTGGGGAGGAGAACATGTGATAAGGAAGGACACAAGAGGACTTAGTATGAGCAGAAATGGAGACTACAGCTGGGGATGTGGAGGCAGAAAGCAGATGTCTAGCAGATGGAAATAGTAGAGACATGATTCTGGGGAAAATAAACAGAAAAAGCAATTTTAGAATATTCCCTATCCAGAACCTGTCACAGAAACCAGGTACGCTAAACTCTACATCTCCTGTGGTCAGCAAACAGGACCGAAATCCACTGGATAAAGTGTGTGTCATATTAATTTCTTAATGGTTAATCAATATATTCAATCTACTATCACCAGCACTTTTGTTGCTAGCTCAATTGCAGAGGTCTGTTGGGATTCCAAAAGTCCAAATCCTGATGGCGGCCTAAGTATTAATGCTAATATCGGTTCAAACAGCAGATGTTTTGTTATTACAATCCTTAACAATCTGTGTGAAAAGAGCATGAGATTGTAAAGTCAGAAATACAGATATTTGAAACTGCTGAGTCCAAACACGTGCACTTGCTCCGACTTTTTTCCCTTTTCTATAACTATTATGCTGCAGCCTTTAATGACAAGGTCAGACACAGGAGCGGCAAGACAGGGCAGAACTGCGTGACCCGTACCTCACTGATTGCTGAAGATGTCTTCTCTGAGGGTGAACCAGGTTTGTGTGCCTGTTGTCTGTAGCATCCGTGCTTCACATATTGTAGTAAATGGGGCGGGGGGATGGAGAAGAAAGCAAGCACAGCCTTACAGCCAGAGAATGTGAATGTCTCTGCCTCCGCCGGAGACTTATAGGAGATATGAAGAGTGACATGTAGTCATTCCAGTTGAGAAAAAAGCCTGGCTTTCTCATACTCTGTGGATGCCTATGCAGGACTCTGAGGCCAGATTTGAGGAAGTATGGAATTGTTACTTCTGCAAACTGGAGTAAAATTGACTGTTCTAACACCATCTGGTTTGGAACGCTGGGGAGGAAAAAAAAGGTAAAAAAAACCAATGTAGGGTCTAAATCTCTCAAGTGAGCTTGTTGTATCATTTTTACTATTTTTGCCTTAGATCCACCACCTTACGCATAGTAATTACACATAGTAATACTTTTCCTCTTTTTGTACAGATACTGTAAATAAGTGTAATTAATTACTGTTCGTGAACACAGCCATGCTTACAAAGGAAGAAATTGCTCTGTATTTACTATATCTTTGATTGCTTTTCCTAATACTATGCACAGAGCTGAGCACTGAGAAAAGGATTAATTCAACGTGACTATATCAACCTGATAGTTAGGCATTTAGTCTAAGTTCATGTCAACACAATGATCAGATGATTTATACTATTCCAAGCAAACACTTGGACAGAACAGATCACCCTCTGTAGGTGCTGGACTGTCTGTTGTTCATTACTGAGGAAGCAGAGATGCCCAATTCAGAACAAATACCCAAGTTTAGGATCTTGTGGTGTGAGTGAAGGTCAATAACCACTGTGAGCAAGTACCCATGATTTGGGAACTGGACAAACTGTTTTTGGCTAAAGCCTTTCAAGTTAAAGTTTGACAGAGTTGTAGGTAATTTAAAGAAAAAGCCTTGTATTGTGCTTGGTAATATAGCTGGAGGAATTGCTCTCTGGTACAGTTACAAACTAATGAATGAAAAAGGTAGAAATAAAAAAATGGTATTTCAGTCATGTAGAACTTCACAAGATCAAAGTGTTTCAGCTGTTTGACTATGATGATGAGGTAGGCATCTTAGGCCTACAGTCTAAAGACACATTCCATCTATATTTTTACACCATTAGAAATGATCAGTTTATGTTATTTGCTGATGTTAAAGCATATAAAAAATCAGTGTGTTAGCTACTGTGTATTGGTACACAATGTATGTTACATATGGACTTAATACCATGTCTGATGATGGAGAAAGTCTGTTTGTGTCTAATACTGTTCCCTGGAGAAATTGTTCAAGAGCTGTTCATCCTTGTGGAAAGATTACTCTGATATCAGACTTATCTGCTGTGTAAGTGCCAGTTGAGTTGTAAAGCTTCTCTAGGGCATTTTATCAGGTGTTCTTACTCAGCAACAATGCTCTCTATGAGAAGAGAAAGAGCCAAGAAACAAGGCTTTGTTCTTCTAGTTAAAATAAATGGGTCTGGTAATTTTTTTTTTTTTTTTTGATATTTTTATTGTGATGCAAAGTATATCCACTCCTCCTCTTTGCTGTCACACAGGTATTGAAATATATAGCAGTTCTGCTTTATTTAGTTTGTTCTCTCCATTAATGCTGAATCTTACTTCAGAGGAAAGAAAAAAAGAGGTGCAAAAAAGGATCTCCATTTAAAGAACTGGTTTTCTTGTGCTTATGCCAACAATTTCATCTTGGAAATTCTTCAGATTCTGTCCTCAGACAGATTTATATATGGGCTATTCACATATGTTTCAGTGAGAGTTTCACACTTTTATCTTACAGAAGAATTTGACCTCTGGGTTTTGCCTCTCTTAGGAATAGTTTAGGAATATTAGCTGTACTATGCCCTGAAAATATTTCATGCCCATTGCTGCCTGACTGAGAGTTATTCAGAAACCACTTTGTAAGAGACTGAAAGTGGATTTTGTAATCCTTTTGAAATCTTTCCTTTTTTTTGATGTCTGTTTGTTAATCAAATTGAAAACAAAATGTAGAAAAAGCTGAGACTGTTACAGTAAAATAGAGGGTTGTTAGCTTATGGTTGTGACTGGAAATGGAAGTCAAGAGATAAAAGTTCTGTTATAGCCTCAATCGCAGAATTTGTCTATGGCTTGGGAAATATCCCTTAGGACCTGAACTGTTCCTGCTGTTGTTACTAGAAGGAAGAAATATACATTTTTTACAGCTGTTTTTTCATCTATCAAATGAGTTGCTAATTTTTCCCATCTACTGGTGTGTGAAGGTTTTTAGACAACTATTTGATTTACTTTGAGAGCCCTGGGTAGGTAGAGTTCTGTGCCCCTTGGTATTACATTTTGTGTATTTTTGTGCTTTTGTTCTCTAAGTTGTTTTATCAGTGTAATGTCATTGTTCACAATTCTTTTACTGCTTGTGAAAGAAGGCATCACAATCAAGCTTTAAGTAGGTGTTATTATAGTAGCTGGGTTTTGTCCCTATTGCTCTTAGATGTCTAAATATTTCTGGGGAGAGTGGAATGAGGGATGTTTCTCTAAAATTTTGGGGGAGAAAGAGTAGGTATAGGCATAACAATAAAGCAGAGGAAATAAACAACAAAGAAAAAAGAAAGCTGAAATCCATTCTTGCATTTTTTTTCAGAATTGCACAGACTCTTTTCCAGCTAGCAAAATAAACAATTAAAGGCCTTTCTGTTTGATATATTATTCAAGTTAATGAGCAAAAGCACGTTTGTTACTCTCATAATGGAGCTGAGAGAAGGAAATCTGTTTCAAACTTGTCATTGTTTGATGCAAGGCTGAGGATTAATATTCTCGTTTCAGATCAAGAGTATCCCATTTCTGTACAACAAGTTGCTATTTTGTGAACTTATGCAGAAATCAGAGTGTTCACAAACAGGATTACATAAAAATAATAAAAGATATGAAAGAAAACCAACTCAGTCATTTCTGATCTAACTTTTGTATATTAAATCCTACCGGGAAAAAAACAAACCAAAACAAAAAAACCCACAGAATACCCCATAAAGATGTGTAATAAGCCTATACAAAATTAAGAAAATTAATTAAAAATGCTGATGCAAAATAAAATGTATAAAGAAATAATTGTTGCAACCACAGTACATATTTGATTTACTCTTTTTCTACCCTACTGGGTTTCTAGTATTTTCAAAAACTCATAAATTTTTCTTCACATTTTTTGCTAATTGAACTCTCCATGTTCTTCATGGACTTCTGTGCACCCGTATTATCGACATCTAAACTCATACAAGCACAAGCTGTACTCTCTGATATGAGTCTCCCACTACTCAAAGACTATTTAACCATGGTCGCATCAGCCAGCTGTGGTTTCCAGATTCTACTTTGGGAACAACCACTCTAAAACACGCATGTGCTTTGTGTAGAATATGGTAAAACCCCACTCCTGTTCATTCAATTAGTTATGCAGGTAGTAACTGAATATTCAAAGTTTCATTCAGATTCAGAGAAACTTTTCCACTTTATCATTTATCCATTAGGATGGGTGAAAACGAGTCAAAACTTTTTGGTGGCTAAAATTCAAATTGTATCGAGCTATTTAAATAATAGGGAAATTTTTTTTGGTTGTTTTTTATTTGGTTTGGTTTTTTTTAAAGATATGGTAGACATCTATTGATGAAATCTAACTCCTAAATGATAAATCTGGCATCTCCTAGTGTTCCTGAACTGTTGAGTTCTGGCTTGAGTTTTAGTTTGTTAATCTGCACAATATTTGAAAGAGCAATCTGTAGCTAATTGTGTATTTTGTCAGAAAAAGTGTAGTGTGTCGGAGAAGTTTTGAATTGAGTTTTTGAAACTCTTTCTTTCTTTGTGCTATCTTGCTTTCTAATGCTATTTTCGTCATGTTACTGATGCCAATAGAAGTCTTTCCATGGTATAATAATATCCTCTCTAGGCAACAAGGTTTGGGACTGCATTGGTCAAAGGAGTTGAAAAACAAGTAATATTAATAACTCTAATTATCATCCTTATAGGCTAAATGGAATGGAAGGATTCCTAATTCCTCTTTGGAATTTATAATAATTTACCTGCCAGCTGACCTGAAGCATCTAGCCAGACCACTATTATAAATGAGCATCTCTTATCAGTGTTTGCTTTGTGTGGGATGAAGGAATTATTTACCATTAGTGCTTATTGATAATGGTGATTAGGCTGCATGTCCTACTTCTGTGGAGAAGCTTACAGACAGGAATTTTGCAGTAAATGCACCTGTGAGCTCCAGAAGTTACATCAAAGCACCAGAAATGTCCCTGCTCCCGTGACATGTGAGTCACCAGGGCTGTCTCCATTCCAGCTTCCCTTCAGCTCAGAAAGTCACCCAATCTGGACAGGAACTTTTAATTTGAAGAATCTTGGACCCGATAAAATTGTAGAAAGTGTCCACTCTGCCTAGCCGTCTCTGTATTTTTCCCCCTATCTTTTACTTTATACACAGTAAAATACTGTGTAAATAAAATTTGTATTTAATATGTTCTTTCTTGAGGGTTTTGGTGTTTTTTTTTTTTGTTGTTGTTTGGTTGAGTCTTGTTTGTTTGTTTTTGTTTTGTTCTTTTTTTGCTACTGCTTGTAACATATACCTAAGTTTTACTCTACACAGTAATTTAAATTTATTTGCACTGTCTGCAAACCCCTAATTTTTATGTAAGGCTAAGATCAAAGTGTTGGTCTCATTGAACCCTTAATTAGGTGTAACTACTAAGTGTTACTGAGAATGGGACACTATTAAGCAAAACTCCTTGTTATAATCCCTCAAAGATACATACTTGGGTGCGAGGTAAAAGGGTATAAACCAAAAGGTGTAACAGTATTCCAGAATAAGAAGCCCAGGGAAAATAATCACTGTCATGTAAAAGCAGAGCTGGGCATAATCTATAATAGTCATGCTTTTTATGTGTAGGCTGCTGTATGTGAAATGCTACAGTAATTGCCTCCTTAAAGTATTATCTTGATTTCTCATGTAAAAACCAAGCTGTACACAGAAGCATGAATAGACGCAAATGGTCTTTTTTCAGCATGTCTGTGGAAATGATCATGACAATTATCTTCTGCTCTTAAGCTGAATTTAGTTGTTATTCAGCATGTTTTTGTAGTATGTCTGGTGGTGTCACAGAGGATTTCCATCCTGAGACAGCATGCATCTTTTTCTGGGGCTTATGTCAAAGCCCAAGTTATTGAGACAGAAATTCTTCCAGTACATGTTGCTAGAGAACTCCTACTCCATTTGATTAACAGCCAGGTAAGCTTCTGAGGATTTCTTTTGGAATTACAGGTCTCTGCTTTCTTTAGAGTGGTGCATCCCTTGGAGCTAATGTCATCTGCAGACGGGCAGCTCGGGAACGCAAGTTGGAGGAACAACTGTCTCACACGCAAGAACCAGCAGTGCAACTGAGAATTAAGAAAAGGCTGTTAAAGGGACCTTACTTGCTTCTAATGAGCTATGTAGATTATACTGCCCTCGCTAGGGAGGGTGACATAAATCCCTCCACAGGAACTTGCCTCCCTTCAAAATTAATATCCCGCTGTAAGTATCCAGGCCTGTGAGCATGTTTGTGTTCATGAATCTGAGTGGGTGCATGAGGGCTTGGATCTTCATGTCCTTAAACTTGTTCACATAGATGAAACTTATTGGTGATTTATTGGTGAGAATTAAGGGGTACAAATCTGGCTTCAAAACTTGACTGAGCATGTATCTTTCCCAAAGCTGACTGAAACGAAGGGGAAGGGTTTCGTATCAGGCTTCGGGTTTGAAAAAAGAAAGGTGACCTGCTGGTCATTGACTTCTTCCTTCAGGCAGTTTTATTTAACATATTGCTATGAAGAAACATCGCCTGGGATCACAGAATCACAGAATCGTCAGGGTTGGGATAAAATTAGAAAGATCACTGTAGAAAGAGATTCTATCCCAATTTATTTTGGGACTTGGGATCTGCCTTTCGTTCGTTCATTCATTCATTCAGTCATTATCAAAGTTCCAAAGTAACAGGCAAATGGTAATTCAGCAGACTTTGTAAGGCTTTTCATCCCATGTCTAAGACCGGGCATGGGAAAGACCGGATGGGTATGCATTCCAGAAGCCACGTTTGTGTGAAAACAGCACAGCTGGAACGAAGAGGCCTCTTGCAGCACATGTCTAACGTCCAGCTGCCCAGGGGCAGGCAGGGATCATCTTCACAGCCTCTCTGCAGCTGCCATGATTTCAGCCACTGTGTCTGTGTCATTCTGTATCTAATTATTGCACCAGAGGGCTGCAGCATTCCCTATGCAAGGAATCTTTGAGTCCTAGCCCGCAACTCATGGGGGAATCGCTTCCCACAGCTTCTCTCTGCCTTGGAGGATTTATATACTCTGAAGAGATCATTTTAGGTTTTTTTAAGATTAGAAAAAAGTTTTTTATGAAATGTAATAGCATTTCAGAATTTAAATAAGGATGCTATTAACAAAACAGAAATAAATTTTTGCCTTGTCTGCTTCCTGCCATCCTGCTCAGCCTGAAAAGAAAAATATTCAGCTGCTGTTCTAATTGCACTGTGGGGGCAAATAACTTATATATGAGGGATTGTTTAAAATGAAAAGGGTATTCTCCATCTTACTGTTTCGTATCTAGGCTCTAGATCACGGTTGTAATTGCATTCCCTAGGGAACAAGCACTGAGCATGTCTTTAAACTGTAATTAATTTTAATTAAAAATAACTAAATATGTGCAACTTAAAGAATTATTATTTCTAAATGAGAAAAGATAATTGTTAGTCTCTCTGCTGCCTCCTGATGAGGTTTTTGGTCATGTTTTTCATATAATCATCATCTTCTGGCAGGTGACAACGTGGAAGATGGCCTGCGATATCCTGCAGGCATGTTCTGAATGCACCTATGCAGGATCCTAGCCCATGTTTCTCCTAAAGTCAACTGGAAGTTCTTCTGTTGACTCCAGAGTCACAGAATTATTCCTCCCCAGAAAATAAAAAGTTTATTTATTCACACTCTTCTAATCAGTGCAATAGTTTCAGAATAAGTAATAACATGGACAAAGTAAGAAGTCAAATACATAATTTTTATTCCCAACATGTCATGCACATTAAACTTTGAAATAACTGTTTCCTTTTTGTAAGCTTTTCCTCCTCAGTAATGCAAAATGCATCTTAAAGTCCCATAAATATTGTTTTGTGACCCAGCACATACTGAATCTATTCTAAATTTTAAAGCTTTCTATTGTTCAAGGTGGCACCGAGCTCCCACTGCGTCAGCACTCTCCAGGAGACACAGCCGAGTTCAGGGAACACAGAATTATATATTCTTATCACTACACCTGAGGTCATATCTGTTAGTGCTAGAGGTTGTTAGGCCATTATCAGCCACTGATTCTTCTCCAGCTGTGAGAATAATTTGGATTCAGGGAGGAAACATAAACTGATCTCCTTTCACTCACCCACTAAGTTTAATAGGATTTGTCTTCTCTGTACCGTGGGTTGGACCGTTGATACACCAGTGTTACTGTAACTGTGTATTATTTTTAAATTTCCTTTTCTGTTAGACTATCAACTCTGTTGTGACTTATGGTTGTGATTTTAAGCTGGTTTAAGACAGCTGGAAAACTCACATTGACTTCATTGGCTTTAGATTAGACTTTTCGGCCCAAGCTCATGTCATTTAAAGGATCACATTGCTGAAGCAGCGACTCCAGAAGGTGTTTGCTTTCGTAGGCAAGATTCCTTCTAAGCCTTCAGGATAAAACCAGTATTGGTTGCTCTTAAAAGGGTGCACCATGTGCATGATGTTACCTTTTACAGGCTCTGAACATATACCCTACTACCTCTTTTTCCTTCTCAGCCTTTTCTTTATATATATATATAAAAGTATATATATATATAAAGAAATATTTATATATATATTTTAATATACATGTACCTATCTAAAATCAGTGTACTTAGGAACCTTGTAGATATCTCAGTGATATATTTCCTATGTTGTTCATGCTTGGGTAACATGTAGAAGTAGGTAAACTATTATCAATGCATGAAGTACCACTGTGACTTGCAGACTTACATTTTAACTCTTTTGTTTTACCAAAGAGTAGTAATTATTAGAGTAACTGCACCATCTTATGCTATGATAACCATTACAAAGAGAATAATATAAGAATATTAGTAGTAGTTTAGTATGTATTAGCAACTATTGCAAGCTGCTTAGATAACTTTAGCTAGGGTTGGACTATTTGGAAGTTAAATGAATAGTAGATCTTGGGTGTAGCAGTAGAGATTAAAAAAAGCAAAAGAATGGTCTGGGTAGCATTTTTCTGATCATGAACATGGATTTATGCAGATGTTCTTATTTGCAGGTGAAAAAATCCTTCTTAAAACAGAGCCTCTGTAATTAGCTTAATTCTCTTATTTCCTAATAGCGTTCTTAAATATCCTTTACTCATGATATTAGGTGTTTGTTCTCTCTTCTTACATTTATTTTTTGTGTATTATCCACATAATAAATAACCAAATACTTTTCACCTCACTGTATAACCTGAATTTTCCATGCTGTATCTGTGTTGCACTGCTCTTTATTTACGCATTGCATATTTTCATTTTTTTCATTTCTATGGAATCATGTCTTTTAGGAAGACTTTAAAATCTATTTATCTCAACAAGAAGATCAATGCATAATAGAGAAATTAATGAGCAAAACTCTGTCATCTCCATCATTATTTTTACTTTTAAAATCTGTGAGTTATTTTCATGTAGGAATCATAATTGTGAGCATTTGGAAGTCACTTTTACTATATTTTGCAGATGGGAACATCAAATAAGACTAATATTTTTCAGAAGTAATGTTGGGATGCTTCCATTTTTGTATCCCCAAGTGGACACATGAATATGCTACAGACTAAAAGTCAACTCCTCCCCACAAAAGTCAGCAACAACCTTTTTGAAAACTTTTGGCTGTAAAATTTCACTAAACCTCAGGAAAGATTCCTGTGAGAGTCAGAGATACAGTTAGAGACTTTTTTACACAGTAAACAGCATACCCTAATCATAAAGCTTCCTTCATACGAAGATAGACAGCAGACAGAGTCTTTGAATCATCTGCCTGTAAAGACACGTCCAGGTACTGGACGGCTGTTGAAATACGTGACTCCATCCCTTGAAAAGTTGCTAGCCTTGTCTTGTTCAGTCCATTGCAGCACAGGGAGCATTAATAATAATATTATCTCCTGTCAGTAACCATTACGGATTTTGACTACAATAGCAAAGTAATAATAATTGTTTCTCTATAAAGTGATTTATAACCCATGATGAAAACACTTTATTGTATAAACGTGTCATATCCTCTTCATGAATCTTTGGAACTACTTTTGGAACAAAATGAAGTCTTCAAGCCTTTCTTGTGGCTGATGCCACAAACTCTGTTTGTCTTGTTGACAAACAAGAGAGAGTAGAAACTGTCACCTGAAACGTATCACAATGCACAAGGAAAGCTCTCAATTTGCAGGATTCTTTTTTTTAAAATAAAATCTTTACAGATTATTATTTGGAATATGGCATATTTACACAAAATCTTTATATGACCGGTGGAGTTGCATGCCACTTCTGTAAACTCGTGAGACTACACTGCTGAACCTGAGATCCCAGTTCACAGACTGTAATGCATTTGTGGAGGAACCGCTGTATATGATCACTGAATTAAAAACTGTCCCAATGCATGTTCAGAGAACCAAGTAGGATAAAGTTTCATTTACATCACTTTAAATCTGCTGCTTCCTAATGTAAGTGCTTGACTTTGTTAATCGAAATGTTTAATATGCTTTTTTGCACATAATATATATAGTTCATGCTCTATTGTAGCTGATGCATTACACACATTGTTATTGTAGCTGTTGTTTATGTATTAAGCAATATAAATGCAACAACTACAAAAAATCTTGAGAAACACACCGAGAGAGAAATACATATTAACAATCAAGCAGGGCAAATAGAAATGCTTCTTCCAAACATTTCTGAAAGGTTAGCATAAAATTCCTCTTTGCTTATGTTCCAATCTCTCCACACAGCCTTTTTATGAAAATTCATGCGAGTTAAGTTTTGTTCTTTCAAGTGTTCATAGAAAGTGAATTTCAGGCTCACAGCCAAGATACATGTAATCATGAAACAAAATTAGTTTAATCGTGAAACTAAATTTGTTTGGGGAAGAATTAGAAGTATGCAACTTAATATAATCACGGACCAGAAACAATAGTATGCTTTAGGTGGCCAAGGAAACAATTCAGACTTCAGGCTGATGATAATGCTGTATTGTATGTGGTTATAGGTATGGTAGAGAATTTGCAAAACAGCTAAAATGCACAAGCAGATTCCACAGTTGGGTAGTTCCAAAGATTTTGGAACTGAATACAACAATACCAAGCTCCTGCAGTTATTTTATCTTTCTGTACATTTTGGGGCAATAGATACAGTATCGCGGAGCTTGTGTATTTTTTTCTACTAGTTTTCAGGCTTGTCACAGTTCTGGATAGGCTTGTCCAAAGCTTTACTTATTTGTTGGTTGGGTCAAAGTTACATGATCACTTTGGGAGGCCCCGTTGTCTGAAAGAGCATAGTGCCTAACAATGTTGATACTGTTCACATACTGTTTGAGATTTGTACTTCTGGTTGTGTTTTCAAACACTGGACAAGTCAAACTGAGTAAGCCTTCCTAGAAACAACAAGACCTAAAACAATACTTCATAAATTTGAACTCTAGAACTGATTTCTACTCCTACCTCTGTCTGTGAGAGCTCTTATGAGCACTTCTCAGTTATGTAGCACTCACTAGGAAGGATTAACAATTCCATAATGAAACTTGTAAATATTAAGATTAAACTTCTAAAATCTGGAGAAGTACCTAAAAGTTCAATGTTTTATAAATAATTACAATTATTCATTTAAAACCCCCCTTTTCTGAATGCAGATATCAGTAACTTAAGATAAATACAAGTTATATTTTGGTTACAGATCTAATAAAAATGGTGGCAAAACCGTTTTTTTTTTTCCCAATATATTTTTTCCACTTATTCTGGTCAAAAGAATTATTTCTTTTTTTTTTTTTTAAAATTGAAGCCTCTCAAGAAATCATTATTATATAGAGACCAGGTATTGCAAATTTTAATCCTTAAAATGAAATAAACAAAAACCTATATAGCCATAGGTAGATGAAAATGTAGGGTAGTGGAGTGAAATGAAAACTTGTTACTGTTTTGTCATAACACAAATAATGGGTCCATCCTTACAGAAGCTTACAGAAGTGCTCTCTCTTGATATAAATATAGGATAATTTCATTTTGCTTCAGCCATCTGATGCCAGTGACAAAAATGCCTCTGGAGATGTTAGTTGTCTCCATTGACCAAGATGATCACTGTAGACCAGCTGATCTCTCTCACCTGTGTTACAATGATAAAAAAAATTAATGTGAATGCGATTGTTGGTAAACGGTACAGCAGATACATAAATAAAAATGTTCTAGAGGACTGATGCCCCAAGAGACACCAAATAAACAAAACATACAGGTGAGATGACACACAAAGGAATGACTATGATAAGCCAAGGCTGGCAGGCATCGTTTGAGATTTCCTTCTAATTGGAGTCAGAAGCTGGATAAATAATGGCGGGAATAAGGGACTTCATTGAAGTGAGGAAGTATGGAAGGGAAGATGGTTACTTCATCAGCGAAATAACGGTTAGATTTATTAAGCACCAGGACTACAAAGTTAGATTTAAACCAAGTTTTAGAGGTGGATAGGGAAAGAATTTAATAAGCTGTCTGCCTCCTTTGTTACCCAAGTGAGAAAGTTATACAGGAGAAAGTCCTAAATTGTTTAAGGAGGAGGCTGATTGGTCTGTGAAGGCTTCATTTGCTGGCAGAGTAAAATCAGAGGCCAACTTTATACAAGTTATAAATAATAGGGAGAATGGAACTAATTTGACAAACCTTAAGCTCATGTAAGGCTTTATGTGTTAAGCAGGTGAAGGAGAATCTGAGAAGGGACGAAAAAGGTGACATTTATGTAGTTAATAATGAGCAAGAAAATCTGAATAGCAGCATACTGAATATATTAGAGCTGAGGAACATGTTTGCAGTCATTAAGATCAGAAAAGAGATGACTGAAAAAGGCAAGATGTGAAATGGTGAGAGATTTTTCTGTGAATAGTAGTAGAAAGATCAACAGTTTAAAACTGTGCAGGAGGTGAAATTTGGTTCCAGTTTGAATATGCTGTTTTAAAGAAAGCGTTCAGCAAAAAGTAATTCCCCAGGTAATGTCTTGTCTGACCTTGGGCAATGAACCAAATCTCTGTTTTGGAGAGGATACTCAGAAAAAGGAGAAGGAAAAAAAAAAAACCAAAAAGAGAGGGAATAAAAGATCCGTATTGAGAGAAAAGACAGTCAAGTAAGTTAGGAAAAGTGATGGTAGTGTATGAACACAAACCAACAAAAGTGATGCTATCAGCTGTGGCTGGCATGAGGAATAGCAGGTGGGAAACTTGCTGTGCAAACAGTCCCTGGATGGACTGAAGAGGTCTAAGTTATCTTTCTGAATAATTTCCCTCCTCTTCTTCACCTACTTACTTGGAGTGCAAATATTGGACAAGCAGGAAAATTTGTCAGTCTAATGAGGTGTTTTTAGCTATCATAGTGTTTGAGCTGTAGCATTTTGAAAAAATTGATGGCTGATTTTAGGTGGGATGGCACAGGATTTCTTTGTGGAGGTCAAGAAGTTAAAATTTTGACAGAGACGGTGATGAAATAATTTAACGCCTCAGCTGTGTGGGTGCAGATGGTCATCTACATGGGGGATATTTTTCCAGCAGGTTATTGAGTCAATGAAGCTGGCTGCCTGCAGTTTGGCAGTTATCCATTAATATGTAAAACAAAATTTTGGACTATGCAAAAATTGGGTGTTGAAGTCCATTTTATGTTGTGCCAGGTTTGCTTCAGTACCTCGTGGTCTTAGATGATAGGAGGATTAAGAAACGGAATTTTACCATTGGCACACTGACTGACAATAGATTGGCAACTATATTTTTGGGGAGACTTTGTTGTTTCCACTGTGGGAATCATTGGGGTTTTTGGGCGTTTGTTTCTTTTTTTTTTTTTGTTAGCAAAGCATACAAAGAGGAATTGAGAATGACTTGCATAATTGCTCCCACATTTTGTACATTTTGTTTGTTACTATTAAGTCCCATGTAGAAATTTGTAGAACTGAAGTTAGTTCTGTTCCTGTTCTTGAGCTGCGGTTTTGTACGCTGTACTCATGTTTAAAAAAAGTAACAATGCGTAAGACCCACCACCTCCAATCGACACAGTTCAGTCAATTGCTAGTGTTAATGTAGCAAGGAAACAGGGTAATAAGAGCTACCCAGGCAACAGAAGAGAAAATAGTTGAGGTAATAAGGAAAGCTATTTTGGCAGTAAGAGTTTGGTGGCTCAACAGAGAAAGGCATCTGCCTAACTGATGGAAGATTTGGGTGGGGCCAAACCAGAATTAGTCAGGGTCAAGATTTTTATGTGACTTGAAAAGACTTAAGTCCAAATAACAGTTTTCTGAGAAAGACAACGTCCTCAGTGATTGCTGTTCCCTGGATGAACCTGTACCCCAAGCTGTTACCAAACAGGGGTTCAGATAACACATACAATTAGTGTCGAGTGCAGAAATCTTCTGTTATCTCTCCATATCCTAAACACTATGTTAGGCATCTCCTCCCTTGTGTTCAGCAATCATCATATCTAGATGACTTTTCTATATGTTTTTAGGTATTGCTCTTCCACAAAAGCTAACTGTCCTTTCCCTCAACCCCATTTTACATAGATGACTTTTAACCACTGAATTCTGGATTTCTGAATGGCACACGGAGAGCCAAAGACCTTAAAGTTGTGCACTGAAACATGCAGGTTGTGCGCCTGCAGTTCTTTTATTGAGTATATCCCTTTGGTAGCTGACATCCAAGGTGAAACTGCTTTCTACCCCAGTGTAGGAATCAAGAAAGATTAAAATGGGATCAACAGAGGACCCATGTTTGCAGCTATGAGGGCATCCAGGTGTTTGGAAGAAACGAGGAAAGAAACGGCGTCAGAGAAGAGAAGAAACATACCAAAAAGAATGAGCTCTTTTATAGTATGTGTTAACAGATTCTGGCTGAAGTTAGTTGAATTTTACATTTTAGACCAGCAGGCATTCAATTTTGGTGCTAAAACTTTCCAAGGATGGTTAGAATCTGGATGTAAATTATCCTGGAAAACCTTAAGCTAAATTTCTCTGATGATTCATCAGGAAATATCCTTTAACCCCTGTAAAACATTAAAAATTCCTGAGCATAGATACAACTAAAAAAGCACTGAATCTTACATCAGCTAAAACCAGCAGCATTTCCAAGTTTTCTGAGATCAGCATCTGAATAAAGTGCAGCTGGCAGAACCAGAATCTGGAAAAAATTAAAATTATCTTTATAGGAACAGGGAATGGCCTGACAAAATCTCCTTCACTGAGAAAATGATAGACAGAACTTCCATAATTTCCCTCTAAATTGATGAGACATAGGAAAAAAAATAAAATGGGAAGTGGTAATTAAAGGGAGCAAGAAAAAATGGGATGGGAAAACAAATAATAAAAACTGAGGTTGTAAAATTAATCTGACTAAACCAAAACTGGACAGGATGAGGACAGTTGGGAAGGTACCCTATAGAGGCACCAAAAAAAGGAACTGTGAATATGCTGTGAGAGAACGATGGCAGGACTTGGTGTACTTTTTTTAGTATATGCTGCTCTGGTGAAGACAAAAAAATGTGAGGCAGGAAAATATATTCTCATCTCTGGTTTCCAGCTGCTGGTGAAAGAAAGTGTTGTAGAGCGGAGTGAAAGCTGAAATCATCTAAACCTGAAACCCAGCAGCAACTCTACAAAGTCCTGGAAACTCACCAGGAAGGAAGTTGTTGCAGTAGATTTGGGACCTGGATGTTTTGGTCCACAAAAGGAAAATCACATCATATTATTTGCAGCATGCCAATGGTATGGAATTAATTTCAGATAAAGATATCAATGTATTTATGCCACCATACCTCTTGTGCTTTTGTAGAGCAGTAGCTAGAACTTGATTCTTAAACTTTGTCATGGTGGTTCCACCTCTTGAAATGGAAGCATTGTTGTGGAAACTACTTGACTATGGTCTGTCTGATTTCTGTCCTCTTTTGAAATACAGGAGTTTGGCTAAACAAAAGAGATTAAAATCAAGCAAATAACAATGTGTCAATATGATATTGCTACAGTGCTTACAGCTGCTTGTTTTTGTACCCCATTGTGCACCCAAGCCCTCTGTTTTCTCTCCTAGAGTTTGGATTTCTGTATTCGTTAGGACCATCATTTTTTCCCCCACTGCCTGTAGCCTCCGATGCCTTACTACCTTCAGGTCACTGTGCAGCATGCTTACAAACCTCCCATTTCTGTGTCACTGGTAAATTTGATCACACTTGAAAGTATAGCAAACAAACACCTGACAAAAGAAGAGACTCATTAACAGCCTTCATTTCCTATGCAGCAACCCAAGCAAGCACAGGCATACACAAGAGTTCTGGCAGGAATACAAAGGAACTGTGCTTGAAGACTGACAATTAAAACTTTCTGAGGAAGCAGGACCGCCTCCTTGTTTCAGCTGTGCACTGGGAGAGTGAAAACAACTCCCTGGACCACCTGCGGTTACTCCACACAGATAGTCTAGGGAGTACAGTTTGAAAACACCTGCCAAGTGTCGGTCTCTGAGCAGGAGTCACACACTTGGCAGGCTTCTTATTCATTGCAGCACTCAGCATCCACCTGAACTTTGCTGAGATTATTTACCTTGGCCCTTTGGAGCAGACATAACACAGGAACAGAAGACGAAGATGCTACTTTGCTAAGAGCTTTCTCCAGAATCCTTACATCAGATCTCACTGGACTTTACACCCACTTGTTGGATTACACAAAGAAGTCTTTAATCTCATCTCCAAGGAAGAGATAGAAACAACAGGCTTTCCCTGATCCAAATGTTGGATCAATACCTCTGGAGACCAACAAATGACCAGTTGCCTTCAGGACAGAGGTTCTGTTGTCACTTGCTAGTAGCTGTCCCCAACTGGTACGACAACCCCAATGTGAACTGGAGATTATGCCTGGTGTGATGCTTTTGCCTGTGCAGGCTGTAGGAAATGTGGGAGGTATGCTTCCTCAAGCCCAGGCCCAGCAGAGGTTCTTCTGACTGCAGCCAACAAGCTAGTCCAGCTCGAGGTCACCAACCCATTTCTCACCCACATCCATCAAGAGCTGCTCTATTGTCTTCATGGTGAGCCATGCTTACAAGGATAGTACCACAGGGAGCAGGTTTAAGCCTTTTTTCTCCTTTTCTTTTCCTATCCAGAAATCCAGAGGTTCTCCTGCCACAGTGCTGGCACCATGCACATTGCTAATTCATTACCATGACTTCTGCAAAGAGCAGGAGAACCACTGGTGCAGGACAGCAGGAATAAATGACATTAAAGTCACATCTGACACCTCTGAAGATTCAGGGTTAAAATTGCTAATGCTGATTCATGAGAAGAAGGGTTATTACAGCTACACAGAGAAATTGTAATTGATTGTTCTTTCCACTTAGGGTTTTTTCTTTTTTTTTTCTTAGTGTGATGATTGTCAAGTACTCAAAAGTTAGAAAATCCAATGTTATGGTTATCTAACATTAATCTCCTGGATAGGTGCATTGTGGTACTGTCAAATAATTGTATACTTTTACTTATTCCAAAAAAATGTATGCGCCTCTCACTGCACAGCACAGATGATGTCTTCTAAGGGAATTAGAATTATGCAGTGAATGAGGTTGCTTGGAGGATTTGTACCTTATTTCTCTTAGAAGATGCAAGGTAAGCATAGAACCAACATGGGGCTGGCAGGAGAAGGACGGGTGAATGTTAGACTCCGGAGCTCAGCTCTGCTGTTTCCCCTTCTACCATTTGTCACAGCTCTTTCAAGTGAAGTTGCACAATAACTTAGTCTGATCATGGAAGTTGGCTGCTGTTGTGTATTTCTTGCAATCAAGTTACAGTCAGGCTGGGAGGAGATGAAAGTGGAGCCAAGGCTTTTAGGAGAGAGGTCTGAGGCTGATTCAGTGATATTTAGGTGATGATTCAAAAATTTAGGAAGATTCAAAAAGATTTTAAGATTAAGAAAGTTGGGGTTTTTTTTTAATTTCCCTTTTTTCTCTTCTTGCATCTCTGGCTTGTCACCTAAGCATGAGTTGTTGTTACTACTTACTAATTGACCTCTACAGCATTTTTTTAAAAAAACAGAAAAGCAAAAAAATATGCTTTTGTGGGAATAATTGTTTTGATTAAAGATCATTTATGTTATAGTATTTTCTTTGTATACTTAGTGGATGAGTAGACAAATGTGATTAAGGAATAGTATTGTCTGTACAGCTCCTATAAACAAAATTATTATTTGTAGAAGGATTTACAAATAGATATGTATTTTTTTGCAAACTGCATGTTGGGGACATTTGTCTTCTTTTTCTCACATCTGAAACTTGTGACTGTAGAGACGAGGGGCTGGATACATATATACCTGCATTTCAGGTTGGATCATGAGTGAATTTTGAAGGAAATGTGGACAATTAGGAGATGTGCACACTGTGAAATGCTGTCAGTGTGTTTCTTTAAGACTGTTTTCTTTCAAGATGAAACTAAACTGGAAGGAGCGCCCCTCTGTGTTTCTGCCACTGATAGCTGTTGGATCCTTGGGAGTAGACTAAAGCTAAGACAAAATAACTCTCCCTAAAATGAATGCAGTATGAAGGTCAGGTTGTCAGGAGAAACTCTTTCACTCTACAGTCTGCTCCTACTGTGCTGCTCTGATTGTTGATGTAGACATGGCCACTGTCTGCAGGGATAGAAACTGCTGGGGTCTTGGGAGGTTGTGTCTCCAATTGTTATACTGTGGTGAGTATTTTTGTCTTTTATTTGCTGACAAAACTAGCCACCTTCTTTGACAGAGAATGGTTTTTCCAGTGAGGTTTTCATAAGATGTCTCTAAAGGCAACTTAAAATGGTCTTAAGCCCTTGCTTGCATTTTAATGTGCCCTGAATTCAGATATATTTGACAGTAAAACTGTTGATTTGGGATGAAGGAAGTCGATTAGGACTCTGA